>OX401408.1:46967061-47708943 GCA_947846245.1 Cerastoderma edule
GATTTAACCTGTTTGAATACGTGTGAAATCGGTTCCAGCACTATAAGGTTTGAATTTGCCGGAACTTTTCGCTTTACACCGAGTAGTTCCGGTCCGAACGATGTAAACCGTGAACGACCGAAGTAGTTCGATAAAAGAATTAGTTTGAAAATGGCGGCTTATGTGTATTCTCGCTTGACACTTATAGTGTTGAACCCGACTTCATGCTTATCCAAACAGGTAAGACCCAGGCCAGTCGCCAAGTAAATTGGCGACTGGCCTGTGATCAAACCTGTTTGCTACTCTAGATATCTTTCAAACCAAACAAAACCAAGTAGAAATTTAAGATTTGGAAAGCAGGCGATACAAAAATTATTCTTTAGAAAATTACCCAGCATTGTAAGGGTTAAGAAACGTTTTGTTTGTTTGTTCGAGGTGCGTTGTCCTCTTCAAAAAAGCTCAGTTACACGGTAGCGACAGATCATTCGTTAACGCTGATCTGTTAATTTATTGGTACGAAGCTAGCACAATGACACTTCACTGAAAATGCCTTTCAAATGGCATACTGAAGGTTCAATGCAAGACTATAGTAAGTGCTTCATGTTTATGAAGCACTTACTATAGTCTTGCATTGAACTCTTGATATGATACATAACATCCTAAGGTGGTACTCGTCGAATAGTTTTGAGTCTGTCTGACTGCTTGTCTGTGCGCTTATCTATCCACCTCTTTGTATGTGTGTCTGTCTATCTTCTTGTCTGTGTGAATGTATCTACGAATGTCTATCCACCTGTTTGTCTGTGCGCCTGTCTATCCACCATTTTGTATGTATGTCTGTCTGTCTGTCCACATGTTTGTTCGCTTATCTATCAGCTTATACGTCTATCTCTCTGTACGTCCACCAGTCTGTCTGACTGCATGTCTGTGCGCCTGTCTATCCACCTGCCTCAGAGCAGGTCTGTCTGTCTGTCTGTCTGTCTGTCTGTCTGTCTGTCTGTCTGTCTGTCTGTCTGTCTGTCTGTCTGTCTGTCTGTCCTGTCCTGTCCTGTCCTGTCCTGTCTTGTCTGTCTGTCTGTCTGTCTGTCTGTCTGTCTGTCTGTCTGTCTGTCTGTCTGTCTGTCTGTCTGTCTGTCTGTCTGTCTGTCTGTCTGTCTGTCTGTCTGTCTGTCTGTCTGTCTGTCTGTCTGTCTGTCTGTCTGTCTGTCTGTCTGTCTGTCTGTCTGTCTGTCTGTCTGTCTGTCTGCCTGCCTGCCTGCCTGTCTCCTATATTACATTGTCATTTCTGACGTAAATGGCGTGAATTTACGCTGTAGATATCTCTTCTGGATTTCAAGATAGACGACGAGTCAGTCTACTGAACCTATTTGTCTTTTATTGAGATGTAACACGCTTAAAATCACTTTTATCTATTCCTTTAGTTTGTTTATTTCTTGGTTGTCATTAGGCCTATTCTTCAACTCTACAAGTCTTTTACGCATAGTTCTATATTTTGCAGGGTGACGTTTGTTCAAGCCACAACTTTCATCAAACGTTGCTGAACAGATATTACATATTGATCGTAAACTGCTTCATCCTGCTTTGCAACACGACCTCACAAACGGAATATATCGAAACAGGGTGCGTGTTCCTTCCTGCCGACATTCGTTCTGAATTTTAAGGTATGATTTTGCACGAAGCCTTGAATGAAACCCACCTTATTTCGTCCAGATTATTCGACCACATGACTAGTCTAATGTAGAGTGTCAAAGAAATCCGCGATAACTACCAAATAAAGACTGCTTTTTCCTTTACCAAACACCAGATTTTCGACTGTCCCAAATTGAAAGAGTTTGCAGACGACATTTCAAAATGTGACGAAATTGGAAAGTAATCTTTTGATAGGGCAAAAAGAATTGTGGGAAAAGAAGAAATTGCTCGTTACGAGGAATTTCTCCTTTTCCCACAATGTTTTCCATAGTTGTCTGCAATAAAGAGATCAAATGTCGTTATTGTTTGGTAATGGGTTAAGGGGTTGCTACTGATTATCAACGGATTTAATGGGCTTCACTCAGAGTCATGTGATCTGGGAGTAATTGACGTTAACAATTTGATCTTAACAACCATTGCCACTAATGCCAGCACCACTTTAAATTTCTTTAGTCTCTGTCTGCGCTTCAAATGGAAAACCGATTTATGAATAAACACAGGAATTCCATTTCGCGCACCTTGCTAATAACGTCATGTGACAAGAACTGTTAAAAGTTTCAGACAATGGAATCTAAAAATAGCACCTCTCATTCTAAGTTAAGCTTGTTTTTTGTTTTTTTTATCACCAATACTTCTCTGAAAACGATTAGAAATTATTAATTGTACATACGTCTTCAAACATGCTTTATAAATATAGAATGTAGTGTAGAGAATAGATACAGAATATTCTATTCTATTCTGTTCTAGGAACGAAATGTTATCTGATACGACTACTTTTTTCGTTTTGGGGGTTTAATTTTCATGCTTATTTTATTCGAAATCTAAACGTTAACTTTTAGTACACACTATATATATCATGTAAGGTAAGCCTAAGTTTGTTCTGGTATATGTGTCATAGCTGGTAAAAAGTCTGTGTTTGTAGAAATCGTAGTTTATTACTCCTTTTTTTCCGATGGCCAGAAAACGCGAAATGTCTCGAGCGGTTTTGCGATGACGTCAAAAATGACGTAAAAAATGGTGGCAAAAATGGTGGCCATTTTTCTAAGATTTGAAATATTTTATTTCATTGAAAACGAGATATATATACTGTTTATAAATGAACTAGATTTACAGAACACGGATTATTGCATTCACACATGTACATTATCGATTTTAAACAGTGAGACGTGCTACAATATGTACTAGCTTACCTCTACACAAGTTGCAAGTGTGTGTAGCGAGGGCCAGAAGAAATGTCAAGTCACGGTACATACCGGCATCACGCACAAACTCCTCACAGTGATCTCCCTTTATGGACGGACATGGTATCAAATATTTCGGTACGATTCGGTAAAGTTTACGTTATGCTTGAAATCTCGGTAAATATCAGAGAGTTGCGAACGAAAGAATTTTGCTCCTAACTAATGATCGTTTATAACTGCATAACCAACTGGATTCGATTGATTTTGAAAATGTGACGCTCGAATGGGCTTTTATAAGGGTGAAAAATAGAGTGGGTACTCTACACTACATTCTTTCCCATGACATCCTTCAGGTGTCGCATTCTAGTATATTTTGTAAGCTATAAACATGTTTTTTGATGTTTAATGCTGAATATAGAATGTAGTGTAGAGAACAGATACATTATATTCTTTTCTGTTCTGTTTTAGGAACGACATGTTATCTAAGACGACTACTTTTTTTCATTTCGGGGGTTTAATTTTCATGCCTATTATTTGCGAAATCTAAACGTTCACTTTTAGTCCACATTATATAGAGTATATCATGTAAGATAAGCGCCTAAGTTTGTTCTGGTATATGTGTCATAGCTTGGAAAAATCTGTGTGTTTGTTGAAATCGTAGTTTATTACTCCTTTTTTTCCGATGGGCAGAAAAAACGCGAAATTTCTCGAGCGGTTTTGCAATGACGTCAAGAAATGACGTAAAAAATGGTGGCCATTTTTCTAAGATTTGAAAGATTTTATTTCATTGAAAACGAGAGATATATACTGTTTATAAATGAACTAGATTTACAGAACACGAATTATTGCATTCGCACATGTACATTATCGATTTTAAACAGTGAACCGCGCGACAATATGTACCCGTTTACCTCTAAACAAGCTGCAAATGTGAAAAGCGAGGACAAGAAGAAATGTCAAGTCACGGTACATACCGGCATCACGCAGTTCATGTTCAGCCAGGTCGGTGTTGGAAATTCATCATGCAGCCAAATATTTTTATGTAATTTTCTTCCTTGTTATGCCCTAATAATATGATTACTCGTAAATTCAATGTTTTTGGATGAAAAATAGTTTCGAATTAAAGTTTAAATCAGCTAGAAGGACGGAAATCAAATATTCCTATACGATTCGGTAAAATTTACGTTAAGCCGGTAATTTCGGTAAATATTAGACAGTTGCTAACGTTAGAATTTTGCTCCTTACTAATGAACGTTTTAAAACGGCATAACCAACTGGATTCGATTGATTTTGAAAATGAGACGCTCGAATGGGCTGTTATAAGGGTGAACAACTCGCTTTATGAGTTATTCGTAGAGAGGGTACTCTACACTAAATTCTGTCCCGTGATATCGTTGAGGTGTCGCATTCTAGTAAAATTATGTTATGTTATGTTTTTTTATGGAATAAACCCGTTGAAACGAATTGCAAAAGAAATGATCTACATGTATATACATGAACATGTATCTATTATTTGTACGCTTATAACCGGGGTGGAAGTCTAATCTTACCTTAGATAAAAAGTCATTTTATCGTTAGAAGACCATGGATTTTAAGAAGTTAAAATCAAATTCTGTGGGATAGTCCTTTTAAAGGCATGAGACCAAAGTTGCTCTGGTGTGTGTTTTTAACATTTACACTTTTGATATACACTGAATACATATGCGAACCTTTATCAGGGCATGTGTATTAGTTGTATGTTGATGGATGTCTGAGTAATTTCCCATTGTTTAATAAGAGTCTCACGCCGTGTTGAACAATTGTTGGATCATTTCAATGCGGCAGTGCCCTAGCCAGGAGTAGTGGTTTAACTTTAGAAGATATCAATATTTTATTATTACTTTTTGCAGGTGATATGGTTATTTTAGGCGAAAGCGTTGAAGACTTGCAAAATAGCTTGAATGGATTGTTTGACTATTGCACAAAATGGGGTTTAGAGGTAAATACTGAAAAATCGAAAATTGTCGTCTTTAGAAAAAGGGGTGCCATAAAGGGAAATGAATCTTGGATTTTTAATGGGAAACAAATAGAAATAGTAAACGACTTTAATTATTTAGGTACTATATTCAAATACACAGGATCTTTTATCATTAATCAAAAACCTTTGGCCGATAAAGGATTAAAAGCACTGAATACATTATGTAATAAAACAAAGGTATTTGTTTTAGTTGGTCTACAATGTGTCAACTTTTTTATGCATTTGTAGGTTCGATTTTAAGTTTTTCAAGTGAAATCTGGGGTTTCTCTAAATCAAAGGAAATTGAGCGTGTTCATCTGAAATTTTGTAAAAGACTTCTTTGTGTCAAGAAATCAACATGTTCATCTTCAGTTTATTATGAATTAGACAGATACCCCCTTTACGTAGTTAGATATGCTAGAATCATCAAATACTGGGGTAAAACTATTTCATCTGATGATATAATTATTTCTACTTTGTATAAGAACTTACTAGAGAGCAGTGATAGGAGAACATTTAATTGGTGCAGTCAAGTTAAAGATATTTTATTTCAATATGGATTTGGTTATGTCTGGCTAGACCCAAGTTCGTTCGACCATAAATATTTTCATAGAGTTTTTAAACAAAGGGTAATTGATGAATTTAGATAAAAGTTGATAAGTTCATTAGATGCTTCTTCTGTGCTTATTACGTACAAATTTGTAAAAAGTACCTTTGGTATAGATCAGTATCTTAATATATTACCCTATAAATTGAGAATCTATATTTCAAAATTCCGACTTTCTTCTCACCATCTTAGAATTGAAACTGGGCGATATGGTCCGAATAGGGTAGAAAGATCTGAACGGCGTTGTTTGATATGTTATAATATTAATGAAATAGAGGACGAGTTCCATATTTTAGTTTTTTGTCCTTTACATGCAGAAATTAGACATAGATATTTAAAAAGATATTTTTATATAAGACCTAATATGTACAAATTCATACAACTTTTAAATGTCAATGATAGACAAATTCTTATCAATTTGGCAAAGTTTATAAAGGAAGCATTTACATTAAGAGCTAGTAGTATGAACAACATTGAGGCATCAACAATACAGGATATAGTTTTATAATGTTTATCGCACTATGCGGAGTTACTCTTCCCGTAGCTAAATATAATACAGTATAAAAATTTTGGGTATTTTGATAGTTCAAAAGTGAATACGATGAAAGCACTTTTTATGATATTACATGTACTTTATATTATTGTTCAGTTGTATTTATATTTGTGACAAGAAACTGTATAGTTTACGTCTTGAATAAAATATTGTCATTGTCATTGTGTCTTCTGATTTCCTAAACCTTGAATACCTGCTTAATTTTGATGAGGAAAGATACTCAGAGTAGCAAACAGATTAGATCACAGGCCAGCCACCAATTAAGTAGGCGGTTGGCATGGATCTAACCTGTTTGCATAAGCATCAAATCGGTTCAAGCACGAAGGGTTAAGTCAATGTGGTTTATAATTTTTTTTATGCCGGCATTTGAAAGCCTGGTACTACGGGATAGATGGTAGGTATTATAAATGTATGACACTCGGGAATAAACCGAATGTATTTATGCCTGTCTGAGGTTGATCTATTTTTTCCTTCAATGTTCACAGTAGTTCGTTTACAGTTAAGCAATAACGAGACGAACAATGTATGCATTAGCAGATTTTTTTTTATTTCGGAAAAAAATACGTCTCACTGTTATATTACGATATATATGTTACAGGGAAACTGTGAAATCAGGGATTTCGTGAAATCCCTGAAAATTTCAGAGATTTCATGAAATCCCTAATTCACTTAGGGATTGAAATCCCTAATTCACTGAGGGATTTCCTGAAATCTCTAAAAATATCAGGAATTTCACGAAATCCCTGAAAAAAGTCGTCCGTGAAAATAATTTTAAACTTATTTTTAACCTTTTTTTTAAACTATTTTGTTTATGAAGAAATTGTTAATGGAATTAAAGATAAGCAGAGCAATAAGTAAATATAAACATTTTAATATTTTTAGACATTTTTTTCACAAACAAATGACTATTATCAGTGGCTTTATAAATCATAGTTATTCAATACAAAGATGAATTAAGTTATACAAAGTTTGCTTATAAAACATGATCAGTGCAAAAATGAATTAAAAGAATACTAATCGTATTTTTTATAGAAATTCTAGTACAAAAATGATTTAAATCAAAACTAATTGTATGCTTAAAGAAATATTTTGTATTCTGATAAAACGTGTTCGGTGCAAAACCAGTGTAAGTGCCTAATGAATCACACAGGCTCTTAGATGTGATTTTTTCTTAACATTTGTCGGGTCAATGCAATAAGATTGTAAGTGCTAAAGATAACTTAGGCTATTGACAAACATTTAACGCTGAACTAACGATTTAAATTTTAACACATATACTTGTTCAGTGCAAAACAGTTGTAAATGCTGAATAAGATATAAAGGCGCTTGCATTTGATTTCCACTCAACCTTTAGTCAGGTCAATGCAAAAAGATTGTAAGTGCTACAGAAAACTATTGACATTAACATTTAACGCTGAACTAATGATTAAAATGTTCGATGATACTGTAGTACTTGTCTTTGGGATAAGATTCTTTGGAGGTTTTTTTGTATTTCTCAATCAATTTAGCCATGAACTGACTCTTTATGGTTGACGGCAACAGCTTGACTATTCAAAGAATAATAAGCTAATGATTTCAAAGCAGAGAGCGCTGCTAAGCTAGGATAGGAAAACGCAGTGTGAAAGCAGTTGAGTAGATATTTTAAATGGCATATTACACAATACACTGCCCATTTATCCCTGTCAAATATTAACTATCTTTGACACATGCAAGCCTGAATTAACACACCTGGGGATAACTTTACAGGTATCTGTCCCCTACTTATAACCAAGCCCCTGTCATATCTCCCAGACAGTATGGATACTAACCCTTTTATATAGCAAAGTTATTATTGAGTGTCGGCTGCTGTAAATACACGAAATAGGAGGAGCTGGTTATTAATGAATGTACCACTTTAAGTTGATTATATATTACGCCAATAATTTCATATTAGGTAAACTAAATAATTATTGTAATAAATTAAATCGAGGGCTTGGTTCAAAACTATTTTAAGTTCTTCATAAAGTGAAGGACTTACAATATTTATGCCACAAGTCATCGACATATAATATTTAAAAATTAATGATAGGAGTTTGAATGGATAATATACAGGATTTCATTAATGTATAAAATAAAACTTGACAAATTATCGTATTAAGTATCTACATCAAAAGCGATGATGACCAACTTGTACTTATACATGTCTTAATGCAATTTATGATATTTTAAAGTGTGAAAACAAATTAATAATGTAAAGGGTACTTTAAATTGGTTGATTACTATCACTTTTCAATTTTTTTAATTTCATTTACGGTCCATAACATAAAAGGCCTGCAACCAGCTTGTCTGGTGGAAGAATACGCATGGAGGGACCTTAAACCTTATCACTTATCAATCAATCAATTATTTCAAACTGATAATGTTTATAGTTGAAAAGAGTAAGTTCAAAGAGAGGTGTAAAAACAAATGAAAATAAAATCACTTAAGCTGCATTTACCGCATTTTCCTGTTTCTTCTGTAAGAAATAAAACTTAAATTCTTTACTTCAAGTTTTACAAATCTCAAATGTTTATTTTCATTTTATTTTATCTTTATAGACTCATGTGTTTAAAATAATTTACTGTTTGAAGTTAATCAAATGTTTTACTTAAGAAAAAAAATATATTTAGCTTTCAAAATTTAAATAAATAAGTAAATCAATATGAAAGTTAATGAAAAATATTTTTTTTTATACTTAAGTAACAGTTTGCATGAGTCTAAAAGTCAAAATGAACAGTTATCTATAAAACTTTTATAGTATAATTATATTTCACTAATTCCATGAATCTAATGGTCGTCAGTGAAACTGTGTAATATGACCTCTCAATTTTCAGAGATTTCGTAAAATCCCTGACATTTTTAGGGATTTCACGAAATCCCTAAGTGAATTAGGGATTTCATGAAATCGCTGAAATTTTCAGGGATTTCACGAAATCCCTGATTTCATAGTTTCCCTGTAACATACATACAGCGTTAAACGTTTGGTACAGGACAAAGGCCTAAACCTGTGACTTCTACGGCTTTCCTGGATCCAACATTACTTACTGGGCTAGGGCTTTGAAGTGACCTGTCAAAGACCACTCCCACGAAACAAGAGGTGTCGATGAGGCTTCATCCTGGTACTTTCGACTTTTAATTATACCACATTAACCACTGAGCCACGCAGAAACCCATACATGTTTTATATTTAGTATTTCTTTTCAGGCACACATACTTCAAAACATTACGTTGGACCGATGCTACAAATCGTTCTACATATATAAAAAGCAGACTGTTTGTTGGAAAGTACGCCACTTTCAACAATTGTTTCAGTTATATCATGTTACGAATTGTCAAAAGACTCACGAAAATGAAACTTTTTGATTTCAGAGTGACTCTGTGTTCCTCATTAACTTTGTTTGGTAAATAACCGGGATTATACGTTCCGCTTGTCGCGACTGTTTCCTTGTTAAAGGGAGAGAGAAAAGTAATCTCTTAGAGTGCTATTCAACACAATGCATCGTCTGTGAAAGGGAGAATTCGGACAAGTGTTTAGGACATGTAACACTACAAGTTGTATTTTAAGACGAGATAGAGGTTGTCCCAATTTGAGCAAACACTATTTTTGTCTAACGCGAATTCTTTATACGATGTACAAGGATTACAAAGGATAAACCAAGAACATAAACTCTATATGAGAATGGGTCAGATTGCTATCTTTCGAAGAATTCAACCTGAATCCAAAAGAGAAAGATGACCTAGTATAGCTTACCATTGCTGCCTCGCTGTTCGTAATACATCGTTAACGTCCGTTTTGTCTGACACTTACACCACGAAGGGCAACCAGAGGGTTTCATTCAATACTATACATATGTGAGAAAGTCCCATCGTAGTATGCCATCGGCCACGCGAGTTGTTTGTAAGCATCGATCCCTGTCTGTTTCCGTGTGCTCTACTCAGTTAAATAACTAAAATATGGCTTTACATAATTTTTCTATTGCCATCTGTTATTGACTTCTAGCCATCGTTAAAGTATCGCGAGAGAAAAGTCATACCGAAATAAAGAAACATACATTGAAAGGCAGAGAACAATATCCTTTAATAGTTCGCTTCCTGGTCGACATAGCATGCCTCCAAACACAGACTGTACTCCATTAAAGTCGTTCTCTCAAGTGCATATCAGGTTTTCTCGCGATGCCATGTAAAAAAGGCCCATTTAGCGTACATGTAGACATACTGATACGATAGATACCGTTTTGCACTGACAATTGATGTTTACACCAGATGAGTCTAAGGGAACGTTCCAATTTTGCTTTTTAAGATATAAACAATCAAAGAAACACAGACTTTCAATTACATATGTACCAACAGTCATTACCATCCCAATATGCCAGCAACTCCGAACGTATTTGGAAAACGATTCTCATGTATGTCTCTTCATTTCGTGACAAGATCTTTAACTATTCATTTCGTGACGAGATGCTTAACTATTCATTTCGTGACAAGATGTTTAAATTTACATGTATTATATGTGTGAAACGATGGTTTTATTTCAACTTTCAAGTAAAGACAAAGTTAGATTGACACAAAATCTATTTTTCTTCTGCGTATGTTCTTAATTATAGGCGAATCTTTAAAGTGAAGTAAAGGGGGTACTTGTGAGTGCGTTAATTTCCCTGTCGAGAAAGTTGAAGTGAAGTAAAGAGGGTACTTGTGAGTGCGTTAATTCCCTGTCGAGAAAGTTAAAGTGAAGTAAAGAGGGTACTTGTGAGTGCATTAATTTCCCTGTCGAGAAAGTTATATCGCGTGAGTTTGTGTAGCAGAACATGGTCCTGGTATTTCCTCAGTTACATGTAGACTAGACTCCCATCATTCCGTACAACTAACCGACATTTCCCCCTTTTTGAGCACAACCGTTAAATGGTGAGAATACTGTCACATACTTAGATATTTCATAATAGTTGGTGTAAGCACAATATACATTCTGTGTAAGTACGATAGTTTGATGATGTATGAATACATTAAAAGTAGTTCCAATATGTCAGCCTCCTTGTCTATAACAAATCATCACATGGTGTCAGAAAAAGGCGAATCTTTTTAAAAGATGAACGAATTCAAGCCCCCAGATCCGCTAATATTTAGTGGGAATATCTCCGAGAACTGGAGAAGATGGTCACAGCGTTTCAACCTGTACCTGACAGCGTCGGGAAAGGTAAATGAGGACGGGAAAACGAAAGTGGCTATTCTGTTACATTTGCTAGGCGAGGAAGGAATTGAAATCTTTAATAATTTCACTTGGACTCCAGGAAATGAGGAAGTAGAAGCAGAAGACCCTGAAAATCTGGCAACTGTCCTCGATAAATTGACAAATTACTGTAATCCGAGAAAAAACACCGTAATGGAAAGATACATGTTTTGGGAAATTAAACAAAAAGACGGTGAAACAGTTGATCAATTTGTTAACGAACTCAAAACCAAAGCAAAGAATTGCGAGTTCGGAGATCAGACAAATCTGATGATAAGAGATCGGATAATCTTTGGAATTCAAGATGAACAATTAAAAGAAAGGCTATTGCGCACATCAGAAAACCCTACACTAGAAAGAGTCGTAGAAATGTGCTGAGGTACAGAGATAAGCAAAAATCAAATCAAAACTCTCAAAGGTGAAATTCCCATTGAAGCATTAAAATCGAAAGGAAGATATGACAGAAAACACCAAATGCCTAAAGCAAAATCCCATAATAGTTACAAAGGCAGAGGAGCTGTAGCTTCCGAGAACCCCACAGTCGACAAATTTGAATGTTCAAAGTGTGGAACAAGACACGGTCCCAGAGAATGTCCTGCATATGGTTAAAAATGCAATGTCTGTAAAAAATTCAACCATTTTGCAAAGAAGTGCAGAAGTAGTCGAAAAAATGTTCATGTCACAGAAATAGACACAGACGAAGAAGATCCGACATTCTTTTGCGGAGTTATAACAGAGACAACAAACACCATGACAAACGAAGAAAAGGCATGGTACTCTTTGATCCAAATAAAAAACAAAACAGTGAAGTTCAAATTGGACACTGGAGCAGAGGCCAACGTAATTCCAAAATCACTAGTACAGAAGTTAGGGGTAAAGCAGTTACGGCAGACCAAGTCGAAACTATCCACCTACGGAAACAACATTGTGAATCCACTAGGAAAGACGAAATTAATCTGTGGAAAAAATGGTACAACAACCGAACAAGAGCTTGACTTCTATGTTGTCAACTTCAAATCCACTCCTATTCTGGGTCTACAAGCATGTAAATCATTAAAATTGCTTGAGAAAGTAGAAGTCATGGAGGCTAGGAAACAGAACTTAACTTTAAAGTCAGTGTTTCAAGATTTCGAAGACAATTTTAAAGGTTTGGGAAAGTTTGAAGGGTCATACAAGATTGATTTGACGCCAAATTGCATACCAGTTGTGAATCCACCAAGAGTAGTTCCACAGACTATAATGCCCAAGCTAAAAGAAACACTGAATAAGTTAGAGAAATATGGTGTCATTGTACCAGTTGAACAAGCAACAGATTGGGTGAATAATTTAGTCATAGTAGAAAAGAAAAATGGAAGTCTTAGACTTTGCCTAGACCCGAGAGAATTGAACAAGGCAATTAAAAGGCAGCATTATCAAATACCCACACTTCGCGATGTGACTTCAAAACTCAGTGGAAAAACTACTTTCTCAATACTCGATGAAAAAGATGGATACCACCAAGTAGAATTGGATGACTCTAGTTCACTATTGTGCACATTTCAAACACCTTTTGGCAGCTATCGCTATACCCGAATGCCATTTGGAATCAGTTCTGCTAGTGAAGTCTTCCAAAGAAAGAATATAGAAACATTTGGTGACATACAAGGTGTCCACATGATTCATGCCGACATGATAATAGCAGCAGTAAATGAAGATGAGCATGATGAAATTCTGTTGAAAGTAATGAAAAGAGCACAGGAGAAAAATATCAAGTTCAACAAAGACAAAATGCAGTTCAAAGTGAAATAAGTCAAATACATGGGAAGCATTTTGAATAAAGATGGCTGTAAACCAGATCCAGAAAAAGTGAAAGCCATAGTTGAAATCCCAGATCCAGAAGACAAAAAGGGAGTAGAGAGACTGCTTGGAACAGTAAATTTCTTAGCACCATTCATCCCTAACATGTCACAATTGACCTCACCAATAAGAAAGTTGTTGAGAAAAGATGTATCATTCTTATGGCAGCATGAAGAAAAAGCAGCTCTGGATAAGATCAAGACGATTCTTACCAGTGATCCAGTACTGAAATTTTATGACGTTACCAAAGATGTCACTATACAAACAGATGCCTCACAAGAGGGATTAGGATCGTGCCTGTTACAAAACGGACATCCTATCGCATATGCATCAAGAGCACTGACAGAAACTGAGAAAAACTACGCTCAAATTGAACGCGAACTACTGGCGATTGTTTTCGCATGTGAAAAGTTCAATCAATACATCTATGGCAAGACAGTTACAGTCCAAACAGATCATAAGCCGTTACAGACGATTCAAAATAAGCCGCTGCATAAGATTCCTACAAGACTACAAAGAATGTTTCTCAGGCTGCAAAAATATGACCTGGTACTACACTACACTCGTGGAAAAAACATGTACATAGCGGACACACTGTCACGAGCATATATAGAAATAGAGAAAAAAAGGGAAAACAGAAATGGAAGAAGAAATGGAAACAATGCTCCACAGTGTAGTAATCAACTTACCATTTAGTGATCAGAGGCCTCATCACAAAAAAGAGTCTTCCTGAGCAAGTCAAACCATACTGGAATTTTCAAGAAGAAATTCATATAGCAGAAGAGTTGGTTTTTGTTGGAGATAGAATAGTAATTCCAGCAGATCAACAAGAAATTGTGTTGGCAGCATTACATGAGAGTCACCTAGGAATTGAGAAATGTAAAGCAAGAGCAAGAACCTCAGTTTACTGGCCAAACAGACAAGAGACATAGAAAGAATCTGTTCACAGTGCTCAATTTGCAACACGTATAAGAGAAAAAATAAAAAAGAAACCCTTATGCAACATGAAGGGCCAGAACGCCCATGGCAAAAAGTAGGGATAGACCTTTTTGAATACAAATCACATGATTATGTCCTTGTGGTTGACTTTTACTCCAAATTCATAGAAATAAGACTGTTACAAGGAAAAACGGCCAAGTCAGTAGTAAACAGTATCATGGCAATCTTTAGTGTACATGGGTTTCCTGAAGAAGTGATCGCAGACAACATGCCATTTAATAGTAAATATTTCCTTGAGTTTGGCAAAACAAACAATATCAAAATCTCTACAAGTAGTCCAACCCACAGTCAAAGTAATGGGATGGCTGAGAGAAGCATTCAGACAATCAAAAACCTGTTAAGAAAAGCCAATGCAGATGGAAAGGATGAACATATTGCTCTGTTAGAATACAGAAATACTCCTTTAGCTAACTGTAACTATTCTCCAGCACAGTTGTTAATGAACAGAATGATAAGAGATAAAGTGCCATCGAAACCCGAACTGTTACACCCAAAAATACCTCAAAACGCAAGAGAGCAATTGTTGAAAAGGCAAATAACACAGAAAGAACATTATGACAAAAGTGCAAAGGACATGAAAGATTTAGATAGAGGAGATTCTGTCCGATATCGAGTTGGAAAAACATGGGAACCAGCAGTCGTTGTGAACAAACACAATTCACCGAGATCATACCTCATAACAAATGAATATGGGCATGAGCTAAGGAGAAACCGAGTGCACCTCCAAAAAACAAACGAAAACCCAATACCAATCATGCGAGCAAATGACCAATTTGAAGAGAACGCTTCGGGTAATTCCAGTCACCAAGATGACAACCAACAACGGGTTACACAAAGTAGGAGCTTGCCTGAAGAACCACCATCATACAACTCTCCACAACTTAGGGCCAGAAGAAACATCAAAAAACCACTCAAGTACAGGGATGATAATTTTAGTTATTAATCAGTGATTTAAAGTGGTTAGGTATCAGATGGTAAAGATCTGATTTAGATTAATGTAAAGACTACAGTGCAACCTCAATATTACTTTTCAAAAGCAATACAATTCATAGTCAAAGGCACTAGTCAATTTCATATGTATACATATGGAAAAAATCAGATTTTCTAGTCAATTATGTATGCATTTTATCATTTAAAGTATTTTAGACTTAAGTAGCCTATTGAGGTATCACTGTACTCTACCTAATAATTTCAAGTAGTTTTTACTTTAAAAAAAAAAAAATAAAAAATAAGGAATATGGAACTTATCAAGTAATAAGTGGACTTATTGAAAAAGAGTGTTAATGAAAAACATTTGACAATTTCATAAGAAACATAGACATGAAGCAGACAGTTTTGGACTCGTATTTCACTACAAGATAAAGACTGGAAAGTTATCACTAAAGATATTGCTTCAGTAAATTTATTTTAAATTTGACTTTAAAAGAAGGGAGATGTCACATACTTAGATATTTCATAATAGTTGGTGTAAGCACAATATACATTCTGTGTAAGTACGATAGTTTGATGATGTATGAATACATTAAAAGTAGTTCCAATATGTCAGCCTCCTTGTCTATAACAAATCATCACAAATACAATAAATCTCGTTGCTTTAATTTCATTAAATGTCAGACATAATGAAGACTAAGCCGGATATGACATTCAGGGCCTTTATTTTCCTGTTGGGATTTTAAGGTAGAGTCCCATAATCTGCTATTTCTAAACTGATTATTTCTTCGGACAACTTCGGTCGTTCTCGGTATACATCGGTTTTGGCCGGGACTATCAGGTGTAAAGCGAATAGTTCTGGCCCCGGCCGATGTTTACCTAGAACAACCGAAGTAATCCGTCGCAAGAAAAAAGTTTCAAAATGGCGGATTATGGGAACTCTACCCCAAACCAAGTGGACTACATTGGTCCATTAACTCGGATGATCCAAGCTGTAACTGTGTAATATAAAACCTCTCTGTCTAGATCATTCAAACTAGTAGTCCAGCGGAAGGAAAGGAAACGATAACTGTACACCGAGAGATCACGATATATACCAGAACCCCCTTTCAATGTGGGTTAAAATAAAAACCACGGGAAGATATTATCGAGTCTGGTGGCCTGTGCCCCGATGCACCAGTTCTCCAGTTGTTTGTAAGCAGGAATACAAAGTTCAAGTCGTCGAACACTGGTTCCCTGAGTTTTTGACTCTTTTCCTAGACTTAATGACTTGATCACTAGATAGTAATTCATTAAAGTGGCGCTTTGGAGCATTGTTTTTCTTTCTTACGTTTTAATTTAATTTTCATAACTAGTTTCAAGAATATTGTTTACGTTTGTTGTTTTTTATACACATGTTTCGAGAAAATCTTGTGGAAAATTTTGAAAATGACAAGGTTATCTCTTTTCATTGCAATGTTTTAAAAGCGATGTTATGTTGGTCATAATAAGAAAACGAAAGTGTTCTTATCTTTTTTTTTATATTGGTTTAACATCACATCAACATTATGTCAGTTATGTAGCGATGCCTGACTCGTTATGATGGAGGAAGACCCCATACTCAACTGCCCATAAGGGCTGTCAAGGCGGGTAGAACCATCAGCATTCCGTAAGTCAGTCGGGAGACTGCCTCTCATAAAAAGGAGAGATGAATAACTATCAGTCATATATAACCGATATACTGTCAAAAATGAAAGACATGGAAAAAACATTGATGGTAAAAAGAGCAAAATATGAGAAAGGAAGACAAAAACGAAGGAAAATAAACGAATACAAATCGAAACAATCAACGAACTGCAGTAGAAACGATTTGCAATGATTAAGTGGGTATATGAGAGAGCGAGGACTGCATGTTGAAATGTGATTAATTGAGTGGGCCGCGGTCTGGTCAGCCATACACGAAGACAGACAGGCATGTAGAAGACCTTTACAATGGATGAAAAGTCTTTATAGCAAAATAGCAGGCATCTTAAGTTACCTGGTTGCGTTACCTATGAACGTATGACCTCATATAAGGTTGAAATCAATGACAGGAGACGGGTATTGTGTAAAATGCTCTTGTAATAGTGAGAAGAAGTCATCGTAGCAAATGGAGAATGGGCATTTCAAGGGCAATATTTTCCTTGTCACGTTGACTTCATAAATCCTAAGCTGCAGATACGGCTGAAGCTCTGGACGCGGGTACATGCAGTACATACAGGGGGATTAACATTGAGGGATTTTATGTCGTCTGATGCTACATAAAGCAGAAAGAGAGAGAGAGAGAACTTGTTACCTATCAGTCAGCCATATTAGTGTCAAGTCACACCACTTCCATTTAACCATTTAACCATCAAACAATATACAACCCCGATTGATTCGGGAATCCGACTTAAGATATGATAACCCGATGATTTAGAAAAGATTGTTGAAAGCTGTCGGAATTATACTCCAACAAAGTTTACAATAATAAGCAGCAGCATTGATATGAAATGCGTTTGATAAAACCGTCATTTTGAATATATGCGTAATAATGAGGTAAAATTCTTGTAAACAAAGGAACACAATTGAGATCTTAATTTATCAATTACCAACCAAAGACATAAAATATCCACTTTGTTGCAGACGTCTCTGGGAAACATTGTGGGAAAAGGAGAAATTGCTCGTAACGAGCAATTTTTCCTTTTCCCACAATGTTTTCTGCCCTATCGGAAAATTATGTTCCAATTTCATCACACTTTGAAATGTCTTCTGCAAACTCTTTCAGTTAGGGACAGTCTATGATTATGCGTTTGGTAAAGGGTTAAGCAATGCAATATCCATGAATGCGGCATAAAAGACACTCAAAGTTATATCGCGGTGTCGGCTAAAGGTGACCAACTCGACAACAACGAAGATAAACTGGCCGACTTTTCGTATCGACAAGAACCTATAAGGCGTGATTTCCAAATGGCATTTAACCAGAATCGATAGAACTTATCGATACAAAAAGGCTTGCTGCATCTTACGGAAATAAACATGAAAACCTTCTCAAGTTGTATTAGCATTGTTATCGGTAAGTCCTTAAGACAAGTAATCTTTCCCCCGTGACAAGGAAATAATAAGATTCTTCTTTCTCACGATCAAAATGTCGTCGCAGATTAGCCTGAATAGTCTGCACAGGAGGATCCTCCACAACAGTTACGTTATGAACCCTAGTTATTGTATCGCAGTGTTTCGGACAATTACGTACTCAGGAGATTTGCAGAGGTGTCCGAATGCAATCTGTTTATCGGTACAAACTTCAATATTGACTTAATGTTCGAAATGCTGTACAAATATTGCAAGAAGACAACCACAGTTAATTGATAATGCTCTCGGAATTAAAGTTGTAATTATCGATTTATTCGTCTTTTAGTCTAATATTGATATTGAAGTGGACAAGTCAAAATCTTCCGAATTATTGAAAAAGGTTTAACCCTTTATCAAACGCCAAATTTTCGACTGTCCCAAATTGAAAGAGTTTACAAACAACATTTCAAAATGTGACGAAATTGGAAATTAATGCTCTGATAGGGCAGAAAACAGAGTGGGAAAATAAGAAATTGCTCGTTAAGAGCAATTTCTCTTTTTTCCACAATGTTATCCAGAGCCGTCTGCAAAAATGGTCAAATGTCGTTATTGTTTGGTAATGGGTTAAATCAGCTGTATCAATCAACGATCAACGGTAAAAAAATCTCATTCAGTAGGAAGGAAAGCTCCACTTGATTTTCTGCTCTTCCCTGTCCTTCATTTACACGCACACATTTTGATACAACAGCAATCAACTTTATAAACAAAAACCAAGAATACTGGAACTGGGCAACCAAGCATTTTGTCATGACGGGGTCTGTCCAATTTCACAATTTATGTCGCCTGCTATTTCTCGCAATTTAACCAATTACTAATTCCGGTTTGAATGAGGGGTTAATCCAAATGAAATATTCGGTTTGACAAGTCAAGGGTTCAGTGCAATACTATAGTAAGTGCTTCATGTTATAGTCTTGCACTGAACCATCGAAGTGTCTCAAGCAAACTGTTTCTGAAAATAGCGTCAAATTCATTTTCTGCATTAGAAAACTGCCTTTTCTAATGTATGAAATAATGATGTCGTTTTAAGATTCATTCTGTAGGGTGGCACAGTCGCACTTAAATTGGTCTTTATCCTGATGTAAAACACGTTTTACCTTTTTTTTTTAATCTGGGACAAATAAGTATTCTTCCTGCAATAAAATAAATGAACTAATCACCAAACAATGTCTCCCATGAACAAAACATGTGTAACTGTCAACTCCAATAGATGACGATTGATTCCACCAATTGTGAATTTGTGGCTGCTACAAAATGACACGAACACCGATCGACTAAAATATCATTAAATACATTTTATCTAGTATATCGAAAAGAAACCACTTTGGCAAAAGCATAAATTGCTTTTTAAAAGCAATTTATCCTTTTGTCAAAGGGGTTTCTGGAGATGTCTACAGTAAATGGGTAAACATGGGATATTATGGAGTTATCAATAAATCCCAGACGACCGAGTGTTCTGTAAACATCCATTTAATTCTCGGTTGTATCTTTATATATACCACTTAAGCCATAGGAGTGGTGTCTGGTCCTTATTGAAAAGAACGACAGACGACAAATATACGACGGAGAAAATATTTGTTATTTATAATTTAAGTAGAAATTATTTCGATAAAGGCCATGAGTTGATCATCAGGAGAAAGTATCATTTTGTCACGGACGCACCTTTTAACGTCTTCTGTAGCAGATGCAATATGAAAGATATCTTGGAGTAATGAGTTAATGATTATTCGTTTGTTATTCATTCCAAAACAATCGATTTTATGGCTGTACCAAAGCGAAAGTTTCGGCTGGCGACATTTATAAAACAATGCATCTAACCGAGTCTTAATGATAGTTGGGAGACCATCTCCTCGCAAATCAATCGTAACGTATAATTTCTCCCACCGCTGCACTGGGAGTATGTTAACCGTTTACCAAACGTCTAATTATCGACTGTCCCAAATTGAAAGAGTTTGCAAACGACATTTCAAAATGTGATGAAATTGAAAAAAGATCTTCTGATAGGCAAAAAACATTGTGAGAAAAGGAGAAATTGCTCGTTAAGTAATTTCTCCTTTTCCCACCATGTTTTACAGAGTCGTCTGAACAAACTGGTCATTTTTTGTTATTGTTTGGTACAGTGAACCCTCGTTTATCCGGACCCCGATTATCCGGATGTCTCGCAATCCGAACGAAATTGTAAGGGAACGGAATTATTGGACCAGTTTGTTGCAGACGACTTTTGAAAACATTGTGGGTAAAGGAGAAATTGCTCGTGACGAGCAATTTCTCCTTTTCCCACAATGTTTTCTGCCATATCAGAAGATTATCTTTGAAGTTCATCACGTTTTGATATGTCTTCTGCAAACTCTTTCAATTTGGGACGGTCGACAATTTGGCGTTTGCTAACGGGTTATAAGTATATTCCGCTCATACAGACCGTTTATGTCTTAATGTGAATAAGAACATGCTCTGCTTCATTAGTCCGGATTATTCGGTAAACCGGACATTTTGTTGAGAACGGACATGTTCGGATAAACGAGGGTTCACTGTATTGGGTTAAGCATTCTGCTTTTTGTTAAGTTATTCAACCTTTTTGGGAATATGTGACATGTCCATGCCAAACTCATTGGAAACCACGCTTATGAAGTATGATAAACAACATTTCTTTTTGATATAAAGTAGAGATTATTGTGATTAAAGGAGAAGGAATTGTTTTTAAAAACAATTCTACATTTTGTAACAGTGGTTTCTAAAGCAGATGTGGCAAAAATGAGGTATTACTTAGAATTTAGTTAAGTAACTTACATCAAACTAAAATAAAACATAACGTCAAATCATTTCGAGGTTCACTGTTCTATGGAAACAACAAAATCAATATCTGAATTATTGTGACAGACTGGAGCCATGCTCAATTCAAAATAATCTATTCTAGCTTAGATTTAATAATTTTACATAGATTGCAAAAAATGAACCTAGATTCATCACTCTCGGTTCTGCTTCCTGAATGCATAACCAGTACTCGCGGCGATTTGTGGGCTAGTCCCAGCATTCTAACATCGCAATTAATACGATCGAACCCGGCTAGAAAGATACCATTGACTTGAAAGGCACACTTTTGTGTTGCGTTGACGAGATGCAATCATACGATATTAAAGATGCGCTGAGCGCCTAATTTAATGGAAATATTGTTGAAAGTTGTATAAAACACAAACTCAACCAATGAGATAAAAATGAATATGAATGCCAAAACGATAGGCCTATAAACACACATGTGATTAATACAATGGAAACCAACCTTTAGCCAGGAAGCAATATATCAATTCCATTCGTAGAGAAGCACCAATTTGTCCAAATCAAGCGTCCACAATGATCCCTAGAAGAGACGACGAAAACAATTCGTGATCACACACAGTTTGGTCTTCTGTGTAGTCCGCTGAGCAACTCTGAGGTATTCCGAATATTGACTTCTCCGGGAATTGTTTCTCGCGAGAACGTAGAAGATGCGTCCATTTTAAATCTCCTTTCCGTTTAAGCCCTTCATCAAGTATGCAGCAAACGACTTGGAAAACAATTGTTACCAAAGAAGAAATTGCTCACCATGAGCAATTTCTCCTTTTGTTACAATTTGGTCTATAATTTTCATACATCAAATCCAATTGTCTTTTCACTGTCGATTTTGTTGTCTGCTCGGTTTGTTTCTATGACGACTGTCAAGACAATTACTAGGATGCGGGTAAATTCAGCGAAAAGCCGTTTTCTTTCAACGTAAAAGACCTAAACCAACGTATAAGAATGCGTTATCATCGATCGTACAAAGCGGATTCTCTGAAATTCAAAGACCAGACGAGCCGTTTTTCAGGAGGGTTTATTGGAATCGGTTTTCTTCCGCAGACGACACAAACTGTTCTCCAATATTTCTAATAATAGCTGCCTAACTATCAATAATCGGTTACCATGGTTACCAGAAGAAAATCGTCACGTTAGTTTGTTCTAAGACGAAATCAGTCATACTGGTTGTGCATCGGGAAAAACAAACGTCCGATGACGTATCTATTTTCTCGATGCGCGCGCATGCGTGCGTCAAACAACGGTCATCATTTCTCGACCAAGAAACCAAATTACGATTACCACAGACAAATGACTATTTCCACTTACTAGCAGAATCTGGATTCTTTAAAGGGCCATTTTCACACAAAAAACGTTTGAAAGTCGTTAGAACAATTCAGTGTTTTTGAATTGCTTTTTTATATACAATTAAAATGTATATTGAAAGCTTAATTAATTTGGGAAGCTTCAATCTATCTAAGTATGTACAGTTTATTTGCAGTAGATCTTAAAATTGAAGTCACGCTTTTGGATTAAAATACATGTAAATTCACTCTGTTCATATTTTATAGAATTGAAAACAATATAATTTTGCTTCCAATAACTATTCCTCAGGGCGTATCATTTTACAGAACAGCTGCCGTGCATGTTTTACAGACACTCATTTTTAACTTCCAAATTTCCTCACATCTGTGAACAAGCACCTTTGAGCAGAATTCATTTAAATGTTGACAATAGCTTACTCTTCAAACATATTTGTTTTACGAAATGATACTGATGTAAACTGTCTGCCTCGTGTTTGGAAGGACACGGGTTCGATTCCCGGACACGTATATTTTTACGCTCCAATACACGCTGGATAGAGGTAGTCCGAATGATCCAGATGTAGACATGTTTATTTACAGCTTACAGTTTACATCCTAGATAGGAAAGATAGGAACTCTGATAAGCTTAGATATAATTAATATTTAAGTGTGTCTTCATGTATGCTTGATAACTTGTAATTGTTTTGGGAATATTTTAGAAACATGTATATTTGTAAAGTGCTGACTAAAATGTATGCAATGTTATATTGTGACAAAAGAACAGTTTTCTATCTCGTTCTCATAGTTACACGCCAGACATAAACAAGCAAACATGGCACCTTTGTTCCACCGTAGAAAACAGTTTTTGTAAGACAACACTATTTTCAAAATATGCAGATGTTAGGCCAACAGGTCGTTTCACGTACGTTTTTACCCATTCGACATATTTTAGAGATCGTAAAAGGTTCGAATTGAAAACAAAAGCAGACAATAGGATAGAGTGGAAAAATACATTTTCCGAATGACCCTTCAAGAAACCATCGTGTCAAAATGATAAAATGCTCGTCACGAGCAATTCATCCTTTTGTCACGATGGTTTCCAGTTACTTATATAGCAGATGCATGAACGTGTGGTATTATGACATAAAGAGTAGTGGGAGACGCAATTTTTTGATTGAACAGCGGTGAAATGCAATCACAGTCATACGTGTGGGCGATCGTTATGTCGCAGACCACACTGCTTGTATTATTTATCGGCTATTTATCTCCTCCAATCGGCTTCTGTTTCCGTAGCATTACCACATTGGATTGACGTGGATAAAACATGATATATTTCTTTCTGATTGTCAGACAAATATTATATCATTTCTACAACGGGCGTCTTTTGAAAAGAGAGCAAGAAATATTATAACCTTCGATAACTCGGAAATGTTTTAAACAGGTAATAATGTGAGTGGAGACATTGTTGATATGACGTTAGATATCATCTCTATGGGAGATGGCTATACAGCATCACTTCTTCCATGATTTAGACAACAAGGGGCCCGTTTTACTAAACAGTTTACGCTTAAGATTTGCGTAAGTCTAAAACAAAAAGTCCTTTTATTTCAATATTTGGCAAAGCAATATTGCAAAGTAACACATCATTGGAATCGTCTCTCCGAGACGCTTCCAATGACGTGTCACATTGCAATATTGTACTTTCATTGAAGATACTATCCAAGTTAATCAATTATGACTTACGCAAACATTTTCCGTAAACTGTTTAGTAAAACGGGCCCCTAGAGTCTGTTGACTGAAAAACTGTTGACATTGCGGTAAATATCACCTATTGGGGTGATGGCTATACGGCATCCACTATTTGCATGAATAAGATAAGTAGAGTCTGCTTCAAATGGGTAATGACATGACTGAACGGTCGTTGACACCGCGTTAAATATCACCTATTGGGGTGATGGCTATACGGCATCCACTATTTGCATGAATAAGATAGGTAGAGTCTGCTTCAAATAGGTAATGACATGACTGAACGGTTGTTGACACCGCGTTAAATATCACCTATTGGGGTGATGGCTATACAGCATGCACTGCTTGCATGATATAGATAACTAGAGTCTGCTTCAAATAGGTAATGACATGACTGAAAGGTTGTTGACACCGCGTTAAATATCGCCTATTGCGGTGATAATTATACAGCATGCACTGCTTGCATGATTTAGATAACTAGAGTCTGCTTCAAATAGGTAATGACATGACTGAAAGGTTGTTGACACCGCGTTAAATATCGCCTATTGCGGTGATAATTATACAGCATGCACTGCTTGCATGATTTAGATAACTAGAGTCTGCTTCAAATAGGTAATGACATGACTGAAAGGTTGTTGACACCGCGTTAAATATCGCCTATTGCGGTGATAATTATACAGCATGCACTGCTTGCATGATTTAGATAACTAGAGTCTGCTTCAAATAGGTAATGACATGACTGAAAGGTTGTTGACACCGCGTTAAATATCGCCTATTGCGGTGATAATTATACAGCATGCACTGCTTGCATGATTTAGATAACTAGAGTCTGCTTCAAATAGGTAATGACATGACTGAAAGGTTGTTGACACCGCGTTAAATATCGCCTATTGCGGTGATAATTATACAGCATGCACTGCTTGCATGATTTAGATAACTAGAGTCTGCTTCAAATAGGTAATGACATGACTGAACGGTTGTTGACACCGCGTTAAATATCGCCTATTGTGGTGATAATTATACAGCATGCACTGCTTGCATGATTTAGATAACTAGAGTCTGTTTCAAACATGTAATTATATGCCTAAAAATTGCCTACATGGTGGTAAATATCACCTATTGAGGTGATGAGTATACAACATCCACTACCTGCATGCTTTATTGGTTATTTATCACTTCCATTTGGCTTACGTTTCCATAGCTCTACACTATTGGAATGACGTGTATATAACACATGATAGTCTACTTTTTACTTTGTATCTCACGCAAATGTGACATCATTCCTTTTACGGACGTCATTTGAAAAAAAAAATCCCCCTCCCCCTACAACCCCCCCCCCCAAAAAAAAATGAAATTGAGAAAACTCGAGTCTGTATCGCAGAGGTAATACTTGGACTAAGAAAAACCCTGTAAATACGGCGTTATACCTATTGAAGTAGCAGTATAAGGTAGAACAATGGATTCGTAGAATGGTGGACTTATAAAACCACCAAGGAAAATGCACATGTGTAATACAGGCTTCTAGATAGTTTTGTACTCTTCATGAGCGATTTTATATCTGAAAGTCTTTTGGGACGACTACACACACACTATCTTAGTTGTATATCACTTGAAGGGGGAATTACCCTCCTCTAACCAAATACGTATCTATCTTCTATATCGATACCCATATTCTTATGGGACGTATCGTTTGGAGCAAATAAGGAGCCACTGTTCGCGAAGTTAACCCATTACCAATCAATAGCGACATATGACCACTTTGTTGCAGACGACTTTAGAAAACATGATGGGAAAAGGAGAATTTTTTTCCTTTTCCCACAATGTTTTCTGCCCTATCATAAGATTATTTTTCAATTTCATCACATTTTGAAATGTCGTCTGCAAACTCTTTCAATTTGGGACAGTCGAAAAAGTTACGTTTGGTAAAGCGTTAAAGGGAATAACGATGGATATATACAGTTATGACGTTATATATCGACTATAATGACAATGTTATACTGTATGATTAAGATAACGACGACGCGATCTGAAATCGAAACAAAACAAAGAAAACCCCTATTTTGTAAATTATGGTTTCGAAACCATTTTATTCCTCGTGTGTTATATCCTATATTCTAGTTTCGATCTACATATAGTAGAATTTCCTTTAAAAACGCAAATAGTCAAACTCGTCCTAACTCCTGTATTACATAGAAATGATTATATTATCACCATTTCTAATTGTCGTCTGCTGAATCCAACTCGGACCAGGTAATTAGATCCATAGCTTTAACCCTTTCCCAAACAATAACGACATTTGACCACTTTGTTGCAAACGACCTTAGAAAACATTGTGGGAAAAGGAGAAATTGCTCGTAACGAGCAATTTTTCCTTTTCCACAATGTTTTCTGTCCTATCAGAAGATTATTTTCCAATTTCATCACATTTCAAAATGTCGTCTGCAAACTCTTTCAATTTGGGACAGTCAAAAATTTGTTGTTTGGGAAAGGGTTAAACCTCGAGTGTCGTCTGTATTGAGACTAGATTTATAGATATAGATCGATCTATGAGATAACATAACATAACATTTTATAACTTTATTGGGACATAACGCACATAATAGTCGATAACGTGATTCTCCCAGTTTCCACAGTAGTTACGTGCACAATAAAAGCAAGTTAGCGAAATGACGATCGCATAGCGTTTCCTGTTGGGGATGTTGTGTTCGTTGACAGGTTTTCCGTGGCATAGATTTACCCATTCCTTCATGCGAATCGTTTGCAGTGTCGCCTGTCTTCCAAAACCTTAAATATCTGCTTAATTTTGATGAAGTAAAATACTCAGAGTGTCAAACAGGTAAGTTCACAGGCCAGCCGCCAACTTACTTGTCGGTTGGCCTAAGTCCAACCTGTTTACATAAGCATAAAGTCGCTTCCAGCTCTATAAGGGTTAATCTTGAAAATTTAATTCTCATGGAGTTGGGTAACATGTCTAAATTAGATTTATACTCAAAATTCGTCTTAACCCTTTACCAAACGCCAATTTTTTAATATCCGTAATTCAAAGAGTCTTCAGACAACATTTCAAAATGTGATGTTATTGAAAAATAATATTCTGATAGGGTAGAAAACACTGTGGGAAAAGGAGAAATCGCTCGCTAAGAGCAATTTCTCCTTTTCCAACGGTGTTTTCCAGAGTTGTCTGCAACAAACTGGTTAAATGTCGTTATTGCTTGGTAATGGATAAAACGCTTACAGGTATGTAACCTTAGGCTGAACTGTTTTCAACGGAATGTTGGATTTGTTGCATAAAGATTTCAATTAAATTTTCGTAAAAATATGTAGAAAACTTTTTTTATCTAACTCAGCTGTATTACAAAATGCCTGCCAATATCCGTACTTATGAATACGTATTTTAACACGCTTCACCCTATCTATCACCAGGCCCCGCTCCTTGTCAGGTACAAACTTGGTCGGGTTGGTCTTCTCTAGAGGCAGTAACGTGTCTGAACTACGGAATGCATATGGTTGGGCCCATTTTTTACGTTATTCTAAATTTAGTCTCTTCCTACGTTTTAACTAGGCTTTGCAAAATAACAGAAACGCTATTGACGCGAAATGAAAAATACAATAACTCATTTTTATCTTTCTAAGTGGGTTAAGATAGAATTATTTCTACAGAGGGTCCCGGGTTCGAATCCCCATTATTCGAGTGGAAGATTGCCGGGACTAAATTCAATTGGCGCGAGTACTGGTGGATTATCAACGAAGCAGTCATCGAGAGTGAATTTAATAGTCTTCAAGCTTCCGTCACAATCGAGGTAGAATCGAAAATCCTCAACCCCTAGCAGAACGTCCAACACTTGTTACAATGTCTTCTCCTGTCATAATAGCTTCATAAGCAACTTGATTTGGGTTCATTCATTAATTTCGTCGACATTCATGTAATAATGAATTAAGACGTCTCCTTTCACGGTAACAGTCATTTATCGCGGAAAACACTGTATATTGCTAGACGTGAGAAAATACTAACTTGACATCATATGGACATTCTAGGATGTGTTCAAAGGTATATCAGCCATCTGTCTGCCTTTCTGTGATATTTGTTCATCAGTTTTACTAAACAACTTAAGGAAACTATTTGCGTAAGTTAAAACTTATAAACATGGGTAGTACATTAAATAATATATTCAATTATGCAATGTAACACATCATTGGACGCGTCTCGGAGATACGATTCCAATGATGTGTTACTTTGCAATATATCTTGTCTCAATATTGAAATGAGGGATATTGTTATTTTGAGTAAGATCGGCCACGAACTGTGGCGATCGACAGTTGGTAATGATTCATCAAACAACTTAGGGAAACTGTTCTAATAGTATCTTAAAAAAAGTACAATAAAATCATGTGACACGTCATTGGAGACGATTCCAATGACATGTTTGCTTGCAATACTTGCTTAACTCAATTTTGGAAATAATTCACCTACCTATTTTTGTTTTACATCGATTGTGAAGAAGCTTTAAGCTTGTTCAGGGCCACTCTCGATGACTGAAATAATAAGTGATGATGCTTTGCAATTTTTTAACGAGAAATGTTAGTAAAACGCTACCCATGTAGAAGTGTATTGGTAACTGTCGGGAATTCAAGACCTGATTATCCGTGTTTGAATCATTACAAAGGTCAGACCTTGACGTGTCCTCTGATAAGGCATTGCTTCCTATCCTTGTATAAGCAGATAACAGAAGCAAGTCACAGAAAAACTAGATCATCTTAGAAACGGATTTGACCTAAATAACAATCAACCATTTCTTTTATATGTTTTATATACAAGGCTTTTGTGTCGGCAAGGCTTAACTCCCTATCTTTGCGTTAGTAGATTAACACAAGCAAGTCGTAGAAAAAAATAACACATTAGAAACGACTTCGACAAAAAATCAACTAATTCTCTTACATTTTTTTATACAATACAATGCAAAACGTACTTGCATTTTTTAATCAAATATACATTGTTCATAGCAAAACAGTAAATTTCAACAAAAAGACATTTCATTTTTTTACAAAACAATAATTCAAATTCATCTAAGACAAAAAGATTCCCCATTAATTTCTACAAAATGCTTCTGCTTGGGCTACATTTGTATCTATTTGAAAGAGGATCGCGTAAGTGCTTCACGCTAATTAGAAGGTTCATGATCAATTATTTACGATCGTATCCTCAAGAGGATGGAAAGTCGATGTAGTTACATTCACACATTCGCCAAAGCAGACGTCTTAATAGCCTTATGCAGCAGACGCCATTTGAAAACGGCGTTTAAAACATTACCACCTAACGCCACGTGTTAGCGTGTTGCAGCGGACGACTTTCAAAAAACGTTGTTTAACACATTACCACCTAACGCCACGTTGTTGCGTCTTGCAGCAAACGACTTTCAAAAAGCATTGTGGCAAAAGGAGAAATTGCTTGTCACATGCAATTTCTCCTTTTGCCACAATGCCTTTTCAATCTATTTACATATCACAACAGTAGAAATGAAAGGCTTCACATGTTTACAAAGCCATACTAAAGTCGTCTTCCTCAAGTAAAATCATTTCGTCTGCAGGTGGTAAAGAGTTACATCACCGATATATAACAACATGCCAGTGTCATATCGAGTATGACACATGTTACAAAGCCTCATTGTGCTGAACAATGACTGAAAAACATCTATTAATAACAATACCCATACATCATGTTATTATATTGGCAAGTAGCCTATTTTTCCTTTGGGATTTTGCGGCAAATTTGAATGTGTATAAAAACGACAAATTTAGCATAGTAATACAGTTGTTCCCTCGTGATTATTGGTAGAATTGGGGGGGGGGGACTTTTCTAAAAAGAAATATGATGATTTTATATATTCCTACAATGGATTTTTCCCAGTAATGTTAAAGATGCGATAGAATGCGTTAGTGTGGAGTAAAATGTAGAATGCATTAACTAATGAAAATTATTTGTCACAAGAATGACATACAATCCGAGGGCAATGTATTTGCTCGTTAATGACAATTAGTTCTATCGAATCCTTAAATAAATGATCCACTACGTAACAAAATTCGCTGTAACAACATGACACAATTCATCATTATGAGCAATGTATCCTTCTGACAGAGAGTTTTCTAAAGTAATCTGTAGCGGGTGGGATAAAGAATGATATTGTGAAATAAGGATTTAACCAAAGAATGCTGACTAAATTTCTAAAGAAAGATTTTTGTGTAGTCTACTTCTAAAACCTAAAATATCTGCTTAATTTTGATGAAGAAAGATACCCAGGACAGCAAACAGTTTATATCACAGGCCAGCCAATCTAACCTGTTTGCATAAGCACGAAGTCGGCTCCAGCACTATAAGGGTTTGAAGAATAGTATACGGTGACATGATTGCCCAATAAATCTTTTTTAGAAACATTTTTTCAGAACATATTTAATATAACATTATCTTTTTACAAAATAGCATTTCGTCGGACCTTGGGGTTTATAATTGACCGGTTTTCCTTTTTGTTCTAATATAGAGTCAAGATCTAAAAGGACTAATGGTGCGAGACCGGTCAGGAATTACTTCCGGGGGTAGTTGTACACCAAAAAGTAGTTCATGAAAATTTAGAATGTTACCATATGCTTAAAGGATGCAAGACGGGGTGTTTTGATCATTTGTGGGTGTTGGTCATGATTGTGTACCTTTGGTCTTTTTTCTAGAACTACTTGTCGCGGAAGTTGAAGCGACGATACATGTGCGCTTCGCTAACCCCATTATCTTTGGATGCGGTTCTGGAGGGTGGTATAAAGAACTGGAGAAAAAAGTCGCTGTTGATCGCCTTGTTCCTTCGTAAAAAAGTGACTGTTTACGGAGTGTAAGTTATTGGAACAAAGAGAATTAACTCTGAAATTCGTCATTGAAGGTACTGTGAAAGGGCCAAGATGGCTGTTTTATATAAAATAACGAAGGGCCATATGGTACCGGTATAACACCTTTTGCGGTGAATCCAAGTCGAATGCAGACGAGGAAAGTAAAGGGTAAACCGGGAGTTTGGAAAGGCTTGACGCATTTCAAAATGAGAATTACTCTATCAGCTTCGACTCCAAGCAAAAAATAAAGAAACAGAATATTCCCGTGTATGCATGTAACAATTGGCCTATCCAGAGATACCAAATCGTCATAATGAGTCGATGCGCCGCTTTGTTGTACAGGCCACACGATATAAGAGCTGAAAGTGCTGCGTATTATTCATGTAGTTGTATTCGTGGTCATCATTGTGCAACGGCGTTTAAAGCGCTTCCATTGCCTTATGGCTAAAGTAATGAACTTGAAACCCCATGGCCCGTCTCCGTGTGGGTTCAGATCAAAGTGGTGGTATATTTGAATTCTTATGAGAGGTAGTCTTCCGACTGACTAATGCATGTCGCTGGTTTTACCGGACTTGACAAGCCTTTAAGGACAGTTAAGTTATAGTATATTCCTCTATTTACGTTCAACCTGGAAACGCAATAAACCTTAAAAGCTGTTGATGTGATGAAAATCCTAAGTAAACAAACATAATCTGATCAATCTTCAAGACTGATTCTCGAAAGTACGGAATACTTCCAAAATAAAGGTTTTTGAAAGCATAACATTAGTATATTATAAAGAGCACCATCAAGAAGCCTTTGTATCTCTCACATGTTGATCCTGCAGGATGCTCTATACAAACACAGTTTCTATTCTTCGGATGTTTCTTGGTAACAAGTAATGATACCGTCTATAGAATATTTCACTAATTTGAACCCTGTCCACATAATATCCGACTTTGACAAATCTAATGCAAAGGTCTCGAGAAAACGACGTAACAAATGGATAACTTGCTCGTCATAGGCAATTAACCGCTTTGTCTCAATTGGTTTCTCATTGACGCCATAGAGTATGTTTTTGTTGCTTTCACTTCGAATGTTTGTGTTGGGAGAAGATTAATAAATTAAACTGTATCAGATACAGCACAAGTTAACCCTTTACCAAACAATATCACTTGACCAGTTTATTGCAGACGACTCTTGAAAACAGTGTGGGAAAAAGAAAATTGCTCCCACACTGTTTTCTGCCCTATCAGAAGCACGTTTTGAAATGTTGTCTGCAAACTCTTTCATTTTGGGAAAGTCGAAAAATCAAGGGTTTGGTAAAGGGTTTATCAGCTTCGCTTTGCCTTTAACACTCGACTAAAACATAGGAGGGACATTTTCATTAAAGACTTGGTCAAAGAGCAAATGAATTGACTATTCTATCATTTCAGAGTTTCTGCATGTGATGCATCAATGGAATTTACCATATATATATATATAACACCATATCAACAGAGAATTTAATATCTTTACGTATTAACACAACCAACAGCCAAACTGTTGGAAGACCATTCAGCATAAGGAGTACATGTTCAAATTCTCTGTTTGTCACAACGAACATTATTATCACCAAAAACAAACCTTTGCTTTGTACCAGTCATACAATCCCATATGCAGGGGGCATTTCAATGTGCATATATGGATTTAATGGTTAAGGTCCACCAAGGTCCATCACATAATGTCAAAAATCAAAAGAGAAGTAAACAGTTTCCAATTTTATTAAAAAGTTTTCTACATAGAGCTTTAACAATATAAATACAATTATTAAAATCACAGACAGCTTCTCTTTTTTAAACTCATGTCATACTGTCAACGCACTCAAATTTAAACACTACATGTTCTTAGACAATTGAAGACATGTTTTATGAATGGGGGCCAGTCGACTTTGACATCCCTTATCAAACAAAAGGGCTGATGCCAGATTGTTAACTCCTTTTTTAAAAAAGGAGAAAACTTCGACAAAAAGTTATGAAACAAAACTGTTATTGAAAACCTAAAGACATAAAGTCATCCTAAGCTGTCTTTGTCATTTTTTGAAAACTATCTAATAAACCTATATTTCATCTATAAATTCCCAGATTATAGTGCAAAAATATCCATTTTATTCTCAGAACAAAGAAATCGAATAGCTTACTTAATGAATAGTCACACAATTGTAAAAAACAATAACTGAAAAACATTATGACAAAAGGAGAATTTGCTCATCATGAGCAAATTCTCCTTTGGTCATAATTTTTTTCAGTTTTTTAAATGACCAAATTCTCCTTTAGTCATGATGTTTAGATATGTAACCTGCCACAGACATGACACAGAAGTCTGTATAAGTGAAAGTGTTAATCAAATAAGTGTCAATATTGAATCCTGCTTGACTGACTGGAACCATCCTACAACAGCTTCACCAGTCGAAATCATCATCTGATTCGTTGTTACTGAAAATAAAGATACACCCTAGTGTGAAATATTAGCATATTTTATTATCACATGACCACCTCACTCTCTACAGCATAGCAACAATCGATAGAGACAAGATCTAATGTCTGTATTATGGAGCTGACTCTCTGGCTCAGAGGTTATGGTCTTGGACTCTTGTCCTCAAGAATCGATTTCCCGACAGTGGACTATAAATCCAAAGAGAATTTTTCTAGCTAAGCTTAGTTTCATTTATGGTTAGTAAGATTATAATACTTTAACACACACACACAAGGCCTGATCAAGCTAAGTTAGTAGAACCATTTCCATTCAACAAGTCAGCTGGGATAAAATCTTTCATGAAAATCTAGAATGTACTGGTACCTGGATTTCAACCAACACAAAGAGGAGTAAAGGACCATAATGGCCACTGGGAGTGTGCAGAAACTACCAGGCATATATTCTCGAAACATAGGTATGAGATCTTGCTTAACTTTGAGTATAAATATAAGCATCAAAGTTGGAGATCTAGATATAAATCTGTAGTCATCTTTTCTTGTCAAACTTAAGTTTTAGAAAATAAAATTGTAAACGCTGTCACAAATGATGTGATAAATGCTCAAGAAATCAATATCATGAATGTGGCTCATCTATTTTACTCAGCTGAATTTAATAACAGTAGTTAAGTACAAATAATGGTTTAACACTTACAGTGCTGGAACTGACTTCATGCTTATGCAAACAGGTTGGATCCAGGCCAGCAGCCAAGTAAATTGGTGGCTGGCCTGTGATTAAACCTATTTGCTACTCTGAGTATCTTTCCTCATCAAAATTAAGCAGATATTTAAGGTTTTGGAAAGCAGATGCCACAAAAATCTATTTTTAGAAAATTACCCAGCATTCTTAGGGTTAAGTTTATGTACAAAGGCGTATTGTATTGAAAACACAGGCCCTGCTATTCCAATTAATTGAAGCCTTACAGAGTTATTTATGAAGCCGTATGCTGCACTTAATGGATTGTTGCAGAGAAACCATTTGAAGATAAACAAAAAATGTATAGCAATAGAAGACAACAAGTATCAAAATCAAAGAAGGAGAAAACATTTGAGATATAAGGGAAATTCAATTTTATCAGAAAGAGAAATGGTGATGAAACAGATTTTATACCTTGTTTAAAAAGGAGAAATTACTTGTATGAGTAATTTCTTCTATTAAAACAATTATTTCAAACATCATCTAAAACAGACACATATAATTCAGTTATTTTCTCCTTCTTATATTGCCAGTATAAAAGAAAGGTTACCTTTTAATGGATTCTGTCAAAGAAAGTTCGTTATCAACCTGAGATGCAGTTTTCTCTGACTGGAAAGAGAAAAAATACAGAATATAACTTAACCCTTTCCAAAACAACAATTTTGTGACTGTCCCAAATTGAAACAGTTTGCAGACGAAATTTCAAAATGTGATTCAATTGAACAATATTCTTCAGAAACAGCAGAAAACCTTGTGGGAAAAGGAGAAATAGCTCGTTACAAGCAATTTTTTCTTTTCCCACAATGTTTTCTAAAGTCGTCTACAACAAAGTCGTCAAATGTGGTTATGATTTGGGAAAGGGTTAAGCATTAAGCATTTTCTTCAAACATATTCATACAAACCCCCATTCATGAAAAACATGCTTTTCATTTTTACTCATTTCAACATAACTTGAGCAGACGATTCAAGAAGCTATTTTGACAAAAGAAATAGAGAATAGATAATTGGTGTCTTGAATTGGAAATGCAATCGGACAAGGCATAGAAATATTATCCGGTCAGCCAAAGGTGTACTGGATAATATTTAGAAGCCGAGCCTGATAACCTTTCTTATTCATAGACACCATCCATCTATTCTATTCATCCTGTTACCTATATGGATTCATATAAACAAAAATAAAGAGAAAATAATACACGAAAAAGAGAAACAAAATGGAAAATCAATTCTGACAAATATGCATAGCAATCACATGACCTAGTGATGGATATCAAAAATGTTAAATGGCACCCTGATATTGGTCTGTACATCACCCTGGTGAAAGGAATAATACTACAATGCAAATTTCTCCTCTTGTTTCTCTAGTCCTCTTTTTCCTATATTATAACTGTCATCTGCTGTTGCTTTGAGTTTTGACCAGACCAAACATTTCCTTATGAATGTGCCCCCACTTACATCTTGTTTCTGAGGTTCTGCTCGTTTTTGCTGCACCATTTCCATATACTGCTTCATAACAGGATCAATGTTATCTTCTGCTGCCTTCTCCTCTCCCTTCTCCACCCCCTCAGGCTCCACTTCTTCAGTCTGTATCAAGTAGATGAGATGTTAAACTGGCTTGTTCCCCATTGTCCAATATTCAAAATTAAAATGTCCTTGTTTAACCCATGATCAAACAATAACTCCTTTTCTCACAATGTTTTCTACTCCATCAGAAGATTTTTTTTAATTTCATCACATTTTGATATGTCGTCTGCAAACTCTTTCAATTCAGTTGAAAATTATGAGTTTGGTAAAGGGTTAAAGATGTGAGGAAATTTGGAAGTTAGAAATTATATCTTAAAAGTTGCACAACTGTTGTACTGTTATATGATATGCACTGAAGAATACTCATTGAAAGTGAAATTAGATTCTTTCTAATAAGTCAACCAGACAAACACAGTTTTATCACATTAATTTAACAGGCATCAAGAAAATCATTATTGAAACCACCGTGTCAAAAAGAATCTATATGATTAATAAAAAAGCATAGATGCAAATAAAAGAATCCAAAATGTTCAAATACTTTATTAAGAAACAATCTTTCCCATTTTCAGGGCTGAATGCAAACTTATTCAAGCTCAAGAACTTCCAATATTTTCTTTTTCTTTTGAATTTATTGGCAATATTAACCAGTGAAGGATAATTATTTGTCAAATAATCCCTATTTTAAAAAATTTCACTTGTGCGTCTAAGTCTACATTTCAGCTGTGTCTTTATTTATTTGTTAGGGGTTTAATCCCTTTTTCATTAATTTTTCAGTAATATTATATAGCAGAGACAGCTAACCTATTCATGTTTACTTCATTATCTATAAATACCAGGCAAATGAATATTGATTTGTCCAAGGATAACCTACAAAAATAGTTATAAGCCATGAGTAGGAATTGTCAGCTAATAATTATACCACTGGGGATCCCTACCTGTTGTGTTGAGTGAGTTTCCTGCTGTTGAAGTTTTTCCAGTTCTCTCTGTTCTCGTTCAAATGCTTCTTGTTCCTGCCTTCTTCGTTCTTCTTCCTTCTGTCTCTGCTTTTCTTCCCAAACGCGATCTTCTTCTTCCTCTTGTTTCTTAGATTCTTCTGTCAGATCGAATACAGTAATACAGGTATGGGCATGAGTTTAATACAAATGGTCATCATTTAATTGTTAATGATACAAAGTATTTATATATTACACCAAATAAGAACATCAGTCAATGATCATGCAAAATAATGGCAAATGCCCATTCCAGTTTGAACTAGTTTCAATTGTACTGGGTAGTTTGCAAGTTGAGAGTTGTTGAAAAAATTGGTCCAGATATACGACAGATATGACATTCCACACACCTAACAATTCAGATTTCCTGGCCCCTGAAGGGGACACATGCTATCATTCATTAGAAATCTTTTAAACCCACACTCCATAATACTTACTGTCACACATTTTTTGTTCATGCCATTTTTGTCATTTCTGCTATTGTTTGTGATTTGGACCAGTCACACATTTTTTGTTCATGCCATTTTTGTCATTTCTGCTATTGTTTGTGATTTGGACCAGTCATAAATATGGGTTATTCCAAGAATAATTCTTTAACCCATTACCAAAATATTACGACATTTGACCACTTTGTTGCAAACAACTCTAGAAAACATTGTGGAAAAAGGAAAAATTGCTTTTGACGATTATTCGCACAATGTTTTCAACTCTATCAGCAGATTTCTTTCCAATTTCATCACATTTTAAAATTTGGGTCAGCTGAGAGTTTGGCGTTTGATAATGGGTTAACTTACTTACCTGATTTCCATGCAGTATCGAGCGAGGGTGTCTGCCAGGTGTTGTCTAGGGACAGGGGAGGTAACTTGGCTGGGGCTTTAATGTCTGGGAGGGGCTTAGACACAACAGGTTCTTCCATCTGCTTAGTTGGAACTAGATGATGCATAATTACAGTAGAAATATATATAACCAGAAGATATCAAGTATTTTTCAATTAAATATTCACTAATACACAACATTTTAAGCAACTCATCCACAGCAAAAATCTAAAACACCACTGGGGCAAAAGGCAAAATTGCTCAAAAAGTGCAAACTCTCTGCCTGTCACAATAGTTTTCTAAACATTCAAATATTATAAACAATATGAATTTTTTTTAACATAAACAGTTAATTTTGTTTTAACCGACCATAGTAAAAGGAAACTGAATGGTGGTGTTAAAGACATTTTACAGCTTGATATAGATGTCAGTCATTCAAAAAGTTCCATTAGATGATCTTCCGTATATAAACTGAACAAACTTAGATAAATTGATGTTTCTTGAATTTTATATGCTTTCAATAGCTACTTTTAATTGTATATCAAACAACAATACAAAAATTGTACTGTTTTAGCGACTTTTTTTTCTAATTTCCTATTTTCTCTACTGTGAACAAGCACCTTTAAGTAAAGTATTACTATTATCATTATGACTTCTTCCACAAGTTATAGACTAGAGACTTACATGAGTCTTTTGAAGATGGAACATCTTCATTAGATGGATCAGCCTGTACCACCATAACACTGGGTGAACCTGGCCGTGCCTCTAAATCATCCACAGTAATAGGTCTGGGCCGCTCTACTCTCTCACCACTGTAATATACAAAAGTTTATTGATTCATGAGGGTCATTGGCATATAAAATGGTATAGGTCAGTGTCTTATTACTCTCTCACTTCTGCAACATACAAAAGTTTATTGTTTACATATGAGTCATTGATATACATAAAGGTTTTACAGGTATCTGGCCTTGCCTCATACATCAAAGACAAAGGTTTAGGTCAGTTGTTTTTTTATTAATCCCCTGAAATATACCAATAAGTTTTTTGTTTACATGAGAGTCATTGACAAATACAAAGTTTTTATAGGACCATGGGTCTGCCTGATAATCATCAATGAATAAAGGTAAGTACCTTACAACCCTTTATTCAGTCGAGCCTCGATAGTCCAAACGTCATCAATCCGGATTATTCGCCATCCGGACAGAATTTGTAGGGAACGGACCTTACTTTCATTTATTCCACTGTTTAATCCGGAAAATTCACAATCCGGCTCCGAACAATGAAAGTCGGGAACCAAGCATAACTTCTAATAGTATATGCGCACGGCTAATCTGGCAACCAGCATAATGATTTTTTTGCGGTTATTTGACGGTACCGTAATCCAACATTCACACCTTTGACAAATTTGCATGTATACTTGATCATAAAATGTCACCAAGTGTAGTGTAATGAAAGGTGTCGATTGTTTGTAAATCGGTCATTTAGTCAGTTTACTTGTCTAACCTAATTGTAATTATCTTCGTGTGCAGAAAGTCGAGTTTGTAAAAGGTGTCAATTCCCTGCATTGACAGCGATCAGGAGACAATGTCTGGCAATCATTTTCAACTATTACGGTTTTCTTTACTTCATAGTAATTATAATGAAAAACGGTGTATAGGTAAACATTTCACTGGAAACACGCAGATTGTTTATACTGGATTATTCATTAATACGGACATTACTCCTGGGAACGAAAGTGTCCGGATAAACGAGGCTCGACTGTATTCTGAATAAACAAAAAAAATACATTTGTCTCGTTAGTAAAAAAAAAACAGTTTAAATAAAAAAAAAATTGAAGGAGAAAATAATTCATAAGTTGTTATTTTTTATTGGCTTAAATAGTTTTTCTGCTGAATTTGAAATGATATTTGATTGTTAAAGACAACACTGGGACAAAACGCCAAAGTGACTAATTCCTGCATTTGTTACACTAGTTTCCAACAGATAACAAGAAGAATATATCATTCCTTGTACATGTACTATTTAATAATACTCATCTGCTGTTACTTTCAATTTTGACAAGTTAAAAAAGTCAAATATTAAAGAATGCATATTAGAATTGTCATCTGCTTCTGCTTGCAATTTGGATTAGCAAGAATGATTTCATAGGGGAGAGGATAAAGTGTTAACCCTTTACCAAATGCCAAATTTGTGACTGTCCTAAATTGAACGAGTTTGCAGACAACATTTCAAAATGTGATGAAAAAGAAATAAAATCATTGGATAGGGCAGAAAAACATTGTGGGAAAAGGAGAAATTGCTCCTTAAGAGCAATTTCTCCTTTTCCCACAAAGTTTTCAACAGTCGTCTGCAACAATCTGTTCAAATATCGTTATTGTTTGGTAATGGGTTAATTAGACTTAATTTGTCTTACTCTTTTAGATGGTCATCATCATCCGACATGTCAGACAAACTGAACTTTGGCACAGGATCCTGACCTGCAGCCTTCTTACGTTGGTATGACCCTGACCCCTTCAACTCATGTAAACTGTCTGTAATAAATTTAAATGTAACTTGTTAATTAGAGCAAGATAATTCACAGGAGACATGTATATCCCTGAAAGGCTAGCATGGACATAAGAGCGAAGATATTTGTTCCTGAAAACAATCAAGAGTGGAGGGGTATTTACATGGGAAATAATCTTGTATCCCATTCAAATGTTGTCTCCAAATTGGAAAGGTTAGCAGACAAAGTCATTGAAAACTATTTATTACCCTATTTACAAACCTTTTGAAGAACATAAAGAATATACCTAGATAAAAAGTTCATGACCAGCAGACTTTCCTTTCTCATGGTTTTGAAACAACATCAGAAAGTCAAAGTTATATTTCATTTTTATGCAGTTGAAGTCTTTGTGTTGTTGCTTTCATTTTTGACAAGTCAAAATGGAAACTGATTAATGACAAGTAGCAATGAGTAGAGAGGATTGAATGGGTTCACACAGTTTGACACAGTTTAACCTTAATACAAGATGTAATCAGTTTACCTGTACTCAAGTCAGCCTCTGCGGTGGATACCCCATATGGTTTCTGATAGGGTGTAGAGGACATTGGTCTGGCGGCAATAGGACTGGCATTCGGGGAGGGACCTCTGTGGCCTTTACTCGCTGAGGGGATAAAACATTGAAATGGTGGAAAACTCATAAAGTGTGTGTGAGAAGGAGCAGTTTGCGGTATTAGTGACGATTAACCATTCATTTTTAACCCATTACCAAACAATGACGACATTTGACCAGTTTGTTGCAGACGACTCTGGAAAACATTGTGGGAAAAGGAGCAATTGCTCTTGACGATTATCAATTATCTTTGAAATGAAATTTAAACAAGTAAATAGCAATGCATATTTAAAAAGAAAATGACAATAAAATTGTCCCTAGACATTGAGTCTTTTTATAAAGTTTAGATATTCATTCATTTCAACACATCTTCTCCTCTTTACAGGCAAAGTCTCTTTTTTTGTTGAAATTGTTTTTACCTCTAAAAAGAAAAATGTTGATAATAATCGTCTCATGAAGCTCTACTATTGAACATCTCTTAAAATTCCATATGGGAGAAAGGGTTAACACACTTGCATACAAAGTTTTTATAGGACCATGGATTTAAGGAATATGTGTGACAACAAAAGAAATTGCTCATCATGAGCAATGTTTCCTTTTATCTTCATGGCAACTATATAATCAATTGTAGAAAAAATATTGTTTCACGCTCTTTAATTGTTGTCCTATTCCATATAAGTTACTGGGTGACAATAGGAGATAAGTTATGGTAATGATTGAACCCTATAACATCTCCATACCTGATTCTTTTCCATGTTGGGATGTCCTTAGTGAGTGTCGGGTGGGGTCAGGCAGGGAGGACGGGTTGGCTAACTGATAGTGGAAATCTACATAGGCCTTCTCCAGACTCTGAGTAAACAAATAGAGGGTAAACTGGAATCTGCTTGTGTAGTTGTCCTCAAACAATTGTCTGCATATACAGGACTACTATTTTGTTTTAGACTACGTTAGAAATAGATGTGAAATGTTTTTTTTTTACATCTTACATTAATCAAACTAAATTATTCTTCGTTGGCACAAAGCATAAAACTCATGAAAAATGGGATCACAACCTTAAGATTGTACTAGAAGTATTCCTATATTTACAATTAAGCCAATTCAAAATGGTGGTGCATTAGTCATCAAGACTTTATTTGCACATACAGAAATATTTCTATTGCAATCATAAAATTGGAATATAAATATATAATTATATATATATTTCCATATGTACAGAAAAAGGTTTAATGATGAAGTTCAACACTATAGTTGAATGTTAACAAATTTGATAACCATACTGAGTCATCATGTAATCCTTAAATCTATTTGCCATAATTATTTCTTTCTTTCTAAACTCTAAAAAGAAATTATTTCGTCATTTTGTACCTCATAATTGATTTCTATCTGTGCTTTCATTTTAGATCAGAAAAACCCTCCAAAAAAGTATTCAGTTACATTAAGTTTTTACCATAGACATGATATGGATCTGAAAGCAAGTTAATTGAAGTTAAAGTTAACTCCTCCACAAAAAATTGAATTTTGCTAATGTGCAAATTCTTTAAGAGAATGTTAAAAATGATCATTGCTGAGATATAAATCTTACAGTGGCTTCTTTCTCTAAAGATTTGAGCCTGTATTTGGTTTCGGCAATTATATCAGCCGACTGGTTTGATGATTCGTCTCCGTCTGTAGTGAAGTCAGTCGATATTTTGGGAGCGCTCAGATCATCCAGATCTACATCATTGTAAACATCATCACGATCGACTCGAGTTCTCGAGGATTTCTTACTTTGACCTTTCCTTTGACCTCCAATAGAAAGGTCAAAGTCACTGTCGTTATCTGTCAAATGGATGTCTCGTCCTTTAGATCTGTGAGAGCCGGTGAATGAAACCATCCTAAAAACGAGAAATGACATCTAATGTAAGATCATTGAGAGCACTTTTAAAATACTGCTTCGGAAATGAAAAAAGAATTCAACCTTACTTCAAAAGTTCCAGAATTTAAAATGTATCGACTCTATGTCTTTTTTATCATTCTATTTAACTGTTGCATTCCTCCTTATTCCTTTAAAGGTAAGGGATTGACATACAATTAATAATCCTACTCAGAGCTTTCAAGGTTAAGCAATGTGATTAAAAAATAAAAATTAACAGCTTTTTATCCTCAAAAAAATTTTTCGATGTCCTTCTTCAATGCATATATTTAATAAGCCTCTCTAACCCAACTCCATCCTTCCAGACTGTTATCAAGAGTCAACCAAAAATATCATATGCCGTTATTGCTGTAGATTTCATTAATGAATTGATGATCACAAGTACAATAGATAAGTGAAGAGTATGCTTTTGCGTTAATCAAATTTTTACCTAGAAGCATGACGTCAGTACCTTGTTAAGGAGACAGTAGTAAGCCTATGAAACATCAGACTATAAATACTGGTATAGTCTCTTGTCATGCAGTGTAACTAGATAGGGACAAATCACTGAAATCAATATCACACCAATGTAGGGATATCAGAGAAGTTTTACTTCCACATATTAATAGACAAGAGTAGTAAAAGATTTTTTACCTGGAAGTATCAGCATCTTGAGGTTTTCTGTATACTTCATTACTCAATGCTGAAATAAAGTGAAAAGCAGACATGACGAGAAATAGTCCCATAAGTCATAGCTTGTTAAGCATCAACTTATGAATATCTTTATTCATCTCCCTAATAGGATTGACAGTTGAAGCTCAAACAATGTCTGCTACAAAGCAATAAATTGCAATTTGTCTCCCTCCTCTAATACTTAGTTATCTTATAGCAGTGTTTAGAAAAAAGGGCAATAAACCAAAGAAACAATAATTCTGATCATGATGAGCTTTTTTGCCTTTTGTCATGATGGTTTCTAGATGATTTAAAAAAGAAAAAAAAATATCAAAATTAATAATCACTGCCACCTGCTAATACAAATCATAAAATCTGATATAAGGAGATAGGATAAGACAGAGATATAGATGAATCATTCCTAGAGCAGAATAACATGAAGCAGCATTCTGGATAAGCTTTTATAGATTGGACTAGTGAATACACTGTACTATGGAAATGTACGCTTTTTTATTTGGATTGGACTTTAATGCTGCTTTTAAGAATTTATCAGCTTGATTTGGGTAGCCAGCAGACTTTTCTATTCTCAAGCTATTTCCTTTTCATTATTGCACAGAACATTTTTCCTAGAGACTGAGTGCATGATGAGAGGTGAGAAAATTGATTCAAGATATCACAACTTCATTAAACTTCAAAGAGAATATCATCCAAACCTGGTCTATAACATTGGACCCCTGTATTTCAATACTGACTAACTACTGACAGAGTAATGTTTGACTTGCCCAGTCAATGAGTAAATTTTCTCCTACCTTTCTGTGTATAGGCCAGCGTCTGTTTGACGTCCACAAGCTCCTGATTCATCTCCTTCATCTGCAGGGTCTGGGTTTCAAACTGGTGGAGTAGGCGGTCATTTCTATCAATCTGGTGAGCAGTAAACAATACAAGTGTCATTTAGCTGTATTTCTTTAGTTTAAACCCTTAGAATGCAGCATATTTTTCTAAAAATAGCTTTCTGTGTCATCTGCTTTTCAAAAATTTAAATATCTGCATAATTTTGTTGAGAAAAGATACTCAGAGTATCAAACAGGTTAGATCACTGGCAAGCCGCCAATTTACTTGGATCTAACCTGTGTGCATAAGCATGAAGTCGTTTCCAGCACTATAAGGGTTAAAAACTGGGGAATACTTAATCATATCTTTCCATAGATCTATCTATTTTTTAAAGTTATTCATGTTTAACTTGTTGGTTTATTAGGTATAAATAGGTATAGATATATATGAAAATCTCTCCTTTCACTCTTTGTCAAGCACCAGAAATCTTAAGCTGTTTTAAAAAGTCTGTATCTATACATACATGTTCTCTAAGATTTGTTTTGTTATGTATCCCATTGAAATAAAGATTTACTTGTCACCCTCTATTTGTACTCTGTTGTTGGTATCTTGTACTGTTCGTACACACACACATCTTGTTTGTATGCTCTGTTATTTGTACACACACTGTTGTTTGAATTTTGCACTTTTTGTACATAAAACATTCTTTGCATATTGTACTTCGTGCAATGCAAACACACACTTTTGTTTAAGTTTACAAGTACATGTACCTTGTTTGACTGTTGTATAATCTCTATAAACTTTTTTATTTGTATGTGATATTAATTGAACACACACTTTCGTTTCAATGTAGCACTTTTGTACTCACATAAACTTTTGTTAGTGTGTATTGTACTAACATACTGTTGTTTGATTGCTATATTATCTGTATAACCATACTGTTGTTTGATTGATATATTATCTGTACTAACATACTGTTGTTTGATTGCTATATTATCTGTACTAACATACTGTTGTTTGATTGCTATATTATCTGTATAACCATACTTTTATTTATGTGTTCAAACATTCTACAAGTATTGTTTATGTGTTACAACAAACATTTGTACAAACACATTGTTGTTCATGTGTTATAATTATAATTTGTACAATCACACTATTGTTTGTGTGCTATATTACTTGTACAAACACACTGTTGTTTGTGTGCTATATTACTTGTACAAACACATTGTTGTTCATGGGTTATAATTATAATTTGTACAATCACACTATTGTTTGTGTGCTATATTACTTGCACACACTGTTGTTTGTGTGCTATATTACTTGTACAAACACACTGTTGTTTGTGTGCTATATTACTTGTACAAACACACTGTTGTTTGTGTGCTATATTACTTGTACAAACACACTGTTGTTTGTGTGCTATATTACTTATACAAACACATTGTTGTTTGTGTGCTATATTACTTGTACAAACACACTGTTGTTTGTGTGCTATATTACTTGTACAAACACACACCTGTTCATGATAGTGACGGCCCCCTGATACTCTCTGATGTTCATACACTGCCCTGTCCTGACGTCCACTATCTCTCTCTACATACTCTGGCATGGCAGTTGGCCGGCGTAATTCTCTCATCATTTCTTCTTGCCCTGTTCAAGCAAATAACAAAATATAACGCTGTTAAATCAAAGGTAAAATGGAGCTTATACTTTAGAAAACTTTCTAATTCAAACTGAAGCATAATCAAACACTATCCCTGTTATATTAAATCAAGAACACTTTCTATGTTTTTGGTTATTTGTAATATTATTGTCAACAACTTACATCGACAACCAAGGAATCAAAACTACCCCATCTACAAAGAGGGAATGGTTGCTCTATATCTCTTTCATAAATCTAAAATCAACAACTTCAAGTATTTCTAAAGAAACAGGAGAAAAAAACCAATATGAATAAAAAACCCATAAAAATGTTGGTCACACTCACTCATAGATTGTTACATTCCTCAAAAATAATGATGTCTTCAACTATACTTACTTATCCTTTCTCTTTCATTAAGCTGCATAATTTCAGCCATTCTCCTGAAAATATTAAATAGTGAAGAAAAAATAAATAAAACCTCGATTTAGGGACAAACAGTGGCCAGTATTATATGTAACCTTAGACATACCAGTAAGTAATGATTCCTCTCCTTTTTTTTCATATTGCAAGTGAATTTTAAGGTATCTAAACATATCAGAATGAAAAAAAAAAATGACTAAAAATATGAGCTCATGATATGAGAACATTCTCCTTCTTTCCGATGATCTAAAGGTTTTGTTTTTTCTCAATTAAGCCAGCTTTTTTGATAGACAAAGCTTCCTTCCATGAGAAGCTGGGGGGAGGGGGGCATTACTGGAAAAAAGTGCCAGGTAAAAAAGGGCAGTATTATATTGTACTGGTATCAAAATATCACACAACTCTTTAGTTATATAGTGAATTGCTCCTGCAATTTATCACATAAAAATGAAACAACCCTAAACCATAAACTTACAGATCCAAAATAGTTTGTACCTTCAATGCATTTCAAAAGAAACTATAGAAAATTGAGTGACTAATTGAGAATATATAATATTGAGAAGACTTTCTGTTAAGCTGAATAAATTTTGATATGTTGTTTCCTATATAACGCAAACAGTCAAGTAAAGATTTAGACATGCTCTCTTAACACTCAAATACATGTCCATGAATTATCTAGAAATCTATTGAGACAGAAAGTAATACACTTACATTTTCAAGTTGTCTAGCTCGGTCCTGTATGAAATATTCTGGTCTTTAATTGCTGCATAGTCTGCCATCTGATGAACAAAGGAAACATTTAATTAGAAAAAACATGTAGTTAGATACCCTTAAACTTTTCATCTATACTGAGGCACTTTTTTATGCACCAGTATCAGAGGGTTAAATTAACAGTTATCAAAAGAATAATTACTCATCAAGAGCAATTACACCTCTCATCACAGTGGTTTCTTCCTTATACCTTATTTGGGAAATCGTTTTCCCATGATTCATATCTTTGTGTCTAGTTTAATCTTATTTACTTTACACCAAGTGTTAATCAAGGTCTCACAACTTAGATTCATCACTCATCATTCTGCTTCCTGGATACATAACCAGTACTAGCGCCAATGGATTATCTCAGCATTTTGGCCTCACCTCTAACAAGGATCTAACCTGAAGCCTGCGGCAACATGAGCCTGTAGTACCACTGCTGACCACAATCATACTTACATCTCTTAATTTGGCATTTAGGAAGTCATTATGTTTGGTAGCTCCAACCTCTTTATGCCTAGTTTCTTGTAACAAGGTCTGAAGAAAGAAAAAATAGTTCATTAGAGTAATTTATCCAAAAGAAAAATAACTTGCTGTTATCAAACATTTTCTCCTTTTTCCCCAATATAAAATTTATTCTTTATGAGAAAGGTCTCCGAACTCTACCTCAAAGCATCAAATGGGATTATTTCAATTGAGATTATATGAATATTTTTATCTACATTTATCTTTCGACAACGCCAAGACATAAGATGCCCTTCTTTAAATAGGTTCAAATTTGGTAACCTGTAGAATTGGACTTTCATGAGGAAGTTCCCTGATTGACTCATAGATAACACAGGGTTCTTTCCAGAATAGGACAGTTTGGAGGTTTTCTTCCATTGATTATTGGGGGTGGGGACATTGAAATAGAACTGGAATATTGCTTGATAAAATATTTCTTCGTTGCGAAGCACTAAATTATCCAACTTCTTATCTAGTATTTTAGCCATAAAATAATTTAGTTCACTGTGCCATAGAACTTTTTACTTATATGCTATCTCTAGGAGTAGGAAAGACTGCTTTGGATAAAATACTGTTGATACAATGAATAAAAGACCTTAGGCAAGTCAAGGATGCCACAAATATATAGAATAAAAGAATACATAAGATTACATACTTCTAGTTCATTAACTCTGGCAGTTTTATCTCTCAAGTCTGCTTTCATTCCATCTATAAGTCCTTGGTCTTCTGCAACTCTCTTTTCATTTTCTGAAGTACAGTGATTTATATCATTAGTCGCTACAACCTTCTTCATAACAAAGTCTATCCCATTCCCGCATACAGGAAATTTGGAGTAGTCTAAATTGAAAGCATCAGCAAATGTGGAACATAGCTAGGAAAACAAACATTCGGTAGAAACCATCATGACTTAGGAGAAATGCTTATTTTGAGGACATTTCCATTTTGTCAAAAGAGGTTTCTTAAATCGAATGCCATAGATGTGTTAAAGTGTGTTAAACTAAAGCAGTCAACTCCCCTATATTTTTACCTAAACTGTAGAGAAAAGATTCAATGAACACTGCTTTTACCGCTTAAATTTTCAGATGATGATTTTAAATATCCAACCAATGAATGTGTGTTGATGTAAAGAAAAGAGACCTGTTTTGACCAATTCTACTAATGTTAAAGTGGTGTCTTTAAACTTATGTTGCATAAAAAAGTACTAATACATAGTTGAACTTATAGGTACAATTTCAACATAACATAACTTATTTGTATTTTTGTCATATCATGAGAGTCAGCCTTGTTGTTTTTCTGTTTTTGATTTTTGAAATAAATACAGCCGAGTCCGGATTCCAACAAGTTGTCCGCAATCCATGCCTTATCCGACTAAGCGTCCAAGCTCCGTTGATGCCATGTATGTTGGGGTAATAAAGTTTTGCCCTTAATGTACTTTGTTATTCATTTCCATATTCCTGATCATTCGAAACTATGCCTTATCCGAAAAAGACATGTGGTCCTGTCCACTTTGAATAATTGGGATACCACTGTAAGTCACAAAAGTCCACATGTTGGCCTGATAAAGTCATCAATTTTTGTTGGGCTTTCTAATATGTACTGAATGCGAGTATCAAAAATCAACATTTATTATTTATTCCATATGGAAAGGTTGGACTGGTCTATTTGACAACATCAACAGGCAACAATAACAGAGAATGAAAACTATCATTTACTTTGTTTTATATATATATGAGTTTAAACCCTTAGAAAGCTGGGTAATTTTCTAAAAAATTATTTTGTGTCCTCTGCTTTCCAAAACCATAACTATCAGCTTAAATTTTATTGAGGAAAGATATTCAGAGTAGCAAACAGGTTAGATCACAGGCTAGCCACCAATTTACTTGCTGGCTAGCCTAGATCTAACCTGTTTGCATAAGCATGAAGCCGGTTCCAGCACTTTAAGGGTTAATGCTGTGTCCAAAATTTGTTCAGCTTTTTCTGGGATACACCAGTACAAGGCTAAGGCTGTGAACTGTCTTGCAAAGGTACATTCAGACGAAACCAGAGATGCCAGACAGTGGGGCTTGAGTAAAGGATGTGATATATTCTGTATGCATTTCACTATCTTATGATTCAAATCATTTCCTTATATAATTGCTTATTTCCTCAAGATTAAGTAACAAGAGGTACTCTTTTCCAATAAGTTGGAATGTTTGTGTGAAAGAAGGTCTCTGAATAAATTTAGTGGAGCAACAAAAACAAAACCAACACATAAAGCTCATGTAAGCATCCATATCTAAGAATCAAAGTAAAGTGAAAAGTGTACAAAAAGTGCACAGGCCTTGCAAATTACAGTTTTACTGTATACTGTATATGTTTTATAACAAAATGTGTCAACACAATATATGTGAGAGCATGTGATCACAATACATATAAAACCTCTGTTATAGATTCCATTTCCTTTATACATATTGGGACTTAGTTTCCCTGGTGAATGAGGCTGGATGTAATACCCATTCTCGCCCACATGGTCGGGCTCTGTGTGAGTATAATACTGGTGACGCTGGGTCTCCTGCTGATCCAGTGGTTCTATTAACTCCACGGGTTGATTCATAGATTGCTTGGTTCTAGAACCTAAATATTAGTTGAGTATTTTTCGATTTAATCTCACAGTTTATTCTCCATAGTGAATTTTGTACATCCCAGTCATTTTCTTGTATAACTGCTGTCTCTTAATCCATTTATTTCAAGAAAAATACAGTAGAGGTCTTTGAAACTTAAGGAAAACTCATTAAAATTCCCAAACTGTTCAACAGTCTTAAAGCAATGTTTGCTTAAAGCACTGAATATGTATGAATAAAAAAAATAATCTCAAAATGAGCATTTTTTCATGATGGAAAAAGTACTGTTTAAATTCGTATATATGTGGAAGTTGAACAGCAGGAAACAGTTTTTGAAGTTTTAACAATTTTATTTTCTGTTTCTTGGGTAAAAGAAAATACCCATAGATTATGGGAATGATCTATCTTTTCATCACTTAAGTGTTTTCAATCTGCTGCTGTAGAGTTTTAAACATGTTTGAATATAATTGTTTAAACCTTTACAAACGCCAACATTTTGACTGTCCAAAAATGAAAGAGTTTGCAGACAACATTTCAAAACCGAAAAAGAAATTTCAAAATTGAAAAATAGTCTTCTGATAGGGTAGAAAACATTGTGGGAAAGGATGAATTGTTTGTGATGAGCAATTTCTCCTTTTTCCACAATGTTTTCCAAAGCCGTCTGCAGCAAAATGGTCAAATGTCGCTATTGTTTGGTAATGGTTTAAACTACAGTGTTGAGTATAGTAAGCATGATGAAATAGGCATATAAAATGCTTCTTTTATCATAAAACATAGATTATATCCATAGAAAAAAGATTTACCATAGAAACAAAATTATTAAAGCAGTTTATAGTCACTGAGGGTGGTTATAGAAAGATATACACTATATATAGGGCAAAGGCAAAAACAGTGTTCTTTGACCCTTATAGTGCTGGAACCAACTTCAAGCTAATGCAAATAGGTTGGATCCAGGCCAGCCGACAAATAAATTCGCAGTTGGCCTGTGGTCTAACCTGTTTGCTACTCCGAGTGTCTTTCCTCATCAAAATTAAGCTGACTTTTAAGGTTTTGGAAAGCAGATGACACAAAAATCCATATCTAGAAAAATAACCAAGCATTCTAAGAGTTAAATATAATGAATTCCTATGATATTGATGCTTATTTAACCCAATTTTCTATCAACAGCAGTAGATGAAAACAACAGCAGATGCCAAACATAAGTATGAAAATAACACATACTTTCTTAATGATATTGGTAGAAACAATTGAGACCAACCCTTATAGGGCTGGAACCAACTCCATACTTATGCAAACAGGTTAGATTCAGGCCAGACGCCAAGAAAAATTGTGATCTACCCTGTTTGCTAATCATAGTATCTTTCTTCATCAAAATTAAGCAGATATTTAAGGTTTTGGAAAGCAGACAACATCTATTTTTAGAAAATTATCCAGCATTTTAAGGGCTAAAGGATAAATGAGAAAAAGAGTTAAATAAACAATATACAGACCTCTTAGGCATGCCTCTCTCACTTCTATATTCTGAGTTCTGTCCAAAAACTTGGCCTGATATTCAACCTTGAATCTGAAATCAAATAAAAAATATTGATCCCAAAATGATTCTAAGTCTTCAATGCCTCCATGGCAGTTAGGTAAACAAACAAACAATCAGTATTTCTAAAAGAGGTTGTTACAAAAAACAATGAAACAAAATCATATTCATTATTGACTGCCTCACTTGTACACAGAACCAACATCAGATTGTATATGTCCAATGCTGAAATCCTACGGTATATTTTGAGAACCTTCTTCTTTTGTCATATTGGCGGATATAAAACCTGTTAGAAATAAATTAACTTTAAAGTTAAATGTAGAACCCGGAGAGAAAAACAGATATTGTGTCACAATTGTTACAAGAGTTTTTAACCCTTTACCAAACAGCACATTTTTGATTGTCCCAAATTGAAGAAGTTTGCAGACGACATTTCAAAATGTGATGAAATTGGAAAATAATCTTCTGGTAGGGCAGAAAACATTGTAGAAAAAGGAAAAATCACTTGTTTTCCCACAATGTCTTCCAGCGTCATCTGCAACAAAGTGGTTTAATGTCGTTATTGTTTGGTAATTGGTTAATCAAATAACATCAAAATAAGGTCAATGTAAAAGGATTTATTGATTTGTCATTATTTCATGGCTATGTAATGTTTTTTTATTTTAATGATCTTGTTCAGCTTAAATTACTTAGAACATGGAAAGGGTATGGATTACAGTTACTTACTTTGTCATTTCATTCTCTAGTCTTGATGCAAATTCTCGTTCCTTTTGTTTGATCTCCTGTTCTCTCCTACGTAAGTCTTCTTCCTTTGCTTTTACTCTTTCTTGATCCAGCTTTTTCTCTCTATAAAAATAAAATTTGTTCATCCTGTCACTAATGCCATTTGGGGACTGAAAACCTATAACATTTGTGATAAACAGCACTAACCATATGACACAAAATCACATAACAAATCATGACGTCCTAAGTATGGCATTACATATTATGTCATGTTTTCTCTAATTGTTTAATTTGGTTTGGTTTCCCTCCTTTATTTATCTTGTTTTCTTTTATTAGTTTGTTTATAAGAATCGTTAAAGGTAACAGGATAAATTGAATAGATAGTTTCTGTCTCTAAATAGGAAAAACAATCGGGCTCGCCGTATAACATTCCAACACCTTGCCCAATAACATTAACGATTCAAGACACAAACCACCTATTCTCTAATAATATGCAATAGCACAACTTGCAAATAGTGATTTCAATAGAAAATCCATTTTCTCACCTCCAGATTTCTGTTTTGTATAATCATGACCACTATGATACAAGTTATCCTTTGGTCACTCTATTTAAACTCTTCCTTTGCATAATCAAATTATAAAATCGTTCACTGTAAATACAGTTGAGAAGCTGTCCCATTAAGAATAGTAATTAACAGATATATATGAAACGTATAGACCAAGGTCACAACAATATCAACAAAAGTCTATGTTATCCTTGGTTCAGTACAGATAAATAGCAAACCATATTACAAAGTACTGACCCAAGGATAACTATAGACCCTGTGATCTAAATCAGATTATACCTGGTTATGACTTCTGACTCCCTTTTCACAGACACCTCCCTCTGTCTAACAGCTTCTATCTCTTGTAAAATGGACTGTCTCTGGTTGTAAATTTCTTTCTCCTGCATCTGAATGGACAAATATGAGAATGCTACATGTATATCAATTGAACTCTTTCCTAGACAAAACTCCTTTCTCAATGATTAATTTGCTGTAACATGCAAAATACTAGAAGGAGGGAATTTGATAAGGTATGTAATCAAGGAATTCAATTTCCTTTTAAATCAGCTCAACCAAAAAACATTATTAAAGAAGGATAGACAGTGCAAAATAAAACATAATCTAACATATACCTGAGATATCAGGCTTTATTTGAATGGGTGTTAGTGCTATGTGATTATTTTTTGGGGTTATATTACATCCCTACAGATGTCACTTAACAGCTGTTTTTAAGTCATCTACTACAGGCATATTTCAATGAGTCAATATCGAGGGTTCCTGTTTGTGAAGCACTTATTAAAGTCTTTCACTGAACCCTTTATATGAAGGAGATGGTAAATGCTATTGAAATAAATACATTAAATGTTTATTGCCTATGTCTACATACCTCCTGCTCACGCTGAATTCTCTCTGTCGCATTTCTCTCTCTCACCACAAGACCCTCAAATTTAGACTGGTAACTTCTCTCAAGCTGAAACAAATCACAACAATTTCTAATTAATTTATGATTTAACACCATTTTCAACAATATTTCATTTATAACACAACTCCCTGGATCTAAAGTTGTGATCTATTGTTGTGAGCTTGGTAAGTATATGTAAATTCTTTAAGTTATCAAGTACTTTTATTTCTTAATGAAATATAAGAAAACTTGTATTTAAGGCAACTTTTCTTTGTTTACATAGTAAAATGAAGCTATCTCACCTAGAGTTTTATAAATTTAATACACTTTACAAAGGTACCTAATACACATGTATATGAGCACTTACATCTTTTCTAGCTTTATCTAATTCTCTTCGGAAATTTTCTTTCTCTTCTCTTCTAATCTTTGTAATTTCTTCTTCTTTGACTCTTGAAACCTAAAACAGCATTATTTGATATTTTTTCAATTACAGCTGATGTTGTGATTAATTCTTTCAAACTTAATCAAATAACTTATCAACACATTTTCAGGGTTGTATTTTCAGATTTCTTTTGAATCACCAGTACTATGTTAAAGCCATGAAGTGTTTTACCAATGGACACTCCCACAAAACAAGGAAATCCAGTGGAGCTCGAACCACAGAATCACAAGTCCATCAATTTGACTATTGAGCAATGCAGACTTCAAAATGTATTCTATCATTTTGAATTTGGTACCTGGTTTAAATCAACAGCATACAACAGTTAAAAAGTATGAAAAAGGAACATTATTTTTATGACATTGTTTACGAACAAATGTGACGTTATGAGCATTTTCTTTATATTGTCCCATGTGTTTCTCAACACTTATTAACCCATTACTAAACAATAACAACATTAAACCAGTTTGTTGCAGACAACTTTGGAAAACATTGTGAGAAAAGAACAAATTCTCCTTTTCCCACAATGTTTTCTGCCCTATCAGAAGATTATTTTTCAATTTCATCACATTTTGAAATGTCGTCTGCAAACACTTACAATTTGGTACAGTCGTAAAATTTGGCGTTTGATAAAGGGTTAATGTATAGAGTTATGAACAATCAAGGTGTAGACAATTTGATATTTGAACTGACCTCTAATTTGAACTCTGATTTAAATCTCTCCTCTAAATGTTTCTGAAACTTGAGTAGCCTATCCTCCAATGCTGTAGACCCTGTGCGGTATTGTTCCTCTCGGCGAGAGCTGAATAGATCATCAAGTACGTTCATTTTCTCATCTGAAATAAAACCACAAAGAAAATGTAATTTTTTATAAAAACCTCTCCCATGCTTGCTTTAATTTGAACCAGTCACAGCATCCTTTATGGGTGAACAGGTTAAAGATGCTTGCTTTAATTTGAACCAGTCACAGAATCCTTTATGGGTGAACAGGTTAAAGATGCATGCCCTATATGCTAAGTTTAAACCAATTTATGTTACATTGCTTGTGAAACAACTTCTTACAACTTAGATTGATCACTCTTCATTCTACCTCCTGGATCATACCCCGTATTTGCGCCAAATGGCGATTGATGAATGGTAGAAAGGCCGAACCCGCAGGATTTAAACCCACAACACTTAAATCTGGAGTCTGACACTTTACCTCTGGACCATGACCATCCCTTTCCAATGGAAGTAAGAAGCATTTGTGACAAAGAAAGAAATTGCTTGTCATGAACCATTTCTTCCTTTGTCACAAATATTTCTTGAATCTTTTAAAGCAATGTTGTTAAATGTGTATACATGAGGGAAACAGTTATATCACCTCCTGTAGTTGTCTCAGAAAAGAAACATATCATAGAATGCTTATATGGAAAATTCCTACAACATCTGTCCATTATAAAGTGTCCAAACAAATGTTCCCTTTCCAATATTAGTAAGAAACATTTGTGACAAAGTAAGAAACTCATCATGAGCAATTTCTTCCTTTGTCACAAATATTTCTTGTACCTTTTAAAGCAATGTCCTTAAATGTGTGTATACCTGGTCTTCCTCAGGCCTTTTAAGCAATGTGAGGGCCTAACTTTCTTAACCACCACTCCCCCAGCGCCTAGAATTTGTCAACAGCACTTAATAATTGTCCCACAGCCAGTCTTCTTTCTTTTGACATTGTTTGCTACATTTGATTTGGTTTAAAAATAGTGATTTCTGCCTTTCAGTGCAAAAATGTACCTTGAAACTCACCATTTAGGGATGCATATTTTAAAAGAAACTGACAGGGGAAGGAGGTACCCGCTAGTATGCCAAACACCCCTCCCCGAGCATCAAGCACTCCAGCGCCTTAAAAAAGTACTTTGGAAGACCCTGATATCAAGGGTTCAACACAAATGTGAAGCACTTACTATAGTATTGCGCTGAACCCACGATATGTGAGGGAAACAGTTACTTCGCCTATTGTAGTTGCATGAGAAAAGAAACATATCTAAAGTAAGGAGTTAAGTAGTGTTTTATAACAGACCTAATGTTGATACAGTAGCCACTCTGATCAGGTCCGTCTGTGTGGAGGTCGTCTGATTGGACTGACTATGGAGAGCGCACAGCTCTGTTAACAGCTGCCATAAAAATCCCTTTTTAGATTTACCCGGATGATCAATTGTCTGAAGAAAATCAAGAAATAAATAAAAATTATGGTTGAACTTGTCTTTGGTCTGTTTATTTTAATGTATTTTCAGCACTGGCTTCAAGAAATTGTTGTGATGGACAGTCTCTGCTTTTGCCACAACATTATTTTTCATGCATCCGAAAGAAATAAGTTTTACATTCTTAACATTTCTCTTTTTTTTTTTCAAAAGTGTCATCTCGTTTCGAATTGACCATCCACAATATCCCATGTGTGGAAATCCACTATTCTTAATTGAAAGAAACATCAGACAAAAATAACATGTACTGCAAGGATTTGAGAAGGATCCATTGTAACAAACATAGCATTTGCTCTTTTTGTGCAAGTAATTGGAGAGACAATTTGAATGAGATCCCTTAAAAAAGGATTAATTGATACAGGGGGCTGTAGTTATCCTGGGGTCAGTACAATGTAATATACTACATATGCAATATAATTGAACTGTTTTAACATTCCATTGCAAATACTAGACTGACTAGCATCTGGTAATTGCTGTGTAGGGAGCAAATGAGGTGAACACAGTCATGTCAATGGGTCCAAACATAGAATCAAGAGTTGAACTTTGGAAAAAGAACCCTTATTGTAATTGCAATAAGTAAGATACTGTCAGTAGAGGGTGTTTTTTAAAAGAAAAAAAAAATTCTTTTGCTATCTGGAAGAATTATGTGATAGTTACATTGACTGTTGAAGAAGCAGACAACTTTGATCAGGTGGTAGTCCGATAATCCAATTGAGAGTCTGAACCCTTGTATGGGTTACTGACCCCAGGATAACTAAAGCCCACTATGAATACAGTTATCTTCAGGTAAGTTAATTTTTGTTCAGTCTTAAACAAACTTGTGATGTCAAGAACAATCCAAAAGTTACCATTTTCTTGAACAGTCTTGAGTCAGGGCTGATTTTCAGCAATTGTAAAATATCTTCATTGGTAAGCATCTGAAATAACACAAGGAAATCATTTCAAAGTTACTGTTCTACTTACCTTGAGATAGTATGAGTAATTCCTATATACACCTGTATATTCTTTTTGCTATTAATCAAAATCACAATCCAATAATGAATCAATAAAAGAAAATGTGTCAAACTATAGTTATACACAAACAATCCACCAAGAACTGAATCTAACTCAATTTAGATACAAATAATGACAAAGACCCTTTATCAATACCTAATCATCTTCATCAACATCTTGCATACATTTTCCCATTTATAGAGGCACTCTTACCCTTATAGTGCTGGAACTAACTTCATGCTTAAGCAAACAGGTTGGATCAAGACCAGCCGCCAAGTAAATTGGCAGCTGCCCTGTGATCTAACCTGTTTGCTACTCTGAGTATCTTTCCTCCTCAAAATTAAGCAGATATAAAAGGTTTTGGAAAACAGACAACACAAAAATCTTATTTTCAGAAATTTACAAATCATTGTAAGGGCTAAAGATGTTGCATTTAACAACGGTGTTTTTTATTACCCTTTCTCCCATATTAACACTTCTCAGACTGATGACCATAGAAACAAATACAACAAAAGTTAAAAGGGCTTTACATGAAATAATGTCTCATTGTTTCATTAAACTTTCAAAAAGAATATCATATTTTTCAATCTCCATAATTGGTTTTGTCTATTGCTGTATAAACATTTAGCAATTTCAAAATCAAAATGAGGATGTGGGTAAGAGCCAACCTACAGGTTGTAAGAATGAAATCCCTTATACAGAGTAATGTTTCCAGCCAACATTCAGCATAGGCAAACAGTCACTGAAACTCCCAGTATGACACAAGAAACATTTCCTGTTGTATTTTGATAGGAATTATCTTGAAAAAAGCATAAACCTATGGTCCAGTGCAACACTACAGTAAGTGCTTTAAGTATGTTAGGCACTTGCAATAGTCAACAAAGCTGCCAGTTTTGCCTGAAAGTTTTATGTTAAGAAAGTACAAATAAGAATCATCTTATATAGACATTTCAAATATTTGTTAACAAATAAATAAGAAATAAAAGTAGTTAACTCGTGAAGAGTTCCTATACTTTACAATTACACCACTAATCTTAGATTATCAATGGTAAATGAAGATTTGCAGAACACTTTTTCATTAACCAATCAGGCAATTAGCACTTTTCCTAACATTAGCTCATGTGACTAGTCTAACTTCATAACAAAAACAGATGATAGTCAAAAAGTAAGAAAAATGCATTCTCCTTAAGATTTTTGGGCTTGAAAATGTGACATGAAACTAATTTGCTTCAGTCAAACAGTTGCTTCTTTTTTATCAATGATTTTTTTCAAGTCAATGCTGAAGTTAGAATGTGTACATATAAGAGGGAAAGGATTAAGAAACCATATGTTTCCTCTTTAATAATTCATCCGATTGATGCTTGCCTAAAGGAATAACTGAGTGGGTTCACTGTGAGCCTGTAATTATCCAATCAATGCTATTGAAACAGAACCCAGTGTACTGAGGATCCAATGTAGGATGTTAGCAACTAGTTTATGCTGGTGAAGGGCTTACATCATTCTTGCATTGAGACCTTGATACATCATTTTAGAAATCATCACAACAAAATAGAGAATATACTATTTATGACCGAATTCTCTTTTTTTTTTTTGGTCACAATGTTTTCAAATGCCTCTGATGCTAAGTCTTTACAAAATGTCTGCATTGGAGAAGTATAAAGAGATATATTGTATATGAAACATTTCAAGAGGGATACAGTAACTCACACTTGGCATTAATTATTGGGAGGCACCTTGATTCTATAGAAGGGATTCTTGTTTGGATACCAAAGAAAAACAATTTGTGGTCAATCTGGTGATTTATGATATTGATGTCAAACCTTTGTTTTATCCATGCAGCATTCTGGTAAGAATACACTGTGAGTGTAGTCATATCTACAGCTACGTAGGTGGTCGGCCACTAACGAGTTAGATGCCCTATGTATCAGGGACCCAGACTCGGGTACACTCAGGTCTTCTATAGAAAGTTTACCCTTCACAGACTGTTTCAATTCACTGACTAGATTTGTCCTCAGCTGGCTCTGCAAAATATAACACAATTTTTAATCCTTTCCCTTACAGTCTCAGGGGTTTTCCTTGATTCCTTAAGTTATGCTAATTTGGGGGACTTTTATCCCCATAAAGCATGGAATTGTGAATGTAAAAAAATAATCTTCAAATCAAGAAATTCGGGGTCTTTACGAAAACTTACTTTTTCATCAGAACTTCCCTTATTTAAAACTAAGTTATTAATTACATAGAGAGAAAATCCTTTATTTCAAAAAGCTTTACCATTTATATTTTTCTCCTCTCTAACTTGTTATACTATCAAGAGTTATAACAACCACTTCAAGGGTTCAGCGCAATACTATAGCAAGTGCCTCATGTTTGTGAAGCACTTGCTATAGTCTTGCGTTGAACCCTCAACTTAACATAATGTTCACTTAGAACGTAGAGTTGACAGGATCCACATTGGTGTAGCGGGTAGCTTCAGAATTTGAGACAAGACAACCTTTGCAGAAAATGATTTCATCATGGGTTGTCCTTTGGCAAGGCATTATTTCCTAGCCTAGTCTCACTAAATTATTGATGGAACATGTCCAAAAAATAACCCAGAGGGAGCCTTGTGCATCAGACTAATAGAAGAAAATTGATTGTTGCAATTCATTGTGTAAAGTAACATTCCTAAAAATCCTTGTTCACAAATGTAAGGTAACATTAGAGGTTAAAAACTTGTTTCTTTGAAAGTGCACATATGTATCTGAACTGTTGTATGATACAGACTGAAGAGTAGTCATTGAAAGCAAAATTAGTTATTTTAAACCTTTAAAGTGCATATGTGTTTAAATAGATCTACAGGTGTTTTGCCCAAAGACACGTTTCCCTACAGTGAATGTATATAGTAATCAACAAGTCTTTTCGAATATTTCATCTTGTGTGTTTCATATTTTTCTTGTTTTATGACTTCTATCGTTCACTATTTCTTCATTCATGTGGATATAAAATAAATTAAGATAATAATTTGAAATTAAAGTTTGTGAGTTTGTCAGCTTGAAAAGATCCAAAATATGATGATGTAACTCCGTCTCAAAATATTCCCTCAACAGTTTTAATCTGATGGATTTGAATCAGTACATAGCATACATGAAAGTAATATTTCGGCTTAAAATACAAAGTTATGCGTTGTGGCTTAAAGAAAACCATAAAAACAAACTTTTTCATTGATACTTCTGCTATATAAATTAACTTCGAGAAAAGTCTCCTCGATTGCAATATTAATCAACTTTGGGTAAACGCCTTTTTGGTAAAATGACCATAACCCTTTAAATACAAAAAATTGACATTACTTTTGAGATCCACTGGATATAAACTGTACAAACTTAGATTTTATGCTTCCTGAATTACAAAAGCTTTCAAAAGGTACATTTAATTGTATGCCACACAACGATGCTGAAACTTTTTGTTTCAACGGCATGCTATTTTGATTTTCAAATGTTCTCTTCTGAGAAGAAGTTCCTTTAAGCCAGTTCAAATTAGAAGAATTAGGAAAACAAGTCCAGACAAGTCTATTAAATGCATTTACTATTTTAAACAGCCTACCCATTATGAAAATTTATGTTTTGCCACTGATTACCAACTTTGGTTTTCAATCGAAAGAATAGATCACATTTATCTTGTTTAGCAACCCAAATAGCATTGCAGTAAAAGCGAAGACAAACCTTCATCGAATTGACAAGACCTTTGTCGCGCAAACTATGGTAGAGCCGGTTCCTTAGCTCCTCCGCGCTCATATAATCCTCATTTCGTGCTGACATCTTCCTTTATGGTATCTCCTTCATACACGACCCAATATAATCACAATATCATCCAATGATTTGTTAAACGGATGAAAAAATACAAGAAAGTCAGAAATGTTTTGAATTTTTTGTTTACAAATGGAGATGGAGATTAGAGAGCAAACTAACGAGGAGTCCAACGGACGAAAATTACCGAAACGTAATTTTAATAAACGGCAGTAATGCAGTCATGTTTGGTTGAATTTGTATCTGTTATGTCAAGGTATGTCGTATTAACCAAATACTGGCAAAATGGAGTGTGCATGTACAACACATATTCACAGTTTAGAGCTGATCTGAAGGTTTTCACTGAGGTTTTAGTCACAATGCTCTCATCCAGTTGGTTCCACTCAGTAATTGTTCTTGGAAAGAATGAATGTCTATACAGAGACATAGATCTATGTCTCTGGTCTATATAAGTGTCAGTATTTCATCTTATCATGTTTTTAAAAGCACTTGGAGTTATTTGTTTGGTAATATGTCTCAGTGTTTGTACTCATCCCCAAGATTTGCGGCCCTAATGCGCTTCGTATGTATGACAGGTACTAAGTAATTAGAGGCAGGTATGGCCTACACCAGCCCCTTCACCACCTTGAACAGGAACGTCGGTCTGAGATTCTTTCTTCTTTTCTGGAGTGTTTGAAGGTATATGTCTTTAAGGATCTTTGTGACTGCTCCTATATCCATAGATCTATAACCACTACATATCCTTTGGAAATGTTAACTTTCACAATCCAGTGGAGTAGACTGACTGGAAACAATAATTTAACCGGTTCAAGTTGGCTTTAGACTGAGCAAGGATGACGACGAAGTGTATATCAGACAGCGTGCTGATGGTCTCGATGAGAAATGAGCGAAACCGAGCAAGACATATAGGTGTAGATAATTGAAGGTCTTTGTTTCGATATATATACATATATGTTACAGAGATTTGAGGATTCTCTTGAACGTTTCTTAACTCTTAACCACCTGCAGACGATATATTCTTTTACTTGAAGCAGACCAGAGACACAGATAAGAATGTCTCTGAGCAGACGACTAAAGACAAACTTTGTAAACATGTGATAAACCTTTCAGTTCTGCTGTTGTAATATTTGAATAGATTGAAAAAGCATTGTGGCAAAAGGAGAAATTGCTTATGATAAGAAATTTCTCCTTTAGCCATAGGCTAATGCTTTTTTGAAAGCCGCCTGTTGCAAGACGCAAAGATATGGCTTTAGGTGGCAATGTGTTAATACCTCTTTCCATATAAAAGAGAACAATCTTATAAAACTAACAGACGGAGAACAGAAAGGGGAAATCTTTAGAAAGGCTAACAAACTAAAAACCAATGAAAATGAAAGCTTAAACGATGTACAAGTATCAAATGACTACTAATAGCCAGAAAAAGAATATTAAACAAAAAAATGTATATAGTTTTATAGTGTTAACAATACGAATGAACATAGCTTAAATACAGTTAGCAAGGAGGAGAGAAGAGAGATTTTAAACAACATAACATGCTTCTACACAAATGTAGACCAGTCCAAAAACACATTTAATGAATTCCAAATAAGAATTAGAGACAACAAGTCATACAATAATTGGAATAACAGAAGTAAAAGCCCAAAACTCATCAAATATCATTCAACCATCAGAATACAAAATGGATTAGGCGAATGACTATAACACGTTCCATATCAACATCGACTAAGACACGGGAAGGGGATTAATCATGTACGTGAATAACGAAATTAAAGGGGAAGAAATATTTCTGGAAACAAAATTTGAGGAAAACCTGTTTACTAAGATTAGTACAAATAACAACGAGTGCCTACAATAATCCATATTCATGAGGGGCTAGCTACGCGCATGAACTCGACTAGCATTGACGCTTTTCAAACGAGAAGCCACATAACAAATCAAAATTAACCAAGTTTCAACAAAGAATGATGAATTGTTAAAAGAAGTCATTGACATTTCACACTGAAAAGTTGGCTCGAGTAAATGAAGTTGGTACTACGCACTTTATATCTACGTGACGTGTTTGTATCGTGCAATGAAATTTCGATGTTCAGAGGACTGTTTTTCTTTGTTGTTGTTTTTTTGGGAGGGGAGGGGTAGCCTACACAGGACTTTATCAGAAATGCTATAGATGTCATACTCAACGAATTCATGAGAGACCAATCGAGAGTTTAATGATACGGCCAAGCATTTTCAAAGACAAATTTAACAAGGTGAGTAACCAATGCGGCCAATTAAGTATCATTGTGAACAAAAGTATCCATTTCATGGATAAGACCTATATGTGCTTGTGTCCGAAATCTCTCTGAACCCGGATCACATAATAGTGTGGTGGGTGGCCATACTATTACACCCTGAACGATTCTGCGTGTCTATGTTGAACTATGCGTTTTCGTTCTATATTTGCGTGAATTGTCGCGCAATGCACCGGGAAGCTTGATGACAAAAAAGCCTATACTTTGTCGTGGAGGGTTTGGTAAATATTTTTTAATCGTTTCTTGACGCCGTTGCTTATTCCTCGGATATCGCACGTTAGCCTTGAACAATCTCTTACATACACGTGAAAAAAGTCGCTCTTTACGCATCACCCATGAACATGCAGGATGCAGTATAGTTCTCTTGCATGATACAATAATTTTACCTACACCAATTTGGAGTTATGACACCAATTGAACACCATACCATACGTCAAGCTGATGGTTTTACGCAATCAATGGCTTAACCAATCACTATAGACGGTCTAGGCAAATGATTTTGAAGCCTTTCTCCATCGTTAATGCGTCGGGCATCGAAGGGTGATGAACACGGTTGAACCATTTAAACAGACGAACAGTTTCAAAAGCTGTACAAACAAAAAGGGCTTGATAATTCTTAAAAAAACAACTAATTTTGTTATTTTAAATTGATTGTGACGGAAGCTTGAGGTTTATTCAATGTCAATGACTACTTCCTGGATACTAAACCAGTACTCGCACCGATTTGTGGTTTAGTCACGGCGTTCGCACCTAGCCCCAAACGGGGGTCGAAGCCGGGACCCTCGTTCGACGCTTTTTGCCCTGTTTTACCGCGCCATTGTAGTATGTAATGGGGGCCTCCGTGGCCTAGTGGTTAGAGTACAGAACTTGAAATCACATGGCCCCTCTCCGCGTGGGTTCAAATCCTGAGATTTTGATATTGATTTTCATGAGAGGCAGTCTCCCAACTGACTTACGGAATGTCGATGGTTCTACCCACCTTGACCAGCCCTTATGGGCAGTTGAGTATGGGGTCTTCCTCCATCATTAAGAGTCGGGCATCGCTACATAACTGAAATAATGTTGATGTGATGTAAAACCCATATACATACATACGTAGTATGTAATGTGTATTAGGCGTTGGGCGTATCCTAAAGTTTGGTGGCGTTGATCAATTATTCGGGAGCGTATTAACCTTTAAGTCCTCAAGTTTATGTTTTCACTCATTGACCCATTCCATCATTGATAATCTTCTTACGTATATAAACCTCAGATTTACTATAGAACAAGCAAACAACACTAATTAAAGGCAGGATAGCTTCTTGGCAAATATAGCAATGTAACCATCGTGATTAACTGAGAGCATACAAGTACCCTTAGAAATAAAAATTGTCCAATTCGTCACACTTTACCAAATGTCCATAGCTTCTTCATTATACTAGCAAGGTCACAATCTTTTTATTTAAATGCTCTTGCAACGTTTTATAGTCCCCTGCTTCAGCCGGAATACTCAATACTTGAATGTCCATAGGGTGCTCTCCGGGCAACTGTGTAGACAACCGCACAGAATTAGCATTTCTTATTAGCTGGCGCCATTACTATATGGATCCTTTTTCTTCTTATGCAATATTTTTCATGAGTATTTTAAAACAAAAGCATCTCATAGAATGCAACCTGTATTCTGATCATGCTTTCAATTAAAACCATTTTAAACCTTTTTTTTATAAGAAAATAAAATACAAACTTATCAAATAAATCAATTACTTAAACGTTTATTCAGTCATGTCGTTTATTCAGTCATGTCGTTCAATAACAAAATTAATGGAATCAATAAAGCATAATTTTACAAAACAAAAATCTAAATGCATAAAATACCATTGCCTTATGGTTCAATACTTAAATGATGCGTTAATCAGAGGCAAACATGAAAACTCTGTTGTCCTAAGTCAGTACACAACTATCACCAAGCAATCAGAAGGCAAATAGTGGACCAGATCAAGGCTTAATTAACTATGAGCACGAGCCATTGGGCTTATCTCAGACTAAAGCTTGCTCTTAGTAAACCCTTTTAGTACTGGAACCGAGTTTATGCTTATACAAGAAAGTAAATTGGCAGCTGGCCTGTGATCTAACCTGTTTGCTACTCTGAGTATCTTTCCTCAACAAAATCATGCAGATATTTAACATTTTGGAAAGCAGACATCACAAGAATATTTTTCTTGAAAATTAACCAGCATTGTAAGGGTTAAGCCATAAGCATCTAAAAGACTTACCAGAACTCAACTACAAAATATTTTTTGTTAGACCATTGAAAGTATTTTGAAGGTTAGCCCTTAGAATGCTGGGTAAGTTTCAACCTTTCCTTTCAGTAGTTAATATTAATCCTAAGTGTTACATCGATGCCAAGGTGTGTAATAAGGATCTTCTTACTTTTTACATAGGCAAGATGAAAAGGAGCATATTTGGCTTAAATCAAAGCTTAAGTACAAGTCCTTAGTCAGGGACCTTAGATCATGACTCAAAAAGCATGCATGAACTGTCATTAATCAATGAGACACTAACTAGAAAACACACTTTTTGTCCAAGATTTTCCATGTACAAAAGGGGGGAATGATTTGATTAAAATTAAAACCAGAGTTCAAGAACTTTAAAAGTATTCAAAAATAGAAAAGAAAAATAACAAGTTAATATGGAACTATGGCATAAAGATAATAGGGGTATGATACAAAAGACTTTGTTGAATCTTTGGTAAGTTGAACACAATATAGACAAGAGCTGTCCACTAGACAGCATGGTCGACGATTCCATTAGGTCATAGAGGGGTATAAGTCAGTGAAATATTATTTGTATCTAAAATATAAGGATGCACACAATGATTCCTTACAATAGTTTATGAGATAAAAACTTGTATGTTAAAACCTTAACAAAGATTTTCTAAGTACAGAAGACCACATAATTTGCTTAAATTCAAGACAATAGATTTAAACTTGGTCAGGGACCTTCAATCATAACCCTGAAAACATGTGTGAATTATCAACTCAATCCATAAAGTAGTTCATGAAATACAAACTTGCATGATAACAGGGTAGTGAAACATAAGACTTGGTTAAATCTTTGGTAAAATGAACACAATATAGAAAATGAACAATGCTACATCATTGGTTTTGCACACAAAATAAAGTTATCACACAAACATAACAATCTCATCAAGCAAGAAAAACTATTTTGTCAAGCGTACCATTTCCCTCAAACTATACTTTTTTGGTTACTTGGAAATGCTCTTTAAAAGTAATTCAACTCTTTGGCACAAGTTCTTAAATTGTCTCTAAGTGTTTAATTCAATTCTCTCTTCAAAATAAGACACTTTCTTTATTGATTCACACTTCTGCAACTTAATTGTGGTTTAATCTGAAGTAGAATTAAGTAAATGATACACCTCATTAATAGCATCTAATGATATCCTTCACACACTTTAAATTGGCATGACCTTTGTCATGATCTAAAAAAGTCTTCATATACCTTTGTCATGATGCATGAATAGTGATGCTACACTAAGTCATGGTTGACACTTTTCTTCATATGTATATACTTTTTTTATCCTATCACCAAAGCAATTTACTGACCAATAATAGGGTGCCATATAACATTTTTGATATCCGTCACTAGGTCATGTGATCACTGCATGCACCTGTCAGTATTGATATTCTGTCTTGTTTCACATTTTCTCATGTTTTATTTTCATTTTTTGTTTATAGGCAACAGGATAAATGTAATAGACAATATCTACCAATGCATAAACTGCAAATCCCATAAGCAATTTCTCCCTTTGTCGTATTGGTTGTACCCTTTGTCGTATTGGTTGTACCCTTTGTCGTATTGGTTGTACCCAATGTTATAAGGAAAATATCATTCTCATATTTTGTAATTGTCAACTGCTACCTCTTTAAATTTGGACCATTCAAACATTCTTGTTTATTGGGAATTGAAAATAAATAAATGTTTCCCACACATTCTAAGTCATGACTTTTGCTTCTTTCTGGTACATGTACTTTTAACATCCTTGAGGTAAATGCATTTAAATATTCTCTCTAACACTGTTTAACACATCATTCCGATTCAACTACATGTATTACCTGTCTAACCTTCTGTGATATAATCTTTGCCCTCGCTTAACATACCATGCTAGCATTTTACAACAAGACTTAAGGAAAAGATTTGTTCATTTACAGACTGTTAAACATGGTGCTTGTTCACAGATGTGATGATATTTGGAAGTTGAATAGTATTTTTAAAAACTATACAACAGCTGTACTGTTATATGATATACACAGAAGAATAGTGGTTAGATGCAAACTTCTTTTTAAATCTTTAAACTGTGTATACAGTGAATTTACATGTATTTCAATCCATAAATGTTACATCCCTTTGAAAAGATATCACATATAAATTGTACATACTTAGATCAATTGATGTTTTCTGAATGAACTACTATACTTTCAATATCTACCTTTAGTTGTATATCAAACTACAATACAAAAAATGTATCACTTAAAAGAAATTTTATTTTGACTTTCAAATTTCCTCATCTATGAACAAGCACCTTTACAAGAAAGAACATTATTGCCATGTGACGCATCATTGGAAGCATCTCAGAAAGACGACTCTAATGATCTATTACTTTGCAATTTCTGTTGCCCCACTATCTAAATACAAGGGAATGCTTTCTTAAACTTATATATAATCTTGGCATTTATGTTAAGCAAAACGCTACCCTGAAGAAGAGCACTGAGGAAACAATTTTGACTTCTACCCAACATCCCATAGGTAAAAACATTTTTGATACTTCATAAACGTCATCAACTACTGATTTTAGTTTGAACCAGTAGAATGCATTTGAGGAACGTCAGTAATGCATATCATACAATACATAATATTTCCAAAGGTACTTGATTGTCTGCTCTTTTAAATGATACTAAATCAGGTTTAATCATGGGTCATTGTCCTTTTCAAATCTCCGTGTTTTCATTATTGATGGTAATGGTCCCAAGGAGCATGTCTTCGGCAGCAGGAGCATCAATTTCTTAAAAATAAATAGATGATGTAATATTTATATATTTTTTAAATTTTTATATGGGTTTTACATCACATCAACATTATTTCAGTTATGTAGCGATGCCTGACTATTAATGATGGAGGAAGACCCCATACTTAACTGCCCATAAGGGCTGGTCAAGGCGGTTAGAACCATCGGCATTCTGTAAGTCAGTTGGGAGACTGCCTCTCATGAAAATCCATATCCCTCTCAGGATTTGAACCCACGCGGAGAGGGGCCATGTGTTTTCAAGTTATGTACTCTAACCACGGAGGTCCCTGATGTAATATTTTAAACAGATGTTTATTTGTTGTTTTAATGATCATTGATGTTTTCAATAATTTTTAAGTTCCATTTATCCAAAGGATAGTGATAGTGAAATGCAACTGTTAAATTTTCTCCGGCTGCGATACTTTAAATGTAATTAAATGTTCAAGTTCAAGTTCTGTACTCTAACCAAAAAGGATTGTGGCAAAAGGAGAAATTGCTTGTCACAAGCAATTTTTCTTTTTGCTACAATTCTTTTTCAATCTTTTCACATATCACAACAGTAGAATTGAAAGATTATTTTACATATTAACAAAGCTTTTCTAAAGGTGTCTACTTCAAATTAAAAATGTCATCTGCTAAACTGGTGGTAAAGAGTTAACAACAAGTCCATAAGATCCCAATTTACAGAAACTCATAAGAATCATCTCTAGCAGCAGATTCTATTGAATACCAATGTAGGGTATTGAGACGTAAAAAGGTTTCTCCATCAATAAAGTTAGAGTAAAGAAAGGTACCTTGTCCGTCCTTGGCCGCTGGTGACTTGGTTTGGGAATCTGGCTTCTTTCTAAAGAACAGCGTCTGGATTGTTGCATACCCCAACAAGAGGAAGAGGGAGAAAAACCCATAAACTCTGAAGGTCCATCGACTGCCGAGGCCGGAGACAGGTTCTATCAGTTTACCTGTGATCAAACTACCAATACCCTTTCCTGCAATATAAGCAAGAAATGTTAGAATATGGATGATGCATACATCAATGTCTAGAAAGGTTTTTTTAATTGTCATTTTGGACAGCATATTTACACTTTAGCACAATGTTTCTTAAAATTACATGTACAAAACATGATTTCAAATCCTGGTAATGGCATTTGGATTTTTATGAGAGATAGGCTCCTAGTTAACTTACATAAGTTTTGACGGGCCATCAAAACAAACTTATCAAAATGAGGTTGATGCAATGTAAAACCCTTATTTAAATAATTAAAATAACAGATACTTTATGTTCACTTCTGATCATTATGGATTTGATGCCAAGTCTAAATAATATGGCTTTTATACTGTTTAAGTTTATGTATCAATTGATTTATAGGACATCAGAAAAGTGTTTAACTCTTACTCAATAATCCATTTCATATGCATCTGCAACAAAATTATCAGGAAACAACCATATTAACATGAGAAATTACTCCTGTTGGTACATTGTACATTGTTATAAAAAAAAAAGAGTAGATTTTCATGCTTTAAATAATATGATTGCTTTTTTATGTTTTAGGACCAAGAAAATCTCATATGAAGATAAGCGTCAAGATAAGCATGAGAAGGGCAATATATAAGATCTTAAAACTGCTAACTAATTTGAAGTTTTGTGCCATTTCATACATCATTTAAGTATGTTCAATTTGAATTGTACATTCTCTCACTTAATAATATTTCATCTAAATAAAGCAAAAGAATATCAAGTAATTTCTCCTTTTGTTAAAATGATGTCAACCAAATGAAATGGCTTTCTTGTTATGTATTTCCTGCTGCCTCAATTCAGAATTTCAGACCATACTGTCATCAACCAAAGTATCTCACCTCCAGATTTTGTCTGATGCTCACATGTTTTTAGACTAAGGGTGCGTCAGCACCTTAGTTCATTAAATTTATTTACTATTTTTGAGGGACGGTTCTTTATCGATAGACAATCAGCGGTCTGACCCCAATTACTCATTAAACCTCCGCATTCACTGTGCGGACTAATACCTTCTTGGAACTATTTATTTTCAGGCGCGATATACAAACGCAAGATGAACTCCTAATACATTCAATTTTGAAATCATTTTGCTAAAAGTAAAGAAATGTATTTGATAAATACTAGAACAGTATTCAAAAACATTTGGTTGACAGGATAAACCGTTAGATATACGACATACTAATGCAGTAAAAATCGTTTTCGAGTTGGAAAGAAAGGAACGCTCCTTTGTTTCTGGACATGATTTGTTATTCAAATAACCAAAACCAAGCAACCAAAATTTCAGATGCACAGTTATAAATGTCCAATGGGTGAAAACTTCATTGAAAAGAGTGAAATTATCAAAGGAGAGTGATGTTTTGCTAGCAAGTCTTTCTTTAATCGAACATTTTAAATGGGTGCAAGAACATGCATATGATAAAGTAGTTTGTCCATTTTAGCATGTGCGACGTTATAAATGGTTCTATAAATAATAATTTAATACATGTTTAATACATAAGACAAAGGAATAAGATCATGATTCTTAAGTCGAATTATATTATGCCCTGAAGGTCTAGTTCAGCAGGAACCATCACAAAAAAATTCTGATGAAATCAACAGAGCTATGGAGTTCCGAAAGACTTCTTGTATCATTTTCTTCTAGTAACATTAAATTAAACTAAAATCAAGGGTTCAATGCAATACCAAAGAGTGCATCACAGAATTGAATGACTTTCTATAGTGCTGTATTGAACCCTTATTTGATGGAGGTGATGTACTTACCAAAACCGAAATAGAGTCCTCCTATAAGGCCTTGAACTGTTCCTGACATACCAGGCGGAGTTATCTTACTCCCGTAGCCCGAGGCTGCTGCATAAAACAGGCCAAATGTAAAACTATGCAGCGGCTCAACTATCAGAACATACCATGCGTTCGTGAGAAACGAGTAGGCAAAGAACCGAATTGCGAAGGCAGCTGCTGCTATGTAGAGACATGGCACCTCCCCGACCTTATTCATGATTTTCCCCGCAAAGTACAGCATGATGATCTCTGGGATGCAGTTGAAGACTAGACAGAGCCCTAGTGTTATCTGAGAACTTCCAAGGTCATTCAGAAACCAGAAAAGAAATGCTTCTATAACCGAGTTGAGCACTCCAAAGCAAGTCACCACAATAAGGAAAAAGACTACTTCTGGGTACTTAATTAGCTCTCGGAGATTTTTAAACATCTGAGGGCTGTGAAGGGCTTCAGAAACTTTGACAAAATATGTTACAAAAGCTGAACATACGCATAAAGCCCCAAATATGTAGAATGACACAGAGTAGTTGATGTTTTGATTGGATTTACTGAGTGAGTCCATAATGAACGTTGATGTCACAGCAAATATGATGAAACCAACTGTGCCCCAATTACGTTGGCGACCCCAATTACCGCGCTTTTCTCCTAGGATATCATACGCGATTGCATCAATCAAACTGCAAACAGGTGAAAAGAATATGTTGCAAAATAGAAATAGCACAAAAAACACCCAGAATGTCTTGGTTAAAGATTGAACTGAGACACATGTGCTATGGAACTCCTCTCCACATGAGAGCACACAGTTAAAGGTTAGGTCTGTATTACAAACAAACTGCCAGTAGTTCTGTGAATTGTAACTGACATTCTTCAAGTCATAAGTGTTACACCTCTGTCCAACTTGTGTGACGTCACTTTGTATCTCATTGTCTAAAATATGGCCAATATCATTGATTTCAAATGACATTTCTGACTCGCTTGACAAACTTTTCCAAATTGATTCACAAGTATCACTCATTGCAGCACCAACATCATTTGTAAAGCACACTTGGGCATCAACATCTAATGGCATACTGAGTTTACACACACCGCCACATTTCACATGTTTATCTGACACATTGAAGTCTTTAGAAAACTGCTGCAGACCAATGTTACATGTTTGGAGTTGAGGAGTCGTATCACTACTTCTATTTTGAATATCCTCACAATCTTTCAAAAAAGAGTCCATCTGTCCACATTGAATACGACTCTGAATTCCACCAGAAAAAGTACTTCCTGTTTGTTTCCCTGGAACAACCAGAAGAAGACAATAAAATAGTCCTGTGAGAACCATACACAGCATGATGACTAGCTTGTGCTTCTTTGTTTTGTCGGTGATTGCTCCAAATACTGGACGAACAAAGAAGGCAACAAATGGCATGACACCATAGATAATTCCGAACTCAGTAGAGGTCATTCCTAACTGTTTCATGTAGATTGGTATAAACGGCAGCAGATCCCCAATAGCTAGAAAATAAAAGGGAAGAATGATTAAAGACACTTTGACTTAATTGACTTATTCATCTGCTATGTCACACAATAATAAAACCATTACCATTACCAGAAGACTATTAATAAAGGGAAACTCCTAACAGAGAATCCTGACACCATCTCTTCCCCTCATATAAAAATAATTCCAACAGACTTGCTACTTATTCCTCAAATAGGTTTATATGTTGCATCAACAGTTTTCAATCATGCTGCAATGACAAGCTCATAATGATGGAGGAATACCCCGATCTTGAATTAAGGTTAAGCTGAGTAGAACCAATGGCAGTGAACCAGGAGTCACAACAGGAGAAAATCTTCAAGTTACGAATTCCTCCACTTGTCACGCTGATTTCTATCCATTTTTCATAACAGTGAGCAAATCCTTATTTTAGCACAAATATTTTGTATCATTTCAATATTTCAGGAAACTATGTGCCAGTAAATAGGTTTGGAAATTTCATAACATATTACATGAGACATGAGGGCTGACAAAATTGTATGTCCTTATTGACAAACTTGTCAAAAAGCCGTAAAAAGGACAATTGAATTTGTTTTTGTAGAACTAATAAAAGTTTCTGGACGTCATAGGATTATTTTTTTGGAACTTACGGAAATAAAGAAATACACATTATTTCATATTTCAACAGAGAGACCAATATTATATAAGATGAATTTTGGCGTTTTTCATTTCATTCAAATCCGATGGCAAGACGACATACCGGTAATTTAAATATAGCGCTCATATATGTCAAGCTATAAATAACCAGTCAAGTGATACCCAGAATGTACACCGAAAACAAGCATACACTCTCTTGCACCGAAGTGTTTACATCAAAATAACCAGAATAACATACGGTTGGCAATGTAAAACTTACACAGAAAGAATATCAGGGTATACGGAGTTCATTACCAACAAAAAACAGCCCACATAACGTAACTAATTACCATATATCGAATGTAACATCCAGGGGTAATGCAATGGGGGTTTTCTGTAAATATCTTCTATTTTTAAGCGATTTCGGTGACTTTCTTTTTATCAATATTTGTTTGAAGCAGATCTGAATATCATATATGCAAATTCCACTTTTTACATATATATTTTTATTGAATGACGTCTGGGAAATTTAAAGGCCCATTTAAGGAGATTAATGCAATATCAAACTATATTATTTGGTAAACTTTTGGACAGATTCAAATAGTTATCACCAGAAAAAACCATCAGCACAACTTAAATGTGAAAGTAAACCAGAAATAACCCCGATCAGCCAGTTTTATAATTCAGATATCCTGATTCTTCACCTCTGACCTTGACAGTTGATATACACATTTTTGAACCAACCAATCAAATTTCGTTATTTTGAACATGTAAACAAAAAGGCTGTTGATAAAAATGATTGAATTGGAGACAACTATATTTCAAGCACAAAATAACTTATTTTAAATGAGTCTATTAAATAGGGTCTCAATACATTCCCACACTAATTCTCATTACTTTTATGAACATAATAAAAGAACTCCATATATTTTTTCAGTAATTTATTTGTACTCCTCTCCTTTGATGTGCCTTTAACTATAATATGTATATAAGTGCAGTAAAAGACTTGGCATTAACAAACTAGTAAATTGGGAAAGAATTGTGAAAAACGAAAAAGAAGAGAAAAAAAGGGCTTATTACAAATCTTTTCTCCTTTTATTCACATAGATTTAATGATCTAATCTTACAGGAGATTCAAAATGATCAACAAGTTAAAAACCTTGTTCTATGGCACCTTAGCTATGAGACACTTATAATATCCAAATTGTATATTACCTGCAAAAAACAGAAAGTAAATGCCTTTAACAGGGAGTAAACGTCTGTTTACTCTGAATCGCTGTTGGGAGTCTTCTTCAGCCATGTTTGTCTCTTCAACCAAACAGACACTTAAGATAGATCTCAGTATATGGGGAACCTGAAACGAAACGTAAAACTTAATTGTAAATTGCTGTGCTCATTACTCCCACAGGGACATATATCATAATATAGACCTTTATCAACACTATATTTACACGTATATATAGTGTTAATAAAGGTCTATATTATGATATATGTTCCTGTGATTACTCCTGGATCATTCAAAGCAAATTCTTTGTCCCATTCAGTCAAAATAACTTATTTAGTAATGAGTCCAGTGTTGGACACAGCAGAAAAATACTTAATCATAAATCTTAAGAATGGAAGAAACCATTAATAACATAGAAAAAACGTCATGTCTTATTCTTTTTGTCACATATATTTCTGGAACTTTCTGCTGCAGGTGGCTTTTAATCATTCCCTAAAAGGAACTTTGAAATTGGTCAAACAGCAGATCAAAACAATTAACAAAATGAGAATATATTTTCTCATATGATTGAGTCCATACCATTTTGACAAATTGCTCATAATAAGCAATTTATTCTTATGTCATATTGGTTTATTTAGTCTACTGCAACAGAAGTGGAACAGTGAGGTATTATGGAGTGAAGGGTTTAACAAGTTTATATGAAGTAAAGGGTTTAACAAGTTGATTTTAAGTAAAGGGTTAAACAACTTTAGTTTAAGTAAAGGGTTAAACAAGTTTATATGATGTAAAAGGCCTCCTTCCCACTCATCATTCAGATTGAGCACCCTTTTGGAAGTATTGTCAACCCCTATCCCTTATGCAAATGTCTTATAATGCATTTGCAGAACATACCCCTAGAGTATTCTGCAATGTGTTTTAATTCAGCCCTACTTTAAAATCGAGGAACAATGGGTTCTGGGGTTATCAAATAGGACAAAGGCCTGTTGAAATTGGGAAGAATTATTAATACAAGAGGGCCATAATGGCCCTTTATCGCTCACCTGAGTTCTGTTTGAAAAAGAGGTATATTTAAGACAGAGTGGTTGGTATGTTTCAAACTCTTCTAAGTGCTAATTGCATTGAATACTCTAAGCCAATGCTCTTGCTTGTTAACATTTTTTTATGTGTATTGTATTTGTCTTCTTGAGTTAATGTTCACCAAGACAAAGAGAATTAAGATGAAGGAAATTTAGGTTTGTGAAAGCAGGGACAGTAACAATTGGTTGGGCAAATTAAAATAATAACAATTGGAAAATGTATCTCAAAGTCGTTTATTGGTTTTCAACAGTAAATAAATTTGGAAAATTTTAAGACAGTCAAGCTTATGGTAAATAATCCAATCATTCTGGCCAACTTTCATCAAAATTGGACCATAAATGTGGCCTCTAGAGTGTTCACAAGCTTTTTAAATTATTTGACCTAGTGACCTAGTTTTTGACCCCACATGACCCACTTTCAAACATGGCCAAGATTTCATTTTGGCAATCCTTCTGACCAACTTTCATCAAAATTGGACCATAAATATAGCTGCTAGAGTGTTCACAAGGTTTTTCAAATATTTGACCTAGTGACCTAGTTTTTGACCTCACATGACCCGGTTTCAAACTTGGCCAAGATTTCAATTGAGACAATCATTCTGACCAACTTTCATCAAATTTGGACCATAAATGTGGCCTCTAGAGTGTTCACAAGCTTTTTAAATTATTTGACCTAGTGACCTAGTTTTTTACCCCACATGACCGAGTCTTGAACTTGGCCAAGATTTCATTGAGACAATCATTCTGACCAACTTTGATAAAAATTGGACCATAATTGTGGTCTCTAGAGTGTTCACAAGCTTTTTAAATTATATGACCTAGTGACCTAGTTATTGACCCCACATGACCCAGTTTCAAACTTGGCCAACATTTTTATTGAGACAATCATTCTGACCAACTTTCATCAAAATTGGACCATAAATGTGGCCTCTAGAGTGTTCACAAGCTTTTTAAATTATTTGACCTAGTGACCTAGCTTTTGACCCCACGTGAACCAGTTTCAAACTTGGCCAAGATTTCATTAAGACCATCATTCTGATGAACTTTCATCAAAATTGGAACATAAATGTGGCCTCTAGAGTGTTCACAAACTTTTTAAATTATTTGACCTAGTGACCTAGTTTTTGACCCCACATGACCCAGTTTCGAACTTGGCCAAGATTTTATTGAGACAATCATTCTGACCAATTTTGATAAAAATTGGACCATAATTGTGGTCTCTAGAGTGTTCACAAGCTTTTTAAATTATTTGACCTAGTGACCTAGTTATTGACCCCACATGACCCAGTTTCGAACTTGGCCAAGATTTTATTGAGACAATCATTCTGACCAACTTTCATCAAAATTGGACCATAAATGTGGCCTCTAGAGTGTTCACAAACTTCTTAAATTATTTGACCTAGTGACCTAGTTTTTGACCCCAAATGACCCAGTTTCGAACTTGGCCAAGATTTTATTGAGACAATCATTCTGACCAACTTTCATCAAAATTGGACCAAAAATGTGGCCTCTAGAGTGTTCACAAACTTTTTAAATTATTTGACCTAGTGACCTAGTTTTTGACCCCACATGACCCAGTTTCGAACTTGGCCAAGATTTTATTGAGACAATCATTCTGACCAATTTTGATAAAAATTGGATCATAAATGTAGCCTCTAGAGTGTTCACAAGCAATTGTTGACACACGCACGGACGACGGACATCTCGGTATCACAAAAGCTCACCTTGAGCACTACGTGCTCAGGTGAGCTAAAAAACTGTTGATTGTGCTTAGTTGCAAAAACCAAAATTCTGCCAAATTGTTTGATTTCATGGAAAACTGATAGATCCTGTTATAAATCCCTGTAAGATGAAAAAGCCCTAAAATGGTTTAAGCTAAAGTTGATAGGAAGGTATAGGGTTTTTCTTTTAACCCATTACATGTACCAAACAATGACAACATTTAACCACTATGTTGCAGAGGACTCTGGAAAAACATTGTGGGAAAAGGAAAAATTGCTCTAAACAAGGAATTTCTCCTTTTCCAACAAGGTTTTCTGCCCCATCAGAAAATTATTTTTTACTTTCATCACATTTAGAAATGTCGTCTGCAAATGCTTTCAATTTGGGACTGTCGAAAATTTGGCGTTTGGTAAAGGGTTAAAGCTTAGGGTAAGTCCCTGACCAAGGTACCAGTATGATGATTCTAATGTCACAACATTGAGAACAGGGAAAATGGTTAACCTTATGAGCCAAGAATGCTGTCAACACAAGTCAGATACAACTTATATATGTTACAGGAATTCAAATTGTGCAAGAACGTTTTCTACATGAAAACTTTCCCCTTCAAATCTCTGTAGTGTACAGTCTATGCCATATAAGGAATTGACAAAACATTCAAACTCAAAATCTCATGAAATGAGATAAAATCATACAAAAACTGATGTGTTATACAACAGGAACATTTTAAATGTAATGATAAGAAGGTTATATTGTGACAAAAATATATTTCTTATTGCAAGTGCTCATTTAATTGCACTGGTTAAGGAAAACCTACTGCTTGAGGTGAATCTATTTACCAGTAGCCAACAAAAGCAAAGGGTTTAAAAACTTTCCCTTACAGCAAGACGGTTCAATGCAATACTTTAGCAAGACCATCACATTTGTGTAAAACTTGCTCTTGTATTGCATTGAACCCTCAAACTGTTGCAAACATATGGCATGTCATACAGGAAAAATAAAGCTCTTCTGACTCAGTGAGGTCAAAATTACAGGGACAATTTCCTATAATAACTGTTATATCTTCTTCAAACCCTTGATTAAGAAACACCCTATAAATCATCATTGCCATATAAATCATCATTGCCATATAAATCGTCTTTGCCATATAAATCGTCTTTGCCATATAAATCGTCTTAAGTTCTTAAGGGTATCCCTATAAGAGGATTCACCAAAAAACCTTAAAAATATGACTATAACCCTTAGAATGCTGGGTAATTTTCTATTAATAGATTTTTGCGTCTTCTGCTTTCCAAAACCTTAAATATCAGCTTAATTCTGATTTTTGAAGATACTGAGAGTAGCAAACAGGTTAGGTCACCTGGATAGCTTGACCTGGATCCAACCAGTTTGCAAAAGAAATGACAGTTTGAGAACTATGACGGTTAAGGTTCCAATGAATGGAAGACTTTTGACTTTCAATTCCCATCAGGCATGTCTTACTCATTGAACTCAAACAACAATTTATAACATACATCATGGCCAAAAGTATTTATCATTCCGTTAGATACACTGGTTAACCTTTCCTATTATTTCTCACTTTAAATAAGGAGAGGTCTATGGTAGCAGAGCTACTACCAAAACATTTTAGGTAATATTTGTAGAGAATTTGAGAAACAACTGTGAATTCTCCAGATCACAAGTAGAACTGATCTGCTTTGAAGGTTTTGAATTCATCTATACTTGTTGTATAGTAAATTTCACATATAATTATGCTTTCTAAAACCATAAATATCGCTTAATTTTTTTGAGTAGCAAAAAGGTTAGATCACTGGCCAGCCGCCAATTTACTTGGCGGCTGGCGTTGATCTAACCTACATCTGCATATGCTGAATGTGGTTCCAGCACTATCAGGGTTAACTACCCATTCAGGCTGGTCAAGACAGTAGGCCAATTTGTATCCCTTTTGTCAGCCTGGAGACATTTTCGAAAAATATAACGCTACTTTGACCTAAACTCACAGAGAGGAGCTTTCCAATTTGAAGTTAAATTTCTTCTTCACCGCATAGATTTTTACAATTAATTGTCGGAACTGTTACTAATGTGTTCCAAGTTTGAGCCCCACTTGAACTGGTCAAACTAATGTGAGGCCATCAGGAAATAATGAGAATGTTTGCATTGGGCATTATATCAACAGTTAGATTTCTCCATCAGAAAATAAAAGGCAATCTTTAAGTTGATTCATTTGACTACACAAATCTTGGACCAGTTGGCTTAATTGGAATAAGTGCTGTGAGATATCATCTGATGCAAAAATATCTCAATATTTCATAATTGCTTCAAATGAGTTTGATTACATGGGAATGTTCATTGGCAAGAACTTTGAGAGACTTGGTCTTGTATTGATGAATTCCAGGTAATCCATATGACTGACAATGTGATGTCACAGCCTCAATCCCTAGTCTCAATAATGATCCGTGAACGAAGCTTTTTTCAACATTTGGACATTAATCAAAAAGGCGTCAGTCAAAATAGCAATAGCCTTTGAGACCAGAAATCTGGACAACCTAAATCCCTAGTTCAGATTTCTGGTCGAAAGCTTTTGCTATTTTGACTGACGCCTTCACAATTAATGTCAAAATGTTGAAAAAAGCTTCATTCACGACCCATTATTGAGACTTCCTAAATCCCTATACAAAAAATTTAAGAATTTAGAGCAATCACACACTAGCATGATGAGAACAACTGAAATTAGAATTATATAATGTTTCCATTTCATAGCACCGAATCTATATTTTGACAAAGAATGCGATTATTTCGTAATAAGCTGAGACCATTTAAAACAAAGATGTGCAGCTTGGTAATAGATGCATTTGGACCCGTTACATAAGGTTAATGTTTGTAAACGGTTTTGAGGAGAATCCGATTCGTTGATGAAACTGACACCTTAAACAATCAAGTTTATGGATTAGACTAAGACCCATATGAATTGCAACGTATTCTGTGTCATTATTTCCATCTTAACTGAATATCAACGTACTTATAACATAGACGAAACCAAATCATTGATCACTTACAACTTCTTACCTTTCCCGCTATTCGTTCGACTTTCTAAGTGGTATCACATGGGGGATGGCAATCGGAACTCTTCGGGTATTTCCGTGAGCTGTGAAAAAGCTGTGTTTTCTATTGGATAAACCCGATGTGCTCAGATTGGGGGGATGGTAACAACACTAGTGAACTTCACGGAAATGTGATTCGAACGACCGACGCCGATTACTAATTGATAAAAACAAAAATCAAAGCTGTCAACTTCATTTATCCAAACTTGTTGTCAGGAATAATCTTGTGAAACGTCATATTTTCAATATGGGTAAGCATAAACTTGAAACGTTCGTTGAAGTATAAGCGATTACCTTTGTAAAGTATGTACTTTAGTCATCAATTAGGAATTAATTCAAATTACCTGAAATTTACAGGTATTCAAGGTATTTTTCAGGAAGTCGGTACAATCTGTATCACGCATCGTTGAGAAAACCCACACATTCAGAATTGTAAACTGTTTATTATTAAAGATAGAAATAAATACAAATATCAGTTCCTTTGTGGAATGGTATTTAGGATCTAAGGCAATGTATCAAAACTACAAAAGAAAGAAACAAATTGAGAAATTTCTCCTTTTGTTGCAGGGTAGGCAGGGTTGTCATTTTTGAAAACTATTGAATCGGTCTTTTATTTTTGTTAATCAAACATTTCAAAGTATTTTGTAATTTGCTTCAAGGAGAATTGATTTTGTGTGATAAACCATTAGTCAAACTAATTTGACGCGAACGGTAAATGTTGAGAATTCCTTTAATCGGACAATATCTCCCGTCACGGCAAACTTTCGAACCATTCATTTAATGAAGGCTGCTGGACAAAAAAATTTGTCGCACCGTTTGAAGACCTATATTTCAATTATTACAGTAAATATCAAATGACATTACTCACAGTTATAAATTAATCCCTTTTCAATCTATCCAAACCTGAAAATTGTTAGTATAAGAACAGTTTAATTGACGCTAGTTGACAATTTTTCTGCTCCCGATTAACTACCATTGCGCATGCGCACTGGAATGTAAAAAAAAACTGATTTAGCGTTCTTTGATTATTCAACGGCAATTGATGCCATTATTAGTCGGCATATAAGTTTATTCTTCATATCTTGTCTCATCAATTGACTTTGAGTGGCCATTTTGTGTTTTAAAACCAAAAATCTGATCTTTATTTTTTCCTCCACTGTTTGGATCGTTCGAAATTTCGACGTTAGATTGCCGCATCAGAAAATAAAGCAGTCTTCATGTCGAATTATTTTGACTAGATAAATCATCTGCTGAAGGTATATAAAGAGAAGTACTGATATATGTATTTACGAAGAAAACTGGATGTGGCCGACAGCGATGCAGTGGTCAAGCATCAGTCTCTGTTAGTGAGGTTGGAGCTTTTGACCCCTGTTTGCGGCCAGGTTAAGATGCTTGGACTAGCCCACAAATGGATAGGAGTACAGGCTTAGTATCCAGGAAGCAGTCTTCGAGAATGAATTCAATAAGATTCAAGTTCCAGACACAATTAATGTAAAATAGATAGGTTTAAACTAATAAAGCTGATTTTGCTTTCTTTTTGTTATTTTTCAGCTTTCACAGAGAAAATAGGAAACTGTCCTTTTGCGTCCCTCATTGCCTGTATTATTGTGTTTGCTGGCGTTGGAATATTCTGTGGAACTCTCTACAAAGCTCTTACAATCGTTCTCAAAACCATCCTGGAGGGACTCTTCCTATTTAGTGTATCATGGTAAAAAAGATACTTCTATCAAACCCATTATTAAATCAAATACCCCATATTAGATTTAGAAGTGTTCGGTTGAACTTGAAAACATATATATTTATTATTTAGTTAATCATATTCAAACAACAACAAATTATTTGTGATATGTAGTACAAACCAATATTACAAAGTGTACACATGCTTTTTTCTGTTTGTCAAGTTAGATTGGTTAATCAAATCTTCTACAGGAAGAACAAAGAAGTCCATAAACAGTGAAGGAAGTAAGCTTGAAACAACTTCATGCTTATGCAAACAGGTTAGATCCAGACCAGCCACCAAATAAATTGGTGGCTGGCCTGTGATCTAATCTGTTTGCTATTCCCCTTAAAAATCAAGCAGATATTTAAGTTGAAATAAGGATAAGGGATAATGAGATGCTAGAAATTTAATGTAAATTATATTTCCCCGTTGGATCAAGTTGAAAAACTATACTCAATATAGGCAATCCTTGTCCAGAAAGTATTCATTAACCTTTTGATGGGTTACCTATCTTATCAGGATTTTCATTTAGACATTGAGAGAATACAGTAAATGGCTAAATGATTCCTTGAATGAAAACTGCTTTTACTTAATTACTTTTATTAAGTTTCATGCACTAGTTTATTACATTTTGGTATCTAACAGGTTATATTAAACAAATTTGGCGGCTGGCCTGTGATCTAACCTGTTTGCTACTCTGAGTATCTTTCCTCTTCAAAATGGAGCAGATATTTAAGGTTTTGGAAAGCAGATGACACACAAATTTAGAAAATTACCCAGCACTATAAGGGTTAAGATTTACCTTTTCTGTATTCCAGGCTGGAAGTCCTTCAAATTGTGTTTATCATTATTGCTGCTGTGATGGCCCTCTTTGCTATCTTTCTGCTTATATTTGCCTTTCTTGCAACGGGCGCTACAAGAAAGAAGGTGTATTCTGGAACTTCATGTATCATGGGCGGACGAGTATCAGCAGGATTTGTAAGTACTGGATATTGACCATTGTTTGGACAGTATTGAAAAATGTTGAAAAAAGTGTTAAATAGTTTGATAACCAGTAGCTCAGATAGGATGCATATTTGTGTGTATCAATCATTTTAGTCGGTCAGATACACATGAAAATAAATTCCGATGTATACTTATACAAGTGATAATTGTCAAATATATGTCTTACTTAAAATGATGACATACTTCCAGGGTTCTCTCTGGCTAAAATTAAACACTTGCGCCAAATTCAAAAAGTTGGAGCCAAATTATAGAAAAATTGGAGCCAAATTCAACAAGTTGGAGCCAAAATAGTCTTTTGTAGAAAGGGGAATCCTTCATCAGGGTCATCTACGGTTCTAAAAAGGTTCTCAGACTCAAGTGTTCGTTTGTCTATCTATTTCTAAGTGCTGTTTTCATAAGGTTCTATGGACCTAATCCTCTCTCACACTCAACATTTGAAACAGGACATAGCAGAAACAAGACATTTAACTTGGCGTCATATTATAATCAACTATTTCCTGTCCTCCAAGGGGGCCCTCCTCCAAGCCTCCTTGAAATTACGGTTGTCAGATGTCAATTTGATTTTTTAGTGGGAGGATGCATATTCAACGACTGAGAAGATCAATTTAAAGTCATTCTTGTTTTGGATCAGAATTAAATGTCACTTAGAGAAAAATGCTTATTTTATATACCGAAATTTCAGTGCATAAAAGAGTTTCAGTTATTTGTCAATCAACACAACTGACTTTGCAGATGTTTGATGTCAACTTCTTTAAAAGAGGCGTGAGGGCAAATTTTTTTATTGGAAAGCAATTAAAGTAATCAAAGTCATAATTTCCATATAATTGGAGTTGTAAAGGCTGGCGAATGACTAAATGGTGTACACAAGAAAGTGTCACCTTCAACAAACTTGACAATCAACAGATAATGGACTGAACAAGTGTGAAAACAGGATTAACCTGTATCAGAAGGGAAATGGCATTTGATAAGCAAGCTGGTACCCGAGTTCAAACTCATAGTACTGCATTTACAGGAACCATCAATACATGGTTTTCGGTTTACAGTAAACACAAATCGATATTGACTCGAGATCGGCAACCACGCGGTAAACAAACATCAAATTCTCGGAAAATAGTCGGCACCAGTATTTTTTGCCAAATTTGTTTTTCTTGCGCCAATGTCTTAAATTTGTCGCAAATCGTGCCATTTGCAAAGGCCAGGGTGAACCCTGACTCCTTATAAATCATTTAATGCAGCAACACAAGATCAGCAGCCAAGATAATTTAGACACTTTACCAACTCTTTTCCTATTTGGATTCATTTTTAGCAGACAATATTACTGTAATGTTCGTTGAAGGTTTATGCAAATTAGCAACCTAATGAATTGTTTGAGAGAACATGCTGATATACATATAGACAACAAAACCGCTCAGTAAACGACAGAGTTTTTCACTGATCAGATGTGTTTGTGTCTTTGAGAGGTTTATTTGCTCGGTTCGTTACATTGGTGGCAGCGTTGGGATAAAGACTTCTCTTTCTATCGGAGTTGCCTTCCCCACATGTCTCCCAAGGGCCAAGACTCAGGACGAGTCTTATCGGAAGTGGGAGTTATGTAACGTTCATTGGACGTTTATGCAAATTAGGGACCTAATGGATTATTCGAGAGAACATGCTGGTATATATATATATATATAGACAACACAACCGCTCAGTGTATGAAAGTGTTTTTCACTGATCGTTTGTGTTTGCGTCTTTGAGAGGTTCATTTGCTTGGTTTGTTAAATTGGTGGCAGCGGTGGGATTAAGACTTCTCCTTCTATCGGAGATGCCTTCCCCACGTGTTTCCCAAGGGCCAAGACTCAGGACAAGTCTTCTAGGAAGTGGGATTTATGTTACGTCCCTTGAACGTTTATGCAAATAAGCAACCTAATGCATTGTTTGAGAGAACATGCTGGTATATATATATAGAGAACACAACGGCTCAGTGAACTACAGTGTTTTTCACTGATCGGAAGTGTTTGTGTCTTTGTGTTCATTTGCTCGGTTCGTTACATTACACCGAAAAGTCACAAGGACAAACAAAATGATATATTTTAAACTCAATCAGATTTAAAAGAAGATGTAATTTATAAAAGGAATGCTTATCCTTGTCTTGAAATTGTAGTTACTGTGAAGGGTTTATTTGTGAGTTCAATATACATATATTTGAATTCTTATTCCGGAAGATCCAGCATGATCTGATGAATCATGTAGAAAATTATGTTTTCAAATACATTTATATGAATCTTGCTAATTAAACTGTGTAGAACAAATCAAACATCTCTTTCATGTTTGAATTTAATAATTGTGTTTTGTTTTTATAGTGGTGTTTATGATGGATGATTAAGTTAATTGAACTTTTTATTTTTCAGTTCCTGGTGATATCTTACATACTTAACCTTGTTTGGCTGTGTATTGTTGGGCTCTCTGTTGTTCCCATTGTTGGGTATCTGATTCTGTCCTCAGTTTGTAATACTGATGTCTACAGTAAAGATGCTAACAGTCTTCAGGGTTACTGCTTCAATTTGACAAGCCTAGGTAGGTTACATTGCTCATTATTCTGTGATTGTAATAGATATTTCCTACTTTCATAATGAAACATAAAAATATAAGAAATTTGGAAATTATGGAAAATACGAATTGTTTTTGGTGCATTGATATTGTCATGTCATTTGTGAACCTGTTGCATTGGTAAACATGTACTCGCCTTGTTGTCCCAACATTATACAGGGGGAGTATTGTTAACCAACATTCACCATCTGTTGCCCTCTATGCATTAATAATTATGACGTGGTATATTCAATACTCGACAGTCTTCCGAACACAGTCGATAAACAATAGACCTATACGCATTATATATCAACAGGTAAGCTTAGCAGCATTTATCAAATAATGCACATGGTCGAACATTATGGACGGCTCTGAGGATAATTTTATATACTCATTATAGCGTGTAATTCACGCTAATCAGGTAGACCAACAGACGGTGAATGTTGGTGGACAATAACATTTGGTTTTGTATGTGTCAATAATGCACAAGGATTGTGTCCTTTGCTTGAACTTGTATGATGGAGGATTTCATATTAACAATTGTGTAAAAGCATTCAGTTCATCAAACAATGCTATAGATCTTAATAACAAACCTTGGTAAATATCATCCCTGATTCTGACTTCATAACAGATGGCTCATAACTATCTGGAACTATGCACGATAACTTTTGTAGTGAGTAAACATTAAAATGCTAGAAATCTGGAGCCTATTAACATTATGCACTGCTTTTGTGCATAAATGTTATCATATCTTTTGTTAATCGACTGTATTGATATTGGCTAAATGATAGTCCAAATAGGTCCCAACTTTACAAGGGAAATAAATTGAAGTCTAGTATTTATTAATAATGCACATGGATTGTGTCCCTTGCTTTAGCTTGTGGCTGGTGAAGAATTTCATGAATTACAATATTGTAAATAAAACCATTTCATCAACTTATTTCATTTTTAAAACGATCATTGTTCCAATTAGTCTATTAACAAATTGTCAGGTTAAAAAAAGAGATTTAATGCAGATATGCCATACTAGCCATTGGAATGCCTTTCTTGTTTAGGACAGTTGTTAAAGCCATCATTATGAGTGATAGAGTTAAAAAAACAACAAACTTTACCTCACATATACTGAATTCTATCAATCTATATTTAATGAATCGATATATTTTAATGTACATAAGGAATCTACAGAAACACAACCCTACCAGGGATTGAGTTGTCAGGCAAAGACAGGCTGTGCGGACACACAGAGCTTCGGCGGTTTTGTGATGGGGTAAGGAATAAGATGTTAATTACTCAGTAATAAGTTATTCACTTACGTATCATCATGTAACGGGGTAAGGAATAAGATGTTTAATACTCAGTTATAAGTTATTCCATTACATGCCAATCATGTAACGGGGTAAGGAATAAGATGTTTAATACTCAGTTATAAGTTATTCCATTACATGCTAATCATGTAACGGGGTAAGGAATAAGATGTTAATTACTCAGTTATAGGTTATTCACTTACATATCATCATGTAACGGGGTAAGGAATAATATGTTTAATACTCAGTTATAAGTTATTCCATTACATGCCAATCATGTAACGGGGTAAGGAATAAGATGTTTTATACTCAGTTATAAGTTATGCCATTACATGCTAATCATGTAACGGGGTAAGGAATAAGATGTTAATTACTCAGTTATAAGTTATTCACATACATGTTATCATGTGACAGGGTAAGGAATAAGATGTTTATTACTCAGTTATAAGTTATTCACTTTCAGATAATCATGTGACAGGGTAAGGAATGAGATGTTTATCAATCAGTATAAGTTATTCACATACATGTTATCATGTGACAGGGTAGGGAATGAGATGTTTATCACTCAGTATAAGTAATTCACTTACATGTTATCATGTGACAGGGTAAGGAATAAGATGTTTATTACTCAGTATAAGTAATTCACTTACATGTTATCATGTGACAGGGTAAGGAATGAGATGTTTATTACTCAGTATAAGTTATTTACTTACATGTTATCATGTGGAGGACAATGGTTTACTGGTAGGGGTTTACTCTTGGGACACAAGGGATGTATGTTTGACTACTGTTAGTAGTTTTAAACTTATTCATTTTACATTAATTTTGCTTCCTGGATACATAACCAGTTCTCACGCTGAATGTGGATTAATGAAAGTTTGCAAGGCAGATCCCGCTACTGACTGGATTCGAACCCATGACCCTCGTATCCAGAAGCTGGTGCTCTACCCCTAGATCACTGTTCTCCAAGTAATAATGAAACAAAATCACATGTTCATTAATATAAGTTGTAAGAGCTTTTTCCAATGGATGTGAAAAGTAGGCCACAGATTTTCTGCAGGTCCGGGCCATGGACCCAAGATTTGAAAATATGGTCTACAGGTTACAGTTTTACTAAACAACTCGAGGAAAGCATTTGTGTGAGTCGAAACTGACAAACATGGGTAGTATGCTAAATAAAGTACAATATTGCAATGTGATATGTCATTGTAAGCGTAACAGAAAGACGATTCCAATGATGGGTTCCTTTGCTATATTGCATAGCCCAATACTGAAATAAAAGGGAGTGTTGTTTTGAACAAACTTTAAGCATGAAATGTTTAGTAAAGCGGTACCCTGGGCTTGCAGATAGATCATTTTTGATAAAGAGTATCAATTATGGACTATATATTGTATTTCTGAAAATGACTCATTATTTTATTTGCACCATGGTTCATTATGGCCCATCCTCTCTGGAGATAATCCGAAGCTCTAAAACAATATAAGTTTAGACTAGACATGCTTACATGGTTCTCTCTTGTCTTAATTTGGAACTAATTGACACTCATCAGCATGTTCATTGCTTTAACCCTTTCCCAAACAACAATTGTTTAACTGTCCCAAATTGAAAGAGTTTGCAGACGACATTTCAAAATGTGATGAAATTGAAAAAACATTCTTCAGATAAAGCAGAAAACCTTGTGGGAAAAGGAAAAATTGCTCGTGACGAGCAATTTCTCCTTTTCCCACAATGTTTTCTAAAGTCATTTACAACAAAGTGGTCACATGTCGTTATTGTTTGGGAAAGGGTTCAGAACTACATGCATGACCAGAGGTAACTTTGATAAAGGTGTATCTGGGTCACTGTAAAGCTGCACATATGATGGATCTTACTCATGTAGTCCTTATCATGTTAGTCAACTCTACACACATGTTACTTATACATTTTATTGTTTTATGATATGTTGAATTCAGCACATCACTGCCATACATTTTTAAAGACAATAATGGTAACAATCTTGTTTTCTTTCTTGTATTAGTTCTCTTTCTAATCTGTTTACTGTCTTTATTGTTTACTTGTAGAGTTCACCATATCTATTCAAATACAATCTTATCTTCTATTACCTCAAATATGTCACATGTGCTGCAGAAGATGAAAAAAATCTATGTGACAATAGGATAATTTGCCTCTTAGGAGCAATTTATCCTTTTGTCACAATGATTCCTACACAAGATGTTTGCTTTTCTTGCTAATTCTCTGTTGTCTGCTGTTGCTTTCAATTTGAGCCATTTGAAATTCCCAAAACTAGAGAACAAGATAACAAACTATTTTCTTTGTTGTTTATACAGATTGCGGAAGCTGGACCCTTGTTTTGTGTAGCCACTGCAGGAGCTGCGCTTATTTGTTTAGGCCTGGTAAGTTGTTAACCTGCACCTGATTGGGAATTTGTTGTAAACTCTTTTCCCAGCCAAGAGTTTCCTCTGACCCCTTGATTTGCTTACTTTTGACCCCTTGTACATGGACTTGTGAATGAAAAAATAATCTTTGGGGTCATCATTTACCACATAAGTTGGAAATCAAGGAAAACCCTGCCAAACATTGGTTTTGTTTGAATAGTTTTAGCAAAATACTTTGAATACTTCACAATAAATGTTATAATTCTTTATTAACATTTACCTCTGTAACTTTTAAGTTTAAAAAAGATATTAATTATGGAAGTGGATTAAAAATTGTTCTGATAATTAACCATTTTTTTTCTGTTCGAGTTGCTTGCAGCAGATAGTATTTAGACCATTTATTAGATCAACTGATACTTACTTTAAAGATGTATACTGATTTGACTCAAATTATCTCATGACAAAATACTAAATGCATGTTCTACTGTGCTACCAAGATGTTTGTTTGGATGCAATTCTTTATTCAAACATATAATGTTACTTTTTAATTTCAGATCAATTTCATGATATCACTCTCGGCAAATTACACAAGAATCAGAATTTCGAAAGAACTTACGGAGTACAGAGACGCTATAGACATGGATGAGTTAGATTTACATTCGGAGGTCGATAAGGCATCGTCGAGGCAGTATTGACATACAAGGCGCTGGCTGGACCCCTCCTCTCGCCTCACGGAAGCTGACGCGGACCCGGAGTATTATTCAGATGATGAAGATCCCGATAACGCGTTCAGGTAGAGGAATCAAAGAAAGATATTCTGATGGACTTCATTTTTTCCATTTTTCATTGTTGTTATCTTGAGCATCAAGCATTTCATTGTGTAATGTATGATCCTTGTTGATTGTACTAAACATTTCCCTCATGTGCTATGAAGTGATTTGCAAAATTGCAAATTGCAATATACACGTAATTCTGAGAATGATAAAAATCAGTTCCTTTTTGGCACTAAACAGAAACATTTGTTTCAAGTAGAGATTGCTGGAACCAACCATATTTTCCTTTCTGACACAATTGTTTGCTAGATCATTTATAAAAGATTTGTTAAATGTGTGTATATTGGGGAATTCTTTATCATCATCAAAAGAAATGAACCATTCTTTGGTTTGTAGGATTTAGTGTTGTCTTGTGAAATTGGTTTGAAGATAGTTTCAATTAAAAGCTGAATGTTGTATGTACAGTAATTGTCCTCTTGGTTTCTGTAGGATGTTAACTTTGATCCTTCTGTCTGTTTCATAGTGATGATATTCTTGTATTTGTATTTTCATTTCTTTTCACTGTTCCTTTTAGAAACTGTTTCTACATTTCTAAAATTCTGTGTCTGTAGACAAACTGTATTTATGCTGTTCTTTCATAATTCTTATCTCCTTGATTTATCTAAAGGAGATGTTTATTGCTGATGAACAACAATGTATTTTACAAAATTTAAAATTAATGTTAAATCAAGTCATATTTTGAACTATATATTTTAAGAGTTCTGTTTTATTTAAAGCCATTGCAAGTTGCTAATAAAGCAGTTCTTTTTATTATTCTTAAAAGCTTAAATGATAAACAAATTATATTTTCATCATAATCTTTTCAAGACAAATGAAAGAAAACAGTTTTTTCCATGAATCTTATTTTGAACCTCTAATAACATGTAGTAACCCTTTATATTGCATACACATTAAAATCTTCCAGTTGAGATAACTTTGATGAGTAGAGCTCCATAAAATTAGGATTTAACCATAAAATTAACAGTATTTGTAATTTGGAAACTAACGACTGATATTCCCCCTTTAATGAGAACACTGATGTAAGGTTCTAGCACATGATATAATGTTATGTGTCTATAAAGTAGTAAAGTGTTCATTTTGTTATCATTTTTCATTTATTTGTCAAATTGTATGACATCATGTTTTGTCCATCAGAAAAGTGCCAGTCAGCGATTTTCATATCAACACAAATACTATTGGATAGAGAATTATGTATTTTATTGATTGCAATGTAGAATTGTTTTTATGATGACATATTTTGTATCTATTATTTACATGCTATATTCTCGTAACCTTTTGTGTTTTTTATTTGAAATTAATTCATCAAAAGTGTTTGATTGTTTTTCATTGAATATTCAAGAGATGAAACAAGTGGCATCTCTGTTTCCCTTGAGTTGTGACACGGTGTTTTCTATTATCCACTCCTAGTTTATTAAATGCTCACAAAAGCTTGGTAACTTGTATAAATTAAAGGTTAAGATACATGTTAAAGCAGTATTTCTGTATTGAATTTCATATGTCTTAACTACCTCAGTCTACGTTAGGGATGATGGTTGTCTTGACAGCATGGATCTAATGAGTTTTTAGTGACCACATTAACATCAAACAGAAGGCAGTAAACCTGTTTGTGTATCAACTTGATAAGTATTAATTGTCTGTACTACGACTTATTGTATGTAAGTCTGCCAATATTTGGGCGATCATTCAGAAGACAATCAATGGGGAGTTTGTGTTAACCAAATGTTGATGTGTATTGTGGTTTGATTTGTGATCCCCTTTAACCCTGCACTCTATAATACCTGACTTTACCACATCTGCTACAGACAACAGTTGAAACCACTGTGACAGATGAATTAAACGATTCAAATAGAAAGTTATCCTTATGATTCAATTGTTTTTACTCAATATCAAAATGACATTTTATTGTTTTCTGTCATCTGCTGATTCTTTCAATTTGACCGGTCCAAAATTCTTGTATGGAGATATGCTTTAAAGAATATCAGTTGGTAACCATTTATACTTGGAAAACAAGAGTAAGTTTGTTTGACAGACGAGTCAGTATGTTTTTCCAATGTTAAGTGAAGTCAATGATATATGTTTTTGTGGAGTTGATTTTTAAAACAGTGTAAATTCTTATAGTTGCTTGTTCAGAGATATGAAGATTTGAAAGTCAAAATAAGATACATGTATTGATCATTGAAACAGTACAATTTTGTTATTTTTGTATTATAAACATTCTTACGTAGCTATTGAATGTATGATTTAATCACTTTTGTGTCAATATATCTAAGTTTTTACAGTCTATATTCTGTAGATTCAAAATCATTGCATTGCTTTTGGATTGGAGTACAAAGTGATGCACCGTATACCTTATTGTCCTTCTTACAGTTATTATCCAGAGTATTTTACTTAACAATATAGCTGTTGTACAGTTTTATAGAAATAAAGTTTTAACTTCGAAAATTCCTCATAACTGTGAGTAAGTAGCTTTGATGGAAGTATGTGTTAAAGTGAAAAACATTCTCCAACCTATCAGTAGCACCCTTTGAAGGTTGTGCCTGCTGACATATTTTTGTTCAGGAATAAATTCATGTTGCCAAATATTTCTTGTATCTGTAAAACATAATGATGCAATGTCTTATCAGATCACCATGAAGACTTTCATAAACCCTATTTAATAACGAGTTATGTGTAATATGATTTGAATATAATTGCAGAGCCTTGGATAATGGTCAGAAATGTATTGACAAAATATCTAATTTAACATAGGAGTTTGTCAAACATACTGCTTATAAGTTTGAACATGCATCAAATGTTTCCATTAACAATTTCATGAATTATTTTTTGTCAGAGAATGAAGTAGCTCATAGTGTCAATAGTACAACACAAAAAGGTGATTATTTTATGAATAGAAATATGAAAAAAAAAATCCTGTAGATCTATTGAAATAACATTATGTTTTTGTATTTTTATCAATACGATTTTACTAATTTATCATAAAAAGGAATTAAACATATCATGATCATGCAAATGCATTGTTTAAGTGATTTAAAGTATCCATTAGTAGATTAGTTTCTTTAAGATTATATTTTAGAGTTTATCATTCTATAACTGTATCATCACTCCATCAAAAAACCATTTTACACTCTGTACCTTTTGATATAGAAACATTTTAAGAGGAAGATTGTTGAAAGCAAATACTTTCTTAATTTCGAAAGTATTTCCTGAACAATTCTAGAATTTTAAAAGCTAATTAATTATCATCTTAAAAATTTGTTTGCATACTCTTAATTTTGTACCATCATTGAATTTTGTAGAGTAACAATTAACTCCATCATGAATTTTGTAGAGTAACAATTAACTCCATCATGAATTTTGTAGAGTAACAATTAACTCCATCATGGATTTTGTAGAGTAACAATTAACTCCATTATGGATTTTGTCAGCAGTTAAGTTTGGAAAAACACCAGATAACAGTTTAAATGGACAATCTCAATAACCTTCTCAATGATAACTTTCCTTTGTGATATGTGGTAGAAACTATTGGGAGAAATGGCTCATGAGGTGTGTTGAAATGAGTAAATTCAGTATATGTCAGTGCTTCTTCATCTTTTTATTCTGTTAAGAATGGAGAGTGAGAAGTATTTGATGATGAAAAAGATGTGTAGCTGGACGTATTGTCTTCATGTTAGCTCAGTAAGATTCAGTACATAATATATAATAGTTTGCTTGATAGAGGACTAATAATAGTTGTAAACACTTTTTTTAAATCCTCCAGTTTATTATACTCTTCATTCGAATCTTTGTAAAAAATGCTTGGTTGTGAATGGTTCTTTTTTTCTGCAATACTTACCTATGCTGTAAGCAAGATCTTGTTTGGGAAAGTTTTAACCTAAAATCTGAAGCTGACCAAAAACGTTTTTCAATGGTTGTAGATTGACCCTTTTAGTACTGAAACCGACTTCATGCTTATGCAATCAGGTTAGATCCAGGCGAGCCACCAAGTAAATTTGTGACCGGCCTGTGATCTTACCTGTTTGCTACTCTTGGTATCTTTCCTCATCAAAAATAAACAGATATTTAAGGTATTGGAAAGCAGACGAAAAGTTACCCAGCATTGTAAGGGTTAAGTTAGCTGCCTTGCAGCTCATATTTGAAAATTATAGAAAAGATAACATTGATAAGCATATACATTCATTTTAATTATGTATACAAATTTGTTAACATTCCATTTGTTAAAATACATATCATTGTCAACCAGTCAAAGCATTCCATATTTGTATATAGATTTCTTTTTTACAACTTTTACTAAAATTAAACTTCCTATGTACATATTATGTTCCGTGTTTATTATTTCTTTACCCATACTATACATATTCAGTTTAAACACCCCATATAACTTCAATTTGAATAGAAATGGATTTGAATAGCATGAACGCACTTCTTCAATTAGGGTCTGTCTTTCACAATGACTTGTTTACTAACCTCTCATTATGAATCATCCATAATGCATTTTGAAGAAAGGTGTTTACAGACTTGAGTTTGACAAATAATCTCATAACTTTCTATGTAGGGCCAATAAAGGCAAATTTAGGGTTTATAGTCTCATAGCTATGGTATATTTAGGCGACTCTTACAATTACCTCCCCAAAACTTGGAGATAAACCGGCCTTTTTACATATGGCGCAAATGCAATCACGGCACATTGGTTTATTGCCTCATAGGTACCTGGGCAGGGGAGCAACTTGGGCTGCATTTTTTTCTCATGAAAATTCCGAAGATCAGGGCGGGATTTGAACCCGGGACTCTCCGAAGCCGATGCCTTGCTACTGAACCACGGTTCCCACTAAAATGGCCAATCTACCAATATTGTTCAGTGAAAGATATTGTTCAGTGATAAGTCAAGCTATTTTTCTTTTGGTTTTTCTTTTCTCTATTTCTTAAATGAAAACGTTCTAGTTGTAGACGTGACAACCAGGTGCAAATGATGTAAGATACTAAGATACGATCATATGACCAAAGGCGTTTCTGGTGCTGTTACCCTAACTCGGATAACTGATTAATCTTTGTGTGAATCATCCCCGACTAATTTGACTTGTTAAAAGTTGTCCCAATTTGACACAACACGAAATATCATCAATATCATCAGAGTATTAAGCTAAAAACAGGAACTATTGTGAACAAATAGCACAAGGTGCATTGCTCTTTCTATGCAGTAAATGAAGTTAATGTGTTGGAATTGTGTTGAAATTTTGTTTTCACCATTAGTAACGGAAACTTGTGACATTTATAATTGGTTTGAATGTCAACATCCTGTCTATAGTACGGAAAATACTGGAAAAATACCCATGTGGTTCGGAAGAACCGAATACAGAAACGCTGATTAACGAGCGATTTCTCATTTTACCATATCGATTCCGGGAGACATTTTTCGCTGACAAAAAAAAGTTTCGGACTTTGCCCTTCGATTTGACATGTATGATAACATGTCACTTGTGATGTTCTGCATTTTGCTTTGCGTTTCATGACCGAATTTCCACAAAGGCACAAGTGTTTAAGTACGCGGAAATGCAATGTCATATCTCGTTCAAGTAGGTAAGATACAGTGTTACGTTCGCTGCGTCACATGACGAAAACTGATTTGCGGATGTTTTGATTATGAGCACTGTACAGGATCCTGCAACTTGCTGATAGGACCAACAATAAGAAAATAAACATTTTGTTGTTGTTGTTAGAACATCTTGTATATAAAACACTTAACTTCTTTCTTCTTGACATCTCATGTTGCCACATTGAGAGAAGGATGCCTCATGAAATAATTCTGACAAAATGATAAATTGCTTGTGATAAGCAGTTTATCCTTTAGTCACAGTGGTCTATAATCAAATTATAAAGACAATATTTATCAAGCTTCATTAATTGTCGTCTGCTGTTGCGTTCAAATTGTACCAGTCGCAAATTGCCTTATGAAGTGTGAGTTACGCATGCGATATTGCATTGAAACAGATTCATGTCTTATGCATGCCAAGTACTCTGCCTACTTTTTCAAACGAATATTGAAAAAGATAAAACAAAAACAAACGAAAGAACAATAAGATAAGAAATAAATAGAAATAAAACTGAACAACATAGTGTTAAATTTTGACTGCCGTTGCGTTAGACATGTGTTGTCAACAAGATTGAAGGAAACACGTGTTCGTCTCATTTCACAAATTAACACCTGCTTGTGTTTTTGTATTCTGTTGTCCTGGCCAGTGGCTACTGCCTTGTCAGTGAGTAAATATCTTAAACTGGAATCATTGCCATTAATACAGCCGTGAAGTTGCAATTAATTTCATTGTGACCTCGCATCGGGAGGTTACCTACCAAGCTACTTGCCCGCCTGCATACCTGCCTGCCTGTCAGCCTGCCTGCATTCTTGAAAAGCATTTTGCAGCTATAGCTCTTGCGCCAAAGGCTTTATCCAGCGTAGGTCTTGGTCTTTGGATTAAACGCAATTTCAGGTGAAGCCTAACTCATTGTCAAAGCCAAGTCTTTCATGATACTAGCCTACCCTCATCCCACATTCTGGCTAAGTGCAAGGAGGTCGACACATGTTTGTGAGGGCCATAGAGCGTGTTAACACTATTTAAGTTTTATAACTATACCCGGCTCATAGTTGACGATGAACGATCCCAATCTTAACTTCCCAGTGTTTGGTTTATGCGACTTGACTTGATGACCTTGGTTTCAATCCTGATTGGGGCTATCCACTAGTTTACTGTCGAGTGACCTTGACGCTTTTTGCAGCCATCTGCTCGCCGACAACGCAGGATGACGCGTATTGCATTTAAAAAACGACAGTAAATACCCCAGTTAAAGTCATACCTCACGAGTTTAAAGGTTCAGTATTGATAGAGAAGGTTTGGAAAGTTATGTCTGGGACGTGTAATCAGAACTGGCCTTGCAGAACTGGGACATTTTTGGTCGTGTTCACGACCGATGAATATGGGAATTTATTTGGTCAAATGGTAGGCATCATCGGACGAAAAAACTAGATTGAAAAAAGAATCCCCATCATTTGCTTTATATCAAGGTGTTAAAATAACTGTTACTTAAGGATAATTCGCTTAAAATTGCCAATTTCCTTTTTTCAAAATGGTCTCTAAAGACTTGTGCAACGAATGCATCAAATTGAGGTAGGCCTATCATGCAGTAAGGGCTCAATAAATCGACATTGTCGTTTGATATGGGTGTGTGCAAACGCTTAACAGATTACTATGATTGCAGTGCACATACTTTTGGAGTTTACAAATGTTTGTGTTCATACATGTTTAAACTACACACAAGACTACACGCGCACATACGCTTAAAGTACGCAAACGTTAAAATTACACAAACGTTTAAAGTACGCAAACGTTTATAGTACGCAAACGTTTATAGTACGCAAAAAGTTTGGGTGAATATACTTTTTAAGTACGCCCATGTTTGTTTGCATTACGTGGCCAACACGCATATGTTTGTTTGCATATATATATACGTTTAAAGTACGCACACGTTTGTGAACACATGTTTAAAGAACGCAGATGTTTGTCTTCACATACTTTTAATCTACATATGGATTTGTATGCACATATGTTTAAAGAACACATGTGTTTCTTCTGTCCTTTATGTATATGTTTTGCAAGACGAACATACTATTAGTAAATAATCAAGAAGTGCATTTTTAGAATATGTAACTGTTTGTATTTCGAATAACGCACATATTTATTAAGCGTACGACCCAGTATTATAGTCTAGTCAACGTTTGGAATGTTTATTGTGAGAATATTTCATACCAAAGATTTACTCTATTGACTGTAGTGCGCACATAAAGCGCACATGTACATGCGCTTTCAGTAAACATGGCAATATCATATTGTTAATGGAATGACGTACACCTTGATTAACCCTTTACCAAACGCCAAATTTTCGACTGTCCCAAATTGAAAGAGTTTGCAGACAACATTTCAAAACGTGATGAAATTGAAAAATAATCTTCTGGTAGGGCAGTAAACATTGTGGGAAAAGAGCAATTTCTCCTTTTCCCACAATGTTTTCCAAAGTCGTCTGCAACAAACACGTCCAATGTCGTTATTGTTTGGGAAAGGGTTAACCCCTTACTCCATTCAGCTACATACTACTATATGCCTGTGATCCATTATACCCCCATTTAACCACTTCTACTGTAGAGGCACTTAGAAACCACTTTGACAAAGGGAGAGATTCTTTGATTGCTCCCTTGTGAGCAACTTATCTTTTCTGTGAGAATGGTTTCTACGGAAAACCGCCAATACTTATTTTCGCGTGAAGTTTATGTCTGATGTTGTTTTGGGTTGATACCTATTGCAAGTTTCCATATGATGGAATGGATTATTACATTAATTCTCACGCAAACTTGTCCTCATTTTATACCGCCTGCATCACTTAAATAGATCAAACATTTGTGTCAGGGGAAAGAAATACTCTTGGCTAACATCTCTTGCTCTTGTCATATTAACTTCAGGCACTTTTTGATTTTGTAACTTTGAGGTTTTAATCAATACTTCGTCACTTGGTGATTGTTTTTCGATCTGGGATGCTTTATAATTTGGATCATCACACGCACGAATACGGCCCTTGGGTTAACCATTAACACAACGCCAAGTTTTCGACTGTCGCAAATTGAAAAGGTTTATTGACGACATTTCAAAATGTGATAAAATTGGAAAATATTCCTCTAATAGGGCAGAAAACATTCTGGGATAAGGAGAACTTGCTCGTAACGAACAATTTCTCCTTTTCCCACAATGTTTTCCAGAGATGTCGGCATAACGTGGTTAAATGTCGTTATTGTTGTTTGGTAATGGGTGAAGTGGTCATTCTCGTGGTAACGGCGAAATTGCCTTATTTGACCTAAACCGTTGTGTTTACCATATATGGGTTTGTTTTGACGATATACTGCGTCAAACCATACGGATCACCACAAAAAGAGACCCAATACGTGAATTAGGGTTTGAATACAAGACTATAACGTTCAACCTTTCAATAGGACTTGCCCTGCTGTATCACTCGTTAAATCGCTGAGGAAGTTATAAGAGTTGTCCGATTAATTGTCGGACATCTTCGTAAGCTTCTAAACCGATTATTCGTCTAAAGAATTGCGGAACAACGGTACTAAATCGTTGAAATCTAACTATCGCATTGCTTTATGATTCAATGATTAATAAAACATGTTTCGAATTCGGCATATGCAGCGTTTATGCGCCCACTCGTTCTTACGGTTGTGTTTGCGTATAACCCTTATAGTGCTGGAACCGACTACATGCTTATTTATGCAAACAGGTTGGATCCAGGCCAGCCGCCAAGTAAATTGGCTTGAGATTTAACCTGTTTGCTACTGTTAGTATCTGTCCTCATCAAAATTAAGCAGACAGTTTTGGAAAGCTGACGACACAAAAACCTAATTTTAGAAAATTAACCAGTATTCTCAGGGTTAAGACTGTTTTTGACAAATCTTCAGTGATATCTCGATGACTGTTTTCTGGTTTAAGCCTTCTTTGGCTACCATTCGATATGCTATCCACTACACAAATAATTCTATAAAGGGAAGCCATAGCAACCAGACCCTATTTCTGATGATACCACACAAACACTGTTAATTGCAATAACGTTGTTTGTACGATTTCGTTATTGTATGTGGTCACATGATAAATTGGTTATGTGCCACTATCTGGTTACGGCGTTAAAAGGTTTGTTTAGAAAACACATATTTTTAGTCAGACTGACCTCACGAATATTTGCACCTGTTTCTCCGCATGCGTGGTATCACCCAGTATGCTGCACGCATTTCGCTTCAATCATATTTAATCACATGTCCAAGGAGAGTTGTACGTCGTGACAAAACTGTACTGACTTTCTCTGATGTTGATCAAGAACGACGTACAAACACTCTTGTGCAAAATAACAACAATGTTATTAAATAGTTTTAATTACTGGAAAAAAGAAAGAAACAGAAGAAAAACAATCTTTTATTAATCATACGTTTTCTTACATATTTAGTAAAATGAACGTATTTCAATACATGTCATGATTAAATCAATATTCACATGGGAAAACAAGTTGAGCTCAATGCTGCATATGTTGTTTACTTGTGGCTGTGTTAGAATCGAGACCTTGACACATTCATACACAGACATTGTGAGCCGGTGACTTAATAGAATGGTCTTTAAGTGCATACTCCCAATGGTCTGACTTGTCTGACTATCAACAGCATCTTCACTTGCGAACCTGTATTGTATGGCACAAACTGCTACAGAGCTCTGGACAAAAATGATTCTCAAAAGGATTTTGAAAAAAAAAACACCTTGATTTTGAAGCCTAATTTTTGCTTGGGTGTTACATAGTACTGTAGCGAACCGAGCAAGTAATCATGTCAAGGAAACAAACACATCCGATCAGTGAAAAACACGGTCGTACACTGAGCAGTTGTGTTGTCTATTTAAATATACCAGCATGTTCTCTCCAACAATGAATTAGGTTCCTAATTTGCATAAACGTTCAACGAATGCTACATAACTCCCATCTCCGAGAAGAATCGTCTCGAGTCTTTGCCAGTGGGAACTACGTGGGAAAGGCAACTCCGATAGAAGGAGAAGTCTTCATCCCACCGCTGCCACCAATGTAACGAACCGAGCAAATAAACCTGTCAATGAGACAAACACATCCGATCAGTGAAAAACACTTATAAACAACATAAACAACCGAGTTGTGTTGTCTGTTTATAAACTAGCATGTTCTCTACAACAATGCATTAGATTCCTAATTTGCATAAACGTTCAACGAGCGTTACAGCACTTAACCCAAATAAAGCCTGCATATAACAATGTTGAGAATGACTATATGACGAAATCTTCGTGCCGTGGTACTTTTACAAAACCCTGTGGAGTACTATCTACCTCTTGACATACTTTGATGCTCCTCGACGAATTTATCACCAATAGAACGGAAGTCCCAAAATATGACGTCATATCCGAAAACGGAAAGGGCACTTGAATTGTCGAATGCAACACTATAAATAGTAAATTCTTCAAATAAAGTAAGGGATTTTGTACAGTCTAGTATTTAACCATCGACTCGTCCAAATCACATTTTTCAGTTGACACCGATGACGTTTTCAAATTGATGGTATTTAAAAGAATCTATATAACTGCAAACAATAACACTATATATCTTTTTAAGTTTGCATCCAGAATTGATGAAGGTTGATTTGGTAAGAAACGATTGTGGAAATGGACATTTTCACCTCCATCATTAATCCATAAAGGCTAGATGACCTTTATTTTTGGTTAAAAGATACTTCTTTTCTTTCAATGAACCGATTTAACGCTTTTGGTGACTTGATAACTTTGCAGATTGATTGTATCAAAGAGAGATAAAACAAAATCAATTAGTTTCAATGTATCATGAACTAAAAAAACGGTTCATAATTTTCCTTTTTACAATGTTTTCTAACCTTGCTATATTTCAAAATCTTTTAGTTAAAGACTGCAGTAACTGTTGTTTCTAACTTCAATTCTTCTTAACCCTTAGAATGTTGTGTAATTTTCTAGATTTTTGTGTCGTTAGCTTTCCAAAACCTTAAGTACATGCTTAACTTTGAAAAGGAAAGATACCCAAAGTAACAAACAGGTTAGATCACAGGCCAGCCGCCAATTAACTTGGCGGTTAGCCTGGATCCAACCTGTTTGCATAAGCCTGAAGTTGGTTCCAGCAGTATAAGGGTTAGGCTCCCAAATACGAAAGTAGGTCAAAGGTTAAGGGTCATACTAAACTAGGGTTCATTGACACCGAGTGCCAGATAATGACATGGTACTTAAAGTACTGTGTGATACGTGGGGATTATCGAGTCTTCCTGTTATTCAGAAATGATAAAATAAGTCATATTTTATTGACAAATGATATGCCTATTCAAACGTTTACCAAAACAACATTAAAAGGTGTCAGTAGTATTCTAGTTCTCGAGATCCTCATATATTGACCATTCGTCGTTAGATATGCCGAACCTCGTATACAAATACGTTAGAGAGTGAGACTTTGAGTTACGGTAGTCAAAAGGTTCCGTTGGATTGAAGGTTACTGCTGTTTTAAAGATTTCAGTCTTACCCGCGCATTAATGGACATATACATGCTCCAAGCCACTAAATGTTTTCCCGCATTCACATAATTCATAAAGTATGGGAGACGAATTTCTTTCTTCCTGTAAGATTGTTATGAACGGAGCAAAGACGCCTCTAACAGAAACAGTCACATCCGATCAGTAAACATTCTGCTGTTCACAGATCGGTTGTGATGATTAACATATAGAAACACTTGTGACCTTCTTTAACATGTCGTAGAATCTTGAACTTGCATACAAGTTCTATAAAAGTTACAACTATAAAACAAAAACTTGTAGTTGTAGAAAATCGTTTAAGTAGAAGTCAACTAACTTAGCCATAAAAGTTAATCTAGACAGCAATACGATCTTTAAATTGAAAAAAAAAGAAACACATAAAAAAAGATCAATCGTTATGAGTCTCAGAGTCTTTACATTTTTAAAAACTTAGACGCTGGTGAAGCCGGTAATGGAATGCATGGAGCATTGACAGGTTCACCAACAAGTTCACCAACAAATGTGATAAACCTTAAATACGTTATGTTTCACACAAAGAGATGCGTAAATGTCCGACCAATCTAATGGTCGTTAAGCACCAAGATTAAAATGTCAAAGAAAGACACATTACGAAGTTCACAGGCACGTCGTTCCACGCATACCATGATAATTCCTCGCTCACCAGCCACCGTGACCTCCTTACGGAGGCGTACTAGTTCAGACTGGCTGGAACCGACCGATTCCGGAGCTGTTCACCAAAAGGTTGCATTCTTAATCCATTACCCAATTAAATATCAATTCGATGCATCTGTCATAGAATACTTTCAAAACCATGGTAGCCTTAGGATAAATTGCTCTTAATAAGCTCCTTATATTTTGTCACAAGGATATTTTCCAATTATTGTAAAGAAAGGGGATTTTTGTAGTACTATGATTTTCGTTTGGTTTTGATACTTACTAGTTTCAGTGAACTATTATCATATGAGGTAATAGGTCAAATTGCAATGAAGGAGAGAAAGAGTTGACCTTTTGGGGTTTCGTTACAAATATACAGGCAGTTCAAAGACCTTGTACCCATTCCTGCCCGTGGATAAACACCTGTTTAGCATTCGCCAAGGATAGCATTGGAAATGAAATACCTTTACTACATTTCTTCAAATGTTTAACAGTTCTTTATATTGACTTTTGCAATTTTTGCAAAGTTATAAATATTGCATGCCGTCTGTTAAACAACTATGTACAGACGGCTTATGATAATGTTCAACTGTTTAAACTTAGATTATGTCCAATGTCTTTCGTTATTGACCTTAGCCAAGAGCACGAACGGACTGTTATCTGAAATCTTCAGTTTATCTTTGCTTGTGATTTGTAGTGGTAAAATTGGCCGCTTTCGGTACCTGGTACAGGGATCGGAGTCCTTGTTGAAATAGTCTTTAACTAATCAGAGTTCCTTTGATATTCTTCTTGAAGATAAAGATGTTTGGTGATACAATCTTTTGATGATTTGTAGCCAATCTGAACACATCGGGTTTATCCAATAGAAAACACCTCTGAAATAATAGGGATGACGCCATATTGTTTCCCGCGAGAATGACGTCACTTTCTTTCGTTTCTAAAAATAGATCTTGAATGTAAAATAAAGAAAGTCGTTAAATTTGATTGAGGAAACAAGTATACATGTCACAACAACAAGTTCGCCATTTGGTATGAGTTACTGATCAAAAGTGATTAAAAAGGATGTCCAACACTTCCATACACATTGAACTACTTAACGTGCACGCTTAGAAAATGTGTTAATTGGCGGATGCCGATTTACCCGAAAAATTGTAACCCTACACTTATATCCGAGGTGTATTTCACAGCTCACGGAAATACCCGAGTAGTTCCGATTGGATTTGTAGCATCATATATGTCTTTGTCTTTGTGAAAAATGTGCCCGAAAAACGATTTCAAAGTTAGATTCCATGCTGCCTTAAGATGGGTATCAAAAGTACGAATAGTGTCCTAGTTCATCTGCTCTATAGTAAATGTGTTTTTTTATCCAAAAGAGATCAGTTAGTATTTCTTATTCTTATAGAGATCTTTGTTTAAAGATAAACATAAATCATTCATTTTCATGTAAATAGTAGTCTACAGTAACCATTATCATACAGTCCCTTGTAGGTTTTTACTAGATAACTCACGCTAAGAGTTTACCAAAGTTAAAAAAGCGTTCCTTTTCATTTAAATATGGAGAAAAGCAATATTGCTAAGTTTCACTTCATTTGAATCGTCTCTTCGAGACGCTTCCAATAAAGTGTCACATTGCAATCTTGTATTTTATCTTATCTCAGCCTATTATCCGTGTATATTGGTTCTGTTTTCTTTTTCGTAAAACGTTACCCTGAAGATTTGTGCAATACCGTATAGGCTTGCAGACATAAATACCAATGTGTAAGGCTCTATACTAGCATCATCACAACTATACACTGCCCTACAACAACATTGATTCGGGGTTGATGATACTTGATAACGAAGCAGCATTTGTATATTTACATGGCTCTACATACAAGCATTAAAGCAAATGTACACAAAAACAAGTCTATAAGAGACTACTGAAGCACCAAAACTTCTTCTTGACTGCAAACATGTGTTATTTCCCCTGTTTTAGAGTCCGTTTTCTGGATATTCTTTGTTTCGAAGACCAGCGTATTCATAACCATAATCATATTTATAGCAGTCATCGAGAACGGCTTTGAACAAAAAAACTTCCTACGCAATCGATGTAAAACAAATAATGTAATAAAGTAAGGTAATACAAAGATGACAAGGTAAGGTAATTAGGTAAAGAAAAGGTAAGAATATTTTATACATTTTATTTATTTACATCCATCTATGATAATTATTTATATATATTCTCTGTTGTCTCGCATTAACTAAGTGGTCCATTGGCATGCAGAGGTGTGCGCTGTCTCGTTTATTATGATTTATTGACAAAACAGTTTCTGTTTAATGATTGTGTAGAAAAAGAAAGATTGGTGTTCATCAGCAAAGAGGCATGTGCAAAAACATCATACGGTGTCCATTACCTTTCTAACGGTTAACTAGCATTCCGTGATTTTCAGTCATTACACTTTACTGCCATCCCACATGTACCTGATATCATAAACACACTGTGTCCATCTTATTACAATGTCCGTGCACAATTGCTTTGTCTCAGCAGCTCAAACGATTGCGTGTTTGACTTGGATTACCTAGGACCCAAGTTTGAAACCCGGCTTCCGTGAAATTCTTTCCAAAGATCATCCCACTACGAACTCCTGTTTGGAAGGAAACTCAAACTACCAGTAGACTTAGTTTTACGACAGGCCAATGATGAACCTTCTGCTTCATACGTAGGTGAATACCTTGAAAATCTCAAGATATCTATCACCAGATTGCCATGAAACATTCAAACAAAACCAAGCTGAAACAGATGACACATTATTTTAAAAAGGCCAAATCGGTTCAATTATCTACAGGTGATACTGTTTTAGTGAAGAAATTAGCATTTGAAGACAAACATAAGATTGCGGACAAGTTTGAGTCAGATACTTATGTCGTAACTAAACAACCTAGATATGACATACCCGTTTATAAGGTCAAGTCGCAGGAGTCCGGGAGATAACAAACTATGCACAGAAATAATCTTTTTTATTCATAACCAAAACATAGATGTTGATTTAATTGTAGGAGAAACCATGTTCGAATATGATGTTATATAAGACATAGAGGATGTATCCAAAGATGATGAAACAGGTGACATCACAATTGACCATTATATGATTATACTTTGGCGTTTACAGTATGGCTTCAGTTCCGATACAATTATGCTAGCATACAATGGTGTCAACTGAAGGTTATTGTCCTCATTTGAAAAGAACTGTGCTGTTTAAAAGAATTGTGGTATTCGTTCCCAAACAGTGATGTCGAAAAAAACAATCATTGGAACTGACTTCATGTATATTCAAACATGTAAGATCCATGACAGTCGCCAATTTGATTGGCGACAGGCCTGTGATCTTACCTGTTTTCTACTCTGACTATCTTTCCTCAACAAAATTAAGCAGATATTTAAGGATTTAGAAAGCAGACGTAATTTAAATCTATGTTAAGAAAATTACTCGTCATTCAAAGGGTTAACCGCATTAGAGGAACCCAAAGCATGAATGGTCATAATGTGGTGAACTATGACAAGTACGCTGTCAATATTGCTCTTGTTATTGCTGAATATATTAACCGACAAAACAGCACTACTTACTAAACGTCAATGACCCTAAGTAATTAACTATACATGTCCATTACTCGAAGTTTGACAAACAAGACCAAGTGAGTAGTCACGAGCCAGTTTATATTATACGCTTAACGTTTCGTTATAAAGATGTCCCCTTTTAATCAACTTTGAGCAGCCATGACATAAACGCCTAGTGCAGGGTATAAGCATGGAAAAGAATTTTTTTTCTACGGCATGGTGGTTTCTACTTAGTCTCTAAGCTGTCTACGACTGATCATGTTAAATGCTTTATTTCCGGACCGGTCAACATTCTTTCAACCAAAATCGTATAAGTATTTCTTTTGATGAAAATACAGATGAAAATTATGATTTAATGAGTAAAATAAATACGCGAATGAGAAGGGTTACTTCGATATGATATAAAGGCAAATTTAGTACTAAACTCTAAAAAGGGGTACCCCATTTGTTTGATAACAGCGAAAAATGACCTTGGATGTGGGATTTACACAAGCTATAGATGATCCTATTCAAGAGTGCTGGTGCTGTAAATAAAAATCACAAAAAAAATGATTCATTCAATTTTGTTTATGATTTTGTAGGAGATACATCATTTTTCTCGAATTCAGTCATTAAGGCAGTTTTCATTGAAATAAAATACCTGCGCGAGTCAAATTGCGGCAATAGGTCCCTGGCGCAGATGGAAAGGCCTGATACCACCAAGCTGCTGTAGTTTTCCTATGTTTTCGTTTTCGTAGGTTTTTCATAGTTCCGACAATATGACAACTATACTTGGCTCATACGTCAGACTAATTATCTCTGAATTTAAGACATACTTCCTAAAAATACTGGAAGTAAGTTAATACTTCATAAAAACGCTGGTAGTAAGACAATATTTTTTAAAAATCGTTGGAAGTAAAACCTTACTCCTTGAGAAACGCTTTAAGTAAGACAGTACTTCCTAAAAATTGTTGGAAGTAACACATCACTTTTAAAGAATCGCTAAAAGTAAGACAGCACTTCATAAAAATCGTTGGAAGTAAGACATCACTTCTTAAGAATCACTTAAAGTAAAACAATACTTCCTTAAAATCGATGGAAGTATACTTTCTAAAAGAAACGCTAGTAGTTAGACAATACTTCATAAAGATCGTTGGAAGTAAAATATTACTTTTTAAGAATCGCTTAAAGTAAGACAATACTTCCTTAAATCGCTGGAAGTAAGACAACACTTCATAAAAATCGTTGGAAGTAAGACATTACTTCTTAAGAATCGCTTAAAGTAAAAAAAAAATCCTAAAAATCGATGGAAGTATACTTTCTGAAAGAAACGCAGGTAGTTAGACAATACTTCATAAAGATCGTTGGAAGTAAAACATTACTTTTTAAGAATCGCTAAAAGAAAGACAATACTTCCTAAACACCGATGGAAGTAAGACAACACTTCATAAACATCGATGGAAGTAAGACAACACTTCATAAACATCGATGGAAGTAAGACAATGCTTCCTAAAATCGTTTAAAGTAAGACAACACTGCCTAATTTTAGTCGCTTAAAATAAGTCATGACTATCTAAGAAATCGCGGGAAGTAAGACAATACTTTCTTAGAAAACGCTGGAAGTGTGACATAATGTTACACTAATCATACGTTCTTCTGATGTCTTGGGATTCTTTGTAAGTGCCCAGATATGCATAAACATGTTATTTGATTGTGATTATATTGAAAAGTAACCCTTTCATACATATGAGACTTGGTTACTGGTCCAATTGAAGCAACAACAGACAAAACAATAGCCTGAATAAAAGACACAATATATATGTCAGTGGTTCACAAAACGGCAAATGTTCAACTGTCCAAAATTGAAAAAGTTTGCAGACGACATTTCAAAATGTTAGAAAATTGAAAAACGATCTTCTTGTAAAACAGAAAACACTGTGGGAAAGGGAGAAATTGCTCGTCAAGAGCAATTTCTCCTTTTCCCACAAAGTTTTCCAGAGTCGTCTGCACCAAACTTGTCAAATGTTGTTAATGTTTGGTAGAGGTTCTGTCAGCATTCTTGAGTAGATTCGTCAAGGTGGTGTGATTTTAACCCTTATGACGCTGGGTAATTCTCTAAATATAAATTGTTTTGTCGTCTGCTTTCCAAAACCTTAAATATCTGCTTAATTTTGATTGGGAAATATAATCAGAGTAGGGAACATGATAACTCACAGGCCAGCCATAAATTTACTTGTCGGCTGGCCTGTGATTTAACCTGTTCGCATAATCATGAGGTCGTTTCCAGCAATCTAAGGGTAAAGAAAAGGATTAAGCCATTCGGTGTTTACAAGCAACATCATGAAACTATTTAAACCTATTTCACTGTAAGGGGGTTCCTCGTGTTACAAAGGTCGAGGTCCTTAAATCTTCCAGGTCAACTCTAGTAAAAAGTAACCGGTTGAGACCGGCTTGAGGGCTTAGGGAGCTTTATCAGACGTCGTACTATCTCTTGGTCAATGAACGATAGCTTCATTGTAGAGAGGGATAACACACAGGTAGGTTCCAAATCTGTTCATCTCTCTCTGACTCTTATTCTCTATTCCCTTTCATTCTCTCGCTCTCTCCCCCCCCTCTCTCTCTCTCTCTCTCTCTCTCTCTCTCTCTCTCTCTCTCTCTCTCTCTCTCTCTCTCTCTCTCTCTCTCTCTCTCTCTCTCTCTCTCTCTCTGCTCTCTTTCTGCTCTCTCTCTCTCTCTCTCTCTCTCTCTCTCTCTCTCTCTCTCTCTCTCTCTCTCTCTCTTTTTCTCTCTCGCGTTTTTCTCTAGCACTCCTACATATTCATACCATTTTGAAGCTAATTACTAGAATAGTGAGTGCATCATTCACCAAAGACCCCTTACAGTAGATTTAAGTCGTATATAACTTAAAGAACTTGACTTTCATATTGCAAATACGGTAGTTTGTTGAGGCAGAAAGACAATGTCCTTTTAAAACAGAAATATTTTTGTATATTGTTACTTTTAATTCCGACCGGTCTAAAAGCTCATTTCCTTGAGGAAAGTTGTAATATTTTACCACAGTCTTAAGCTTTGGACTCAGTCCAATCCTGTTAAAGGTGCTTGTTCGTAGAGGAAAAAAAGAAATTAAACTTAGAATGTTTTTTAAAGCAATACAGTGTTTGTATTGTGTTTTGATATACAATTTATCGTAGATAGAGAAAGCATAATTAATGCAGGAAGCGTCAATTTAACTAAGTATGCATAGTCTATATGCGGTAGATCTCAAATGCGATGTCACGCTTTTAAATTAGAATACATGTTGATTCGCTGTATACACACTTTAAAGAGTTACAAACGATCTAGTTTTGCTACCATATATTATTCTTCAGATCATATAATATAACTGAAAGCTGCTGTGCTGTTTTAAAACAACCGAATTACAGCATTTGAATCTCCTCACATCTATGAACAATTACCTATAACACATTACCACCTAACACCGTATTCGTGCGTCTTGCAGCAGACGATTTTCAAAAGCATTATGGCAAAAGGAGAATGTGCTTGTCACACCATGCTTTTTCAATCTATTCACATAATACAACAAAATATATGAAGTTCAAAAAGTTTTTCTAAAGTCGTCTGCTTCAAGTAAAAAATGTCGTCAGCAGGTGGTAAAGAGTTAATACCAGTTAATAACCCATCAGGAGAACATGGGAAGGTAAGATATTCGCCGCGATAGCGATATAATTACATACTAAAGGAAATGAAATACATTCTTTACCTTAACCTTCTCAACACGGCAAATTGCGACTTGACCAAATTGAAAGCAAAGCAGACGACAAAACTTACATGAAACATTAACCCTTTGCCAAACAATAACGACATTTGACCACTTTGTTGCAGACGACTTTAGAAAACATTGAGAGAAAAGGAGAAATTGCTCGTGGCGAGCTATTTTCTTTTCCCGCAATGTTTTCTGGCCTATCAGAAGATCGTCATATTTTGAAATGTCGTCTGCAAACTCTTTCAATTTGGGACAGTCGAAAATTTGTTGTTTGGGAAAGGGTTAAACGTAAAGGTTATTGGATGGAAACCGTTGTGAAAGGATCAATTGGTTATTATGATGAATTTCTCTAAAAAGCAGATACGTTAAAGGGATGTAATATAGAGTGTTAATCTAAGCGCATCTAATTCATCTTTGGTTGACATTTCTTATACTCCAAGCTAGCTTAATATTAAGGGGTTTTCAAGACAAAAGCGGGAAGAACATGGTTTACGAATTAGAAACAAACCGTTTTTATAATCAATTCATTTTGGAATATGTTCCCAATTTTGAAAGCTGTAACAAACAATTTCTCCTTTAGTCGCGATGTTTTCTTACCGATATCATTATAGATACATTAGAGATATTTCGTTCATTTGTTTTGTCGTCTGTTGTTGTTGTTGTATGACGAGACTTAAATACTGGTATCTTATAAAAGTTTATACTTCTTTATGTGTTAAGGACAATCTCTTGGAGCCATGTGAAGTATTTTTTCTTTCTTTAACCCTGGACCAAACGCCAGAATTTCGACTGTTTAAAATTGAAAGAGTTTGCAGACGGCATTTCAAAATATGATGAAATTTAAAGATAACCATATGAAAGGACAGAAAACATTGTTGAAAAAGGAGGAATTGCTCGTAACGAGTAATTTCTCTTTTTCCCATATTGTTTCTAGCGTCGTCTGCAACGAACTGGTCAAATGTCGTTATTGTCGGTAATGGGTTAAGAGGACAACCAGATACATGGTTTGTATAAGCAAATAACACCAACGTTTTAATCTAGGCGGGACGTTTTAAGTCCAAAATCCTTGCGTATCAACTTTCAAGAAATGAGTATAACCTTGGCTATGATTGTTGAATGAATGAGAAAGAGTACGAAAAACTACACCCAGAAAAGTCTTCATTCCTTTTTAAACCAGCAGTATAGCGTTTGAAGGCCATACCCCATTCATCATTTCATCAGCCATCTATCCTTTCTATATCTAACGTATTTTAAGGTCCATTGTAAAGAATTAAAGAAAACACAGTCAAAAGGGTAGAAGTAATTTTTCCCTGGAATACTAATTTCCGAAGACATCAAAATAAAAATAAAAAATAAAGTAAGAAGAAAAACAACAGAAAAAGGCATTCCCACTTGATTACTACAATTTACTGCTGCATAGTTTACGAAGTCACATGATCAAAATTGACTGAAGAATGAAGATGGTGGATGTACTTTGATAAGCAGCATCTTCGTGGTCTATCATTGCATTCTATAACCCTTATATGTCAAATTCAATTGTCATTACGATAGTTTTCATATAATCACTAATTAACATGTATTTAACGCACCTGTAATACAGACGACACTAGAAACACTTATTACAACAGAAGTTATGTTTCAAAAGAAATTATTTCTATATATGCTACAAAGATCGCTTCCAATTTCGCAAAGCAGTCTATTCTCTCCATATTAAGTGGTCAAGAAATGGTGTGAATATTTGCTCCTAGTAAACTCATAGACATGAAAGAATTCTACTTATAGTATGCCTTCATTGGTGAGGTACACCTTTTTCTCATACTATTAATATTTTTGACAATTCATGCATAAAGTCCACTGGCTAATTGACGCATAGCGTCGATGCTTTTGGTTCGAAAAGAAAACTATCTCTTGAAAGAGGATTGTTGTTTATCATAAACAAGTTCTTTATTTTGCCATGAACCGGTTATTACCTTCAACTTTGTTGATATATAAATAAAATCAAGTTTGTATATCACATTTACCTATAATGCAATTGAAATATTTGACGTAAACATACATAAATAGATATTCGGTTACATATTATTCTCTCCTAACTAGAAAATCTTATCTCCATAATGTAATCAAATGAGATACGATTTGTTGGTCTGAAAGAGACGGACGGATAATGCAAATATTTACTTTAGATTAATATTTATGAATTCAAATGCAAAAGCTGTATGGTTGTCATTAAATCAGAATATTCAAGTGTTCTTACCTTTAGCTAGGATATAATTGCTTTACCCCTTAAAGCGCTGGAAGCGGCTTCATGCTTATGCACACAGGTTAGATCAAGGCCAGCTACCAAGTAAATTGGTGGCTGGCCTGTGATCTAACATATTTGCTACTTTTAGTATATTTCCTCGTTAGAATTAAGCAGATAATTAAGGTTTTGAAAAGTAGGCAACACAAAAACCTATTTTTTAGAATTACCCAGCATTCTGAGGGTCGAGTCTACTCAAATTAAATGAGCTTAGGATTTTTCTATTAAGGTACGCCGGGTAAGAGCTTCGTAAGTTGGGCTAAAGTTTCACATCTATTATCCATTACTCAATGATAACTTAGTGGCCAGAGCACATGTACTACAAACTATTCTTGTTCCTCCATTTACTTCTTTCCCTCAGTGAAGCTAGACAGACAGTCGGATGCGAGTATAAGTTATACACAGACGCTATTAAAGGTACTTGATCATACATAAAACAACTTGCACGTCAATATAAAATATCGTGTACATAATGCAGTTTTTGTATTGCTGTATATCATTGAATGAAAAATAGCTAATGAATGGAAAATTGAATCGGAAATGCGTCAATATTTCTAATACACAAATGTACGTCTTTCATGTGCTTCATGCGAGGGATTTCAAAATCGTTGTAACGTGCTTGGATCGGGATACGTATTTATTCATTAAATTCAGGCTCTAACTACTTAAACACGAACTTATTTTACTTCTTATAATTATTTTCCAGTATGCCCTATACCAAAGAACAGATGCATTAAAGTTCTAAAGAAATATTATTTCAATGTCAAAGTATCCTTAAATTTGTGGAAAAGAAGCTTTAATGTCAAGGTACTAGCTTATTCGAATAACCCAGACGTAGATATTTCATTCTACCAGAATGCAATTATACTATCGAATTGCTGCGGACCCATTATGCTTTACAGTTTTAAAGAAGTATTGTTTTAATGTCCAATTATCCTTAAGAAGGGAATCACAGAATCGAGGTACAGGCTATAAAATAGTTTTGCTCTAAGTCAGAAGTGTATCGACTTCGGAAACCTCTGCAAACTAAGTGAGCGAGTATACTTTCGAAATGCAGCGTATCCAAGTTGCTGGTCCTACCTCAAGTTTCTTAATTATCATATCAATGCAAATACAAAATGTTTATAGCATTTACTGTAGTTAAGGGGCTTGGTGTATGTTTAAAAGGAAGTTAAAACTTCATCAAGGCGTTGTATTGCATTTCAATTTCAAAAGACTTGCTGCATAGCTTATTTGATTTAGTATTGCTTCTTTGCACGTCACAGTTTATGGTTAAGTCAATATTAAACGAATGTTGTTAGAAACAAAACCCAACTTTCAATAGTTTCATTTAGCGAGGATACAGGATGTAAAACCCTTTACCAAACACCGAATTTGCGATTGTCCCAAATTGAAAGAGTTTGCAGACGACATTTCAAAATGTGATGAAATTGGAAAATAATATTCTGATATGACAGAAAACATTGTGGGAAAATGTGAAATTGCTCGTTACGAGCTATTTCCCCATTTCCCATAATGTTTACCAGAGAGGTCTGCAGCAAACCGGTCAAAAATCGTTATTGTTTGGTAATGGGTTAAGGCCGGGATAAAGGAAAACGTGTTTACAAACGCAAGCTTCAGACGATGTTGTGTTCCACTCGTCACTCATCGTTGATATCAAATATCACCTTTTCATGTTATGAAACTATGAACGTCGACCGTAAATTTTTGCATCCCTTTTATTCCAATGATAGTATTGCTTGTTTTGGGTGAACACCGACTGCATGCAAAATAATTTATTGAATGGGAGCTAACTGTTGCACTACCAAAACCCAGAGAGTTGGTATGAGTAATATATGAGTTACCTCCCTTGTTAGGAAATGTGTTTTTAGAATCGATAATTGCAGACCGATAGCTTTAACAGGCACGCAGATTTGACGAGGAAACAAAACGTGAGTGGAAAAAAACAGTGATCGCCGCCAAAGAATTGATTGAGTATTGAAAATGACGTAAATCCAATTAACAGTATCCGCTTGTGAATTAAACAATTTGAATGGAAAATTAAAATGGAATAAGGATAGAAATATATGTACGTAATGAATACTATTTTCTTGTATTTAATTCGGAATGAACACCATACCTCAATTAAATTCAGCACATGGCATATGGTCTTATTAAAGTATCATGAACAATGTGTGCGTAGGATAAGAGCCGGTTCCATGAGCTTCGTATATATGATCGTTCTTATTTTCACATACTTTATTATTTGCTTTACATAGATATTTCCGCTATCAGAAGGTTTCGGAAAGAGTTGTTGATTGGTCTATCATTTCATGTATATCAATTTGTACATTATAATTTGAATCAGGTATAAAAAACATTGGAAAGTCTTTTTAAAGAGCGTCGGTATAATGGAAGATATGGAACTTGTTTAGAAACTACCCAATCGTTTATTCCCTCATACGTCACTTTACAGCAAATGACACAGACTGAAGACTTTAGAAACCACTGTGATAAAAGTATGAATTGCTCATAATGAGCAATTCATACTTTTGTCAGTGTGGTTTTAAAACGAAACCTCGAGAAAAAAAAACCCATTGTTTGTCAAAAGTGTCGTCTGCTGTCGTTTTCGATTTGAACCAGTCACAAATTCCCAGCTTGTCGAATTGCTTAATGATTTAATACAGCAAGCCGCACAGGCACAGTTAGCTATTTATTTTCTTCTTACAACCTTATCTTGTTTCGAGAATAAAAAGACAGTATTTAAATACTTCGCAGTTAATATCTGACTTACGTGGCTGCTTTGAATTACTTCTGTGGCTGCTTTGAATTTCGGATATCGGGAAAAGTTCCCACATGCATGGGCACGTGAGGTCATTTGTCAAACCGAGGCAATGCGACCATTTGACCCCCATAACCCCTGACTACCGGTTTCCTATATAGTAAACAATGTTTGTATCGAATTTTCCAAAGACGGCATGTTCTTTTTGACGTTTCGAATTTCAACACTGGTAAAATTGATCAGCGTTCAGGATTTCCACAAAACTGCTGATACCGTAGTTTATTCGTTTGAAACTTCTGGCTGTATTCTATTTAAGCATAAATCTTGCTCGATAGGAGAGATTTTAAATATGAATTGTACAGATGTGCGTTCTTTTTAATAGACATAGACATAGGCATAGGCATGTTTTATCAAGTACAGATGCCATAGGCTCATAGAACAACATACAGTAACAAAATATACATACAAAAGATTGACAATCTACAAACAAATACATTACAATAGTTCTTCAATTAGATTAGAGTAATGAAACAAGATATTTGTATATACAAAGTCGACGGTGAACTTATCTGAAATCTTTAAAGAACTGCTGATTCTGTATAATAGCCTTTTAAAGCACCTAGCTAACTTTCTATATGAGCATAACTCCATTGCACTCGCTAGAAGAGACATATAAATCGTACATAATTATGATTTCTAAACGAAACAAAACATTTGTATATAGAGGATTTTTCCCATGGTCTACCGATGTCTGCGTATGAAATTGCTGCAATACACCAACAATAGACGATTTAGAAAAAGATAAAAGATTAATTGCTTGAAACGGCTGAGTTGCAAACCACTTTATTTCCGAACCAGGAAGTATATTTACCACTAGAAGGCAAGTATAGGCTGGGTTCAGCATGGTTGTGCTGAACACGCCGAATCTTTATACATACTTGACCATGAAGGAGTTTTATTCGAAAACACAAGTGTTATTGAATACCAACATATCTGTATTTTCCGAATAAACTAAGTTTGATTTTTGAAACATTTGTGGTAAAAGAGAAAAACTCTCTCCCGAGGCATATTTACTTTAATCGTTAAATTGTTACAATTTGCTAGACAGGCATCTTATATTCTGTTTCAAATTGACTATAAATCTGAAATATCGTACAAGTTAGGTTGAAAACATTTACCTTCATATAAAGCCTATGAACCTTTTTTCATTATTAATTGGAGTAAATGGGAACTGATCAATGAGTAATGAACAACTAAGCCCGTAACATAGTTCGAAAGGAAGGGAGTGTAGTGTTTTTGAATGGGATTGGTTACTGCCCCCTTATCAGTCCCTAGCGCCCTTATCAATATGGGGCTATCTTTCTCTGCCCCAGACGGGTCATTTATAAAAAGTCAGTGCACCGAATTGCACCCATGGTAAATATATGTTGCTCTGATAAAATAAAATTCCGAGGTTTTTTTTTTCGTTTGAAATATTCTCTTGCAACATTTAAACCCCAGAAGCCGCTTAATTCGTTCAGCGCGAGTAACAAAGCCTGCGTTCAGTGGAAATTTACCGCGGGACGAGTGGAAAACTCACTCCGCTCTGGATGTATTGAACGGGAATATTTATAGGCTGTGTTGGGCGCTCTTGCTTAATACTCTTAGTCGCTGTGAGTTCCCGCGCGGTTGCTGATATTCAACCTAAAACCATTTGTTAGATAACCTGGAATAAAAGATACAAAAACTAAAACAACCTCTTTTGAAGGTCGAAGTTTGACCATGGACGCGGTAAGAATGATTCAGATCTTTTTATTTTTAATTTTAGAATAAATTATTCCTTAAATCCTTTTTATGGTCTTATATCTTAACAATATGGTTCATCTTTTGTTTTAAAGATTAAATTGTAGATATGAGCAAATCTTCCACATATGTGTTAAGTGCGTATGTGTTCTCACAACCGAAACAAAACACATTAAGAAGTTGGCAGACCAAAGGATTCTTGTAGTTATAGGAAGCAGTGAACAGGAATGAAATAGAATTCCTCATCATCCCCAAAATGTTCTTATCAGCCAGACTGGCTGTGCTCCTCGTGAAGTGTTGTAAATCTGTTGTGGACTATTTTTGTAGACACATTTATACATTCATTCAATGCTTGCCTGTTGTATCTTACTTATTTAACTTATGAACTGTGAAAGCAAAGGACTTAAATAGAGAGAAAAAATAAACCATACAAAAATGAAAAATGGAAATTTGGTAAAAGATGTATGATACAAATTTCAAAGGCTTTTTTGAAATCTAGAATGAAAAAAAAAAACTGGTGTCTTAATTGCTTTTTTTTTGTTAGAAATTGTCTACGAAATATTCGCCACGATACAGTCGTCACGTCAAACATCTGCTTAATTTTGACTTGTTCGTGTTGTTTGACGTGGTGAATATATCGCTAACAACTAATAATAATCCTCATTATTCTTTAGTTTCTCCTTAAAGAAGAATATTGTAATACAAACAAAATCATGAAAATACAATGAATATATTTACATGCATGGCAGACTAAATGATAAAGGAGAAAAAGAAAAATAATGGCAAAATAGAGGAGAGAATCGGAGGATCAAGACAAAAAACAAAGAGGTGCATGTTAAAGAAACCACGTTAAACCACACTTATGGACAACAGAGTGAACCGAAACGAAATGTTAAGTCAAATAGAACAATATGATTCTGTCTTTACAATTATACTAGCTAAGATGGGTAAACCGCTTGGAATTTAGTGACTTAACTGAAACGAAATATTAAGTCATTTAGGAAGTACAAGAGAGTGAACATTTTCTTTTAACAAGTTTGGCATATCACACTGTGTGATCCTTGAACGTGATACAAACCAGATATAGAACTTTTTGATAAAAAAAATCACTCTTTGGAGTTATGACGGATTAGAAGCTTGGATTCATTTCAATGAGTGTATGAACAAAATCTATGTTTGACAAGAGTCGTATTTTCTAAAATTATTTAAACAAATAAAAAAACATTTTAATGTTTTTAATTGACCTCTATAAACTCCCTTCTTTTTAACGGACGTCTTAAGCTAGGTCTACAATTACCGAACAATTTCCCTACTTGCATATCTTTTCTACAGGGTTATATTGTCTTTTACTTTAAACATATTTTACTGCCTAACAATATAACAGTGAATTACAAACACAAAATATACAAGTTATGACAAAAGGGTATAGCCACAAGTTCTCACAACATTAGGTTTGGTAATTCTCTTTTGGAAGACTTACATAAAGGTAGATCTTCATTAGATGATAAATAATGATACAAAATGTAGTTAGACAAAGGACGGGAAGACGTATTTAAGAATGTTTGGTCACATTGTCTTATTTCTACCATGCGTCCATTTCCCTACTTTTTTGGTTTAAGATATTAGATTACAATCCCGGACTTCCTTCTCATTATATCAATGCTCTTTGTAAAAGTTTTATTTGTCCAGTTACCACGTGTTCACCCACACTGTACAGTTAACGCGGGAGTGGCCATGTGTGTACTTTACGAAGAAAGAACTTGACAATAACAAATAGAGCGATAAGTACTTAACAAACATAAATCATTCTCCAATGCGATTGAGTTATAATAGTGTAACACCAACTTTCTGCGAGTTCACCGAAATTCGTCTGAGTATTGTACCTAGTTACTGGGTCATTAACCTATTACCTGTGTAGGGAGTTCAGCAGTAAACACGGTCAAATCAGAAGAAGACAAAACATCATGAGGCGCAAACATACCATAACTATGTAAACTATGTGTGAAATCAATGGGCTGTTTGAGCTTATTCTGAGATATTTGTTTATGGTGTTTTCTGATTCTGATACATCGAACAAGAGCATTTAGTAATGGGAGAGGTGGGGTGTTGAATGTGTATAGAAGTGAAGACTAATAGCTTGCTCTGGATAGAAGAAAGGACTTGGTATAGTATTGCACGCACCTATCTGTTTACAAGACAGTGGCTTACACTGTTATTGTACAGAGAACCAGAAGTCAGAGATATTACAATGGCTAGAACGGAGAAAATGTCCGCTCATGTTATTGTGGTGTTTTTTCGCGGAAAAGTCACTTCATCCATTAAGTGTTCCGGCTTAGTTATGGTTATAAGTTATACTCGTTACTTCATAATGTAGTTTGTATACCCATGTCCTCCCTTTGTCAGTCACATAATGGTTTCTCAGATCTTTGTCAGTCACACAATGGTTTCTTAGATTATTTGCGGTAAAAGCGTCAAAACAAGACAAATTTATGTATTCATGTGATGGGTCTTTTTAATGGACACACGGCATTTCTCATACATAAAAACCTTCGCCAATACGTAAAAACCTTCGCCAACAATTCCCTTATTTACAGTTATATTCTCAATTCCTCGGCAAGTTATTCATCTCAGTGTTTATATAAAAGTGTTGAGTTTTTCATCCTGATTTTTCCTTCAAAATCTGTTGTTGTTAGAACTCATTTGAATAATCCCTTTAGGACTGGCGTAAACACTACAAACGCACTGTGTCTTGAAATATATAGTAAATGACGCCCTCTATTTCAGTCATGATATACCGTATTACATTTTTCTTTTGAAAAGTAACATTACCGCTTTGAAATAAGAACCTTTCAGTGAGTGTAATGGAAGTAAACAGAGCCATGTAGCCTGGCTAGCTCATGTTTAATCCGGAGTGTACCTGTAATGTGTAGCATGCGGATACACGAGCGATAAGACGATTGTTCTATGAGTCATTTCCAGTATGCATGCATAACGAGCATGACCGTACACGTATTTTCGACAGGGAAGAAAAATGGACTTTCTTCCCATGGACCTTCTTTTTTTTGCAGTCGCTTTTCGGAGAAATGCAGCTATTTGAACGTTAAAAAAGCGAATGAGAAAAAAAGTACATACAAAAGATTGGGGCTAGCGAGCTTTCTGCAAAGCGTCTTCTGCACCCAATTGTATAAACGTCGGTTAAACTTAACCACATGGTTAAATCCTGGTTAACTGGGAATTTCTGGTTAAGTGTTTGCATAGCTATTGTATAAACGTTGGTCAAAGTTAACCAACGTCGAATTTCTGGTTAAATTTAACCCTGGTCCTGAGGTCGGTTAACTTTTTGGTTAACTTAACTAATTAATATAATGCATAGGTAATAGCTTTTCTTGAACCAATCTTACAATGATACACACAAGTTTAACGCCAGGACTTACAAAAAAATGAGAGGTTGTAGTTATTTAAGTTATTTGAGATCTAGTTTGACTTCGGAAAACATATCAAATATGCATTTTTTCCAAAAACATAACTTAACGCAATCATGTGTGGCTTAACACACAATATCTAGCTAATGCTATCTTTTTTGATTTGGGATAAACAGTAAGATGTACTATACTAGTAAAATATGCTATTATTTTAACACTCTAATGAAAAGTTACATGTTGATGTGTGTGTTCGCTCAAGAAAAAGATTACACACTTTTTAAATGTGTTAGCCTGTAAAATCACGGCATATTTTTGTCTGTGAACAGAGACATAGATGTGAACAACAAAATCATTGTACCATTGTTCCAATATCTAGACGAAAAGAGATCGCATTCCTTAAAGAGTGTTACAAATAAATCATTATTCCCCGTGTGGTACCTCAAATCCTTAAGCCTAGATTACGATCGGCGATTCGGGGAGAGTTCAGTCGAGAAAATCGAAAGAAGATGACGAATTGTCTGTCTTGGTTTTAAATGAAAAGGATATTCAAGAGTTTTCCCATGCATTTTTACATATATTATGGATATGTATGATTTAATTCTAAAACTCTTTATGTCATGATCCCCGACTTCTTGTTCCCATATTGCGTCCACAGATAGTTTCATCACCATTCTTGCATATCAACATAGGCCGACAATCGCGATCTCAATTTACTCGGAATATATGCTCTTCGCGAGCTAAATTTTTTTTATAGTGCAACTTATCTTTGTTTCATAGCTAATTATGCTTTCTTTTTAGGTGGCAACCTCTTATTCAATGAAATAAACTACTTATAAGAAGTGAAGCGATGAAATACTTTTGAGTTATTTTGTTGCATTATGGGATATATTGGTTAAAATAACTTGTTGTTAACTCTAACCAGTTTGGTTAGCTAACCACTAGGTTAAATACTGTTATACAAACGGGTTAACCAGATTGGTTAGCTAACCAAAATGGTTAAGATTTAACCCATGGTTAGCAGTTAACCGTGGCTTAAGTTAACCAATGTTTATACAATTGGGTGCTGGTAGATAAGAACGGCATATTTCACACCAACTCTCTATCTTAATAAAAAACCCAGGGTACGGGTGGTGTGGTTTATCAGAAAAACACTAAAGTTAGCAAGGCATTTAAATTATCTCAAAGTACATTTATATAAGGTTTGGGGATTAATTTGGTAATTCCGTTAACCAAACAATGGTGAACTTGTCAACTTTTGTACGTTTGGCCTTTCTGGTGGCTTTGTCAGCGGTTGTTTTCAAAACAGATTTTTTATCTTTAAGTATGCTCAGTTGTTGTTTTTACAGATTGAAAGTTGTCTGGGAATGAATGGTTTACATTCCTCAAATAATCGTCAAATCAGACAAACACACACCACTTACATGTAATGACAGAGGACCTACCAGAGGGTTCAGTTAGGAATGACTGCACTTGGAAAAGAATGTCAGGAACATTATCTCAAAGTACATTTATATCTGGTTTGTGGATTAATTTGGTAATTCCGTTAACCAAACAATGGTGAACTTGTCAACTTTTGTACGTTTGGCCTTTCTGGTGGCTTTGTCAGCGGTTGTTTTCAAAACAGATTATTTATCTTTAAGTATGCTCAGTTGTTATTTTTACAGATTGAAAGTTGTCTGGAATTAATGGTTTAAGTTCCTAAAATAATCGTCAAATCAGACGAACACACACCACTTACATGTCCTTCCTGACATAAAGGAAGACATATTAAAACATAAAAAAGGTCCATGATGTAAACGACAGTAATCTCAAATCATAGAACAAAGATATAATTTCAGAACTCTAGGCTTGGGGATGCTCGTTTAATTTCATCAACTTTTCGATATCCTTTGTTGTGAAACTCACTTTATCCTTAGAATGCTGGATTTGTGTGTCGCCTGCTTTCCAAAACCTTAGACATCTGCTTAACTTTGATGATGAAAGCTACTCGATGTAGCAATCAGATTAGATCAAACCTGTTTGAATACTTGCATGAAGTCGCTTCCAGCATTATAAGGGTTAAGTCATTTCGTTTCAAAATACTGCATGCACAAAGACTAAGATAGGCCCCTTTGAGCAAGAGTCCTGTTGAATAATTCTGTTTTCATACATACAGCTGACAATGCAGAACTTTCCCGCGTGTTCCCCTGGTAAACGAATCACGTAGAGTAGACGTGCAAGTTAGCACGATAAACAAATATTAACATTTATCCTCATAGGAAAACCCATGACTGGTCCGAATAAGCAACAAAAGCAGACGACGACAAAAAAGGTTTAACGTTTTCTTTGTGATATTGGATACAAAACAATGTGATAAAGAGAAAAAGACCAACGCTTAAAAGGAGCAACCCATGATTTTGTCACGAGAATGTTTTTATTTGTCTGCTGTAAATGTGTTGAAATGGATAGATCTGAGTGAAGGAAATGGTTAAATGCTTCTCCTCTTTCAATAACCCCTTAGACTTATAACATCTGCCAACATCCTACATCCACGCATGTCAATGTTGATACCATTTCCTCTATATCAAGTTTTGTGCATAGTCTAAATCTCAGAAAACACCAAGTGACAACTATTCGGCAAGAAAATAGTACTTTCGATTTGTTGTAAAGGGTTGATAATGAAATCGTTGCTTCTTAACAACAACAAAAATGCTCGTACGGAAATGAAGTGCATTAAATATTAAGTCATAAAACATTCAATCTTTGAAAATTATTCGATATACCATCATTCTTCTTTTCAGTGACCGCTCTTAAACAGTATGTAAAAACGTACTAATACTGTCTCCTTTTTTCTATGGTGGTCTAAAACATTATTGACTGAAGCAATAAGTTAAGGTAGCCTAAATAGAGTGACAATGAAAAGAAGAGGCTATGTGTCAGGTTTCGCCAAAGTTTTACCTGATTCTATTTGTAGTTATTTTCAATTAAATTCAAGTTAGTTTCAATTGCATGAAGGTTTGAAGTGAAATAGAACGGTTAAACCTTAGAATGCTGGTTAGTTTCTAAAAAAAAGGTGTTTGTGTCATATGCTTTTGAAAACCTTAAATATCTGTTGCAAGCAAGTAAGATCACAGGCAAGCCGCTAGTTTACTTGGCGGCTGGCCTGGATCTAACCTGTTTGCATAAGCATGAAGTCGGTTTCAGCACTTAAAGGGTTAACATCAAAAGCAATGCTAGCACATGTTGTTGAAGGCAATCGATGTGTAAATGTTTGCCATGCGGGCAAAATAATAAACCTATTAATATGTTTTGGAGGGTAGAGTAAATATACTCGAGCGCATGTGTATCAAATATAGTCGAGATACAATACATGATTTTTAATTTAATTGTATTTTATACCGGACCAGGCATGCTTCTACATTCAGTTTATTATATCGAAACCGTATTACCGAATATCCATGGGGGTTGACGGCTTGAATGCAGATGACATTTTTAAAATGTTTTTGTGTGTGTTTGAAAAGTCACAATAATTCATAACGATCCACATGAATATTTTTCTATATTTATTTTCGAGATTTTAAATCAATTTTGTCAGATTCCCAATTACTCGAGTCACGCCCATGATCTATCCCCTGTGTGAAACTATCATCAATCCTGCAGCCCGTATTTCATCCATTCCTTAATCAACTTTGAACGCTTCGTTGGCGAATACACTCGGAAATATTTAGTTGGTCCGAACTAAGAGTAAGAACTGACGGCAATTTAAACAGCTTGATGAATAATAAATATGTTCTTCATGATCTCGGATAAGAACCATTGTGATAAAAGGAGAGTTTGCTAGTAATGAGCCTTCTTTGGCCACAATGGTCTTTAGTTTGTTTCATTCTTCTGAAATCCCAGCTTATGTGTATTTAGATGTTTAGAAAATTCACTCACAAGATACATCTTGAAATCACTTTTCTTGCGGAATTTGTATGAATGCCCTAGTTAAATATATTCAGCATATTTCGGCTCACTAAAAGCGGTATTTATGTTAATATTTGCGGTTGAAAAAAAAATCTTGAACTCGCTGCACCGTACGAAAAGTCGTTATAGCGCACCTGCATTGGGAGAACAATGGATCTATTGTACGACAAAAAATAGAAAATAATCCTTACTTAGATCAACTTTTTTAAGACAACGAAAGAATTAATATATATATATATATATATAAAAATATAAAGAAACATGTGACCAGTATTTTATTACTTTACAACAATAGTTTCTTGCAAGCTCCTTTTAAAAGATAGCTGTGTTTCATGAACATATTTGGTCGTCTCTGATATGATTTATTCGATAAAGTATATCTTAATTTCCCCGCTTAGTAAAGGGTTGAAAGCAAACATACAAATGTAATGGAAAGTGAGCCATCAACATTTCATCATGGATCCATCAGTCATGAACGCTAGATGTTATTTAAAGGTGAATCTATTGCTTCATGCTCACAAACTAACACCCTTGCACGCTAGTGGGAGGATAGGTGATACTGTGATTAAAGTTGCTAGTTCACTGAAGAGAACATTTGAAATTAAAAAAAATTATGTCGTTGAAATGATACAGATTTTGGTATTTCCGTGTGATACACAATTGAAATTATGATGATTCTAGAAAGCGTCAATTTATTTAAGTACGTACATTCTTTCAATCTCTACCCGAGTAAATTGGTTACGCTACGCTCCCACATTTATCCGTGGAGACGATAACTCTGCATCGGAGATTGGCATTCTTTATGCAGAAGATCTCAAAGGACAGTACAAAGCCGCTAGATTTTAACACATGTTATTTCACTGTATATAGACTTTAAAAAAATAAAAGTTATATAAGTTTGCTTCCAATAGCTTTTCCCCGGTGCGTATTATGAAACAGTCAATCTTTTGTACAGTTCTAAACAATAATTTCAAAATTTCCTCACATTTGCGAACAAACACGTTTACACATGCAATTGATTGCAACGAGGACTTTCCTGTATAGTCACGATGCTTTCTATTCAATTAATAATAATTTCGAAATATTCGTCCCTAAACTTTAACTTAGTAATTTGAACAAGCACTATTATTTACAAAGGTTTGACGGTTTAATAGGCAGTTGAATAATATGTACTCCTGCATTGTATCATTTGAAAAGGCATTATTTTCAAGCATTGCACTTGTAGACTAACCAGGAAATCGCTTATCACCAAAACGTTTTGTTGAAAATGCATTTAACTTTTTTAGAACGCAACCTGATAATTCGCTAAACTGACAAATATGGGCGGTCGTTCGATGGAGGTTTTACGCCGTCAATAAGCCTATTTCAGCTATATCGCAACGATCATTGCTCATATGCATGCTCCTAATATTTTATCACCTGGGTACCGTTTTACTAAAGGAGTTAACCCTTTACCAAGTGACAATTTTTCGACTGTCCTAAAATATTTTCCTTGACCCATAACCAAACGATAACAAAATTTAACCACTTTGTTACACACGACTCTGGAAAACATTGTGGCTAAAGGAGAAATTGCTCGTTACGAGCAATTTCTCCTTTTTCCACAATGTTTTCTGCCGTACAGTAAGATTATTTTTTATTTTCATCACATTTTGAAATGTCGTCTGCAAACTCTATCAATTTGGAACAGACGAACATTTGGTGTTTGGTAAAGGGTTAAAGAAATGACTAAATGGATTAACAATTATCGATGTAACAAACAAAGAATGTCCCATACCACGTAATGGAAAATTTCGCCCTATCTTTTATTCATCTTTTTAATCGATTTTTCTCAAATTACCTCAATTGCCTGACAATCACCTGCCGAGAAGCGATCGAAGTAAATAACGTGTTACATGCAATAACGGTGGAGACGCGATAAAAATAACACGCAATAATGGCGTTTTCATTTAGTGGTTCAAACCAATTGTTGATGCAAACGAGATACTGGTTTTGATGTATTTCTTTGTTGAGACCTCTCTGCTTTTCAACAACACGCAGCATGTATTCCGTTTGACATGTAGGTTGTATCGAACTAATGATAGTTTTCAACATAGGAATCAAAATAAGATAGCCTCTTCAAGAGTGAATTGGGCTTTATATTTGCACATTTTCAACACTGATTTCAGATAAGGCGAGTCTAATCTAACGTCAAAAACATCACGCCAAATTCTGTCGTTCTTGAACTCGAATGTCTTCTAATGATTTCCATCACATACATGACCTATAGAATGGTCTTAACTGGAAGCAGTATAAGACGATACAGGAATTAATGATGGTGTCTTAAGAAAGAGGATTAATTTACCTGTGCTGATAAGGAATTGTTTGTCAGATAGAGATATACGTATTGACATACTGCCTTAAAACCCTTATAGTGCTGGAATCGACTTCGTGCTTATGCAAACAGGTCAGATCCAGGCCAGCCGCCAAGTAAATTGGCGGCTGGTCTTTGATCTAACCTGCTTGGTACTCTGAGTCACTTGGGCAAATATTTACGGTTTTGGAAAGCAGACGGCACAAAAATCTACTTAAGAAAATTACTCGGAACTGTAAGGGTTAAAAATAACGATACTCTTTTTTTGAAAAAGTCATAATAACTTCAATATTGGTAAGAAAAACCTGTATCCTGAATGTAAAGCCCGAAAACGCCAATGAGCCAAATGAGCCTCAATGACGTCTTCCGTTTATTTGTTTACCAACTTTTATCAATGAGTTGTGAAAGCTATTTGGCAAGCATATGATACCAAAAGCTCCATGGAGGTCATTTTACAAACAAACTTTAAGAAATGGTTTATTTCTTGAGCGGTATATCTATACGCGAGTTTTAGCGGTTTTTCAACCAACTATCAGGCCGAGTGCTACACGGGGAGATTATAGTTAGACACAAAGGGGTTTGTTATGAGCGGATATATAGGATCTCTGCGCATTGTAAACAGCAAAATGGTCATGAACTTAATTAAAGTCGCATTTCCTATTTAAGTGAAAAAAGCTACGCTCTTTGAGAGGAAATTAACTCGATACGTACCTGCTTAAATCTGTGTAGATATTGACTGTTTTCAAACATATTGACACTTTTCAAACATTTTGACACACTGTGTGAAATATCTCAAGATTGCTTTGATAATTTAAGACTTCGCGACAGTTCCGATACGTTACTGTCAGTAGTTTGATTGATGTATTCTTTACGGAAAAGTGTTTTGCATGCTTAAGTAGAGAAGTTTGATTTTCTAAAGTATTTTGAATTACTTTTTTTTAGACAGCATTGTCAGCCTCAAAATACACAAGATGAACCATAGAATACCTAGATATCGTGAAAGACTTGTCACTGTTGCTATAAGAAGTCCGGCGAAAATGGTAAATTTAGTAGGTCTATCATAATTTCGCTCGTTTTCAGATTGTTTTTGTCGATCGTTTTTTACTCAAATTTCCAAATGCTTGCATTTTATTTAGTAACTTTATTTACTCCTTTTCGTTACTAAAATACCCAAATTCAAAATCCTGTGTTTGGTCATGATGATTCTTCATTTGTTGAGTAAGATGTTTAACCAGATTGATTACGAAATTAAAGCATTAGCTCCTCGTTATCACCCAGTCACCACAGGGAGAAAAATCATAATAGACCTTTATTAACACTATATATACAGTGTTAATAAAGGTCTATTATGATTTTTCTCCCTGTGCCAGTCACTGGCGCACATTTGAAATGAAAGAGAAAAGAAAGCCATGTAATGAAAGGAAAAATGTTCAGACTTAGGTTTTTTTTTATTTAGTCAAAAATTGTCTTATATGATAATGATTAAAAAATTAACTTTGTGAATGATTTTCTGTTGCTTTCAATTTGGATTATGCAAAATGTCCCACAAAGGGGAATTGGTGTACACTGTCTTCAAGCCTTCTTTACATTTTACTTGCTCTTATCAGTGGACTATATACAGACCCAAGCATGTCAAGTACAAATAAGATGTTACATAAATTTCATGTTTAGAGAGACATGCATATATCTACTGGATTCAAGATTTTTGTTAAGAATAACAGTGCTTGAGTCACTATTGGATTTGATGCAGATATCTGTTGGGGCTGACAACAATCTTTGAGAAAGGTATCTTTAGAAATCCTGCCCTCTTGCAATCATTTTGATATTGAAATAAGCTACAGCTGGTTATAAATCTTGACATGTAAGATATGAATTTATAAGACTTTATGAAAAAGCAATTTCTTTGGTACATTTTCATACTTGCTGTTATATTATGAAAAAGTGTTTAGTATAGTGTAGAGAACCTTATTCTCAAACAGACATTCTTATCATTTTCTTTCTGAGACTTGGGTATGATGGACCAGCTGGCTTGTTTCCTTTTCTAGGCTGTTTGAATACATACACATCAGGCTAGAATGCCTCCGGTTTTGTAGATAAACCGTTTTTTTCAATTTTCTTAAAGCAATTCTCAGATTTAAAACAGAAGGCATTCAATTCAAAGCATCTTTACATGTGGTTATTCATTTGACAATTAAACAAAGCAATTTTTTTCAAGGAATTTACATTAAGACATAAAGCCAAATAGCTGAAGCTTCAATTTTCCATTCTATATACATTAACAGTTCAAGTAGTAAAGACAGATTTTGTTTTCATTGATCAGTCAACTACTGAAATGTCTGTCTATAAAGTGTTGCAAGCTATCTTGTTTGTTTCTGGCAGAAATGGACATTATCCAAGAAGACATTTTATATTCTAGAAAATCTGAAGGTAACTTCTTGCATGCCACTGCATCACTCATAGCTTTGATTACAAATGGCCAGGAATAATTCTTCTAATTTGGGAACAAGCAATGTGTTGATGCATCCATCTCGTTTAAATGAACTTGATTGGTCACAAAAAGGGACATTTGAAATCCTGTCCAAATAGCAACTAGATCGTCTTCACTAGTCTCTGCATACATCATTTAGATGTCAATTGATTAAATGGTTAAAATTAACCTCATAAGTAAAGACTCCTTTTCAATCACAATATTTTTCATAAAAAATAATTCCTATCAATTTTATAACATTTATTTGTATTTGTTTTCTGAAACTCCTCCATTCTATCATTTTGCACCATTAACAATTTTTAATGTAAGAACATTATGTCTCTCCAGCTTTCATAGAGCTAAATCCTTTATTGACAAATGGAAATTGGAAATCTTTTAATCTGAAGAAGCAACAAAAACATTGCAATACCTTGCTATGAAGCAAATGTTGAAATGAGAGTGTGTGAATTCTCTAAATGCTATATGTACATAGACAGATAGGAAACATTTTTCTATTACCCTCTTCTTTATTGGTACTGTTTAGATTAGGCAAAGGAATCTATTTAGTTCCTCTTAATAAACTTGTGAAGATAGCCTAGTATGGTAGGGTTATGCCTGGATTCTTGAATGTTTGCACCAGGGAATAGCAGTGATGAGTAACAACTGGGATTTATTGATTAATTCAGGGTAAATTCTCAGAGTCATGTGACGTTGATGACTTTGTGACAGCTTGGCTGCAAATGAATCAAGAACAACAGGTTTATGATGATTATCATACTGAAAGTTGAATATGAGACTACCAGTATAGAGTTTATTTGGAGAGGGACATACTAGTTTTAACCAGATCTAAGAGACCTAGATTACTAAACCATCAATAGAAGAAAGCAATGTATTCACTCATTCATTACCATGTTCTCTAAACAAATGCTAAGACTTTTTAAAATGCTCATCTTTAGACACTTACAAAGAAGATTAGACACCAAATTCATGTTTTGACATTGACATAAATTCCTGGTGAACTGTTGGTCAGTTTATCATATCTGAACCAGAAAGCTTCTTAATAGGCTGATACAGAACATATGTTTAACCTATTTCCTAATCCTAATTGATTATGGCTTTCCTGAACCATTACCCTCAAGGATTGAATAACATGAATGTATGATTATGCTTAACCCATCCCCGCTATATGGGGATGAATGTCTTGTCTAAAATGGTGCCAATTGAAGATGGGAACAACCAATACCAAAACGTCAAGAAAAATGTATATGGATACTTCTTCATGAGATTAGTTGAAACAATCTAACAAAAAGATAGATTTGTTGCTCACCTTTAGCAATTTGTCCATTAGTCAGTGTTGTTTCTTAAGTTTCCTGCAACAAGTTCAGTAAGTATGGTATTAGGGAATGAAGCTCTCCACCAAATTTTTTTTTTTTTTTTTTTTCTCCAAAATAACAATCCTGAAGACATCTTAAAAGCAAAATAATTGAGTGATTCCTTTTATGAGCAATTTTCTAACCTTTGAGCATTATAGATTCATTTACAAAGCTTATGGTCGCTTAACCCACCCATTACCAAACAATAACAGCATTTGACGAAGTTGTTTTGCAGACGACTTGGGAAAACATTGTGGGAAAAGGAGAAATTGCTCTATGATAATCCTCCTTAGCAGAAGATTATTTTTTAATTTCATCACATTTTGAATTATTGTCTGCAAACTCTTTTAGTTCGGGACAGTCGAGAATTTGGCATTTGGTAAAGGGTAACCAAGTTTTTTAAGACCAGCGTTGATGCTAAACAAAGGCTGTTCACCTTGGGGTTGTTTACATCTCTCTCTAACTGTGTCAATGCCAAGGCTGCATATTTGTGTGGGATATAAACACAGGATTGTCAATTACCTGAACAGGATGAATCATGAATGGAGTAACACAGGTATCACGGTCAAGACTTGTGATCATCTAATTGGTGGCCAATTTGTGGGCAATTTGAGAGTTTCAGCCATGGTCTTGAGAAGAGGGCATACCAAGGGTTAATGCTCTACTAAAGTACATGCTTCATGTTCGTGTGACGTTAAATTAACCCCTCAATATTAGGATCTTCTACAAGCAGTATTTTAAGAACTATTTAGGATCTTCTACAAGCAGTGTTTAGAAGAGTATGAGACAAGTCTTACTCTGTAGGAGCTTACAAGAAATGTTTCCCACAACATGAGAATCCTCACAGAAGATGGCTTTGGATTACACATTTTATCCAGAATTAAATCTGTCCAATGCAAGGACAAGAACATTGAAAACAATCGATTTTCCGCTTCTTAAATCGAGGTTTTAATGCAATTCTTTAGTAAGTGCTTTGTGAAGCACTTACTATAGTCTTGTATTTCACCCCCAAAATGTCATCTACAGTAATCCGGTAAGGATCCAGGAATATTTTTTTTTGTGTGTGAAGAGTTTTGGGAGTTGAACATCATATGGAACTATCTGTCAATTTACAGTGTGCATAGATGCATTCTCTGTGTATTTCCTCGCCAGTAAGGCTGCATTATTGGCACAAGATTTCTCATCAAGCCACTATTGTACAATGTTTTGAGACATTGGTATATATAGCTTTTTTAGTTCTCTATTTTGTTTACATAATAAATAAATGACAGACGGTGAAAAAATAGACTGAATAGAACTAACATTGAACAAAAAAGGAAAGAATAAAGATACATAGAAAAGGAGATAGAGTCAAATAACTCATAGCTTACATTAGTAAAGGGCCATTCACCTTTATAGTGCTGGAACCCACTTCATGCTTATGCAAACAGGTCAGATTCAGGCCAGCTGCCAAGTAAATTGGCGGCTGACCTGTGATCTAACCCTTTTGCTTTTCTGAGTATCTTTCCTCAACAAAATTAAGCAGATATTTAAGAATTTGGAAAACAGACAACACAAAAATCTATTTTAAGAAAATTTCCCATCATTCTAAGTGTTAATGATGATATATTTCTATTTTCAGGATAAACAAAGTATACAAAGCAGTACGTCAGACAGTTCAGTATCCATGGATGTTGAAAAGGATGTTCAGAAGAAGGATGAGAGAGAAGGGTGGAAGGGAACTCTTGACTTCATATTGACATGTATAGGATATGCTGTTGGTCTTGGGAACATATGGAGATTCCCCTACTTGTGTTACAAGAGCGGAGGAGGTATGTACAATGTCTAAACTGGACACTAGTTACAATTACTTAACATTGCCCATGCAAAGAATTCAAGAACTTTCTTATGAACGTTCATGAAAGAAAAATGACTGTGCATGAACAAAAATGTTCTTTACCTTGTTTCATGAATTGTGAGAAAATGTTCATGAACATTGAAAACATGATCATATGAATGTTCTCTTAAGTTCCTCACAGGTTTATCTTTTACTAGATATGGAATTTTGGAAACAAGGCCATTAGAGTGAGATCTTACTCATGAGAAAAATGAAAGTTAAGTGCCACTTTTAAAGCCGCCTTACAATTATTTTATTTTGATAAGAAAAAGCCATCTCAGATTAGAAGAATTACAAACCCTGATTTATTATTACCTATGATTAACAGTCTTCAAAGAAATGGCGAACTTTTAAAGCCCCCTTTTAATTAATTTGTGATAAGGAACAACAATGAACACAATTTGAATGGAACAACAATGAACATATTTTGAATAAAAATAGCCATATCTTTCTGCACAGTTGGAAACCAAATAATTATGTAAAAGGATTTGTAGATATTTTAAGTCTCTCTTTGTTGATGGTAAATATTTTAAGTCTCTTTTACTTTATCAAATGATTTTCAAAGAAATAACAAATATCCATCTCAAATGATTTGTATTTTCTTTTTATCAAAATTCTGATAGTGATTTGCAAATTCTTTCATATCTGGACCAAAAAATGAATTGTTTCTGTTTGTCATTGGTTTATAATCAGATCATAATTGATTACATACTGAATGCCTTTTTTTTTACTTCAGGTGCATTTTTGATTCCGTACAGTGTTTTCCTCATCGTATGTGGTGTACCGCTGTTCTTTATGGAGGCCTCTATTGGACAATTCTGCAGTCTAAGCCCGATTGCACTCTGGAGAATAAGCCCACTTTTTAAGGGTATGTATTAAATAAACCCTTTACCAAATGCAAAATTTTCGACTGTCCCAAATTCAAAGAGTTTGTAGACGACAATTCAAAACAGGATGAAATTGATAAGTGATCTTTTAATAGGGTAGAAAACATTGTGGGATAGGGAGAAATTGCTCGTTACAAGCAATTTCTCCTTTTTCCACAATGTTTTCCAGAGTCGTCTACAACAAATGGATCAAATGTCATTATTGTTTGGTAATGGGATAAACCCTTTCCTTCTTACATACATATTTTAACGCCAAAGGGTTTAAGAAGTTACTGTGACAGAAGGAGAATGAATTGCTTGTCTGAAGCAATATTCCCTTTATATTACATTACTTTTGTATACCTAAAGCACTTAATCTTCTGTAAAGAACATCTGTCTTAGGCTTGTTTTCTCATAAATACAGGAATCTGTTAAAAATCAGAACCAATTAAATCACTGGAATGAATAATGGAACAGATATTTTTGTTTCACAAACCGTGACTGGCAGCAGCTGAATCTATTTCCAAGCAAGATATTGATTTTCTCTGGAAAGTTACCTAAGGATGTTTCACTGATATGCGGAATGTATTGGCCGTATGATTCATTCAGTAAAGGTCAATAGCGATGCTGACTTCTGTAAAGGTTTACGTAAGGGGCTTCTATTGGAATTTGCCATTCTGTAATTTAAAAGCTATTTATATAATACTTTTTTGTGGATATTCATTAGAATCCAGTCAGTCCTGATAAGGAACCAAATAAAAAGAGTTAGAAGAAAAGATTAAATTGATTAAAAAGAGAAATATGTTGCCAATTTGACTGCTGTCGTTTAACCCATTACCAAACAATAACGACAGTTGACCAGTTTGTTGCAGACAACTCTGGAAAACAGTGTGGTCTTAACAAGCAATTTCTCCTTTTCTCACAATGTTTTCTACCCTATCAGGAGATTTTTTTTTTATTTCATCACATTTTGAATTGTCAAATCTGTGGCTCTAAATCAACAATAGAATAGAACAGAAAACATTTTATTCTGATTACTTACTCATTCGATACTTAAAGGGAAATTAATTAACATGATAAAGAAAATTAAATGTTTTTATTGACCATCAATACAGGAAAAGACCATTTCATTTTCAGAAAATTTAATTTTTGTCCCTGTGTATTTAATCATTATCCATTTAAGAAAGTACTGAAATAACCAATAAACTTTTCATCCTATTTCTTTATAACTACTAACTTTGACACACATGCAGCTGTATACTATATGATACTTTATCACCGATTTCTATTCAATATATAATAACCAGGAATATACAGTTCTTTTACTTTTTGATTCTTGTCTTCTGTTGCTTTCATCTTGGACTAGTCCCAAAATCTCATTCGTGGAAATAAGTTAATGCATAATCCAGGTAGTCATTCACGCTTTACGAATTACTGCGCTTGTAAATACAATGGTAGTCAATATATTTACCATATGGCTAAGAAAGGTTGAAAGATGTGGATTTGCACCTACCCTTGCTGCGTAAATACTAGTTAGCCTGTACATTGTGCTATTACCAATATAGGAAAGTTCAATATCAAAGGTCCAGATAAGAACTGTATTTTATAGGCCAACTTCTCTATTTTCTCTTCTATCTTCTAAGTTTGGATGTGCAGTATGGATCAAAAGAATACCCACTAAAACTGGGAAGTATTTTGAAATACTGCTCATAATTTACTCTGGAACCTATCCTAACCTCTGCTGAGCTTTTCATATCTATATATATAAGCGTGAATTATCGCCTGGTTGGATATAAAGTGCTGCCTGTAATGATTTTTTGACATCGTTTGCTGAATAACTGAGAACTGATACGTGATCAGTTGGCTAATTATAATATTACTAAAAGTTTTATCGAAAATTTGCATTTGAAAAAGAGTTAAAAAGAGTATTTCATGGTATGAGGTAAAGCCATTTTGAAAAAAAAAATTTGCATTGCTTATTGTAATGAGCTATCCATGAGTATGGCACAGTGGTTTCTCAAACGTTCTACAGCAGATGCACCAATGTAAAATTTTACAGCTAAGGGGTTTTATCCAATCCCATTTCTGTACATTCCAGGTGTAGGAGTTGGTATGGTTATCGTATCAGGTCTGGTCTGTGTATATTACAATGTAATAGTGGCATGGACTTTGTACTACCTGTTCATGTCATTCCGGGCCGTCCTGCCGTGGGCTTCCTGTGGTAACTGGTGGAACTCGGAGAACTGTGTCGGAGTCCAGCAGTCTATCATGGACGCCATGAAGAATGACTCCCTGAGCATGAATGTCACCGAGGGATTGAATAGTACCTATGCGACTGATGCCAATATTACCGGTGTCCTCTCAATGGCAAAGAAGGTGTCATCAAGCGAGGAATTCTGGGAGTAAGTAATGATTTTCATTAAAAGATCGAGCAGTAAAGTGTTGAAATCCAATCCTTATATATTACTAGTTTTTTAGAATCCACCAACAAACAATTTGAGAAAGGGCTGTTAAAATGCAGAAAATGCTCATTAATTGAGCAATATCTTCTCTTAATGCATTGGTTTGACCTACAAATAATATTGGAATTCATTTTCCAGATACTATTCTGTGAGCAATCTTTAGTTTAAACTTCTTTCTTTTAAATCAATTGTGACGGAGGCTTGAGACTTGTTGAATTAAATCTCCATAACTGCTCCCTGGATACTTAACCAGTACCTGCGCAATTTTCACCTCTCCTAATGGGGATCAAACGCGGGAACCCTGGTACAAGAGGCCAACCCTGTACCTCTCAACTACTTTCACTGCCTTAAGAAAACATATGGTTCATCAGATATTGAACATTAAAAAAGGTTTTGTGACAAAAAGGGAAATTTCTCATAAAGATTTTCATTAAACTCTTGCATTCATTCACTTCTGTCAGCTGATAGCATATTCGTCTAAAGTCCATTTGATGTAATGTCATATTCAAGCTAAAATGTTAACAAAATGTTTGACTGCTCAACTTTAGAAATGTCATTGGCTCAAGGTTTATAATGTCTTCTCTGCAGAATATGTCAACTGACAGGTGCTTGTAAATGACATTACAAATCTTGCCAATTAAATGTCATAAAGTTTCTCTACTGTTGATGTTTCTGTAAATGTTATTCAACCTTCCAACAAACATTCACTAGAGGCGTAGCTAAGGGGTATTTTTGTTGTTCCAACCAAAAATAAAATAAGATTGTCTTGAATACAATTTTTTCCCCTATAAAATTGCACATTAGGGTTCATTGCACTCTCCTTACTCTAGATTAGTACAAAAAAATATAAACGAAATTTCCACCCAATTAAGATTTATTTTACTGATTGAAATGTGAACCATTAATTCTTAAGAGAAATGACACTTTTACATTAAGATCAATTATTTCAACATGGTGACAAGAGGACAGATTGAGTATTATGCACAATGATAACAAGTATGAGATACACTGGTATTTTAAAAGAATGTGATTGATATATAGGTGCAGTATTTAAAGAGCTTTCCGTGGAGAATAATGATTAAGCTTTTTTATACTTCTGGCAAGTTATAGCATATTTACTACTACAAATTTTTGAAAACATATTTCATTGAAGAAGAATGATTAAGTTCACCTTTTATAAAAGGCTTGTTTCTTTGTCATTTTATTTATCAAAAATAAACTTGATTGAAAGATATTTTTTGCATTTTTATGTTATTACGGTCAGTTGATATCAGTTGAACATGTCAATGGTAAAATGGAGTTGGGTGATATGTGCGGAGACTTACTGAAAAGTTTAAACATATGTTTCTGTTTTAGCTTATTTTTTTTCTAACCCTTTCCTTCATAGTACTTGTTTAAAAGCATGTGCAACAGAATGTTTAAAGAAACCACTGTGACAAAAGGAAAACATTCTTGTATTAAGCAACTTCCCCAACTGTCACAATGATTTAAACCCAATTCACACACAAAATGTAGGTTTAGACATTTATCTATTGTTTCCTGATGTTGGTTTTTATTTCGACCTGCCACAATTTTCAATTTCCAAATGAGGGAAGGGGGAAGTTGCACCATATTTAATGAATAATTCATATTGAAATGGGAGGGTTCTCAAACATGGTTTGGAAAATATGTCAACAACCTAAACCTAGATCCTTTACCTGTCTCTAATTTTTCATAGAGGAACAAAGGGAATATTTTCATACCTCAAAATTGGTGGCTGCCTTTAATTTTGACATGGCACCAAGATCTATATGAAGACGTATGCATTTTTGGACTAAGGGTGTGTCAGCACCTTAGTCCATTGAATTTACATACCACTTTTGGGAGGACGGTACTTTATCGAAACACAAACAGCGGTCCTACCCCAATTACTCTTTAAACATCCGCCTTCACTGTGCGGATTAATACCTTCTTGGAACTAGGAATGTAGTCCGGATTTACTCGCTTTGTTTTATTCTATATTATTATAACTGTTGCCTCATGGGAAATTGTAAAATGTCCAGATGTTTGAAAAATAGACTATCGTTCAGTCTCTGTTCACAGTAATAATAATTATAGTAATGGTGGTAAAAGGAGCAGCTGTTTTCCTCGAGACGTTGATTTTAATGGTAATCAGTCAATTCAGTGTGAAAAAATTGGGTGCATAGATAAAGTTCCCAATTCTTGCCTGATGCAACATGATGGTAAAGTTTTTCAATCAAGGGAAGCATAAATCACTTTTGTAGTCAAACAAAATAGTATAGTAGCCCCAATCCCATTCATTAGTTATTGAAGCCTTTAACTCATTCCCCTTTAGAAACATTTGTCACCACTCCAAATCAACCCTTCCCTTTGTGTATAGGGCCCAACATTGTAACATACCTTGAACAGAATAGTTTCTAGCTTTTATCAGAAAAAATCTTGTATGAAGGGATTTTCACTATACTTGTACTTCTTTTAGGAAAAATGTATTTTTTTTACTAAATCAATCACATTATATATGGGTGTCCTTACATATTTGTGAAATAAATGTACCTTTCTTCAAAGAATCATTCAAAATTACAATTTCCATTCTTTGAAAGTTTATAATTATTGTTCACTGGGATCTGTTATTTGAGAGCAATTCCAAATTTTGTGTCCAATGGCTTTATAAAAAGGTAAATTTTTATTCTTGAATTATTTAAAATGTCTACTATAGGACGCCCATAAAACCCTAGGTAACTGCTAGTTAAAGGATTTACATATCCTTTCATTTTTCATCTGTCACATTGCACAGGTTAATGAATATACACCCTGGTGTGATCTGTCTTTTTTATCAACTTTTCCTTTCACTCAGTTTGACGTCAACCCCTACCACACACTACATCAATCACTCTCCACTCAATTGGTCCTCATTTAATGCTTATCTTTTTTAATTTTTTTTACAGTATAGTATTCAAGTTAAGCTATAGGTAGATACTATGAGATTCTGAAAGATTCTTTTTGAAAGAGAGATGGTTTTTATGGTGTTTTTTTCTTTTGGGATAAAGTAATAAAGATAAAAAAAATCTAATTACATTGTAAATATCTAACATAAACTCATCTATATTCAAGCTAAGACATAGCATTTTTTTTACAAAATGTATTTGCTTCAGGGATTTTTTGTCGTCTGTTTCTTTCAAGTTGGACCAGCCTAATAAATTCACTCATGAGGGAATGGATTTATTAACCTCCATAAACATAACTCAACATTACTAATTAGACAACAGTCTTACGCAGGACACAAGTCTCTTTATGCATGACTTGCATGGTTTATGTTAAGAATGATAGACTTCATTAATCATTTTATAAAAAGCTAAAAAGGCTAAAAAGGCGGATAAAGATCTGCCTTACTTTTGAATGGATATATTACCTAACTGATATTCAGCTGCTTCAAAGGGCTAAAAAAGGCGGGAATTGAATCTTTTGCCAATAGGATATTGTTAGATTTGGTTTGACCCTTTACCAAACATCAAATTCTCAACAGTCCCAAATTGAAAGAGTCCGCAGGCGACATTTCAAAATGTGATGAATTAACAAAATAATTTTCTGATATAGCAAAAAACATTGTGGGAAAAGGAGAAATTGCAATTTCTTCTTTTGCCTAGATGGATTCAAAGATATCTGTTGTAGAAATGATAGAAAATGTTTCAAAGGGTAAAGCTTTAAAAAGTCAATTCAATGTAAATGAGGTATGTGTTTGTAGTGGGGGGAGGGGGGTAGTCTTTTAACATTGACGCACAAAAAGATTAAGAGATATCGATTTTGTCTAGCTGGTGGAAATTTTCCTATGCTTGTCACACGCATAACAATACCACTCCTATCCAATAGCAGGTATCTGTATAATGTTGTTTGTTTGTGCCGAGTTGGATACAAGCTGCTAGCATGTTATCTTTCTGTACTCAAACATCCAAGACTTTTATGTGCCTGCTGTTCATGTGGGGAAATAAGAAATTACTCACTAAGACCTTTCAATCAATGTATGTTTGTCAAATACAATGTCCTCTTTGACCGTTATATTGTCATCTCCTTAAGCCTGTCTTTAACCCATTCCTCATTTGTGAATTTTTGACATGCCCAAATTGAAAGCAACTGCAGACGACTGTAAATTTTCATTGTATGGGGTAGTGACCATTATGTGTAAGGATGAATTGCAATTTATCCTATTGTTACTGTAGTTTCTTTACAAGAAGTCTGCATCAGATACATTAAACCTTTTACCAAACACCAAATTTTCGATTGCTCCAAATTCAAACAGTTTGCAGACGACATTTCAAAATATGATGAAATTGGAAAATAATCTTCTGATAGGGCAGAAAACATTGTGGGAAAAGGATAAATTACTCGTTACAAGCAATTTCTCCTTTTCCCACGTTTTCCAGAGTCATCTGCGACAAAGTGTTTAAATGTTGTTATTATTTGATAATGGGTTAAATAAGATTTTATATAGTAATAGGTTAATTGTCATCAGTAAACTCTTAAATGCGGGAAACTTATCCTTCGAGGGTTCGGTACAAGACTGCAGTAAGGTCTCCACAAACATGAAGAACTTACTTTAGTCTTGCAGTGAACCCTCTCCCTGTTGGTTTACTATAAACAACATGTTTGTCAGCTTCTTTCCCACTTATTGTATAGCCTTAACTATAAGGCACCAATCCTTTTCCAAGTGGACTTTTATGTTAAAGATCAATAAATTTTGATAAAAACTTTCCATTATGATACTGAAACATTGAATAACTCATTTGTTAGTGCCTGTTTCTAAAATATTATTGAGACAGTGTGACCAAGTTTAAACCTTTTTTTCTGAAGTGACTTTTTCAAACTTTATGCATGAGTAGTCAATATCTTAAATATGGATGGGTGATTTAACTACCTCAACGGCTTTTTAGCTCACCTGAGCTCTGCTCAGGGTGAGCTTTTAGGATACTTGAATGTCCGTCGTCTGTCGTGCGTGCGTGTGTGCATGCGTGCGTGCGTCGTCAACATTTTCAGCGTTTACACTCTAGAAGCCACATTTTTGGCCCATTCTTCGTGATACTTGCTCAGGATGTTTACCTTGATGATATCTCGATCGAGTTCGATCATGGGTGGGGTGGGGTCAAAAAGTAGTTCACTAGGTCAAATCTTAGTAAAATCTTGTTTACACTCTAGAAGCCACATTTTCTGCCTAATCTTGATCAAACTTGCTCAGGATAATAACCTTGATGATATCTCAATAGAGTTTGATCATAGTTGGTGCGGGGTCAAAAAGTAGGTCACTAGGTCAAATCTTTGAAAAATCTTGTTTACACTCTAGAAGTCACATTTTCTGACCAATCTTACATTTTCTGACCAATCTTGATAAAACTTGCTCAGACTGTTAACCTTGATGGTATCTTGATCGAGTTTGAACATGGGTAGAGTGGGGTCAAAAAGTAGGTCACTAGGTCAAATCTTTGAAAAACCTTGTTTACAGTCTAGAAGCCACATTTTCTGCACACAAATCTTTGAAAAATCTTGTTTACACTCTAGAAGTCACATTTTCTGACCAATCTTGATAAAACTTGCTCAGACTGTTAACCTTGATGGTATCTTGATCAAGTTCGAACATGGGTAGTGTGGGGTGAAAAAGTAGGTCACTAGGTCAAATCTTAGAAAAATCTTGTTTACATTCTAGAAGCCACATTTTCTGCCCAATCTTGATAGAACTTGCTCAGATTGTTAACCTTGATGATATCACCATAGAGTTTGATCATGGGTGGTGCGGAATCAAAAAGTAGGTCACTAGGTCAAATATTTGAAAAATCTTGTTTACACTCTAGAAGTCACATTTTCTGCCCAATCTTGATAAAACTTGCTCAGACTGTTAACCTTGATAGTATCTTGATTAAGTTCGATCATGGGTAGTGTTGGGTCAAAAAGTAGGTCACTAGGTCAAATCTTAGAAAAATCTTGTTTACACTCTGGGAGCCACATTTAAGGCCCATTCTTTATCAAACTTACTCAGGATGATAACCATGACGATATCTCGATCGAGTGTGATCATGGGTAGGCTGGGGTAAAAAGTAGGTCACTAGGTCAAATCTTAAAAAATCTTGTTCACATTCTAGATGCTACATTTTCGACCCAATCTTGATCAAACTTGCTTAGAATGATAACCTTGATGATATTTCAATAGAGTTTGATCATGTGTTAAATATAAAGAAACAATATGCCAAACTTTAAACTAATAATAGCAGTTTGTCACCTAATGCAGATCATGAATGTGATAGGATCAGAAAGTATGTCACAAGGTCAAATCTTGCAAAAAACCTTGTTTACACTCTAAAATCCACATTTTTGACCCAATCTTGATCAAACTTGCTCAAAAGGTTAACCTTGATAATGTCTTGATTAACTTTGATCATGGGTGGAATGGAATCAAAAAGTAGTTCACAAAGTCAAATCTTAGAAAACACCCGTTTACACTCTGAGAGCTACATTTTCAGCCCAATTTGATCAAACTTGCTCAAAATGATCAACCTGTTATATCTCAACCAAGTCAGTTTATGAGTAACTTGTGGTCAAAAGTAGATCACTGTCAAATTTAGACAAATCTTGTCCATTACTCATGTGTAACATTGTTGTAACCAACACTTTACAAGTGTCAGGTGAGCGATCCAGGACCCTCAGGGTCCTCTTGTTTCCTGAAGTGACTTTTTCAAACTTTATGCATGAGTAGTCAATATCTCAATTATGGATTGATGATTAAACTACCTCAAGGGCTAAGGTTAATCATTGTGACATGATCAAGACACAGTTGCATGCTTTTGAGGATTTCCTTTTGTCACAATGAGCTGTGTTAATTAACCCTTTACTTCACACTGGCTCTCTTTGACTTACCTTTAGCAAAAGCGCTATGGAAGTTAGGGAAGCAAAGAAATCTTCCTTACAAAATACTTGAAAATGATACAGGGTTACTGATGATGGACCTATTTTGTAATTTTGCAGACGCCATGTGTTAGAATTGAGCAGCGGTATTGAAGAGATTGGTTCCCTACGCTGGCAGTTGGTGATAGCGCTTGCCCTAGCCTGGATCATTGTGTTCTTCTGTCTGTTTAAAGGGGTAGCTGTACTTGGCAGGGTGAGTATAGTTTCATTTTCTCAAAAATAAGATTATGTTCCTTGTCCAAATTGAGAGGGACAGCAGATGAGAACTTCAAAGTAAAATAAAAATGTAAAGTTTACTTAATAATACTAGGTAGAAACCATGGCAACAATTCAAGTGTTCAATGCAATACTATAGTAATTCATGATTATGAAGCACTTAATATAGTCTTGCATTGAACCCTTGAATTGGAAAATTAGCTTTAAAAAGTAAATTTGTCTTTTGTCACAATTGTTTCTTTGGTTCTTAAGTGTTTGTCTTTTAAAATGCATGCATATTAAAGGGGAATGTTTTATGATAATGAACTGTTGTATTGTCAAAATTGGAAAAATGTGCAGAGAACAATTAAAAAAAGTAGTAAGTTATATATACACCGTACTTCACTTAAGGCTAGGAAGAAATGCTTATCCGTGGCAATATTATGCTTTTTTCTATCTGATTTAACTCATAAATAAAATGCTGACACCAAAACAATCTGCCAGAAAATCATAGATTGAATTTAAAATGGGATCACAGTTGATACTTGACAATGAACTTTAACAATGGGACCTGTCATAATTCTGAGAGGTTAAAAGGTAAGATTACAAATGTCAACCCAGTAAAATAATAATCTTGTATTAGTGACTGCCAAAACAAACTGTGAGTTAATGAATGAAGGAGTAACCACAATAGAGTTGGTAAATTAAATGTAATTGATACATTCATTGAATGTAATTGGTACATTCAAACCAGTTTTAACATGCACATATATATATTCAACGCATTTGGCTGTTTGTAATGCTCATTTTAGGCATATCATTTATAAAAAGAAGATGATTTTGAAAAGTAATAATATGCTTTTAGAAAAAAAAAAATGTTTTTAACAAAACCTTTTTTTTTTTTATGCATTTAGTATTCTTCTAAATCTTAAAAATTAGAATATTAACAGTCAAAATTAAATCATCTGGTCAAGATTCAGTCAACTGTTTTTAGTTGCTGATATTTCAAAATGTGAGCAAATATAAATTTCCACTAGGGATAATGGGGGTCACGTGAACTTGTATTTGTGATATAATTGAAAGGTCATTCAACACTCCTATTTATATTACAAATAAACTCACAATGGCATAGGATTAAGGCCCAATACTTCCCCTTTGTTATCCATTTCTCCATACTACTGGAAAAATATGAAAGAAATGGGGATTCATGCCTTTTCACACAAAACAAAATGATAGAAATGGCGAAATGTACCTTTTCACGCAAAAGCAGTAAAAACGTATGAAATATTTATTCCATCTTAAGGCAACTGGTTTCTTTTATATACCAGTACATTTACACTGTACATGCATAAGATTGGGTTAATTGGTGTCCTGGTAATGATACCAGAAACTTATTATGGAGTTTTGGATTACCGCTGAAGCTATTTTACAAAATCATTTGTGGTTAACCATTACTTCCACCATTGATTGTCCTTCAACCTTTGTAGGCCTTTGTTCAGTTTTTCACAAGTGACCCAAGCTCAATAAGCTCCTCATAATTGTGTGACAGGAAGATTGTCCTAAAAGAATTAGTTTAAAATTGTTGGTTATGGAAAATTACTAAAACACACCTAAACTGATCAGCGAACATTTCAACAAAAGATGAAATACCCTTTAACCCCTCACCAAACGCCAACTTTTCGACTGCTCCAAACTGAAAGAGTTTGCAGACAACATTGCAAAATGTGATGAAATTGGAAAATGATCTTCTGATAGGGCAGAAAACATTCTGGGGGAAAAGGAGAAATCGCACGTAAAGAGCAATTTCTCCTTTTCCCACAATATTTTTCGAGAGCCGACTGCAACAAACTGGTCAACTGTCGTTATTATTTAGTACTGGGTTAAAGTAGATTAATCATCATGCCATTACGATTCCCTTACTCATGAACAATCTTTTATGAAAAGTATCTCCTTTTTCATATTGATTTCAAAAGGCTCCTGCACTATTGAGCAGATTTAAAGGGTCAATGATTTTTTCATGAAAGGGTTAAGTCACTGATTATAGTTAAGCTGGTACTTAAATTGAGTAATAGGTTAAATTGAGAGAGGAAACCTTGTACATAATGATTTTAATCAATATTAGTTAACCTTTCTCAAAACCCTTCACTGATACATTGGATTTTATGAAAAGTGTACATCAAAATAACTAAAAACTGTATTTACTGACCTAAAAATGTGATACATATTTTTTATTACATGAACATGTTTTAGGAAAAAAAGAACGTTTGAAAGATATAATTGTTCCTTATACTACACACTAAATGCAAAGCAAATCAGATGGTGATAATGTTACTCTCTTTTTTTTAATACATTTTATTTTCATTTAAAACACTTAGCTGTATGTGCATGACAATCAGATAGGAAGTTATGGGTAATGACCACCTCAGATACATCTTAGCCTTGGAACACAATGGAACTAGATTCACCAATCATTGCATTTGAACTATGACATCTGTCAAATTTAACACATTACAAGATTTACATATGACATAAAGATCAAATAAAGATAGATGTGACAATATCATTTTATATGATGGCACCTCTTTAATTGACAATTTGTTACCTCCCCTTTCAGGTGATGCATTTCTGTGCTCCTTTCCCATACCTAGTGTTGTTGGTGCTGCTGATCCGAGGACTTACCCTTGAAGGTGCAATGGAGGGCATCAAATTCTACATGATACCAAGATGGGAAAAACTCGCCAACTTTCAGGTAATTTGGAATCTCATATCAGAGAGGGCATATCAAGGGTTCAGTGCAAGACATTAGAAAGTGCTTCATGTTGCACAATAGTTTGGCATTGAAATTAGTTTTCCAGTTTAGAATCTATTCAAATTTATCAGAGTGTTAATAACAGCATCTTCTTGTCATATCAAAAGCAACAGATAAAAGCAATTGTCAAGTATTTTTTTAGGGTTATGAGTAGAATTGTCACAATGGTTTCTTAATGCTGGTGCAGCTTTGTTGAAAGGATTAGATTTTGAAGAGTTAGGGTCTAGAAAATCTTGCTCAGCCCATAGCACATGCTAAGGCATATATCAAGAGTTTTTAAATAACACTGAAACTCTTTTCATTAAAAAAGTACTCAAATCGGTATGAATTATTTCTTCAGTTTAAAGTACTTGAATTATGTTTCTGTTTAATGACAATAGTCTATTTGTAATTTCAGGTGTGGGGTGATGCAGCTTTGCAGATATTTTACAGTGTTGGTATGGCCTGGGGAGGCATCATTACCATGGCCTCGTACAATGACTTTAAACATAATATCTACAGGTAGGGGCAGCCATTCATCATTCACTAAAAAGTTAGAGGATTTCTAGTGTGTTCCAGACAAACTTCAAAATAATTCTTGGTAAAGGACAAATTGCTCATGAAACTAGCTGGACCAACTGCCCTTTTGCAAACAATATGCTCTACTTTAACCATAGGACATTTATAGGATTCAAACCCATGACCTTGTTTCCTTTTGACCTTATCATCTGGTTCACTGTTTTTCCTGATCGATTCTTGCTTTTGCTTTTGTAACACATATAACAATCTGCATCTAGCATCAAATGTAAGAAAAGGTTTTAAAGACACAACTTTTTAAACTGACATCTTCCTTCAATTTCTGTAGGTAGAAAATGTTGAACCCATTAACCAATTTGCAAAACACAACTGGTTCAAATTGAAAGGAACAGTAGATGACAGTTAGGGGGGATTTTGTAGAAGCCATTGAGACAAAGCGATACATTGAATTTAATGAGAAGTCTAACCTTTGTCACAATGTTTCTGAAGCCTTCTTTGACAAATTGGGAAAAGTAAGGTATGATGGAGGAAAGGGTGAAGAAAGGGTGAAGAAAGTAGTTGAAAATGGATAGATGTCTAAATCTTCAGTCTCTGGTTGGAAATTAAGCATCCTTGTATTTTACAATGTTGAATATTTCATATATTTTTCATTCCAGAGATGCTTTGATGGTTCCTTTCATCAACTGTGGTACGAGTATTTTTGCTGGGTTTGTCATCTTTTCTATTCTGGGATTCATGGCTCATGAAACTGGAAGATCAGTGGAAGATGTTGTTAAGCAAGGTATGTTTGGTTTAGCTTTTTCTGTGATGTAGTTCAATTCTTACTATTAGTTTGGAGAAGTTGGTGCACTAAGTTATACCCAAAACTAATTTAGTACTCCTTTTGGCTTCAGCTTCAGTTGTGTTCATTACCATACTAATCAGTCAACACAATTTTTTTCATGACTGCTGAGGAATAACCATTTACCAAACGCAAAATGCTTCAACTGTCCTCAATAAAAAAAAGTTTGCAGATGACATTACAAAATGTGATGAAATTGAAGAATAATCTTCTGATAGGGCAGAAAACATTGTGGGAAAAGGAGAAATTGCTGGTTAAGAGCAATTTCTCCTGTTCCCACAATGTTTTCAAAAGTTATCTGCGACAAACTGGTCAAATGTCATTACTGTTTGGTAACGAGTTAACACCATTATCACTCAGTGACACTGATAATTTGTCAACTTTACAGAGAGATGAGTGAACAGACCATTCTTACAACAGAGTTTTCACAAAGTCTTATACCACCATAGAGATAAGTTATCAATCACCTGAATCAAATGTTTTAAAAAAGCTATCTTTAAATAATATGACTCTTTTCCTGCTCCCTGGAGAAATACGAATAACAGGCAATATCGGGGGCAGTTCAGCACTGGAATCCATTATATATAAACACCAAATTTATAATTGATCATTGTTTTTATTTTAACTTCATTTAAAGTTTCCTTTAATTCTGTACTTTGAAATTTCAACCCTCCTTGACGTTTCTCCATTTAAGGTCCAGGATTGACGTTTGTGATTTATCCCGAGGCGGTCTCAATGCTGCCCATTTCACCATTGTGGGCCGTTCTGTTTTTCCTGATGTTGTTCATCGTTGGCCTTGACAGCTTGGTATGACCCTGATTTCATTATTCCCGTACAATGCCATTATGGTGTGGATAGAAAAAAATGGAAATCCCTCTTACGGAATGCTTTACGTAATCCGTTTGGGGGTCGTTCGTTTCGATGCGAACGTCTTGCATGGCACAGGGAATCTGTCTTCAGGGATTACTCAAATTACAAGTAATGCGAACATCATCTTAAAGAGGAAGTTTAAATATGGAGGGAACCTTGTCATGTTTAGTCTCCTGTTATAAGATGGCCCTTGATTAAATTACCAAAAATAATTTCCTATGCATTTTATAACTTGCAAATAAATTTATCTAACGCAGGTAGTGACTTCAAGAAACATTTTGACAAATGGAGAAATTGCTCATCAAGAGCAATTTCTCCCTTTGTCAATATGATTTCTTAACCAGAGTTTTTTATTAATTAAAGATAATGATTATGGTTAAATTGTTGGAGTAGGTGTTAAGTTATGAGGGCCTGAGTTGACAGATTTTACTGTGTGCTGATTGCCTGTGATTAACCCATTTCCTTGTCTACCAAAGTCTGTTGCTGATGACTTGAAAATTCTGGATAAAAGTTGTCAACATCTAAACGAATAGCTAAAATTTTGCCACCGTAAAGACTTTGTGATGTCGGGTGAGCATAAAGTATTGGAAAATTGTCCTTTCGTTTCAATATTGTGAAACATAGACTGCCTTAATGGCATCAATTGCTAACTTGATTAAGATTGATCCAATTTGACATCAGAATGATAAATGAAAACATTCTCAACAAAGAGAAATCATTCCCATCAATATTTGGTTTATTTTGGTCAACTCATATCAGGTTACATAAAAGCAATTACTGCAAAACAGTTTTTCACAAAGTTTACCTTTTCTTTGATTATTTCATAGTCTTTGATACTAGACTGGTGTACAGGAATGAGCTATTCACTAAGACCTATAAAACTTTAGGAGTAGGGGGTTACACATTACCCTCTCATGTACTTGTATGTCTAGAATCATACATAGCCCTCAAATACCTTTCAGGAACATTAAACAGGCATATTGGAAGCTTCTGTGGCAAAACTGTTGTAAACGAATAATGTTCCTCTATCATTATAACATGCTTGTAGGACATGACTTTTCGTAAATTATTCTCAGCATGTTTATTACTACTATGAAAGTGTTCTTTCCTTTTTACTTATATGAAAATATTCATATTAAAGAAAAAATTGCTTGTGGCAATGTCTGCTTTTGATGCAAAGTTGTCATCTTTCAAAGGACACTTCACAATTTTTTAGCAAGTGAACTGGGTATTTTATAAGCACGTTTTTACAGACCAGACCTTTTTTGATTGAAATAAAAAAGGTCAATGATTTTCACAGAAATGTCACATGACACTAAAACTACAATTGATGCCAACTCCCAAAGGTTGAATATATGTCGAACAAAATAACAGAAGAATTTGCTCCGAAAAAGCACCCCTTTTATCATAATGCTTTTAAAGGGGCTAAATTTCCAAACCTGTTGGTTCTGTTTACTTAGATATGGTGCATTTCCTGAATTATATTTTTAATGGCATTCAAGACAAAGTTTTAGTTAATCCAAGTCACAAAACACTTGATTTAAATCTGGAAAAATAGTCATTGTTCAGCATGTGCAATGGATTCTTTTTTCAAGTAGTATGCGCAGAATTTGTCAGCTGTAAATTGTGAAGTGTCACCAGCTGATCCTGAATGTTTAACACAGTTGCTTCTGATATGCCTTAAATAGTAACCCAACTCATACCATGGACTGGACTATTTGATCCAAACAACACCTACATACTGACTAGATGAACCATTTTGATTTCGAGTCATATGATTATTGATCTTCTCAACTTACAAAGCATTCTGTGTTGTGTTTGAGGCTAATGCTATTTCCAATCTCTGCAAAAGTACTGATTTTCTTAGTTTCAATAATTATCGCCCCTTGAATTTCTGTCACTTCTCAATATCAATTTCAACTTTGAGAGCATTTTATTCAATTCGGACTTCCTATAGGAAAAAATAGTATCTTATATATTATCTGATATCATCAGCATTTGAAAAAAAATAAATATTTTGGATGAATATTTTGTAATGATTACATATCCTTGCAAAATTTAGTCCTGATGATATGACAGATAATCAACATGCAGACAATCATGGCCTCAATGAAAACCTTTCAATAAGAAAATTGGTCTCAGACTTCAATCAATAAATGTTTCCCAGACACATTTTCAAACAAAAAGCTTTACAACTGAATGGTCAGTGTAAGAGAAAAGGTGAAGAAGCGTTATGAGGACAGAAAGTATACTGTGACATCAGGGGATTGCACCAGTGATAAGTGAACTGGGATTTTGATGTGATATTTTGATAGAGTCATCTGCTTGAGGCTGATTTAAATCATGAAATGCATTTTGCTGACACACACATGGATGTATTAGAACTATAGATAAATGACCTCAAATCCCCAAACATTACTATGATATGGACCTATGCCATAACTTGATGGAAAAAATAGTTCCATTGAACATCAGCAACAAGAACATTTACTTGGATCAAAGTACCCCTACAGCTAACTTTGAGAGACTCTGCATGATTTGAAATTATGCTTTAAATGATTAAGTTAAACAATTTCAATCCTTAGTTTGAATTACATTGATGTCAAATTTATCAAAATTTGTCTGCATTTGAGACTGAAATAACAGTAAAAATCTGTTGTTCAGCAATTAACCATATTTTGAAGACATTGTTACAAAATATGAAATTGCTGATAGTGAACAAAATCCCTTATCCTATTTTATTTCAGTTTTGAAAAATTTAATTTAAATTTTAGTTGTAGGGGGGAAATATTGAAAGTTGAGTTAAAAGATTTTAGACATTTACTAGCTAAATATATTGCAGTTGGAACTCAATAGTCAATGATGAGAAATCAAAATGTTTTGTTGACAGAATGAGCAAGCCACACCATTCATTTTCAGGGTACATTGTTAAGATTCTTTTGCATCTTCTGTTTTATTTCCTTATTATCAAACTAATTACCATAATCCTTCACGTTTATCAAGAATTCTGCAACAAACAAGTTTAAAAAGTATTTACTTTAAATAGAAGGAACCTTTTGTGACAATGCAGCATTAGACAAGCTGACATCTGAATATAATTATTTATTTATGCATAATTTTATAGCAATAATTCAACTTTGCACAAAAAGACTTATACTGTTTTTGTAGATATATTTGTTCAGACAGTTTATGAATAGTCTATTTTAGGGAGAGAGTCAAACCTTTCTCATTGCAAGATCACTTTTATTGTCCAGAAGCGCATGAATTTTGAAAACATTTTGACATAAAGAGATTTTCTATTATTGAGAAAGTTCCCCTTTTGCCAAAATGTTTTTATTTATTGTTGATTTTATTTTAAGTTCATCTGCTAAAAGACTGTTAAGATTAATTTGAAGGCCTTAAAGGGTTAAACTAACTTGTTACCCTATAAATATATAAGTACTCACTCTTTAAAGCATTGTTTAAATCATGAGAAATTATATTTAAGCATTTTCATTATTTGTCACACATTCAATTATTGAAGTTGTCTGTTATGGAAGCTTGGGCAAGGCAAAGGGTTTATGGTAAGCCAAATAACATCATTTTGTCCTTTATACACAATATTTATCTTGGTCCCTGTAAGGTCCCTATGTCCATTTAATCTCCACAAATACCTTTACAACTTTCAATTCTACTGATATTGTTTCTTCTATATTTTGTGCCTATATTTATATATGTTATGATAACTTGTGTATTTAACTGGCGACTTTCTATATTGTATGCTGTGGGGGTGAAGTAGATGCCTATGTCTAGGGCCAGGTAAGGATTTGTAATGATTCTTCTATATTCATTGTTACACATAAACACTTACGTATCAGATAATCACATATACAAATAAAAACAAATTTGTGATTGTTGACATGAAAAAGTAAAATAAGATTTTGGTAAAATCCTTAGTTCCCATTGTAAACTGAGAACACTAAAGTCTTGTATAACACTTTTTTAACCATTTTGATGAACTTAACACAATATGCTTAACCTCAAATTATAATAACAAATAGGAAACCATTGAAATTAGATAAGTGAACAAGTGGAAAAGACGTTCAACCAAAACAATAGGGAAATGTTAGTTACACTGTCATGCACGTTGACATTAAAGAATGTTTCATTTCTCAAATATGCATTCAGCAATAAGATACAAACATCTTTTATCTAACATTATATTATGGAAAGTTTATACAGGTAAGGAATGTAAACTTAGGGAAATACATAAAGAGAATAGCGGAATAGTGCAAGATTATAATAAGTCCTTCTCACAAGTAAAGGACATTTTACAGTCTTGCAATGACATCAATATTTCGATAGAAAGTAAAGTTAAACAAAATCTGCAACAGATGGAAATATTGGCAACTGAAATATAGAAATGCGCTATATCTGTTTCCTTAGTAACAAGTAATTAATAAGCTGTAACAGTCGAGTTATTTAACCTTGGATAAGATAAAAAGGGATTCTGCATAGATAGAATTCCTATTTTAATCAACTATAAAGTCAATAAGGCTTGCACACACCTGAAACCTGCATACAGATGACCTTTATGAATTATGCACCAAATGGAAAGTCACAAACCTGATAGCAAAACAAACAATTAACATTATTTTTCATTTTTTAAGATACGGTTCACATGGCATTATAACAAAAACATTGCATTAAAGGTCTCAGCTGATCATCATCATTAGCAATAAATTACCTTTCCTTAATTATGAGATTTTGAAGGTGTGGTAATAAAAACATATTGGTAGATTGTTAATTGTTGGAATGCTAATAGGATGAGCAGTTCATAATAATGAGGGTTTAACCCTTTACCAAACACCAAATTTTCGACTCCCAAATTGAAAAAGTTTGCAGACGACATTTCAAAATGTGATAAAATTGGAAAGTAACCTTATGATAAAGTACAAAACATTGTGGAGAAAGGAGAAATTGCTCGTAACAAGCAATGTTTCCTTTTCCCACAGTGTTTTTCAGAGTCGTCTGCAACAAAGTGGTTATATGTTGTTATTGTTGGTAATGGTTTAACGCAAAATATTGCAGTTGTTCATTTACTTTACTTTTCTGAAGAACTTACCTTTGGCTTGCATTCAACACTCTATTTGCCTTATTCTATCAGTGGACAGCTGCTTTGGGATTCTTTAGTCAGAGTTGGCTCAATATCCTGTATTGCGAATTTTGTGACTGGGCCAAATTGAAAGCAACCGCAGACAAAAATATGTAAAATTTATATTTTTCTTATTTCATATTGGTATAAGCCATTATAATAAAAGAATCAAATGCTTAATGATGAGCATCCTTGTGGTTTGATAAATGGTCTCTGCTGCATTTTGGCTCATTAAAATGGGAATATACGGAGTATGGATGGAATTATGATGAGTATTGACCTACTGGAAGCATTGTTTGCTGTTGATGCTAATTCGTGACTCACTCAAGGAAGGGGTTAGGGTAATGCATTTAAAATCTTATTCAAAATACCTAAGAGTCCCAATGGAGAATTTTAACCAAAACATTAGTATATTTATAGGATTTCAAATACACTATAAATCATCTGTATTTTATCAACTTACTTAACACCTCATATTGATATAAACCTTAGGATGCATAGCTTTATTTCCTCACTTGTATGAACCTTTTACATATAATGTTTTTCTAATTTGTTTTTTTTCTCAAGAAAATTTCTTTTTCACTTACTGATACTTCACATTTTAGCCCAAATAATAATCCGGATGAACCATTAATACAGAACTGGGGCTAACCCTAGCCCAACACAAACTGGAAGTGATAGAATTGCATTGAACTATTAGTTGAAGTTTGTGAGTGGTTCAAATTCAAATCAGAAGCAGACAACAAAATAGACAACAAAATAGACAGAATAAAAAATGATATTTCATTTGATATTACACAAAAATATTATATTATGACCAAACAAAAATAAAATTACTCATTAGGAGTAATTTATCCTCTGGTAAAACAGATTTCTAGATTCAGATGTAAATAAACGGTTCACCAAATAAACCAACTTGCAGTAGCAGTATGAAGGAATAAGTTACCAAGTGATTTGGCAGATGTGATAACCCTTTTCCGTAGGCTGATAATAATTTATTCACCAATGGTTTAGCAACAGACAACTAGCTTTGTTTCAGTAGCAACAAAAGAAAAAACTTTACCGACCATAATCAAGTTTTGATTCTCTTATTTTAGTATAAAGTAATTACAAACATTAATTAAAGAAATATATTCATTTTAAAACTGACTTAAATTTATAAGGTGCAAATGGTATCAAAAGCAATTAAATATCTTTTTGAATAGGTGAATGTAACAAGAGTTTATTTATTTATTTTGTTTAATTTAAACTTCAATGGTTCCTTCTGTTGTAAATTATTCAATAATTTATCAGATTCAAAATCATAAAAAGACTTAAATGATTATTATATTTAAACCTCTTTTGATGGAGGATAGTTGCTTTAGGAATAAGTCATTAGTGTAATAAAAGTGGGTTGTTTATTAATTTTTGAAGTTTTCTAGTTGATGGCAAAGAAAAAGAAAACAATTATCTTTTGATTTACATGAATAAATATCATTGAAACCTGAAAAAAAGAAATGAAACAAAGAGAATAACAGATCAATGATGTATCTTACAGGTAAATTTATACAAGAAAAATCTTTCTGATGAGTAATAGATAAAGGGGATCTTTGTGGTCATGGCAAGGGAAGTTTAAGTTGAACAGATTGCCAGAAATTCTTGTGGTTAGCCAGCTATTCATTCACTGTATTAACCTTTCTTTTTCCCTTTTTTCCTTTTCTCAATTTTTTAAGAACAATCAAAACGCTTTTAAGAAAAATATAAGAAGCAGAAAAAGTAAAATAAAAAATGTTAAAGGAAACTGAAACCAAAGCTTTCAATAAGACTAATTGTCTGTTTGAAGTAGTAGAGATTATATTTATATCAAATTTGAGAATCCATAAGGCATTGCTCATGAAAAATGGCTTCTTTTTCTTCAATATTTGTCAATGCCGCCAGCATATGTAACATATGTTTAATTGAATGGGAAATATGAGTTGAAAGCCATTTCATGGTAAAGGGTGATGATGCAGGAACCTTGAATAATGTGTTTTTATTGGCTATAGACTGAGTGGAAAATTTCCGATTTTCAATACTGGGTGAGGAATGGAAAGTTACCAGCGGACTGCTGCAAACCTACTTGCACTCAAGTTACCCCATATGTCCATATTGCATGTTTTGCCTCTTCCAATAGGAAGCCATCTGTAGATGACATTTGATGGGGAAACAAAGTTAATAATTTCTACAGAGAACAAAAAAAACATAGTGACAAATAAGGGAAATTATTTTTACGAGTTATTTCTCCTTTCCCGTCAAACATGTATAGTTACAAAAAAAAAAGGTTTCTATTTTGGTAAAAAACTAGAAATGTGTATTCCTAATGCATTACACCATTTATTAATTAGACTAAGTAGAGGGAATCTTAAAAGTTGTGAGACAATTTTCTTTATTGATACAGGATAAGTTATACATTCAATACTGAGATGGTCAACACTATTCTGGTCAAGATCAAAAGCAATGCTTTATACTCAGTATAATAAACACAATTTCTTGTTACAATTTAGAGTTAAATGGCAATGTGCAATACTGTATTGACTTATATAAAATAAGATATATATGATGGGTCAATCTTACTCTAAAGTCAAACTGCTGATTTGCTTCTAATTGTGGAACTATTACAAATGTGTTACTGGATAAATGAAATGAATACTTAAGTTTCAAAGATGCACATATACCTGGGTTTTAAGACACAGACCTTAATCACTAACATTACTATGATTATATTCAAGAAAATCCAATGCTTTTATTCAATTTAATGCATGAAGCTTTTTATGAACCTTGATAGCATAATTATGTCCTTTAGGCCAAGGTAGTGAGTGATACCAGAGTCCTGAACCCCAGAAACCAGATATTGTAGGACAATGATTAAGTAGTTTTAAATCTTATATAGTTTTGACAAAAAATACCCTTTTAAAATGTTTAGGGACAATATCAATCAAATTTATACTAAAATCAGACCAATCTGGTCATTTAGCCTGTTCTGTTTTAAGTTTTATGATGCTCCCAAAGTATTAAATTGTCTTGTTATTTACCATTGATAATATGGTATTTAGACCAAATGTTTTTTAAAATATGTTCATAAATATTGAAAAAGCACAAAACCAAACAAAACCAGGATAGATCCCCATCATTTTCAAAAGGAAAGATGTTTTTTTTAATTGTGAGTGTACTATTTTTCTAAGGATGATGGGAAATTCACGTGATAGAAAGTGAGTAAAACTTACTTTGAAGAAAGATAGATCTGTTATGAATAATCTTAACCTTTCACCTAATTTTTTCAACTTAAGTGTTGCAAATTATCTGACATCATGATTCTATCTGTTTAAACTATCTAAACCCTGTCTGGAGAAAATGCTCAAAATAATTATCAAAACCATAAACAAATTATTCTAAACTAAGAAAATACTACTATAATAAAATTATCTGACACTCTTTAACCATAACAAAAACACATGAACTGACTTGTCAGTGGGCATAGGTTTTTTGTATTGCACATCCAAGGAAATCAACTCAATCTATTACTTTGGTCTTTCCGAAGACACCATTTTCCTACAAAATGCGGTTTGATTTTTGTTCAGAAACAGGGTCGATGGTGTTGCGCCTAGGGAGTCGGTGTCTGGACCCTGTAGCAACCAGCGACGCTTCTGACGAGTGACCTGCGAACACTCAATCATCCGTCATCAGTGGTACATAATAGTGTAGTTAAGAGTTATCTTACAGAAATTAGTCAAACATACACTCTAATATGCTGCAAGACATTTGCATCACTTCAATCAGGGGGGTGGGATGATTTAGTCTGCTGGCATTTGTCGTACCAAGTTGTCCATATTTGCTATAGATGGCATTTGAAAATGTCGAAAAATGACATCTGACCTTTTGAAGCATGTTTGGAAATTAACAAGAAACACTGGAATAAAAAGGGGGGTAAACTATTTCATTTTCGTTTTTGTTAGGTTTCTTATACTGTAATTTTTTAAAATATAAAAAACGGCTCTTGTCAAAGAAGGGCCATTTGAGAGATAGATTGCTTTATGATAAGCAGGGAACAATAAGTATGACAATCATACTTATCTAGGGCTCTACAGTTACGTTTACTTTGCTTTGATATATCATTATGAACCAAAAATTGCTGCAAGTAAGATGTGGACCTTCTTATGTATGCGATGATGAGTTTGCATTGTGGGTGGTTTATTTCTTTATGTCCTGACTTGTTCATCTTTGAAATAAAAGAATTTACATGCATTTGAGTAACAGACTCCAGGCCTGAGATGCACTGTTTTTGCCTAAGGTCAAGCAATAACTTTAGAAGCCAAAGGTCAACTAAGGTCAGCTATTGCTGTAGGAAATCAAAGTGCAGGTTGGAGCAGTGGCCATGAACAATAGCTTTGCTTAATGATGAACCAAGTTTAGGTCCATCATATTAAGAAATTTAGTCTCTCAAAAATTTCTAAGAAATATTTAGGTAATACAAGATGAAAGATATGCTTGCTGAAAATTTTATTTTGTCTTGTTTTATGTTATTTTATATTTGCTTCAAAAGATCAATATATTTGCTCCAGAAGTTTTGGGTCATAATATCAGGGATCTACCATTCTCTTTTAGCTATTTGCCTTCCTTTATATTATTATAATTAATGGTTGACTTGAAAAAAATGACTTTACAGCAAATGACGGGTGTATGTTTGACTGATGGTTGGGTTAAATAAGAACTACAAGGAAAAAAAGTTACAAACTACCAACCTTTTATTACTTGGTCAAATCTAATTTGTTTCCTTTGAGAAATGTTTGACAAATGAAAAGTCTTGTTAGTATAGCCTTGTAGAAAGTACAAAAGCGCTTGGAGAGAGAGATGATAAATTGAAACATGGAAAATGAGAAAGTGGGAAAAAGAGAGTTACAGACAGACAAAGACTGACAAAAAACTGAGGTTAAGATCAAATGATGTATTAACCCTTGTAGTGCTGGAACTGACTTCATTTCAATGCAAACAGGTAAGATCAAGGTCGGCCTCAAGTAATAATGGTGGCTGGCCTGTGATCTAACCTGTTTGCTAATCTGAGGATTTTTCTCATCAAAATTTAGCAGATATTTAAGGTTTTGGAAAGCAGACAACAGAAAATCTATTTTTAGAAAATGACCCAGCATTCTAAGGATTAAAGAGGTTTGCATGTAGAATGATAAACATGTTCATGATGATCATATGCTGTGGTTACTTGTTGGATTATTCTCGAAGAGACCCACAATATAGGATTTAGAGAAGAAATGAAGATGAAAGCAAGGGAAACAACTTCTTATCTTAACCTCTTAGACAGTGTAACTGTGAAACTGTTTGTGTGATATTATTTACAAGGGAAATATGGACTGGACTTTTCATATGGCAAACTGCTGTCATAATCCATCTACAAATGATCCTTATATCCCTTGAATATTCAGTTTTATATTATCTGCTGCTATGTGAAACACTTTGACCTTTTGTCACAGTGTTTTTCTTTATGAGTTCCTTAATGTATTATGATACCTTGAGTGTCAATGCAAGAATATAGTATCTCCTTTCACTTTTGTTCAGGATGTATTATAGTGTTGCATTTAACCTCTGATTCTTGTTCGTATGAATTAAAACACTTCTTGTTCTTGTTTTCAATTTGGACGAACTACATGTATTTATTTTGTGAGGGGTATTTGGTTCAACTTGACATACTTTGTTCCTTTTATTGGATAGCATTGGCCTTTAGTAACAAGTAATAACTGGATTGGTAATACAGATAAATGTTGAATACTCAGAATTATTGATAGAATGCAGTAAAACTTGTTTGAACCCTTTCCAAAATATGAGCAATTGTGAATGCCCTCAGCATTGATTAAGGCTCTGTCAAATGGAGGAACTTCATTTAATGTGCAATTTGTCTTTTTGTCACATTGAATTGAATGTTTTTATCCATAATGCAGTAAAGAATTAATGCTACTGTCACTACATTCATCTATTATTATAGTGCTGAAAATTGCTCAGTAGTTGGAAAGTGGTTAAGTGGCTGCAATTGCATATTAATTGAAGGTTGTATGAACTTTGAAGATAGCATGATGCCAGAGTTTGGCGAAAAGCTAAGTTGCCCTCTACATAACCTGTAAGGAGCAATAACTCACAATGCTTATGTTAACCCATTTCCTAAGTCAAACTAATTAAGACACCTTTTTGCAGGTGAGAAACTTTAAACTTGAGAGAATTATTCATTTTTCTTGTCCTTAACAATTTCTTAATTTGTAGCATTTTATCTTGCAATCATGCAAGTATCCATTGATTTTGAAAATTAGTTTTATTTCTGTCTGCTGCAACTATTTATAATAATGAAAGGGTAACTCCAACCATTACCTCTTAAGAAACTTGACAATCATTGCTTGAATATGAGAAATTACTTTGCAGAAGTAATTATTGTATTTGTCTCAATGGTAACTTACAGCTTCTGAGGGGTAATGTGTTAGGCTGTCTTCCAGTCAATGTAATGTTTGATTATTGCTGCTTTGGACAGGTTTTACTGAACATTCATCAAATATGAAGATACTGTATCTTTACAATTCAACATTTCATTTTCTTTTTAAATATTGAATGTATGTTGGTTTGTTGTAGATTGTTAAGTTTTATCGATTAAAGTATTTACATGTTGAATGTTATAATATGATATTTAGGTCTTTGAATATAGGAATGACATAATATGTAACTCATTAACTCTAATGGTTATCCTATTATAATCATGTTGATAATGGTTTTACCTTTTTACTTATTTGTCCTTTATTTAGTATGATCATGGTTACTTGACACAATAGTATTTTACATGTTAAAATTTTATTTATGAATATGTATGTAAGGACACACATTGAAATGGATCTGTATGGTATTTATTTCAGGACATCATGTTCTAACCAGAAACAATGCAGTTTGTATATAGCCCTGTCATTGGTGTTCAAATATGTACACAATATGAACAAAGTAAAATAAGAAGCAATCATTGGCAAAAAGAATTTTGTATGCTTGCAATAATTTTGTCTCAATTCGAGACAATGTAAATGGTCAACTTTATGACTTTATGTGGTAGAAAACAAGACTTTTATTGATATGTTTGTTTTTGTATTGCAAGCATCTGTAAATGGGCAGAAAAGCTCCAAAGCTAAGTTTAAGATAAAATGAATTCATTTGGAGAGCTAGATAAATGATTATTCAAGGAAGATCTTTACCCATGCAGTATCATACATATCTATAAGTCTCTTTCTTGTAATTTCCCAATTGGACATTATATCAGCAGTTTGTACATAAAAGAACATGGGTTACAGGGGAATATAACTATCAGTTTCTGTTAGATCATTGGACTATAATGGTGTAAAAAAGGCTTTAAACGGCATTCATTGTATGAAGTTATTCATTACATTCAGAAGATTTCTTTTGAATACATATGGGTATTTTACAGTGAATGTCTTCAAAGTCCAAAGTATATCATTCAATCTACAAAGATCGTGCTTGATCTTGTTTCATGTGTACACAGATTTTAGAAGGTTAATGCATTTATGTGTATAAATATGTCTTATCACATTTCAAGATTCCAGGTCCATTGATTTTATGCAACAGACATAATGAAATAGGTTTTTGTTTATTCATTGAAACTCTAGATTTATGTTGAAATTTGACTTTGGAATATGTCTTTAAAATCACATGGCAGGATATTTGTGGAAAAATAAGATTTTGTTTATCGCAATAGTGGTGGTCTTTTATTGCTTTACCACTCAAGGAAATTTTGTCTTCTTAATTGTCAGATTGTCAGACATTTCTTAATTATTAGCAGCAGTTTAAGGGCAATAGAGTGTGTAGTGAAAATATAAACCTTTTTGATTTTTGCAATTTCTTTTAATAAAATAATTTCAAATATTGATTGAGAAATGCATAAAAAGAGTATTTCTTAAGTAGGTATCCTCTCACTCTGAGAACAATATACAATGGCAAACATGAATTTGATTTCCACTATCAACTATTGCACAAAATGAGTAGACTGTGGAAAATGTCCTTTGTCTTATCTGTCAGAAATGTCAGCATATGAGTCTATAAATTAAAAGATATACTTTAAGTTGACACTTCAAAGAAAGGAAGGATGCAGTATGTTCCAAAGTCAAGTTTATGTATATTTCTACCATACAAGGAGCTTCTGATAAAAAAACAGATGTACGTTTTATAGAAAAAGAATTCTTCAATGGTTCTGTCATTGCCAACTTTGACATGGACATATTCTTTAATGCTTCCGTTATTTATTATCACTGTGTTACAAATGTTGGAGTAGGCAGAGTTACCATATATGAAAATGTTTTGACAAAGACAGGAATTTGCTCATTATGATTAAATATTTCTTTGTCATCATGTTTTCAGTCTTGACTGCATTAAGGAATCATAAGCATTTGCTGGTTATTAAGAACTGTTTAATTTTCTGTTTGCATGGCATAAAAACATATTAAACAGAAATAAACAGAACTAATTTCTTATATTCTATAGTATTATCTCGATAAAGACACTAATTCCTTATATATCATATATCATCTCCCTTGCTTACTAATGATGTGAATGATGATGTACATGCACCTTTATTGTATACTGTTGTTAGTTTTAAATTGCTTTCCATGTTGTTATTCTCACCCAGTCATTTTACACTTTTAGTTAGTCTAGTTTGTATGTATGTACTTTTATATCAGCCATTTAAAACTTGTGAAGCACCTTTGGTAATATCTTCTATCAGACTTGACTATCTAGTGTTTATTAAAGATTGCAATGCCATTATGTTGCATTGATTTATTACTAAAGCTAAATAGATGTAAGTTGCAAATATAGATATTTTGATAAAAGCCCATATTAAGACTAAACAATCATCATGCAAATAGATTATGAAAATACTTAAAGATAATTTCAATTTAAGGTTTTCCTCTTTCACTCTTTATTGTTTGACTTTGTTCATATTCTCACCTTAGCTAGTCATTCTAGGCAGAGTAATATAAGATAAAGGCAGGAAAGGTATCAGTCTGAGATTAGCCTGAGGTTTGAGCTACCGCTGTACTCTTTCAGTATATGTCGGTATCTGTATAGAGAAACATTTTTGTAGCATCAGACCACTCAGGGTTTGAATTTCAAATTTGCTACCATTAGCTTCTAAAATATAAAAGGGGATAACGAGAAATTGCTGATTCAAGCATTGGTTTCTTATTCCATTGGTTATTCTGATTATGCCTCACAATAATAATGAATAATTACTGATGTTTTAAGTGGTGAGCGCAACACACCCATTGTAGAAAAGATGGCCCATATCTTTTTGTTGGTATATACAATAGATGGGCTCATTCGTCATTAAAAAGGCTCTTTTGTTGATAGTTTAAGATGAATAAGTAATGTTTCATCGTTGTTAAATGTATTTTGTTCTATCAGTCTGCTATTAATGCTTAGCCCATTACCAAACAATTACGACATTTGACCAATTTGTTGCAGACGTCTCTGGAATACATTGTGGGAAAAGGAGAAATTGCTCTTAATGAGCAATTTCTCCTTTTCCCACAATGTTTTATGTCTTATTAGAAAGATTGTTTTGCATTTTATCACATTTTGAAATGTCATCTGCAAACTCTTTCAATTTGGGACAGTCGAAAGTTTGGTAAAGGCTTAATTCCTTCAATTGCATCCTCCTGCTTTCCTATTTATACCTCCAGCTTTCCCACCTGCCTTTGTAAAGTTTATTATCTCTGTATCAAAACCCAAGACATAAAGTGCAATCATTGAGGTAAAAGATGTTAAGTCTTTAAGCCTATTCAGGACTTTTTTTGCATTATATAAAACTTAAACAGCGGCCTTTAAAAGGCATCTTCCAGATTGGGAACTTCTTTAAAATCATGCAGTTTTCCCAAATAATCAAAGTCACACCAGCTTTTTGGTTTCCCAATTCAACAATTTCAGTGATATAATTTTACAAAATTAAGAGGCATCGGCCTCTCCCCAATTCAAGGGAAAAATCCTTGCTATTAAAATACTTTCATCAATTTCAAGGGTGATAGGGGTAAAACAATTAGATTGACTTGAAAGTGACTTGAAAGTCTCAAGAACTGTCATGAGACAGTATTCTTCTTTCTTTTATTCCATACATCCTTGTGAACTGCCCCATGCAGATGTAGCTGTATTAACATATTGTTGAATCTTTGAAATTAGACCAACTCAGAATTGCGTCAGACCATCACACCGATACATATCAACTCTATTTTTGTCAGAACAAATCAACATAAATATCTCAAGACTATCTCAGAGAAAGAACCATGATGCTCAAAAAAGTATGTATTATAAATACTTAAATATTACATCAAATTAGATCATTAATGTTTATGGCTTGAAATGAGTCTCAACATTAAGACCAATTTAAATTCTAGTAAAGCCTAATGTTGATAGTTTCATTGGTATGGTAAAAGTATAACTGTTTTAATATAGTATCAGATCAAACTGTGAAACGTTTGACATAATTTTACCCATTATTGTCCTTTACTTTATCCATGCCAAAGGGGATTGCCATGGGAGTGACCTTTAAATGGTTAAAAGTGTCAGTTCTAGTTCTCTGAAGTTCAACATTGTGAAATTGTTTTGTTTATCTAACCTTGTTTTCACCATACTAATGTATAACAGTGCATTTGTAATGAAAATAGGTCAAACATGATTTTGCATATGGCGAGGCAATTAAAGTTTTCCAAATATGTGGGACATCAATTAATGTACAGACATGAAAATCTTGTACTTCATAGGTTAAAGAGTTCATAATCATATATATATAATTAGGGCTGATGCAAGAACTTATCTTAATTATTCACAAACTGTTGTTTTGTAACCTCCATTTTCTTGGTTCTATATTGTTAACTGGCTATTGTATTGTCTATCTTTGAATTGGATCCATTTTCATTTGCAATGTTGTTTACTTGGTTAATAAGGTTTTTTTGTCCAATCACTGTTGGTTGTATATGAACATGCTTTTTTTTTAAATCATAACTGATAACTTACCACTGAAGTTCTCGATGTGAATTTGTATTCTACACACTAACCACTAGGTCAGAGAGACCCTCAATTTTGGTGACAGTAAGGTTGGATACAGCTTTAGAAATGATCTGTTTGGGGGTTGAATAAAGTTTTTTCTGTGAGTTGGTATACTTGGTAATGGACAGCAGCTGTTTTCTTGATTTAGAAGTCTTGTTCACATGTTTTAGCATATGGCCTTTATACTACTGATACTTGTATATTTTGTCATTAACATGTAATTGGAGGATAGTGTTTAACTTCATTTCTTCTTTGTTGGATTTTGTGGATGCTCCAAGTTAATGGAAACTTCACGAGACAAAATTGCTTAGAAAAAATATTTTCTGTATAGTGTTGGGTGGAAAGCATTGTTACCAAAGGATAATTAGTTCAAAAGGAGCAATGTATCATTTTCTGTTATTGGTTTCGAAAGATCTTTTTCAACAGACTAGTCAAACTGATGTGTTAGGGAGTTGGTGGTTTTAATTACTTTCTAACAGATGGTTTTGTGATTGGCATTGTTTTACTTCACATTCATTTAGCTACCTCTTTTCTGAGAAAAATGAAAAACTCATGGCTTCTTAGTTGTTTGATTAATAAACGCTTCGTAGGCTCCATCTCATTGATGTATCTGATCTAAATGTATTAAAACTATTAATAATATATAGACAGTTATTACATTTATTTGACGTCAATCTTAATACCTGCAGTATTGTTGTTCATATTGATATAATGTATTAGTCATATATACATGTTGTTCCATGTTATGGATGTTTGCAATGTCTACTAATGAACCTATAAGAAATTATATCAAACTATTTCTATTCATAATAGATAGAGTTTATTTTATTTATGTTTATGGAGTTCGTCAGTCACTTACAAAGCTATCTTGTTTGGTATATATAGATGTGGTACTAATAACTGTTCTAGTAGATAGTAACCCTTTATACTATTGTGGTATAGAAGTCTAAATGGCATGCTGCTATGTAGGTCTGTCATGTTTCATGTCGCTTCATGCAATGTTTTCATTCATATTGATATAATGTATTAGTCATATATACATGTTGTTCCATGTTATGGATGTTTGCAATGTCTACTAATGAACCTATAAGAAATTATATCAAACTATTTCTATTCATAATAGATAGAGTTTATTTTATTTATGTTTATGGAGTTCGTCAGTCACTTACAAAGCTATCTTGTTTGGTATATATAGATGTGGTACTAATAACTGTTCTAGTAGATAGTAACCCTTTATACTACTGTGGTATAGAAGTCTAAATGGCATGCTGCTATGTAGGTCTGTCATGTTTCATGTCGCTTCATGCAATGTTTTCATTCATATTGATATAATGTATTAGTCATATATACATGTTGTTCCATGTTATGGATGTTTGCAATGTCTACTAATGAACCTATAAGAAATTATATCAAACTATTTCTATTCATAATAGATAGAGTTTATTTTATTTATGTTTATGGAGTTTGTCAGTCACTTACAAAGCTATCTTGTTTGGTAGATATAGATGTGGTACTAATAACTGTTCTAGTAGATAGTAACCCTTTATACTATTGTGGTATAGAAGTCTAAATGGCATGCTGCTATGTAGGTCTGTCATGTTTCATGTCGCTTCATGCAATGTTTTCATTCATCATAATCATGATAAAATCCTGCTTTTTCAGCTGCTAGATTTAATGAGCTGTTTGTTGCTGAAGAAAATCAAATAAACAAAAATGCCTTTCTTTCAGTGTATCCATTTCACCCCATTTTCACTCCTGGCAAAACATTTCATTGACTGTATAAATTTACAATTTAATTCGATATATTATGATTGATTGTCTATCATGTTTGCAGTAGATGGCTTAAGAACCGAATCCTCTAACTTGGTATCTGTTTATATATCTAGGGTACAATGCAAGACTATAGTAAGTGCTTCATGTTTATAAAGCACTTACTATAGTCTTGCATTGAACCCTCAATATTGCCTAAACTGAAATGCTCTTGGTTATGATCTAATGGCAATGTTAGTGTGTTTTAGAATGCATTGTCTTTTTTTGCATCCTTTCTTTTGTTTGCTCAAGATCGCATTCAGTGATGAAGAGCAATTTCTTCTTTGGGTGCATTTGCTTAAATCATCGCCTCTGGATCTTCCCCCTAAAAGGTCAATCTGCATATATATAATCTAATTGGTTAAATTATTTGCAAGTTGTTTAAACCCTTTTCTTCATGGATATGCATATAAACACACCTACTGTAGAAAACATTGATTCCAAAGGAAAAATATATCATCTGAAGGAGCATTATTGCCCTGTTGACTCGTTTCTACCCCAAAACACAACAAACATGAAATCTTACTTATTTAACAATTGGTTGCAGTGGCATATAAGCTGTGTCTTGTACAAAAGCTGTTATGGAGGGATGAGTTGAGAAGTGATGAAATGGAAGTTTCTACCCCTGATTAGCCTGTGCTGACTCTTTAGATTGGTTCGAGATTAACTGATCTTATCCAACATGCTCTGTGCTTATACTTGCTGTCATTCATTTCTTCTTAATTTGCCTTGCATATTGCGAGTTATTATCCTTTGTATCTATGCTTAACATATACCTTAAAGCATTTGTATTGGCATCACATCTTTCCCTTCCCTTGCACTGAAGGTTCTAGATGCAATTGCTGTAGAAGAAACATTGTGACAAGATTGATATTTTGCTTGTCATGATCAAATTCTCCTTTTATAACAATGTATGTAATATTTTTATTTCTATGGGTTTAACTTGTCTTTGAATTGGCCCTAGTGTAAAGTGCTATAAACAACTTCGCAAAGGAAAAGAGTGAAAATTTTAACATGAAAGATAATCCAATGAAATGTTTTGTCTCTTATCATCCCCCCTTTCCAAACACCTTCATCATAGACGATCAATTAGAATTTAAGTTAGTTAAGATAAGTTAAGAAAAGTTATGAATGTAAATGTGACACCTGATTTATATTGAGTTTTTTGTTTATTTTTAGTTTGGAATGTTTGAAACATGCCTTAGTGCTTTTATGGATGAGTTCCCTAATTTTCTGCGAAAGAGGAGAGTTTTGATTGCTGCACTTGCCTGTACACTGGAGTTTTTGCTGGGCCTTCCCCTCATTACACAGGTAAGTGTAACTGTTTTAACACTTAGAATCTCGAGTAATATTTTGAAAATAAATGTTTGTGTAGTCTGCTTTCCCAAACCCTTAATATCGGCTTCATTTAAACTCTAAAATTTCATTTTAAGATGCTTACCTATTGGCAATTTTTTTTAACAAGTACATATAAAAGAATTATGTAGGTATGGTCAAAGGGAGGTAATCTGCTGTTTGTTATGAAAGTAAGATTTGCTTCCCTTGCAGTAAATTTCCGACCATTTATTACCATAAGATTTCCGAGCCAGTCTAGACTAGAGTCATATTGTAGTAGGGGTCTTGATTTAGAAGATATAATTAAATGTGTAAGCGGACTGGATTGCTAAGTCAGTAGAGCGTTCACACGGTTAATAGAGGTCCCAGGTTCGAGTCCCGTTCTAGACTTCTACTACAATATGACTCTATTCTAGACTGGCTATTTTCCTTGGAAATCTTATGGTAATTGATGGTCAGAAATTTACTGCAAGGGAAGCAATTTGTCTTTAGAATCATTAAAGTGTTTTGAGAAGGGATGAAATCTTACTGCATTAGAACTTCACTGTGGTTTCAATGTTCCTGCTTAAAAAAGGAGAAAACTTTATGAACAGTTTTGGCTTGATATTAGAAAAGTTAGACTTAGTTAAGTTGAAATAGTCCAAGATTACAAGGAATAATATGAAGATTAAGGTTTCCTTTCTGATTTCTCCTTGGCTTAATTTTACCAAAGACTATACCGTCTTCTCAAATTCTGCTGGTAACGTGAAAACAAGAGACCAATGGAGACTATGTTGATATGGGTAATTTCTCTCTGGTCTACAATGATTCCTTTTCTGGAGGGTTGTATTTATTTTTATGACATTAAAGATAGCCATGCTGTAAAAAGTTTCTGCAAGGAACAATCAGATTTGAATGGATCAGCAATTTGCTTAAATGACTGTCCTTCTAAGCTGCATATTCTAGTACAATAAGTCATTAAGCAGAGATGTCCAAATGAAAAATGGTTGTAATTTTACACAAAAATTGTACTTTGTTTTTCAGGGAGGCATTTACCTTCTGCAGATCATTGATTGGTATTGTGCAAGCTTTTCATTGATGTTGATCTCATTCACTGAAGTGATTGTTGTGTCCTGGGTTTATGGTAAGCTATCCTTATTTTAATAGATAAACGTGTAGGGTTGCTTTGATAATGTTTTGCCAGTAACACAGGATAAACTTCTATTATGGTTCTACCATGCATAAAGCAGAATTATATGCTTCTGTAGAGTACATCTGTTAAAATGAATGAGTGATTTGTTGGCCATCTGATCATTCAATAATTTTCTAAAAGTATTTCGTGTCGTCTGCTTTACAAAACTTTAAATATCTGCTTAATTTTGATGAGGAAAAATATTCATAGTAGCAATTAGGTTAGATACTTTTTAGTCATTGTTTGATTAACATCAAATTTTAGAAAAAATTGTTGCATTGGATCACTTTCTTATCACGAATAAATAATCACGTTGTCATTTTAGTTAAAGATTTATATAAAGTCTTTTTAAATGAATTTTGTAGTCTTTGGTTTAAACAGAGGTGCAGCAACTGATTATGAAATAGAAAAAAGAAATCGTTTTTTTAGATAAAATTTATTTTTCTTTTCAATTATCAAGATTTATTTAAATTATTTGTTTAAACAAACTTGTACCATCTGCACAAGAGTTCTGCTTAAGGATCATAAAATGCTATTTGATACAAATTGTACAGTGTAAGGCTAGATTATTCTTTTCTTAAAAGAGAATAACTTGATTACTTTAATCTTGCATCGAAGCCACAATATCTTTTAAGTGTTAACCCTTTACCGAACAACAACTTTTCAACTGTCCCACATTGAGAGAGTTTGCAGACCACATTTCAAAATGGGATGAAATTGGAAAGTGATCTTCTGATAGAGTAGAAAACATTGTGGGAATAGGAGAAATTGCTCGTCACAAGCAATTTCTCCTTTTCCGAATGTTTTTCAGAGTCATCTGCAACAAAGTGGTAAACTGTTGTTATTGTTTGGTTATGGGTTAAACACACTCGTACCATTCACACAAAAGTTCTGCTAAAGGTTTATAAAATATGTTTTGAAGCAAATTGTACAATGTAAGGCTAGAGTATTCCTTTCTCCTGTTAAACTTGTTACAAAAGAGAATAACATACTATAGTTTTGCATTGAAGTTAAATCACAATGTGATGGATTGTAATATGTTGTACTTGGTTTCCAGGAATTGACCAATTTTACCGAGACATTGAACTGATGATTGGGTACCAGCCCTCCAGGATATGGAGCTATCTGTGGAGATTTGTTACGCCTATTACTATCTTGGTGAGTGCCCATATCTCCCTTTTACATGTAGCTATATTACACTGATAGTGGTTAAGCCTTCCATTTAGAGATTAAAGCATTTTTGAAGTGTTTATAAATTTATCACTGCCATTTTCATAATCACATAACAATATATTGGACATGGATTTGTTTGAAAGCTGATGAACTTAATAAATTTACATCAGTCTCAATCGAGGCTTGTTTGAAAAATGCCTGAAATAAAAATTCGCAAATTCTTCCTGCCATTTTAAGTAAGAAAATCAGGGATAAATGTCATCTTATGAAAGTGGCATACAAATGTTGCAAGTAAAAGTTTGCATGGTTCATTTTCACAATGTTTCAATAAGAAAATGCTAGGAAAAGAAAACAGATAAACTTCTACTAAAGTTTTTGAAATATAGTCAATAAGATATTTGATTGTATTATTGTGTAGAGTGTGAATAAAGCACTTATATCCTCAATGTATGATTCATGGTTTTCAGTTGATCTGGTTGTTCAGTATCATCACACTTGGTCCCGTGACGTACGGTGATGTGACGTACCCAGAGTGGGCCGTGACATTTGGTTGGTGCCTTGGATCAGTGTCCCTGTTGCCCATCCCTGGCTGTGCTATTTATCAAATACTGAGGGAGGAGGGACCCTTACTCCAGGTGAGAAATAGTCATTAACACTTAGAATGCTGGGTAATTTTCTAAAAATAGTCTTTTGTGTTGTCTGATTTCCAAAGCTTTTAAATATTTGCTTAATTTTGAGGAGGAATGATAATCAGAGTAGGAAACAGGTAAAATCACAGGATTTATTTGGCGGCTTGCCTGGATCTGACCAGTTTGTATAAGCATGATGTCGGTTTTAGCACTACAAGGTTTAAAAGAACACATTCACAGATGTGAAAGAATTTGGAAGTTAGAATCTAATTTCTCTAAAACTGCACAACAGATGCACTGTTATTTGATAAGCACTGGAGAATAGTCATTGAAAGCAAAATTAGATCAATTTTAATTCTTTGTAGTGTGTAAACAGAGAATTAACATGTATACATGTTTTAATTAACAAAAGTGAGATATTGCCTTTAAGATATACCGCATGCAAACTGTACATACTTACATAAATTGACAGTTCCTGAATAAACCATGCTTTCAATAGCTACTTTTAATTGTAAATCTACCAAGAATACCAAAACTGTTTTGTTTTAACAGCATAATATTTTGTCTTTCAAATATTCTATTCTGTGGACAAGCATATCTAAAGTTGCTTGTTCACAGAGAGAAAATTTGAAAGGGATAAAAACTTCTTTTCAAACAAAATACTTTTACGTATGACATACAATTGAAAATAGTTCTTGAAAGGCTAATTAATTTAGAAAGTGTAAATATATCTAATACCGCACAGTTTATATGTGGTATATCTCAAAACTGATCATTGCCTTTTGATCTAAATATGTATAATTCTCTGTATATAGGCTTTTAAAACTTTAGTACAAACTACTTATGCTGCTGATTGATATTCTTCAGTTTGTATCATAAATTAGTACAGCTGTTGTACAGTTTTAAAACAAATTAGTTTTAACAAAATATGTTCACATCTGTTTACAAGGAGATTTATTTGTTAACATGTGTTATATTTAAGTTGTTGCTCTCATATCTCATATTATGATAAGTTTTATGTGTTTTAGCAAGATTTAAGTGAAAAGGGTGATGGTAATGGGAAAACTTTCCATAATGGTTTCTATTTATTGAACTTTTGTCATTTTGTCTTCAATGTTTCTTATAAATTAATAGGAATCTTTTTCCCCAAAACTACGTGTAGTTATTCTTTATTTTTGTCTGTAATGATTCTTCAGGCAAATAGATGTGGGGTAATGCAATATCAGATACAAATGTCACAAAAGAAAATTTTGCTCATCTTGAGCATTTTGCCATTTATTTTAGTGATTTCTTCCCAATATTACATAAAAGATAATCATTTACTGACTTAATAAGTTTTGTCTCCTATTGCATGAAGATTAGACTAGTTTTCAGGAAAGGTTAATGTACATGTATATATTTTTTCATTCACAGAGAGTTAAAAAGCTTATGAAACCATCAGAGGAATGGGGCCCAAGTAAAAAGGAATACAAGGAGGAATATCTTTTATCACTTGACAAATCTGATGGATCACAGTTACCTATGCTGCAATCAAACATTGTTAGACGGAACAAGCAACCTGAAGCGATGTATTGAAATAATGAAACATTTTGGAGTCCACCATTGCCTAGGATCCTGGTGACACCTAGTAGACCATGTGAATAGATCAGGATGGGTCTAGCAGTATAGAAGATCCAACAGTATTCAACATTCAGATCACCACTACACAGGCTGTCCCACACAGAGCGCCCTATATATCTTCTTAAATCCTGGGGGATTAAATCTGATGTTGTGGGTTCTCTTCAGAGTTGTTTCTGTAAGGGGGATTATGGAGAGTACCTACAGCATAGGATGCATAGTAGAAAGGAGGAAGGTGGGATGGAATTATGCCACAATGGATGATTTGTGTATTGTCTTTGATCTGTGCTGGAAAAGAAATAGTGTCAATTGATTTATTTTTAATAGCCTTTGGAGTTTCAACTAAATGTTGATTTACTTCAGACAAACTTTTCTCAAGTTAACAGCCCTAAGAATGCATAAATCACTAAGATATCTGGTATTATCTTAAGTCAGAAAGCCATGTATACAGAAAGCTCTGAACGAAGCTTTTTACATGACTGGCAATCAGTATGAATCCAGTCTCTCATTGAAAGCAACAGTAGACAACAAAAAGAATAGCAAGATAATTATGTTTTCTTTATGATTTGTTGTAGAACCATTTGCATCAAAAATGGAATTGCTCATTAGAAGGAATTCATATTTTTGTCACAGTGGTTTATAAATAAATAAATAAACCTTAAGTATTGACAATTCAATCTTTTATCGTGAGGGGTTTTACCCATTTTAACATGGAAAATGTTTGTCATACATCATAGATGTTGACCTGCTTTAAAAAGTTTCATGCTAAAGGTCAGCCACATATCAGCACTGTCTTTTCAGCACAAAACAGGACAACATACAACATATGAATTCCCTCTTAATTTATATTTTGATAGTCACTCCTAAACCATTTCTGTGAAATAGAAATGGTGGAATTACATGAAGACTGTCTCCACCTTTTACTTGTTAATGTATAATGTCAAATGAAGTACAAATATTGTATATGAATGCATTGTCAAATAAATAAAGTCAAAAAATGTAAATGTATGCATAGTCAAATGAAGTTCAAATGTTGTAGTCAAAGAATTTGCAGCCAGTATACAGGGAATAAAGATGTCTTAATGAGGATATATCCTGAGTTTTATCAGTCACAATTCTGAAATACTATCTCAAACCTAGCTTTCCTATGTAGAAAGATAGATACCCACTTCCTTCGTACATACATGATTTAATACCACTGCAGTATAAAACGAAGAGACCACTATGACAAAAGAAGAAATTGCTCATGTAGAGCAATTTCTTCTTTTGCCACAATGGTTTTTTACCTCATGTAACAAAGGAAATTATGTATGTCTTACTTTATAAGGGTCTTCTGCTTTTGCTATCAAATAGGACAAGTCTCAAACTCCAAGAGGAGGGAAAGGATCATCCAATTCTTCCATGTTGGAGTTTGTGACTGGTCCAAATTCAAAGCAACAGCAGACGACAGAAAAAATAGTAAAAATAACTTTTTCTTTGTGAAATTCGGTAAAAATATTGTATATAAAGGTTACATTGGCTACATGTGTTTAGGAGCACTTTATCCAATTTTCACAGTGGTTTCTAAAGACATTTTCAGTTGATGTTGGAAAATAGAATGTTAATGAGGTAGAGATTCATCACTTTTCTTGACTTTTTGTTTAGTATAAACTTACTTATTTTACATTGATTGTGAAATAAGTCCTACAACTTAGACCAATCACTCTCAATTTTGCTTCCTTAATATGTAATCAGTATTCGAGCCAAAGGATGATTATTATATGGTCATACAGTGGACCTGAGTTTTAAATGGATTCAAACTCAAGACCAATATGTACCTAGGCTGACGCTGAACACTTGGACCTCTGCTTAATAGTTTGCAGTATAACATTGTTACCTCAGGTGCAATTTTGCCACATGTTAAATATAAAAACTAAATTATCGCCATAAAAATATAACTTTTGAGAAACGAGAATGAAATTTGAACGATTGTGGAAAGCATTTATGCCAAAAGAAGTAATTTTAAAAACATTTTGTTGTCTCAAATGTTTCTTAAGTTATCTGTGTAAGTGAGCATTTAAAGGGAAGTTAATTAATGAAATACTTAACATATTTTCAAGATGTGTTAGTAATTTTTGTAATTATAGATTTATGAAACCATAGGAACATAAGGAGCAATTGTTTGTAACAAACAATTTCATACTTTGTCTTTGTAGTTTCTACCAAATTTCACTAACAATATTTTTGTCTAAATACATCAGAGTGAACAAAACTTTATATATTTTGGAATTGGTTATGTGGAATAGTAAGAAAGGAAGTGACAAATAAGTTGTATTGATTAATATAAATGCGTTCTGTATTATAACAAATTGCCAAGGGTTTCCTGGGCCAAAGTTTTTATCAATGTAAATATCTTTGCATATCAATCATACTATACGCATGGAACTAGTATTAATGTTGAGGCTTTAAATGCAATTTTATTCACTGGCGCAATGTGACTAATTTATAGAATGATTAGCACTGGACCCATTTTTAATATGTCTAGTGGTTTTGTACATTTGAGATTTAATGTTTTATGTTCATAGTACATGTTTTATTAAGTCAAGATTATGGAAAATATGCTGATTTTTAAATGTTAAAGAGCAAGGATGGACTTGTTAGCTGATTGTTTTGTTAAAGGGATTGAGGAATGCATTGTCAAGTTGAGTAAACAGTCACTTTTTGATGCCTGCATGAAGATTTTATTCAGATCCATATTTTCGGCTTGCATTGAATTTACAAGGGTGCTAATGGTGTATTTCCGTTATGTTTTCACATATTTGAATAGTCTGCAATCAAAAATTGAAACAAAATAAAAAGGGGTGGTATGAATCTTATAGGGAAGAAACTTTTGTTGGAAGTGATTCGTGATTTGAAAATTCATCAGCTGGCTTGAAAAATTGCTGGCATTCCATCTAAGGGGTGATTGTGAAAAATATAGAATATAGATTAACTTTCATATGTTTTATGAGACAAAGAACCTTTCAAGTAAGTTAAAATTATTGTAGATCAGGTTATTTTTTTTCAAAGAAGGGTTCACATTCATGCAGGTGTCCAAGGTTGCTTGTTTCTTTTATGTTTTGATATCTGTTTTTAGTTTATTTTAGAATCTGTTGTAATTGAATAGCCAGCTGTGAGAGTGTGTGTGAAAGCGAGAGTCGCTTCTTAGTTAAGAAGCTTTGCTTTGTAACTTAGAAAAGGAGTCAGGCCTAGTCTTTCATAAAGTACTACCCATTTGCTTATCCCTATACAATCCACATACCAATGGTTCAGTGCAAGACAAGAGCAAATTCTTCACAAAAGTGAATGACTTGCTATAGTCTGCCAATGAACATTTGATATGTGGATTATAAAGGAACAATCCTTTAGGTAGAGATTGGCTTTGATGGTCCATATCCCTTGTTTCATACATTGTTTTTGACTGCCTTGTGAGTGAACCATTAGACCTTGTTGCATGTATGTGTAAAAGATATTGATGAATGGTTAACCGAGAGTGTGTTTCATGTAAGAGGGAGACTTTGTGATATATTGATATTTGTATTATATTAAATAAAAAATCATTTGTATATAGTAATGATTTCTCATCATTTAATACCTACACTACCCCATCTCTCATTTCTATCTTGGATCATGATTGTACTTAGGTAAATATTTAAAAGAGAAATGATCATTTTAAAAGTCAGGGGACAGACCATTTCCTGGTAGGTTTCTCATGATCGCATATGAACAAATGTAAGTTTTGATTACTTTCGGTAAATTTCAAATGTGTAGACAGATTTCTGTGATGAAAGCTTTCACTTTAAAACATCATTGTTCCTAAACACTGGACATTTGAGAATGGCAATTCTAGTGATAAAAAAAGGGCTTTGTTACTTTTCAGTTTGTCCATGTTAACTCCCTCTTTACTATAAACAATATAAACACTAAAGATGAAATGGTATTGACAATGAAAATGACATCAACCAGACTAGAATATTGTGTTGTTACTTAAGACAACCAAACTTAAGATAACCAAAGTCTCTATTTACTACAATATTTACAAATGATAACTTGGGTGCCATCTTAATTCCTTTGCATAACGGAAAATGCTGAATGTCGTTAACATTCGTTTTAAAACATATTATCCCCTTGTCGTTCTTCAGGGCCAAACAGAAAAAAACTTGTTAAGTAGCTCATTTGAAGTGGATGAAGTGTAAACAAACTCAAAATAAGAAAACATTTTTTATTTTAAATTTTCCATGACAAAACATCTGCTTTCCTTGAGAAATATGCGTCAAATCTTTTCCTTGCATACCTGAAACAAAAAATGCATAAAAATTGTTGAGCTTGATGGAAGAAACAAAATGTAATACATACTATTGATGAGGGACTGATTGATGTTAAAGAAATATTTTGGGGAATCCTGTGTAGTGAGAGTTCATAACTTGAAATCACATGTGGATTCATATCCTGGTGACGACAAATGAATTTACATAAGAGGTAGCCTTAGGACTGACTTATGGAATGCCAATGGTTCTTCCCGACTTGATCCACCCTTTTGGGCAGTTTAATATGGGGTATCAACATAACGAGTCATAAGCATCATATCTGAAATACCGTAAAACAAACATAAAAATAAACAAGAAATATAGGGTACAATGCATTGTAACTCCTTCACAAATGTGAGGGACTTGCTAAAGTCATGCATCAAACTCTTCACATGCTGTCAATAATGGCATTATACAATACGTACCATACAATACAATGCATTAACAATTTGGTAATGATGCTATAATGCACACAATGTAAAACTAGAGCTTTTATTTTGGAAATAAATCTAAATAACACAAAAAGTTTTAATACATGTAGTTTGATTATTTTCCTTCATCAACGTTGCAGTGACTTAATGGTCAACTTTCCACCTCTGGCGGTGAGGCTGCAGGTACCAATATTCATGCTATATTTACCATAGACAAAGACATTGTAGAAAAAGGCTCTCCTCTATGGCAACAGTGATTAACCCTTAGAATGCTGGATAATTTTATAAAAAAAAAGATTTTTGTGTCGTCTGATTTCCAAAACCTTAGATATCTGCTTAAATTTGATGAAGAAAGATACTTAGGGTAACAAACAGGTTAGATCACAGGCCAGCCACAAATTTACTTGGAGGCTGGCCTGGGCCTGACCTGTTTGCATAAGCATGGAGTTGGTTCAAACACTTTAATGGTTCACAGATATTTCTCTGTGACTTGGAAAATTTCAGGTCAAACTAGGAGATTAATTTTATTACTTAGATTTCGGTTCAAATTGAGGTTTCTAGTCTCTTCCAAGAATGGAAAATAAAAAACAAAACACTTCATCATGTTTATAGTTAGCAAGAGCTACCTTACCCTAAGTAATCAAAGTCTATTTTAGATCTTTCTGCCATTACAAGACCCCATATGGCCCATCCTAGTGTGGGTGCCTTGAAAAGAAAGTAGAAAATATCTGCCATAGAAATAACTTGCAAATTGTTGTATGCTTTAAATGTTCTTACAAAAGAGATGAGACAGTTCTATGCATATTGTACATCAGCATATGTGTACTATTTTCTTGGACTTTGCCCTTTTTAACACATGAACAGTTGTGTTCAGTGTTACACAGTGACTTATAAATTGTAAGAAAGTATATTGGCCAACCCTGGGTTCAAACGGATACTACCATTCATTGTGAACAGAACATTGTTAAGTCCTACTTTGTTCAACTGCTACTTAATGGTTTGGCAAACAACATCTTCAAAACACAAATTTTCTTACAATAATTGGTTGAAATAATTTTTACAAAGGAAGAATTATTAATTTAAACCAATTCTTTCTTTATTCATCAGTTGTTTCTTTATTCATCTGTGCAATGTATTTAAAACACATATACATTATAAAAAGGTTTATGCTAACTAAATATGACATTCTTAAGTTAGTGAATTTCACTAAAACATTTCACATCTGATAAAAGAGGCATTGTAAGTTTACCAGAAATATTAAGTTTACCCTCAGAATAACCACAGGAAGTTGCTTCTCTGCAGCAAATACCCATGAAAACCATTTCAGGAAACTAAACAACGCTTGTATGAGTTATTTCTAATTTCTCTCTCTATTTCTATCCCATAAGAGAATAACCTCCCTTTAATAAACATATATAGTAAAAGTTTCTGCAATTCATTCATTTATGCAGGTTCAGAGTTTTGCCCCAAGCTTTTCCCTCATATAAATTCATTTTGAATCACATGAAACGAAAGACTCCAGAAACAATCGAAATAAAAAGAGAAATTGCTCAATATGAGCAATTTCTCTTTTTATTTCAATGGTTCCTACCCAACATGACTAAGAAAACTTTACCTATAGTATAAGATTATTCAATATTGTTCTTGTTTTCAATTTCGACCTCTCTAAAAGTACCATCATTAGAGAAAAGGTTTTGGGGAAATGTAACTCATACCAGTGAGAATTGGTTGACCTTGATATAACAGTTCTCAACATCTCTTTCTGTGACCTCTGTCCTTGACCCTACATTTTGAACTGCCTGCTCTTCTAAATAATAGCGTAACCATGACAACTGATAGTCTTTATCTGGGTATTTTGTTATGTCCAAGCTATCTGTCCCTGGATAAATCAATTGAAAATGTCACAAAAACAAAATGGAAGCAACACAAAGTATTTTTTAGTCTAAACTTTACATCTTGGTAATATCATAAGGACATTTGTTTTTTCACAAATCACAAAATAAATGGTTCTTTTCTATTGGGGTTTAATCCTGTTTTTATCAATGTCCAAAAATATCATGGCAACAGCCACTAAATTGGTAAATTTTACCTTATTTGTTTTACATTGATTGCGAATGAAGCTTAAAGCTTGTTCAAAGCCACTCTCAATGACTGCTTCCTATATACTAAACCAGTACCCGCGGGCGCTGGTAATTTTCACCTCTACACCACAGTCTCCCACAAAGTACTAGTCTAAGAATTCATGTCTTGCCCAAGGCACTCCACAATGAAATAATCTGAAGCTCACATAATACTGGTATATAGACTATAAAAACTGAAAACAAGGTGAACACATCGTGACCTGATCATATCATACAGTGTACTTGCACAAAATATTTTGATAATAAAGATGATAGTGTTTTTAGAATGCACTTTACCTATTTCAATCAGTATTGTTTTAAGCAACAGTTCTTAAACAGTTTGGTAATACTAATAGTTATTTAGTCTAATAATATCTTAAAACATGAAAAAAGTTATTTAAAAGCTCCTACTGGAGAATGGCTTATTAAGCTGTTCCTTTTTTTTTTTATACATTTTTGTACATAACTATTCTGTCATCTCGTACTTAAACTGCTTAAAACAATACTGATTGTATTTCTCTTCTTCAACATTTTCTTCAATATTGTTACTTTCATTTTTGGTTTCAAAGTCTGTTGAAAGGTACAGCGAATATTAACTCTTAAAATGCTGGGTAATTTTCTGAAGATAGGTTTTTGTGTAGTCTGCTTTCCAAAACCTTATATACTTGCTTATTTTTGATGAGGAAAGATACGCAGAGTAGTGAACAGGTTAGGTCACATGCCAGCTGCAAATTTATTTGGTAGCTGGCCTAGATCTAACCTGTTTGCATAAGCATGAAGTTGGTTCCAACACTTTATGGGTTTAAGGGTTCAAGTATCAATTAACTCATGCCGTCTTGCATCAGGGGTCTTTGTGGAGCAAGGGATTTATGTAATGATCATGATCTATACAGGAAGTTGAAATTCTGTCAAGCTTGAGGCGGCAATGAACTGCTCTAGCAGCAACATGACAGTACAGAGTCAAAGTCCTCCTAGGAAAGACTTAGACACGACAAAGTGCCTCATCAATTTACAAGAGACCATCAGAATAGGAGCTTCAACTGTTCAAATCAAGTTTTAAACATGGCCCTTATTATTAAAGAAATGGAGAAATACACACTAGGAATTGGTATTAGCAAAAACAGGTTGAGGGGAAAACAATTCAAGATTACCAATTTCATCTGCATCTCAACCCAAATGCGACAAACATGCTTCAGATGGCAAGGACAAATTTTGAAATGCCAGGATCAACAATAGCATTTAAATATGTATATTTCAGGTTTGCAATCTAAGAGCCAATGTCATAAAGGCTATGTTAAGTAAGATTCTAAGACATTAACTTACCTGCATGTTCCATAAAATGGTTTCCGATGTCAAAATGCTCATTATTATACATGGCTAATTCTACATCAATAAAGGTTACACTATCTGAAAGGAAACACAAAAAGTTCTTCATGACGATATAAAATGATATATATATAACAAAAGCTGTCCACAAGAAAGCGTGTGCGTAACAGAGGTAGAGTCTCAGCCTGTAATATTGAGTTCAACTTCGAGAAAATGCCAGGACTAGCCTACAATTTGGTGCAAGTACTGGTTTAGCATCCAGGAAGCAGTCATAGAGTGTGAATTTCATACACTTATAGCTTCTGTCAAAATCCATGTAAAGAAGGCAAGTTTGAACAAGAATAAGACAGCATGGTTAAATATTTGATCAAATATTTTAAGATTGATGATATTAGGGCAGAGATTGATCATATATTACTGAGATATTTTTGTGTCGTCTGCTTTCCAAAACCATAAATATCTGATAATTTTTTTTTATCTTTAAAAGATGCTCAGAGTAGAAAACAGGTTAGATCACAGGTCAGCCGCCAATTTACTAGGCGGCTGGCCTAGATCTAACCTATTTGCAGAAGCATGAAGTTGGTTCCAGCAATATAAGAGTTAACCACATACAGTCTAACTTGTGTTAAGCAGCCACCCTTTTAAGCAGCCAATCTGCCTTAAACAGCCACTACAGAAAGTCCCATTGTTAAATTTATAGTGTACATCAATTTGTGTTAAGCAGCCAACCTGTCTTAAGCAGCCGATTTACTCTGTCCCATAGGCTGACCTCTTAACACAAGTTTGACTGTATGTGAAGTTTTGATTCATTACCATCAATAGTTAAAATAGCTTAAAATGCATGCAAAAGTAAGGGACTTGACAAATGACTTTAAATCTTAAACCAAAGACATGACTTATGATAGAATAGTTTTGATAATAACAGATATAATAAAGTTACATGTAAAGCTTGAACAAAAATCTTAAAGTATACAAATGGGTATACATTGTTCAAAGTCCAAGGCACAGTTATGGAATTTGGATGATGACCAAACATTATATGTTTGTGTAGATGTGTGAACTTTCTATTTATGACCTACAGTAACTGTTATAAATGAGATACCAACTTGCATGCAAAAACCTTTCCATAGTTTTCTAAATACAAAACAAAAAATGGCATAATTTGCTTAACCCATTACCAAACAATAACAACATTTAACCAGTGTGTTGCAGACGACTCTTAACGCGCAATTTCTCCTTTTCCCACAATGTTTTCTGCTCTATCAGAAGATTATTTTTCAATTACATCCCATTTATAAATATTGTCTGCGAACTTTTTCAATTTGGAACAGTCTAAAATTTAACATTTGGAAAAGGTTAAATTCCAAGCCAGAAATATGATGCTTGGTCAGCTACCTTACAAAATAACCACTAGTACATTCATAATGACTGTACTGTAGTCTTGTATTAGACATTTGATATGGATTCAACAGCAAGTCGTTTGAAATATATTTACCTTTCACTTGATCATACAGAATATTTGTCGGTCTGAGGTCATTATGACAGAACACGAGAGGTGATCTGAGCTGGTCAAGATGATGTTTCAGTGAATGTAACTCATCACGTAGAACGGTGTATGGTCGGATATGCTTCCTGAGTCTGTAACATCACAAAATATGTGTTAAATCTTAACCAAACACCAAATTTTCAACTGCCCCAAATTGAAAGAGTTTGCAGAAGACATTTTGAAATGTGATAAAATTGAAAAATAATCTTCTGATAAGGTTGAAATCATTGTGGGAATAGGAGAAATTGCTTGTTAAGAGCAATTTCTCCTTCTCAGACAATGTTTTCCAGAGTCATCTGCAACAAACAAGTCAAATGTCGGGATTGTTTGGTAAAGGGTTAACCCCTTACTTTGTTATCACACATTTTGTAGCACCTACTGGACATGTTGCAGAGGACTTTAGAAACTATTGCGACAATATGTCATTTATCCTTTGTCACATTGGTTTGTACCCTATAGGATTATATTATTTTCATACATGTGCAGCATGATAGTTTAGAAACAGTAATTGATAAAAAAGGAATTGTTTATAACAGTTTCTTCCCACTTGCAGAAAGAAAGAGCAGTTAAAAATATTCCTGAAAGTCTAGAGAGAATGGGTAAAGTTTTGTTTACAGCAAAAAGAAATATACGTATTTTCCAATGTCAAGCTAATCAGAGCTGGAGATATACCTGGTACCCCCAAATAATCAACCATTAAGGGTTTAATTAAATTATTCCATTATATGTAGTTTTTCAATGGTCAAAGTTCAAAGAAACAGCAAACGCTAACAATAAAGTAAAAAAGATAATGGTTTCTGTACGAAAACAGGGTAAAAAGCTCGAAAATAGAAAGTTTGATTGAATTTCTATAGTTAGTAACTGAAATTGTAACTGTTGAAATAAACAGGCAATCATGATTAACAAACAATGTAATAACCCTAAGACCTTTATTATCCGCTATATATGGAACAAAAACAAGCTATTTAATAGGTTTTAGGGTTTATATTACTTTGTGTCAGGCAATCTTTGGGCACAGTAATAACTTTGCAAGAATTAACTTGATTTCTTTCAGGTTAGGAATGCAAAATAAAAGTTTTTCAATAATGGAAAAACAGAGACTATTTTCCTATTAATTGAACTTTTTCTGATGGGGTTTAACACCATGTCAACAACCTTTCAATTAAATCATGGCGCCCTAGAATCACATTATTAGTGAAACAGTTAATCCTTTTCCAAATGCAAAATTTTTGACTGTCCCAAATTGAAAGAGTTTGCAGACGACATTTCAAAATATGATGAAATTGAAAATTAATCTTCTGATAGGTCAGAAAACATTGTGTGAAGAGGAGACATTGCTCGTAAAGAGCAATTTCTCCTTTTCCCACAATGTTTTCCAGAGTAGTCTGCAACAAACTGGGCAAAGGTTGTCATTGTTTGGTAATGGGTTAAGTCACCAGAACATGATGACCCCCCATATTATACTAATTGGTAGATCTTTTCATTACTATTTATCAACTTGGTTAATTAGTTTTATATTCTAGATAGGTGAGTCACAGTTACATGTAAATATTACAACAGGCAAAATTGCAACAAGCTTTTATGTCTTGAAAATCTAGGAATAAGGCCACAACTCAGGCATACATCATAGTTTGATGGCTTAATGCAATACATGTACTAAGCTAAGTTATGCTAAATCCTTCAAGTATGGGAAAGACTAAGCTTAGTATTAAATTAACCCTTATAGTGTTGGAACCAACTTTATGCTAATGCAAACAGGTTGGATCCAGGCCAGCCGCCAAGTAAATTGGATCTAATTGTGATCTGACCTGTTTGTTACTCTGCGTATCTTTCCTCATCAAAATTAAGCAGATACTCAAAGTTTTGGAAAGCAGACGTCACAAAAATCTATTTCTAAAAAGTAACCCAGCATTCTAAGGGTTAAGCCATTAAATTACAACACTTAAAAAGAGAGCTTTTGGGTGTCATAAACAATGTAGATTGGCTTTTGTTACTGTTTACTAACCATAATGAACATGTCAATTTAATTAAGTATTGACTAATTAACTCACTATGTGAACATACATACACTTTTTGATAGTATGAACTAAATAACTAACTGCAAGTACATACATAGTATTTTTGCTGGGATCATTGTACGCTGATGGAACCCTGTCTAACATACTGTGGAATAATTTCCAGATTCCTGGTTCTGTATCTTTTGTGTCACCTTCCACTCTGTGAAATGCCAGCATTTCCTTCGCAATCAACCTATGGATTGTAATAATCATACAAAAATGGATTGATTAAAGGAGCACATAAAATCTGAATGTCATTTCTACAGTTTTAGGAGTTTGAGGAGGGGGGGGGGGAGGGGGCGTATCATTGGTTTGTGACTTCTATCTCCCTGTTCTTAGTCATTTAGTTTAAACTCATCTATTTTACCCGGGTTATGACGGAAGCTTTAAGCTTATAAGATCACTCTCAAAGACTGCTTGCTGGATACATGACCAATACCAGAAGCCTTGGTATCTACCATTGCACCAATCTTGCCCACAAGATATTTTGGTTATTGATGTAATGCTTCCTGCTTTAGAGATTTTCAAAGTCCCCTTTATCAGTTATTCTAATATAGGGAAAAGATTGTTTGATGAGGACTAATAGTTCTTTAGGATAGGTTTCTTCTTGTGGCACTTTTAATCAACAGTTTACTTGACAAGGATGAAGTGATACTTTATGTGTTACAACTGACAAACAATTTGTTAAAGAATCAAGAATAAAGACTTTGAGAATTAATAACTTATTTTCAAGAGCAAAATCTCATTTTGACACAATCCTTTCAATGTAAATTATCCAGCTTACTAACTGATGATATAGCTATCGATTTGTAACTTAAGTTTCATTGGTTAGGTCTTTTATTTGAAAATACTCTATACTCGATAATTGTATATCCATACCTTCATTAGGAGCAATTCATCCTTTTGTCACAATGGTATCTAAGTCATCTGCAGCAGATGCTGTAAACTAAGGGGTTGTGGAGTTTATGGTGGTGTGAAAGGTTCTTAACCCTTATAGTGCTGGAACCAACTTTATGCTTATGCAAACAGGTTGGATTCAGGCTGGGCGCCAAGTTAATTGGCGGCTGGCCTGTGATCTAACCTGTTTGCTTTCCTCAATAAAATTAAGCAGGTATTCAAGGTTTTGAAAAGCAATTGGCACAAAGATTTATTTTTAGAAAACTACCTAGCATTCTAAGGGTTAAAAAAGAATTTGGTTTCACCTCTGTATATGCTTGTCTCTAATGGAGGTTTCATCCAATGGGACACCTTTAACAAAGCCATGTGATATTCCATTGTTGAAGATGGCATACAGTGGAGGTCCCAGGCCTGCCTTGTGTAGAACCTTGTAATATAAAGAACAAAGTTCATAACTCTACCCCCATATGGGAATTTGTGACTAGTCCAAATTCAAAGCAACATTTCTTGAAATCAAAACTAATATATATATATATAAAGTAGAACATCTTTATAATATTAGGCAGACACCATTGTAATAAAATGACAAAGTGCTCGCAAGAAGTTTTCATCCAGTGTTCACAATGTGGTTTCTAAAGTCTTCTGCAACAGGTACCGGTATGTAAAAGTGAGGTATTCTGGACTTATGGGTAAACCAAGACCCCATTGGCACTTTGGTGAAATATTAATTTTATGATGATGGGTATAATTGTTAGAAAGGGGAGAAATTGTGTATGAGCATACATGTATTTCATATTTCATCAAACACATTCTTTATGACCATCAAAAGCACACACCTCTAACTTTTCGTTGACAGTCTATATGTTCCCACAGCAAAAATCAAATATACCTTGAATTTGTTAACCCAAATTATAACATTTTTGCCATAGTTTTGATGACTTAGTGTAGTACTAAGCTTAATCATTCATATTTGTGGAGAACTAAGCATAGTATTGCACCCAGCCATTGATTCATTCTTGTTTTACCATTGAATGTTATGTCCATGTGAGGGGAATATATATCTCACATACAATATCACACAGTACATGTACTCGTCAGGAAATAATGAAACAGAAAAATATAAAAACTGTAACTGATATTATAAAAATATTGTTTAAAATTGCAATACAATCAAACATTTTCTTCGCTTTTCTAAAACAAATGCTCTTCATTATTGTAAGCAGTAGACAATAGAAAAGCATACAAAAAACGATAAATCTATTACATTCTTTTAAAAGTTTTATGAAGTCAATTAGACACGTTGGTGATCTCTCATCTTTGATCAATTATTTGATGGGAAAAGCATTAAGTAGCTTTTTAAAAAGAGAGATCGAATATTGTGCAGCGTAAATGAGCTATATCAGCAGCATTGATAGATGCACTGACTTCCCACATATATCTGAAATAATCATGGAATGCCTTCAAAATTCTTAACTTACTAGTTCTGAAAGACTCTTTTCCTATTTCCTCATGTTGACATTTGTTACTGGGCTAATTGAAGGTGAGAGCTAACAACAAAAAGTGTGAAAAAAGTACATCTCCTTAAGATATAAGTTGTAAATTAAGTTGCAAAGGGAGAGGAAAAATTGGTTTAGAATCCTCTACCTGAATATTTTCTGTTTCTTTTTCTTTACTAAGGCAACCCTCTGCTATTTCTTCACCATTGACTCTAACAATCACCGCATCTTCTGCATGTGTCCCTTCTGTATAATATGCAACCATGTGGTTGGACAGACCTCCTGTTAAAACCTGAAATGAAATTATCATGTTCAATAGGACCCCTGTGAAAGATTCAATAATTGTTTTTAAGAACTTCATGAACAGACATGAACAACAAATAGTTGGCTATGAACACAAAGCCTTTCTTGAACTTGTTCATGCATTTCAATAAAAGGTTCATGAACATCAAGAACAGGTTCATGAATCCTGAACATGTTCTTGATGTTTATGAACATGTTCTTGAAGTTTCGGTACAAGTTCAAGAACAGCTTTTTGTTCATAACTAGCGCCATTTGTCGTTCAGGTCTGTTAATGAACACAGTTTCTTAATCCTTCACAGGGGACATCATACATATGTATTAGTAAACTGAATCCTTCACAGAGGACATCATACATAGGTATTAGTAAACTGAATCCTTCACAGGGGACATCATACATAGGTATTAGTAAACTGAATCCTTCACAGGGGACACCATACATAGGTATTAGTAAACTGAATCCTTCACAGAGGACATCATACATAGGTATTAGTAAACTGAATCCTTCACAGGGGACATCATACATAGGTATTAGTAAACTGAATCCTTCACAGAGGACATCATACATAGGTATTAGTAAACTGAATCCTTCACAGGGGACATTATACATAGGTATTAGTAAACTGAATCCTTCATAGGGGACATCATACATAGGTATTAGTAAACTGAATCCTTCACAGGGGACGTCATACATCGGTATTAGTAAACTGAATCCTTTTAATTTAACAACTTCGACAATTTCTGTTGCTATATCCAGCATCACTTCACTTGGTTTCATAGTCTTTCAAGGGACTATTTTAGAAATTTAAATTCCCAATTTGTGAGATAGTCATTTCAAATCACTGATGGAACACCAAAAATACGCCCCTTTATCTAGACCCCTTGTTGATATGTCTTAGGTCTCAGTGAGGGGGAGATATAATCTGTTCACAACATGCCTTTTAACATTTTCCTTTGTGTTTTTGCTATGTGTTTACCTAACTTTTCCTTATTCATAATTGGTTTCTTATCTAAATGACATAATCTCAATTTTGTTTTCAAAAATGATGCTTACTATCTGACATTGCCTTAAAATTGGTCCTGTCACAAATTATAAACCAAAAAGATTGGCTCAAAATGAAGGGTGTGCAAGACTACATTGGTCTCTAAGATAAACTTGCAAATAATTACTCTGATACAGTAGGAAATGCTTAAAGTAATAGATTTTGATTTTTTTAAAGGAAAACCTTTTGCTATGGATGATATGACACTACACATCTTTAAAAATATAGGTAACTGATACACTTCAAAAATAGTTCATAACCCTTTCGTACAGATATACCACATTTATCATACAGTCATAGTAAGCTGTTGAAACTGTTTATTTTGTAAACATTGATCGATCAATTCTTGTGAAAGCATTGAAATGGCTAACAGTGTTCGTCCAGGACAACAAAATGGGTCGACAATTGACAACCATAACACTAGTAAGGTGCAAAAGAGAGCAACCCCATGGCCATTCATGAAACGAGATTTTCATCAAAGCACTGGAAAGCATGAATGCTTATTTCATGATTCATTAAAGAAAACACAGGATTCCAGCATCTCTTAAGAAAGGAAAGAGATATTTAACTGTTTCAAACAATATTTATGAAAAGCAGCCGTAGCATGTACAGATGCAAAACACCTGGGATCTTGTCTCATTGAGAGTGATTACAAATTCCGTACATTGGCGTAGCTTAGGCCTACTTAAGGCACATGGCTACACTATTATGTCAGGTAGCAAAACAAAAATCAAAATCAAAATCACAACAGAAAGGGCCTCTATTTCCTGCTTGAACAAAAAATCATTTTTATGCTCTTAAATACAGACCAGAACGTTTTTTTTTCACAGTGGAGCATGCCCCCGGACCCCCTAGAATGACGTGCCTACACAATAATTTCAGTCAAGCTACGCCCCTGGCGTAGTCACGTGCCAGTATTATCAGGTTTTGTATACAAGGAGCTGGGTACCATTTAACTAAACAACTTGTAAAAGAAACACAGTGGAATTCAAAACTGATAAACATGGATTGTATCTAAATAAAAGTACAATATTACACTGTGACATATCACTGAAAACGTCTCGGAGAGACGATTTCAGTGATGTGTTAATTTGCAATATTGTTTAGCCCAATAATAAAAAAGAATGAATGTTGTTTTGAACTTATGCACATTTATAGCATTACATTGTTCGTAAAACGGTAACCTGCTTTGTATGATTGACAACAACGTATAATGTATATCTAGGATTAAATACACCAGGATATGTTTACATATACACCGACCTTATGTTTGACGCTTTTTGCCAGATTTCCATCATTTTTGCACCAAGACGGACGAATACATCTTAGCAGTTGCACGATTTCTGGACACAGCTTGCCTTTCACCAAACTACTAAAATTTATGCACACATTTAATGATTTAATCGACTTGTCCATTGGTTAAGCGGTGCAGCTTTCTGAAAGGGCTGTTGGATCTACTTAAAATAACATTTGTTTGACCTATTTGTTTTTTGGCGGTCTTTTCAAATTATTAAAAAGAGACGAAACCCACGACTCCGGAGATTCAGGGTCGACGCTGGTCTTTCCCAAGTTCGCATGTGCGTCATATAATTTTACAAATCCTTTTACCTTTGTAACGAACCGAGCAAATGAACCTCTCAAAGACAGAAACACATCCGATCAGTGAAAAACACTGTCGTTCACTGAGCGGTTGTGTTGTCTTTATATAATTACCAGCATGTTCTCTCAAACAATGCATTAGGTTCATAATTTGCATAAACCTTCAACGAACGTTATACCTTTAAACCTTTGATATGTCTGTCGGTATTTTTGGTCAAGTAACTTTTACAATTAATTATTCATGAAGTAGAGTCTAATGACAAAAAGTGTGATCCTTGAAATGTATTAACCACATAAACGCAATGTTATTCATAGCCTTTATTTCATGTAATAGTCATAGAATAGCTCAAAAGCATGTCACGCGCTCCATAAATTAAGTGCGTAGTCCTAATCCTCATATATTCTCAGCTAAGCGCCTTGAATTCGACAATATTTGGTTTCATACATTTATTTAAACATACCTAAAATGGACTATTTAGCGATATTTTCGTGATTCATTATCAAATTTACCACTCAGACGAAAGGAAACCAATTGCTTGTCCTGCACGGTTCATCCTATTGTCACAATAAGTTTTAATAATGCGTCGTCTTCAGGTAACGTGTATAATTTACGAGAGCATCAAAGGTGGGTTCACGGACCATAGATAACGTTTATAAAAGTCCGAATTAGAACTATTTAGTATTTTGGATAACAACGATGGTTTTGGTAATCGCCTCTCGTTTCGAAAACGGATCTGGGACGGGCTCTTTGCGCTATTTTATCTGTAATGTCCCAATTATTGTACTAAATAAGCGTTTAACCCATTACCAAACAATAACGAGAATTGATCAGTTTGTTACAGGCGACTCTTGAACATATTGTGGGAAAAGGAGAAATTGCTCTTGCTAAGCAATTTCTCCTTTTCCCACAAAGTTTTCTGCCCTATCAGAAAATTGTTTTCAATTTCATTAAATTTTGAAATGTCGTCTGCAAACTCTTTCAATTGGAAGTTTGGCGTTTGGTAAAGGGTCTGCGTGACTTGAGCCATAACACGGTACAACTTTTTAGGACAAAACGCAAACTATCTTTAAACACGTTTCCATTATAAATACCTACTAAATGTCCCATTCTGGGAGTGTTTGACCAACATTTTTTTAATCGCCCAAAATTGAAAATTTTTGCAGGCAGCTATCGAGTCGAGATATTTGTCTGGTTTGTCTCTTAAATGTTTACTTCTTGTGTACTGATGGGCCTATGGCCTTATGTATCAATAAAGTATCTATTTCTGTATTTGGGCTGCCTTCGTATGAAGGCGGTATATTATTAGAAATGGAAAACATATGCTCATACAATACATCTTTCTTGTTTGAGAATAGTCCAAATGTCATCCCTTCTAGAATAGAGAGTCCCAAGGGTCGTCAAGAAGAGGAATATACTGAATGTAAGACATCCTACATGAAATTGATAAAGCATGCCTAGTTACGCTAAAATCCATTTATATTTGAAATGCATGGCTTCATAATATTTGCGTGTGTATGCGTCTTGAAGCTGTGCACCAATGATTTCATTAATTCAAAAGTTTTATAATGTATTTTGAATTCATTACTCTAACGACGCTGACCAAAGACAAATATATGTCGGCAGAGCTGAACTGATATTTCGTTTTTAATGGAATATAACCTTGCAGTGTTGTTCTATTTATTGTTCTAATTCTTGTTCTTATTGTATCATTATCCGGTATCCTTTTTTATCAAGCGATTAAGCCGCGCTGTAAGAAAACCAAGAGATGCACATTTACAGGTAACCCGCAAATATCGTATCGTCTATATTTAAATAGACATGAAACATTTTGGTTTTCAGCTACAACATGGCTAGAACTACGGAAAACGCTCGGGACCACTACCCAGCCATAACTTTAACAATAAGCTTAGGTGATGTAATGTAAATCGTATTTCAGTGGATGGGATTGCAGAGAATATCCTCAAGTAAATATGAACTCAGTGGTTCAGCGTTGGCCTCACCCGGGTTCGATCCCCGTGAGGCGAGATAAAATTGCCGGGACTGGCCTTCATACTCGGCACGATTACTGGTTTAGTATCCAGGAAGCAGTCATCGAGAGTGATTTTAATAATCTTCAAGCTGCCGTCACAATCGTTATTAAATAGATAAGTTAAAACTATGTGGCTTTAACTTTCACTGACAAAGCTCGATGCTGGTATAATGTTATGTTTATAAACTTTTCTATTGTGTCAATGGAAGATAGATGACTTGGGACCAATAATGTATATAAAGTTAAGAAAAGCCAGCCTTTGGTACAAACACAAGGTGCTCGCCCAACACCGTAAATACGGAAGGGAAACTTCTATCATTATTGGTCAGCACTATCCAGGGAAGTCCAGAACAGTACACATTGTCGAGTAGTATCGACTCTTGACCAACACATAATCGCGACTATCAGAGTTTCGATTGAAATATGCATAACGAAGGATTTGTAATGAGCATGAGATTCATCGACCAACCACCCGAAAAGGCATTTTAGTACTGCATAGAGTCACCAAGAACGACAGCCTTGTTATTGTGCATTTTTACCGTTCCCGTGTCATTTATTTATGTTTGTTTGGCGCCATATCAATACATTTTTAGTTATGGTTTCCCTGTATTCACCAGTACTATACTAGGACTCTTAAATGTCATGCCAAAGGACACTTCCATGAAACCAGAAATACCGATAGGGATTAAGCCCGGGGCCCCGAGTTGTAAGATCACCAACCTAGCCATCAATGTCCCACGCAATATCCCTGTCATTTATACTTGTTATTCTAGTAATTAACGCAACTAAGGATGCCTTGCATCGACAAATTCGCGATAGCGATGTCATTTAAAGCAGGACAACTTTTGATCTAACATTTCATTCATTTGTACACTTTATTGCGCGCATTCATTAAATACAAAATAAAGGGGTGTGTTAAAGATAAAATGCTCGAGTCAAGCAACGTTTCTTATGTTACAATGATTTCCCCTCACTAACACAAAACTATAGCTCTTCGTTGTATTTTTCTTCGTCATTAAATTTGAAGACCAGTCATAGAACAATACACGAAGTAATGTGTTAAAAATAAGCGTCACCTTACATCACGCTGATATTTGTAGCAGATAAGCGCTCCAAACCTCCCTATAAAACCGCAATACCAAACTTGGGGATTCAGTACACCATCCAAACACTACAGACAACGAACCACTTACCAACATATCATGATGACTACAGCATGTTTCATCATTATCACGGCATTGATCGCTGGAACCATTGGTCAGGACTCGTATCCAAACACATTGACGCTGAATCCGAACTATCAACTATCGTGGAAGCTGTTAAACACGACACACATACAGTTTAAGGCGGAGGTGCAGGGTGCACGCTGGTTAGGGTTCGGAATTTCCAGGACTGGGGCTATGTTTCCTGGTGACGTTGTAATAGGATTTACGTCACCTACCACAAATACCGTCACCCTAAACGTAAGTCAGTCACGTTATTTGTCTTTACAGACGACAAGTTACATCAAGTTAAAGTACTTGTTCCGAACGACATTATGTAAACACCGTTGTGACAAATAAACAAATGCTATTTGTCACAGAGGTTTCAAAAGTTTTTATTCTGCAGAGGAAAGGGCAAGGTGGGGTCTCAGAACCGTTCTGTAGAATAAGGAGGGTTTACTCTTTTGCAATGGCGACAAATTTACAGCACCCGATTTTCAGGCACTACCTAACTGGAAAAATTTCTTGAACGTTCATTTGGATGAAATCATCTTAAGGATATGCGTTTGTAAATGGAAGGGGTGGGGTAGGGTATACGTCGTTTGACTCCTCCTTTTGATTTCGACAACGGTTCTATCGATTTCACAATTTGTCTCCAATTTTACGTCAGAAATTAATTTGTGTTTTGTAATTGTCAGGACATTGAATTCATTTCTTAAAAATGAGAATCTTTGAGACTTTTATCAAAAATACAGTACGTTGATCGATAGCAACGACCGCTTTACACACAGTAAAATGTCATTGCATACCCGTCATCTTGGCCTAGTGGTTAAGACGTCCGCCCAGGAACTGAAAGGATTGTTCGAGCCTCACGAGAGGCGTTTGTCTGGAAAATGTTTCTCGTTGGACTTGTTTTGAAATAAGCCGGTTCGTGAGCCACGTGCTAGTCAAATAAATGGTGTCCGATTTATATACGATTGGCCACTGGCATATTGATAAAAGTTGGCAGGTACTTGCTACAATTAATGAAAAGTGTCTCATGAGCTAACCTTGCCCGGGTCACTAGGGATGGCGCTATAATAAACAAAACATTTTTATGATGTTGTATGTAAAAATGAGCCCGAACACACTTCCACAACCGGTATTAACTTTGCAGTAGTATCTTTTACTATGTACTTTCGTAAGAAGTGTTAATAATTAACCTTTTACATAACGTAACTGACGCAGAAAAATACTTTAAAAAATACTTCATTGACAAAAATCGAATTTGCGTGTGAAAATTATCAAATATTTACTCATTTTGTTTTGTTGGTTTCTACCTAAAACTGTTGTAACTGTTAAACATGTAGAATGGCATTTTTCACGACGATTATAAATAAAATACTTAGTGCGTTGTTTCTGTCTAACTAAACATCCATAACTCTTTCATCTACATGAAGGAGAGAAAGGTGTTTAGTTGAACAGAGACTAGCGTCATTGTGCTTCCAAAACAATCAATGTCAAAAACTGTGTTACATTTCGCAAGACGTCAGTCGTTGCGCTTAATTAGACTTTAATTACATATGGCTTCATGTGGGATGTCGCGTCTTCGATATTAGCACCAGGTTATATAAAACCCAATTGTATGACACCAGCCCCTATCCCCGACAAAAGAACCACACACACAATGGGGAATTCGTAAACGCCGTGCCAATACTCTTTATAAAACCACTTTCCAAGATTCACCCGTTCCAGGCTAGAGATCTGGGTACCGTTTTACTAAACAAGTTACGAAAAATATTTGCGTAAGTCATAATTAATAAGCATGGATAGTACCTTCAATGAAAGTACAATATTGCAATGTTACACGTCATTGGAAGCGTCTCGGAGAGACGATTCCAATGATGTGTTACTTTACAATATTGCTTGACCCAATTTTGAAATAAGAGGAATTGTTGTTATAGACTTACGCAAATCCTAAGCGTAAACCGTTTAGTAAAACAGTACCCTGAAGTGTCTCGTCAAGGACCCCCTCCGACGAACACAAAGAACCCGAGACCCCCGAGTTTTTACACCGTAGCCACTGGGGCCATACATGACCCTACTACAGAATAGAAGCATTATGAAAGCAATAGTTTCTGTCAGTGGTACTCAGGTTTATGTTGTTTAACTTTTTTACATAAAAATAACAATGCCGGATAAAAACAGATAGCCCTGATGTGTTTTATTTGGTAGAGAATATTTAGACGCTAACGTAAGCACTCGGTTTGAAGTCAGCGCCATGCCCTTGATGGTTGTGTTGCTAACCTAGAAGCTATGATAGAATCATGAATTCACCTCTCGTGAATTCCAATAGGGCAAATTTGGTGGTATTATTAGACACATGTTACGACGTTTATCCATACACAATTATTTTTCCCGCAGGACTTCCACACGACCGGACATGTGCGACCCACGTTGGATGCGAGCCAGGATTGGTCAATGATTTCAGGTTCAATCGCCAACAACAACGTTATGTTCGAGTTTGTCCGAGCTCTTGACACCCAGGACACTGACGACATACCTATCAAGGTAATTTTGATTTTCGATAGTTTACAGCATTATTTCAGATATATCGCGTGGGGCATTGTACCAACACACATCAACATTCCTGGAAATGTTTCACGTGTACTTCAGAAAATATTTCCATGCCAGCGACAGCTTCCCCACATGAACGTAATTGATCATTTACGATTGACGAATAAAGTATGTTGCAAATTTGCATACATTTATACGTAGTTGAACAAAGATATTTGCACGAATGCAAACAAGTACATTGGGTTAATTTGTTATCGCACTCTAGTACAGATATGTAATCATGTATAAGGATCATAAACCAGATGAATATCTGTATACTTTATACTTATCCCAAAACGAAAAGCCGTGGTTTCCCTTGCGACGATGACTAATATTCGAGAAAAAAGAAACGCTTCTCTGTTTCTAGACGGACTCCTTCGTTGCAACAATGTCTTTAGCCTTGAGCCATGGTCCGCGAATATCATACGCTAGCTAGTTCGGGTATTTGCACGATTCCCGACCTAAAGCTACAACTTTTTGTGCATATATTTCTGTGGAAAATAATCAAATCGGTGATATGTGAGAACATAATTCTCTCCGTCGCAGGGCAGACCATAGGTTGAGACTACGGATGTTTGCGACGGACAACCAGTTACTTCGTATCAAAATGAATATATGTTGTTGGAATCTATACCTTTTAATTAAACCTATTTTTGACTTCCATCAGAAATAACAGAAGAAAGTTAATTAAACAGATACATCGTACATAGTCATTCATATTTTACTTAGTTTGTACAAAGTGCTATTTGATTTCTAAGGAAGGTAGCATGTATAATCCATATGAGAACTAACATTTGGTATCAAAGAGTGAAGGTTTATATATCATTCAAATAACGAAACTAAGATGGAACAGTTAAATGTGTTTGATGGTCTTCTAATGTTGCTTTTTTGACAAATCAGTTTAAAAAAGTTTCACCATTTGTTGACATGAGAGCATTGAACTTTAAAACAGAAGGCTCTCTATGGTACTACTCAATAATATATTGCTTTCAAATAGTTTAGAAGTTTATTTTTAAACAAATTGTAAGCTTCCTCAAAGTCGTGGGATGTGGAACATAACTTGTTCACAAAATCAGGTTTATTTTCGTATTCAACATTCAATATTCCGCTTTTAATTTAGTTTTTAACAATTTAGGAAATGATTAAAGGCCTCTAGTAGGCGTATTTGTAAAATGTTTTGAAAATCCCAAACTATTAACTAGGTTAAACATATGACAGTAATCCACACTCGGCGCCATTACTGGTCATGATCTAGGAAGCAGACTAGAGAGTGATTAATCTAAGTTCTAAGAACTTGTTTCACAATCGATGTTAATAAATAAGTATAAACTTAACCAAAATAGCCAGTTCCTCTTCCCCCAGATATCGTAGGTTTAATATCTAGCACCAAAACTTAATACTTTTATAAACACGAATTCGATAAAATGGATTTAGACCAAAGTCCTCATGAACATTTGAGTCTTGATGCTAGTCAGCAGTTTTATGAATCCCATAAATTTGCATGCCACATAAATGGACAGTGGTTACATTAACAACAAGAAGGGCCCAGTAAGAGTAGAACCATCGTCAATCCGTGGGTAAGCTAAGGTACAACCTCTCAAGATATTCAAACATACCACAAACGTGATTTGAACACACGTAGTGAAGGCTTCGTGATTTCAAGTGTTAGTCTCATTGCAAGCTTTAGTCTTATTATTATTACCCATATAGTCCAGTTGAACATTTTCCTCTTATCCACGAAGAGCAGTGTATTACTTGTATAATCTTGATATGCACATTTGTATCTCTTAATTGTAAGCTTGAGTGATAAACTGTCATCCGTCGTCCAATATAGCCTTGTACATGTCGGCGTGGCTCTTGAATTATGTGCATAGTAGGTCCATTTCTATGCCTGTAATTGGCACAAAGTTTTGTACAAATTGTGTGATTATTCTAACCTATACCGTCCAATGGAACCCACATGCATATTTCTTTTCTATTTACAGCCCGGGATGACCCATGTGATCTGGGCCTACTCGTACAACCTAACAGCCTTGCCGAGTCCCTATCACGGAGCAAACCGTGGAACTGTCGACATCCAACTTGTACAGAGCGCTGCTGTTGTCGGAAAATAGAGATCTTTGATTTTGAATTGTGTATATACCGTCGTTGTCATATTAGTTAGACGTTTCTATATCTTTACACGTTGGACACCATTTTAATAATGTCTTTTGTATATTTTGAGTTGACAATCGATAATGTAAAATAAAACACATCTGTATGGCACAGGTTTACATGTTTCATGATTTCAAGTGCGGGGCACCAAGTGACATTTAATAGCATATTAGGCCGGTCTTAAGACTACTAGATGTCTTACAAGAGTAACCCATAATCTTCCCTTCTTTTGTTATGCACAACGTTCTTTCCTTTTATTAGAAAGATATTCATAAAACTAAATCGATGAACGTTTTATCGATAAATCAGTTCCATTCCGAGTATTTTCTATTAGTTTCAAAAACTTGGTTGTAGTCCCATGTCATATCCTCTGTGTCAAATGAAAAAGCCATACCTCTTTCAACAAAATGAAGGCTTTGTAGCTTATTGATTTGACAATGCCTAACCTTTCTTCATTTACGTTAACGTTGTGTTGATATGCATGACATACATTAGATATGCACATTCCCAATCAAACATTTACGTTACGCCAATTTACTTGGTGGCTGGCCTGGATATAACCTGTTTGTATAAGCATGAAGTCGTTTCTAGCGCTTTAAGGATTAGAAAGGTTGTTGTTATGTCTTACTTTTGAACTAACCCGTTTTGAAATAAACTATCAGGAGGAACCCGTTTCGAAAAAACCTTGGGCTGATAGGCTCGGATGACTTTTTTAACATTAAATGGTGCCAGTTGATTCTAAGGCGAGTTCTGGACACAAAGTGTACCCAAATGAAAGCCAAATTGGGATTATCAGCAAATCCCTTAATAACTCAAGAATGACTTCTAAAGGATCAACTCGGCTAGATTACACATCTAGTTTAAAATACACTCAAATATAACCATATGGATGGGTTGAAAGCGAGCGAACAACGGTCTTATATACATGTACTGCAACTACATATGAGACTACCACGTTAATCAACATCTGTATATTTCATTCCCTGAATGTGCATCAAATGATTGGCGAATTTCGACGGTAAAAAATCGACAATTTTGCTCTCATGAGCACAAGGCGAGGACGTGGTTTATATTCTTATGATGTGATAACCAATACATGTATATCCTTAGATTTCGGGAGGCTTTAAAACTTAGAAAATGTTGTTCGATTCGATAGTTTCTGTGCTAAAAAGACACTACGATCGACAAGTCTTTCTTGGGGATGTAAGAAAACTATTTGATATTTTACTAAAGAGTCCCATGGCAAATAGGTCTGGCTTCTATGACGATTTTAAACGACCCAGTACTCACCCAGATCCTATCATTACAAATGCATATCTAATGTTTTGTTTATAAAGGAATAGTTTTTGCCATTAATCCATATGTAAGGTTGTTTAGTGGTAAGGTTACCTTGTATGAAAGCTGTAACATTACAAATATCATTTGAGACAATCGTAAAACGTCCAACGCCATACTTTCCTGAATTATCTAACGAAATCGTTATTTTGTACAGGCGGGGGGATCAAGTGACCTATGTTTTTGATCTTATGTCCGAAACAGATAGCCGCTCCCATAACGCAACAGGTATTTTGCTTTTGCTTTTTAACGGCGTTACGTCGAACATTCGGTAGAGAAATCAGTTCTCTGTCGAGTGTTAGACGAAACGACGTTATAAAGCATGGGCTATCATGTGCCATCAGAACAGGAAAGTTGATGGTTAACTCATGCACGGTACACAATGTGGCTATCGTTAGCAAACGCAGGTGCAAAAAGCAATGTTGAATTGCACTTTAAAAGGGGAGAGTTTATGAAGGACTCGCCTTTTTTTTTAACTGTTTACAAACACTGACCCTTAAACTAAGGATACTCTCGCAGAGATGTGTATATTTGGAGTTACACACGTCAAAAAATTGGTATTGACAATCCTTGTCACTAAACCAAAGACTATTTTCCATGTCTTTACTAATAAGTTGCTACAACCCCGTGCTTTCGTTAGTTATATTGCTGTGAGCCATCGCGTTTGTCAGATCATTTTTGGCAAAGCCGGTTTATAAATAAATGGGGGAATTCTTCTTCCCGCGCTGTTTGCATGTTACGTAACAACTAAAATAAATTACCTCCCTTTATTTTTTAATTTTCACATAAAAATTGAAATTACATGAATGAACTTGGCAAATAAAAAATCCTTGAAATTTGATGAATAATGCCATATTCATTGAAAATGCTGACTCTTATATAGTTATCAGGATTGTGCTCATCTGAGTTAGTTCATTATTCATATCTCCCATAGTTTGTGATCATGCCTATCGACATGGTTCATGCAAATTAATCTTAAGTGCCAAACACGTGCAGTCATGTAACAGGGAACCCGTTCATAGGTCTGATTCTTTCTCTGGGAATTCATCAGGAAGTCTTGGGTACAATTAGTTCACGAAGAACCATTGACGTACAGCTACATCTTTACTATATCTTTAAATAGTCCTCTGATTTACAGGCCTAGGAAAGGGCTTGGCATGGAAAGATTTAAATTGAACCAATTCCAAAAGATTTTTTAAAAGTATAATGCTGTCTGTCAAATGAGAATACTATATCAAAGTTATTTCTAAAAATTCTGTTAATTTATGTTAATAAATGAATAAAATAAAATAAATCACATAGCGAATATGTAGAGATGGATTGATTAGTCATATAGTTACTGCAAGCCGAATACAAGGTTTGATAAGGATTTGAAATCAATGACATTATATTACTTTTAGAAAGAAAAGTTGACAAGGTGTTCAACGTTACACAAGACAAATAAAAAAATGAAAACCACGAAAAGCATTGAATAACCAGTTAATTTATGACAAAAATGTCCTTCCGTAGTTTCGTGAACTCGACCAAAGCAACACATTATTTTATAAAACTTTTGCTTTCATCACTCATTTTTTTTTATGTCTTGTTCCAAAGTTCATATCTTTATCATTGTCGCGCAAAATAACCTTCTAGCTGATACAAAAAGGATCAGAAACCCGCGATAGTTGATCCTATAGGGTACCAATCGGAACTACTCGGGTATTTCCGTGAGCTGTGAAATACATGTTTTCATTGGATAAACCCGATGTGTTCAGATTGATATCAATCGGAACTACTCGGGTATTTCCGTGAGCTGTGAAATACACCTTGGATATAAGTGTAGGGTTACAATTTTTCGGGTAAATCGGCATCCGCCAATGAACACCTTTTCTAAGCGTTCATGTTAAGTAGTTCAGTGTGTATGGAAGTGTTGGACATCCTTTTTAATCACTTTTGATCAGTAACTCATACCAAATGGCGAACTTGTTGTTGTGACTCGTATACTTGTTTCCTCAATCAAATTTAACGACTTTTTGGATTTTCCATTCAAGATCTATTTTTAGAAACGAAAGAAAGTGACGTCATTCTCGCGGGAAACAATATGGCGTCATCCCTATTATTTCAGAGGTGTTTTCTATTGGATAACCCCGATGTGTTCAGATTGGATTGATATGGTACTAATCGGAACTACTTGGGTATTTCCGTGAGCTGTGAAATACACCTCGGATATAAGTGTAGGTTTACAATTTTTCGGGTAAATCGGCATACGCCAATTAACACATTTTCTAAGCGTGCACGATAAGTAGTTCAATGTGTATGGAAGTGTTGGACATCCTTTTTAATCATTTTTGTATCAGTAACTCATACCAAATGGCGAAATTGTTGTTGTGACATGTAATAGTTGTTACCTCAATTAAATTTAACGAATTTTTCGATTTCACATATAAGATCTATTTTTAAACACGAAAGTGAAGTGACGTCATTCTGCTGGACAGCAATATGGCGTCATCCCTATTATTTCAGAGGTGTTTTCATTTGATAAACCCGATGTGTTCAGATTGATATGGTACCTTATACTAACTATTTAAGCCAGAATGACGTCATGGTGATGACGATTCTGAATTTTACGTCATGAAATACTCCTATGATGTATATTATTGGCCATCTAATAAATGCGGGGTTTAAAATCGTTTTATATAACTTTCTCCACCTAATCAACGTGCAACTTTCTGCATAGAGCTAATATGTATGTTAAGTTTCGCACATAACATTAAGTAATTCTTTTGCAATTTTGTCTTGGTCGAAACTTATATTGAATGGCCTACAATAGGTATTTACCATACAGTCCTATTTCTCATCTTGATATCGTAAAAACGCATGTTCAAATCGTGTATCATGGTGCGTACAAACAAAAGAAAAAGGTCCAACACGACGTCATCAGAATCTCTGCTAAAAGCATTGGACCGCTACAACAGTACTTCTGATGACAACAAGAAAACAAACCAACTGTTAGGTGTTCCGCGGAAAACGCTATGTCTATGTGACTATGCCAAAAAGTTCAATTACCTGAGCCAGACAGATCTGCTTCAAACCTTAAATTGGATATCAAAGACCAAACAGGTCTTTACAGATGATCAGGAATCGAAACTTGTCGCATATTCTAAACATGTGTAATGGTCTGGCTTTGACAGTTTTACCTAGTTTTCATTTCTAGAAAGTACATTGTTAATCTCTCTTTTTATGCTTAATTATGAAAGACAAGAAGTTGTGTCAATAGCCATCTGCGTTGATCTGGTTTTTTTTTGTCACGATATTTTCCGCAGTCATTTTACGGGGCACAAAATCAAAAGGGTCTACGAGCAAAACTAATGAACCACAGAGCGAAAGTATGTTACAAATAGAGAAGTTAGTTGGGGACTGATAACTCAAAGCTGTCTTCCTTATATTCTTCTTCAGAACAATGTAATCAATAAAGCGCCAACCGAAAATAATAAAAGGGCTTATCAGTGCCTGAGATGCCTCCACAAGAAAGACTCACTCTTCGTGGATGCGAAGTAAAGGGCGGAGTGGCATATCCTAAAGCAACATCTTTGGTTGGACGATGTACCCTACTACTGCAAGCTGTGTTTTAAGTATCAAGAGCTCCAGGAGCATATCAATCCATTTACAAGGCATACTCTGATGTTACAAGAAAAGGGGACGGAGGATACATCCGAGATGTTGGGGTCTAACAAACACCCCATCTCATCTCGGATAAAGATATGGTGGCCTTGTCTCAAGACAAATCTGCGGCCCACTGGGCAACCAAACGAACAAAGAAAATAGACGCTCTAGCAGAAGCCGTTGATACCGTTTTTCAGGGAGGCATGACTCCCTCGCCACGCACTACGGCCATCACCCAGTCTCCTGCGGTATAACCACCTACAACGCTGTCACAACTAGTATTGCAGTACCGTCTGAGCGGCGTTCTTCCGTGGCCTGTATTCATTAATGCTGCAGATCCGTTGTTGTTTGAAACAACATCATAGGCGTAGGAGCAGGGGGGGGCCAGGGGGGGCCCGGCCCCCCCAATATCCAGACTGGGGGGGCCAGAGTATGCTTTGGCCCCCCCAATATTCACAGTGGCAAATGAAGATATTTGTATAGAAAAATGAAAGAAACGAAATTTAACAGCAGAATAAAAATAAATGTGTATTTTTGTGCTCTATGTAATTCCAATTCGCCTTTTGTTACGAACAATAACCAAAATCTTTTTGACGTCATCATCACAAATGGCAATCTGAACACATCAGGTTTATCCAATGAAAACTTAGCTCACAAAATACCCGGGAAGTATTGATTGACAAAAACAGTGGTGTAAAACGTGTTCTAAAGGAGTCCGACTCAATATTGTCTTCAATTGTTAGCCTAAGCTTAAAGAATAATTCAATTCCTTGACAGGGAAAACTAGTTGAATCTGTGGCCGTGACAGCCTGGTCGCTGCCACTTTTTGTTTAGATCAATGCAATTGATTCCCGCGTGAGATCGAGACCTGGCATATCCATTTCATTTTCTTTTTTTATTAAAGATACACATTTTCATACGCTTTCTTTTAATTCTTATAATGTTATTGAATTTGTACATGCATGAATAGTCATGAAAAAGTTTAAGAACATTTATTCTTAGACCGGTCCTCATCTGAAGTTGGCCCCCCCAATGTTGAAAACGCTCCTACGCCTATGAACATCCCACAAAGACGTATCTTCCTCAGCTGTTCAGCCAAATCCCATCTCGGTACGGACAGAAATACTAGAATGCTTCCCAAAAATAGAAGAAATTCAGATCAGCCTTGATTACGAGGAAGACAAATCTCACCTGATGCGGCCACGCCGAATTTGGACGAGAAGCAGGTGGACCCCCATTAAGTCTGTGTCCCTGACATCCTCCTCGTCTCTTTCCACAGAATCGTCTAGGGAAAGGGACCGAAAGTGGAAGGCATTCGAGGATGCCATGAACAAGAACACCGCTGCGCTTCAGAGGCAAGAGGCTGCTCCGACCGAGCTTGCAATGGCCGCCAGAAACCTCAGTCAGCAGATGGTGAGGACAAGACCAAATACCATCAATGAAGGGACACAGACAGCCACGGAAAAGAACAGGCCTGGAGACCGAAATAGTGACCAATATATAGGCGGATAGCAACGAAGAGGAAATGACTAGCCATTGGAAAAAAAGGAAGATAAAATACTGAATCCATACAACACGAAAGAAAATTATAGATGAACAATAAGCTCTGAGGGGAATTTAGGACTTATCACAATTTAAGATACCAGCAATTCAGTTATCAGTGTTCAATCCAAGATGTTTAGGACTTTATCATCTCCTGATGCAAACACATATCCCTGTGTTTGTACATTTAGTCATGTAAAGATAACTTTTTTCAATCATTTGTATGTAAAATTGTATGGATATAAATATGTAATGTTTAGTGCCAAGAAAATTTATGTTATGTTAATTCTAGCTGTGGATTTTAGTTTCTCAGTGGATTTAATATTTTTGTGTTAGCAGGAGCTAAACACTTTCAGTGAGGGGTATTGTAATGGTCTGGCCTCTCTGACCTAGTTTTCATTTCTAAAAAATGCATCGTTTTTTCTATTTTAATGTTTAATCATGAAAGACACAAGTCAGGGTTAAGACTACTTTTTCTTGAATGTATAATCGTACAATTTTATTAGTATTTACCTTTCTACATTGTCCAATGTTTGAGTATCGTTAGGTTATCCTGGGTCGATTTTAAAAAACATTTGTTTTGGCAGTTTGTTTGTTGTTGTCGCAAAGCATTGTGTTTGTTGCTATAGGTTACAGGGAAGCTGTCAGAGAGCGGATTCTTTGAATTTCATTTGAAATCTTTTGACAGCTGTCGTTTAATCCAAATCATTCCATTTCAGAACATTTTTCAACTTAAAAAATGTATGTTATGTGGTTTCTTCTTCTAGTTCTTTTGTTTATTGCTGTATTAAAGATTATTTTCATTCAATATAATGGATAGTCAAACCAAATTGACGCGATCAGAAAATATTTAGAAATTTTTGTATCGGACAATATCTCCCGTCACGTCAAACTTTCGAACGATTCATTTAATGGAGGAAAAATGCGATAAAACTTTTGTCGCACCGTTTGAAGACCCATATTTCCATTCTAATTAAAAAATATCAAATAACTTTACTCACAGTTGTGAATTAATCCTTTTTTTTAATCAAACCATGCACTTTAAATGTATGTATTCCGCATATTAACTTTGAAAGAACGGTTAAATTAACGTTAGTTGACGATCTTTTGCCCCCGATATTTTTACTGAGCACTGGAATGGGAAAACTTATTTAGCGGTTATTAATTTTTTATCGGCCATTGATGCCATTGTTTGGTGGTATATACGTTTATTTAACATATCTTGTCACATCAATTGACCATTAAATGGCCATTTATGCTTTTAATCCGAAAATTAGAATAAAAAAAGTCCGACATTATTTGGATCGTTCGAAATTTAAACGTTAGATTGTCCAATTAGAAAATTAGAAAGCAATCTTCACATTGAATTGTTTTTACTATATAATGGAATATGCCTCAGTTTTTAGCAGAGCATCTGACGACGTCAGAATGCACAGGATTTCCTGTGCATCGCACCGGATTCTTTGTGAAATCGTGAACGCGCAATCTGATCTGTGCAGTTTTAACGCCATTTCGCACCAGTTTTGGTGTGCATTTTCACGGTGCACACCAAACTTTGTACACTGTCCTGACATATATAAGGCCAGTGCACAAACAGATGTAAGACTCCCAAATCTAACACTTTACAAGAACTTCATTTACGTTATAACAAAGTAAGCATTGGGTCTACATAGGAATTTTGAAAGTTGTTATTTTTGTTTTACAATGCATGTCATAGAAGTTTATTGAAGCTATTTGTTCAATAACGTTTTTAGTGATTTATTTCTCTTGCCACTTAATTTTGTTTATTCACCCAGGAAGTCCATTGTAGATTAACTTTAAGAATACAATTCTAAATATTAAATAATAAATTTAAGAATATAATGAAATGAGCAGAAACCACGCTGCCAGACCAGTTTCTTTAAAGATATTAGCCTACGAATGTGCCAAAGAATTTGGCATACAAATGCAAATGTCGTGGTCAGAAAAGAAATCGCAGGAGCCGACTGGTTCGCTTTGTTCCTCAAGTTCCATTCCGACCTACCTTGGGATACAAGAGGCCACAAGTAGCGCTAGAGCAACAGCATTCAATAGTGCTAATGTATTTTTCTTTTACAAAACTGACAGAAGTGTTGGACAAACACAAGTTCCATGCATCTAGGCTAGCAATTAGGGCATATACATAGTGTGTGTGTGTGTAAGGGGGTTCTATTTAACTAAGCGATGTGTACATTTAAGTGTTAATTTTTCCCCCTTTAAAGATTATTTCTGAGAGATATACCATAATACTAGTTTAGGACAGTGAGCCGAACTTGCCCCGTACCATGTCCGGATCTCCTTCACGAAATATTACAATTTGCGAAAAGAAAAAATACGGAAAACTATGTCAAGGCTAGTTTCGCTAAATTATGCCTTTCTTGCATATATAGTTTTCAGATACCTACTTGCAATTGTAATTCGATGATTGTAATTTTTCGAAAAAGGGGCCAGACAAGCCCCGGTCTCTCATACTACTTACATTTTCATATATGGGCATTTGTCTTGCACAAATATGTTGTAGTAGCTTTTTTCAAATACTTAAGCAAGTTTTACTCCTCGATCCATGGACGCTTCGTCACAATTATCTCTCGGTAATCAATAGCCACTTGGTATATCTTACACACGGGTGAATTTATCTAATGTAGTTCTTTTGAGTAAGTTTAGGATGTCGGATCGGGATTTGCAGCTGGCTGGCTGTCCTATCGCGGATCTGCCTGTCTGATATAATTTGGACAGTCCAGATGTAAAAATGTCTCTGCAGCCTGGTATTATTGTCTCTCCAGCCTGGTATGTTAGGGTGCTCGTCTGTGTTGAGTAATGATATATATGGTGGCATCAAGAGCTGTAACTCCACATAGTTTGTACAATGACTTCAGGAGTTCTTCCCAGTGTTTTTCTTGAATGCAGCACTAAGAGGTAACGTTATGTAGTTTCTTGGACTCCAAATTCACAGTGTTGTGAAATTGTTTCCAGCCCTGTGGCGATGTGCGTTTAAGATTGAAAACCTGTCAAAATTGAGCCATATTGTTGTTTCGTCTGGGTGATTAAATTATCGATTTTTTCCTACAGATTGAAATAACTAAAAGAAAGTCCTTTTGAAGGATGAGTTCTTCCATCACTGTTGCAAGTTAATCATAAACGACGTATGGCTTGTTTCTTTTACTGCTTGAAGGGTGGTGGTCCTGGAGTCTGCTGGCATTGATGCAGCTTCCATAGGTCCTTCTTTAGCCAGGCCATCTGCAGCTTCGTTTCCTTGTAGACCTGCATGTCCGGTTGTCCATAGGAGTTGCATTGTTAGTTTTTTGCGCAATGGTCCTTAGTTAACTTATTATATGCTCGATTACATGGTCATTGTTTTCCAATCCTAAAGTCAACTTCTAAAATGACCTCCTATGGGAAAATTGTGTAAAAAAAAAGAAATTAATCAGGATGTAATATTTTCCAAGGACCATTGACACTCTACATTTTATAAATATAGATATGTCAACGCAATACCAATTAAATGTATCAAATATGACTTAGAGGAATGGTAAATTTTCACTGTAGAAAACAGATGTATCATCCATTTCCTGCAACCGTTATATGAATGACGTCGAAAATGAGTGACGTCATAAAATGACTACAGTGACGTCATGCCATAAAAGATGTGACGTAACAACGTTTAAAGAATTGCATTTCATTAGCTCAAAGAGAGAGAAAATATTGTCTTAGCGGAGGAGGTTTGAAAGATGACGATGGGGGGTTTAAAAGAGGGAGAATAATTTCAGGACTTTCTTCCTTGAATTGGGAAGAGGCCAAATCCTGACTTTATCGCTGAAATTGCTGAATTGGGAAGCCAAAAAGCTGGTAGGACTTTGAATTTTCGGGAAAACTGCATGATTATAGAGACATTTTCAATTGGGAAAGTGCCTTTTTTAGGCCCCTGTTATATAACGTAAAAAAGACCTAATACTGTTTTGGAAATTAAAAAGATGTGGCATGTGTGTGAAAGTGAAAGAGGAGGCTTGAAAAGATGTGCTATGAAGCATGATTGCGCGAGATTTAGTCAAGCCTTTGAAATTTAAAGAATAATTTTACCCATCCAAGGACTATACCACAGCCGATGCGAGAATAACCAGCTACTGATTATTTCGATTCGATGGCATAACGTCTTGTGGCTGATATCTGGTTTGCCACCGACGTTACGATTCCACGCTCATCACTTGTTGGAGCACAATCAATTTCAACAACCACATGGCAGATAACACTCTTATGATAGCCCTAGCATTGTGTTGTTTTTTATATCAAATAAAAAAGCTTGAAAGAAGCTAAAATCTCTTAATTAAGTTGTATTTCCTAATTTTAAAGAGAAACATACCTTTAGTGGCCATTTTGATTTTATCGCAACTTCTCGCACTTTCTGCTTTTGAAATATGGTAATTACCAATGAAAACACATTTCCCGCCTTTTTTACAACTTTACTACGATTTCCAAATATGGAATAAAACATCATAAGCTCCGCCCTTTTAGAGCGTCGTTGTTGTGCTGTTGGTGTTTATGTGATATATACATGACTTTTCTACATAACTATGTGCTGTGTTCTTAAACTTTGGAATAATGATTATTAAAGCCTCCCCCAAGAAGTTTTGTCTCAAGTATTGTCTAATAAAAAATTACACCAGCAAGCCAACTCTGGTAGATATCATTATCGCACACATGTAATGAACCAAGCAGAGAAACAGTAGGGACACACACACAAACCCACACATTTTCAGTCGGTGAAAATCACTGTAAGATGATTAATATACCTGCATGTTCTCTGTTAGATCTATATAGCGTTAAGTTGTCAAAGATTCTCAAGTTTACATGAATGTCGCAATACTTAATATATCCGACATGTTCAAGAAATACAATTGTTTAAGCAAAAAGCTATTTTTACTTTCAGAATTTCAACGGAGTCGCAATTAAACCATTCAAAATGCAAATATGATAACATTAAACCCAGAAGTGCAAAATCATACAAAAAAAATAATCTGATGTTATTTTTTATCTTACCGTAAGACAAACCAATTTAAAAATATTTGAATCATTATTGTATTGCACGAAATTTCATGTGATTGCCATCTGACTTAATATGATATAATTTAATATATGAACATCATGAATTATTTTGAAAAAGAATAGCGAAGAACCCACCCGCATTTTTACTATTCTATGTGTGGGCTATTCAACTTGGCATAGGCGTAGTTTTGAGGGGCAACTTCAGATGAGGTGCGGCACACCACAGGGTTCACGCACACCGTTCCTCTCTACCATTCAACAACCACCCCACACAAAGAAAGAACGGGTCTCAGAATAGATATTCTTAAATTTTCTCATGACGATTTATGCATCTACAAATTCAATAGCATTTAATGGAATAAAAAACCCAGGCGGTTAACAGTTCAAAATAATGACCGGTCAACAATTTGTAGTGCAGTTACCAAATCATGACACCTTTCCGATTTTCTCGCAAGAAAACAGGAGAAAATAACGAATTGACATTCATATATGGCATTAATATTATAATCAAAATAAAATCAAATTCCTCAAAAGAGTAAGTTAGTGCATTTCATCTGTTAATAAACATCATTTCTTTCAAACACAACACGACGCAAAGTGAAGTCATCGATTTGCCGTGATGACATAAAAAAGGTTTTAGTTGTTGTTGGGAACAAAGGCGAAAATGTACTAGATGCACCAACAAAACAGAAAACAAACATCTATATAATTTCTGCTATTCAATTTCGTTTCTTTCATTTCTATTTTCAAATATCTTCATTTTCTATAGCGGGTCAGAATGGATAAGATGTTGGGGGCAAGGTCTACTCTTGTTTCAATGTTTGTGTAATGAGGGCTACTCCCGGCGCCTATTCATGATCCCCCTACCGGAAAGTTTGTAAAATCCTTGCTTCGTAGCAGCAGTAGCATCTCCAACGGAATTTTAATGAAGGTATTGGCCACTGTACGCAGAGCATTCGTTATCTTGTCCACACATCGGCTCACGGAGGCAATGAATATCGTCCCAACTAGCTGACTATAATGGGATAACCGAGTTTTTGGGCACAATTCCATGAAAAGTATAACGTTCCTTCAACAGAATAAAGCTTATTATCTGAACACAGAGTAATAAAGGTGCTGGGTGTAAATTGTATTTTCAATCGTCTTTATATACTGTAATTGATACATTTTTCTTAGAAAAGATTTCTTTATTGTTCGTTGTCATGAAAATGACTAACACAACATCTATGAAAGCATGCATCAAAGGATTTGTGAATTGTTTAATGAAAGCAGTATCTGCTTTGGAGCCAGTTGTTTTTCAAATACACACCAGTAGCTTGGAACGAATGGCAGGAATATAAATGTAACGACTGCTTAACTAAAACGCTGAAGCAATACGATACCATCAAGGTTTTTTTCCTTACATTTAGTATGTTTAATAAAATGTTTCTTTTTCTTTTTAACAAATATTCAAAATGCCTCATGTTAAAGAACAAGTTCTTATTAAAGTTAACTGAAATGCAAATCAATTGAGATAATCCTCCTATGTGTTCATTTGCACAAGATCCTTGGAAGGAGATGTATAAATTCTGTTAACGAGATCTTCTGCCTTGAACACGTAGAACCATCTGAAAATAACATAAATTGGTTGTTAGATATACTGAAGTGTATATTATGCAAATCCTGCCCTGATAGCCATGCATCAATTGATGCTCATTGAATAAAGTAAAGTTTTGAAGGAAAGTCATATTCTTCATGCAGATTAGACGACAAATGATAAACAAAAGTAAGAAAAGAAACAATATTTCAAACAACAAATCGTGCTTTAAGGACAACATTTCTAAACTATTACATTTAGGTTTTCTGATTTTGTCAAAATATTAGGTCTAAACAACTCAGATAAACTTTATGTCTAAGTGTGTAATATTTTTTTTTCATTCTCAAATATTTAACAATAGCCATGAAGTATAACAGAATCAATATTGTGTATGCACAAAGAGCCTAACAGAACATTTATAAAAACAAAACACATAGTTTTTCTGACCCATTACCACAAACATTGTTCAAAATCAGAGAGGGCCTAAAAAGAAGATTCCCAATTGGAAATTTCTTTAAAATCATGCAGAATTTCCAACAATTCTGTCATACTAGCTTTGTTGTTTCCTCATTTAGCAATTTCAGCTTCCCAAACTCAGCAGGACTAAGCCTCTATCCAACTCAAGAAAAAAAGGCCCTGTCAATGGGTCATCATATTATGTGATACTGCTTTCCTTGTAAATTAGATGACTAAGAATCATATCTGTTATAAATCGTTTATATTGCGAGAATTCATAAAACTTATGATCCGATTTGATTCATTCTATTAGTCCCTAAAAGTCCTGCAATGCTCGAGTTAATAGTTTTTTTCCCATTGAATGATTTCTCGGCCATTCATCCAGTCTTCTTGGGAACATCACTAACTACTGTATGCATTTATATTCTATTCTGGCAGTATATTTGTCTTGTTAAAGCCTAGAAATACAGACAATAGAATGAAAATAAGATGATAACTGCTTGAAACGTAAATGCTATAGAATAGTATGCAGGTATTAGACTCAACTAAAAAGTACCATAAGTGGAGTTTCAAGTTTTAATTCATAATCATTCTTATCTTTATTAAAATGTTATTTCGCCATTAAAAGTCTTTGTTGTTGAGCGTCTGAGCTCCATAAAATCCATAATGATCTGATGGTTTGGCGTATTTTAAATGTTCTTGGTTGTCTGCCGATAGTTAATGTTTTCTTTTGCTTTTTCTTCTTCTCAAAACTGTCCCTATGTAAGGCTGTGAGAATATTTCTAATATTTTTGACTACATATTATGCAGATATTTGCGTTGCTATTGAAATGTGAGAACACAACTCTGTCCAAATCATCCGAAATGTTCTCAGAGACAAATGTCTTCATCTACATTTCAAAATCATTTTTTCATAAAAATCATGAATGTCAGCAATCTTTTTATCTGAAGGCCATATTTCTTTGGGCAGTTTGGCAAATTTCCTGGTAAGGGTAATGCACTATCAATTGCATATGATATCGGGATTCAAGGCTACTCGTTGGGGTTGTGTAACGAAGTCCATGAACTCTCTGTCGAAACCCGTTTTCATCAATAGACTTCCCAATGACCCGCAACATTGATTTGCCTTTGCCAAAAGTAAAACAAAAAATATATCTGCACACCTGATGTCCCTTGAAAAAATACATTTGTTGCCTCTGCTGCGTCTAATCACCTTTTGAGATTCTATGTGCAAACAAAGAGGTCATGATAGTCATGTCCAATTTATTGGTTTCAAACTCCGAGCAGGTTTCTCTAAAAGAAACTAAATGCACTACATGACCTTTCCTTGTAAAAAGCTTCACATCCACATCCGTTCCTTTAAAAAATTAACTGTGTCATTTCACAGTGTTATCTACTGGTCTTGTATCTAGACTGATTTATGTATCTGAACCATAATAAGCAATCGCTGGATTCAGAGCTGTCGGACTCGCAAATAACCTCAGTCCCTGTCTTTAACGGTAACTGTGAAACAGCTGACTTCTTCATGACTTGTATCTCTTAAGTACAAATTATCAACACGATTCAGTTCTTCAATAAATAACTCATCCTGGTACTCCGAAATTGCACAAGGTTTAGTACTAGCTATAGATTGAATAATTATTGAAATTTTCGCGGATGTTTCTACACTAATTATACGCCCAATTAGTCAGGTCAACACGAATCATTGGATGTACTCGAAAGGTAGTGGTTAAAGCCGCTTTTTAAATATTTGATTTGTTTGATTTTCATCGAACCCATTGTGCTTTTGTTATTTGTGTTATTTCACTTTCGCCGCATGACCGATATTTGCTACCATTGACATTTCTTTGAATTTTTGCTCATTCGATTTTGCATTTTTGTTTCATCGTTGTTTTTTTTTTTATCAATTGTCACATAATATACGTAGAGTGACGTAATAGGGCATATAGTGACGTCATAGTAATTTAAGGAAATATTTTACAGGGGCGTTCCTGGGGTGTTTTTGAGTACGCACCGAGGTTTACGAGCTCTTTGCAGGGGGGGTTTGGGCGTCCTCCCCCAGAAAATTTTGTATTTAAATAATGAAAATGGTGCGATCTTATGCATTATTTGCGTATTTTTGTTATCATAAATATTTGAAAAATTCACATTATTTCCAATGATTTTGGACCTAAATATGAAATTATACAATTGTAGATCTAGCAAATTTTTTATATGAACACAGCGGAAATTCAAAGACTGGACAAAATCTACACATTTAGGCAATATCAAATAATTTTAATACTATTACATCTAAGAATGTATCAAGTTAAAAAAAACGTAGACATATATATCAGCTCTTTTAGTATAGCACTGGTAACATATGATTTCACAGTTCTTGTAAGAACTGTTAAAAAGATATGATTCAACAGACTGAGATTATAACATTGGTAAAAAGAAACTAAACACAGAACAATGCTGGCTATTTCATCGGAAACCGCGAGGCAGAATACAGCGGTTTAGCAACCCGTTATGTAATAAAGTTGCATAATGTAATAATTATTACAAAACGGGTTGAAGTTTATTACATTTTGCGTTTTTCGATGCGAACCCATTATGTAATAAAGTTGCATAATGTAATAATTATTACAAAACGGGTTGAGGCGTATTACACTTTGCGTTTTTCGATGCCAACCCGTTATGTAATAAAGTTGCAATATATAATAATTATTACAAACGGGTTGATTTTTTTTTTCAAAGTGATTTTTTCTTTACAAACCCGATATATGGTAGTATTCATAATGGTAACATGGTGATATTTCCACACTAAAGGTAGCCTCTTCCAAGCCAAAACAGGCTTGTAAGCAAAACCCAAACGTTCTTAAAATCCTTGATTGAGCAATGTTTAAGCAAGGAAACCATTCCGAATGACTAAGCGTACCGCAAACAGTCAAGCAAAGTATCTAAAAAGCCGAAATGGGCTTATCAGCAAATTACAAAAAATATTTTATATGTCTGTTTTTTTGCGTTTAGATGCTAAAAATAGCATCGCAAGTGGCAACAAGTACCGACAAAAAGGCCAACAGAGTTGCTTGAAAGCCAATATGAATATAGGCATATCAGCGATTTGTAAAAATATCAGAAAACTTGATTGTTCCCCAATTTTTAAACGAGGATACTGTTCCAAATGACTCAATGTACCTAAAGCACGTGACTAAGAATGCCAAAATGGGCTTATAAGCATATAACAAAAATGAATTTGTATGTTAAGAATGTATGTATGGTAAGAAAAACATCGCAAATGGCAGCACGCATGAAAAAAGAGTTCTATTCTCGCAGTAAAGCTGTTTTAAGTAAAGTTGCATTAGGTAATAATTATTACAATACGGGTTGAGGTTTATTACATTTTGCTTTTTTCGATGCGAACCCGTTGTGTAATAAAGTTGCAATATGTAATAAAATAAACAAAAAGGATTGATATTCTACAAAGTGAATTTTTAGATGCAAACCACTTATGTTATAAAATTCATAATGGTTACGTGGTGACATTTTCACATAAAAGGTAACCTCTTCCAAGCCAAAAAGGCTTATGAGCAGAACTTTGTTTGAGCAATTTTCAAGCTAGGATACCGTTTCAAATGACTCAATGAACTGACAAAAGGTTAAACCAAGTAACTAAGAAAGCCGAAGCGAGTGCATCAGCAAATTACAAAGGCGATTGTATATATCTGTTAGATACACTTATATATTGAGAAAGACTTCGCAAATGGCAGCGCACCAAAGTGCAGTTCTTTAAGCTGTTTTCTTTAAACGTTGAACTATGTAACAATTGTTACAAAATGGGTCGTGTTTTATTACATTTTGCATTTTTAGATACCAACCCATTATGTAACAAGAATCTATAACGGTCAAATACCGATGTGTTTACACACAAAGGATAATCTCTTCCAGGTAGAAAGAGGCAATATTTAGTTTAAAAATGGCTCAGCTTTGAACAAGCCTTACAAAATAGACACAAACCATTGTTTGGTGACCCAAACGGTCCTTTTATCAATATGAAAAATGATTTTACTTATGACTTTTTAGCCGACTATTCGAAAAATAAGGATAGCTATACTTGACACCCGGGCGTCGGCGTCACACCTTAGCTAAGTTTTTAACAGCAAGTATGTAAATTACGAGTTACTGTATGGAATGGGTTGATACTTTACTGTTGTGTTCATAGTCATAATCTAAGGTCCCTGAACAAGTTTCATATATTTTGTATTGAATTGAAGCAAATTATGCGGCCTTTTGTACTTTGGGTCGTTTTTTTCACATGCGTTCGTAACTAATAAAACCATGGTATGGAATGGACTGACACTTCACACATTTGTTTGGATTGTACTTTGAGGTCCCTGACCAGGTGTCGTATCTCTTGTTTTAAATTCAAACAAATTACGCTACCTTTGGACTTTATGGTTAATTTTGTATATGCAAGTTTGCATCTCATTAACTACAGTATTGAATGGTATGGTACTTTACACATGGGTTAAAAGTCGTCGTCTAAGGTACAGTATTCATAACTCTGGTTATGAATTTAAGCAAATTATGTGGCCTTTAGTACGTAGAAAATTTTGTTTAAAGTTTATGCATGCAAGTTTGTACTCAACACCTTATGAAAGGAATACTCTTAATCTTGGCACCTTACTCATTTTGTAAGGTCCACTGTCCCTGAAACAAATGATATTTCACTGGCAATTACCTCTCTCCCACATTATCGAATAGTCGAATACGCTGTTTTATCGACAACTCTTTCGAGATTATATGCGTCACTTATACTGAAAAAGCTTGCAAACGACCAAAATAAGGAAATACACAGACCACACTGCGTCCTTAATGATCTTAGTTATCGATGAACCTTAAACTACCGTCCCAACCAATCATTTTCGTAGAAGAATTACTTAATCATATATATATTCCCTTAAAATGCAAATCGCAAAGTAAAATGGGTCTTTACCAATATTGCAATTTATAGTAATTGACTGGCCTTTTAGGCCTGTCGATGCTGTCGTACGGAGCAGGTTATCCGGATTTCTCTTGACTTGCAAACACACTGTATTTTTAGCTCGGAACCACTTAAGCAGTTTATTGTATTTTTCTAACAATATTGACGTTTCGACGCATGCAGGTGCGTATGACAAACACCTCGGTATAGATCAGATCAGTTGCTTTTTATTGTGCTCGAGTTGTACAAAAAAATTACAAGGCAACACTAACTCACAGAAATAAACCAAAATCAAATTATATTTAATGATATCTTCTTCTTTCTGTAGCTGCTTCTCACGTGTACAATGATGAAAACGTGGATTGACATTTTGTCGTTGTAGCATCCTGATCAAAGTTATAACAAAACCTTTACTATAGTCATACTCAAACTCTACCAGGCGCCAAATGAAGTTACTCAGTTAAAGTGTATGTTGTATAAAAGTATTATTTTTGTTTTATCCATACATCTAACTTGACCAAAGTGTACATGAAATTAGCGGATGGATACATTATCACAAGCCTTTGTATAAGGGTATATCTTTTTTTATACTTGGCCGCAACTTTACGTGCACTTTGATATAGTTTATGGAATGCCTATACCAAAAAAATCACTAAATACAGTTGTAAAGTTAAAGTATTTATGGAAGTGGGATGGTTATGTCATGGTTTAAAATCTTGATGAAAACTTATTAAGATGCATTTACAGCAGATGATCTTCATATGACAATTATTTTGACATGACGTCTTTTATATCAAATGCATTCAAAGATTTCGATATTTTTGGTGTCTTTATATCAAAATGACGAGTAAGCTATATAGTACAAGTATATCCGGTGCAAAGTACATGTAAAGGAAAAAGGGAGAGGCTTTTCTTACAATATTTTCTACCCTTTCCTAAAACATCTCCCATATGTGTCACAAATTAAACTGGTGTCTGCATTTCTTTTGAACTTAAAAAGATTTAACATTTGTTGTTTGTTAAATGTTTAATATAGGTATAATTTCTTGAAGATAAAACACATTTCAGGAACAAGGTTTCTATATTAGGATTCTTGGTGCAAACGACGTTATCTTGACCAATGAATTAACACTTTTCTAAAGACACTTAAAGGCGTTCTCTCAGAGCTGTGTGTATTTGGAGTTACAAAAGTGAAAACATTGGTATTGAAAGTCACTAAACAAAAGACCGTTTTCCATTTCTTTACAAATAAGTTGCTAAAACCCCGTCCTTTCGTTGATTAACATGAAGTGAGCCATCGTGTTTGTCTGATCATCTTTGGGAAAGCCGGTGTATAAATAAAAGGGAGAATTCTTCTTCCCGCGCAGTTTGCTTCTGTTACGTGACAACTAAAAATATTTTCATATCATTGACCTCCCTTTACTTTTTAATTTTCACATTATAATTAAGATCACATGATTAAAGTTGTCAAATAAAAATTCCCTTCCAGGAAAAAAATTATAATATATAATCTGATTTGAAATGGCATTTGTTCTGTTAAGTCTTTAATCTTGTTTTTCTGACAATACCCGTGGTTAACATATTCAGAAGATGTATCGTAGTATCCTATGTATAAATAATGCTTATTTATTTCCCCGGATTTTTCATGCTCACCGAATGACAAACGCCTAGGCGGTGATGGTAGACTGATGAGTACCACCTCTTACTCTAAGTTGAGACGTTGTTTACAAAATAAACCCGTTTAAACGCCCTTAGATATCTGCGATTTTAATGTTCTAGATCCCCTTTGTATAGTTACGAGCAGGGCTTGGAAGCTGTCAATAATCTAGTTCTATGTTACTTCAGAAATCTTTGTTGTTATTTTTAGAAAACGATTTATTTAAAAAGAAAAATCTCCATCTCTGAGAAAGTCCCTTTAAATATTGAACTTAATGTCTATAGTTAAGATTTTGTCTGTCTTTCTTTCTTCCTTTTTCATCCTAGTTCAAACAACAAGACCCATCTCTTAGTACTATCAGTACTTTGATTGTAACAACAAGGTTTGAGTTTCATCACATTGTGTTTTTCAATGTTAATCCGTTTTTAGTTCGACTTTTCGGATATAGTGAGAGCAATTCTTCTCATCCGAACGTGGGAGTCGGCGTCACATCTTGGTTAAGTTTTTACGTGCAAGATTGCATCTCATTACCTACAGTACGATATTGGTTAATACTTCACAAGTATCTTTAGTATCATCATGTAGAGACCATGAAATAATCTATGGTACCTGACAAAGTTTCAAATCTCTTGATTTTAATTTAAGCAAATTATGCGCGGCCTTTCGTGCTTAGAAAATCCTGGTTTAGTTTTTACGTGCAAGTTTGTATCTTATGAACTACTGTTTGTAATGGGTTGATACATCACATTCGTGTTTGGTGTCGTTTTGTAAGGTCTTTGACCGAGTTTCATATGTCTTGTTTTGAATTTAAGCAAATTATGTCGTATTTTGTACTTAAAAAAAATATTGGTTAAAATTGTGCATGCATATTCTATTACATGTATTATGCTACTTTGTTTCGCTGATGACATGGTAATTGTTGGAAACTGTACCGAAGATTTGCAACTTAGTTTAAATAAATTACATCTGTATTGCTCCAAGTGGGGTCTTGAAGTAAATACATCAAAAACAAAAAACGTAGTTTTTCGTAAGAAGGGTCGATTACATAATAACGAACAATGGTATTATAATAACTCAGCCATAGAAATTGTTGATAATTTCAACTACCTTGGAGTTACTTTTAACTACACGGGATCATTTGCTTTAAATAATCAATGTCTAATTGGTAAAGCTTCTAAAGCAATGCATATCTTATATCACAATGTTAATAAATATGATCTGAAACCAAAAACTGCTATGCAATTATTTGATGCATTTGTTATCCGCTTTACATCAATAGATTTACTCAGATTATAAAATATTGGTTAAAACTAGTTAAAACAGACTATATCATATTAAAATATGTTTATCAATTATCTCTTCAAAAAAGTAATAATGGAAAGCAAAACTGGGTTACTAAAGTAAAAACATTGTTAAATGACTATGGATTTTCGTGGGCATTTACAAATTACAATGTTGTTGACGAAAATTCATTCATATCAAGTTTTAAACAAAGAGTTATTGATTGTTTTCAACAAAAATGGTTCACTGACATGCAATCTAATTCGGTCTTAAGCACTTTATATATTAATATTAAACCCAGTTTTGGCGAGGAGAACTACCTTAATATTGTTGTTAGTAAACATCTTAGAAGATATATAAGGTATGGAAGAGAAAGAATACAAAGAGGTGAAAGAGTATGTCTATTGTGCGAGTGTCGAGATATTGAAGACGAGTTCCATTTTATATTAAAATGTGATAAATATGATGATCTCAGACAAAAATATGTAAAAAGATACTTTAGAGAACGCCCTAGTATGCAGAAGTTTGTCGATCTTCTATCATCTACAAATAGGCAAAGTCTGCTCAATTTGTGTTGCTTCCTAAGGGACGCAACTAAAAGGCGAAATAACTTATTACTCTACTTACCTAGGGATCAACCATAACTTTATAATTCTGGTTTTATTTCAATCCAAAATCGACATTTTTATCTAATTAGTCCATTCTCCAAAGACTAAGATATAGGTCTTATTGTTAATGCAAAAACATGAACATATATGATATCTTATTCTTAATGCAACTGTCGAAATATGTAATTCTAGTTGTCGCTTTAATATATAAATTGAAAGAAAGTCAGTGTATAGATATACATATGTATTAGTATCTAACATCAGAACATAAGAATTTATCTATAAATGTGTTTGTTGAAATGTGTTGGTGTGGGTGTGGGTAATTGGATGTGTGTGAAGGGGTGTGTGGGTAGATGTGTGTGGGGGTGTGGGTGTACGGGTTTGTGTGTGAACATGTATAATAATATATATATGTACGACTATATATTTATATATAGATGCATACTAACGAGAGGGTATTTAGTATTAAAGAATATATGCCATTGTTTTCATGTGATGTATCAATATGTAACAATTGTATGTGTATGTAACAATGTACTATTGTATAAGTTACAAAACAGAAATAAAACATCTATCTATCTATCTATTACATGTTGCAACTTTATTGCATAACGGGTTGGCATCGCAAAAGACAAAATGTAATAAAACTAAACCGTTTTGTAATAATTATTACATAGTGCAACGTTATTAGAAAACAGCTTTACTCAGAGAATTTCATTTTGGTATGTGCTGCTATTTGTGAAGATTTCCCACCATAAAAGTGTTAAAACAGATAAATAAAATCGCCATTGTAATTTTCTGATAAGCCCTCGTCGGCTATCAAAGTTACCTGGTCTAATCTTTTTCGGTACATTGAGTCATTCGGAACGGCATCCTAGCTTGAACATCGCTCAACTAAAGATTTTCCGATAACTTCTGACCTTTGCTCATAAGCCTCTTTTGGCTTGGAAGCGGTTATCTTTTGTGTGAAAATGTCATCACGTAACCATTATAAATATTATAACAGAACGGGTTGGCATCTTAAAGTTCGCTTTGTAGAATATCAAGCCTTTTCATATATTTTATTACATAATGCAACTTTATTACAAAACGGGTTGGCATCAAAAAACGCAAAATGTAATAAAAGTCAACCCATTTTGTAATGATAATTACATAGTGCAACGCTATAAGAATACGGCTTTACTTAGAGAATTGCACTTTGAAATAAAACCATAGAGTTACCCCTTTTGAAGTCATCATTTAAGTTTGTCATCGGAAAATCTTCATACGACATTTGCTATGTTCATAGCATTGACCACTGTGCTAAACCTAACTATCATATTACTTGTACAGCCAACTGATCTTATTGCTTATACGCCAATATATGCTGTCCATCAAAGGTTCTCGCCATATTTTGGTCGTATTCAATCGGTTTTTGTGTTTCACTTACGTCAGAAAAAGAGATATTATAGTCCATTTCAATATCGCTGATAAGCTTTATCTGGCCGAAAACAACTTTATGTGTCTCGTTTCGAAAGGTTCTGCCATATATGTGTGCCATATCTGAAACATTTATCGCGAACAACCAAGTTTTCTGATATTTCTACATATTGCTGATATGCCTATGTTGGCTTTCAAGCATCTCTGTTTGCCTTTTTTCGGTACTTGTTGCCACTTGCGATGGGATTTTAAGTATCTAAACGCTAAAACAGACATTTAATTTTTTTTTGTAATTTGCTGATAAGCCCATTTCGGCTTTTTAGATACTTGGCTTGACTGTTTCTGGTACGTTTAATCATTCGGAACGGTTTCCTTGCTTGAACATTGCTCAATCAAAGATTTTATGAACGTTTGGTTTTTGCTTATAAGCCTGTTTTGGCTTGGAAGAGGCTCCCTTTTGTGTGAAAATATCACCATGTTACCATTATGAATACTACTACATATCGGTTTTGTAAAGAAAAAATCACTTTGAAAAAAAAAAATCAACCCGTTTCGTAATAATTATTACATATTGCAACTTTATTACATAACGGGTTGGCATCGAAAAACGCAAAGTGTAATACGCCTCAACCCGTTTTGTAATAATTATTACATTATGCAACTTTATTACATAGTGGGTTCGCATCGAAAAACGCAAAATGTAATAAACTTCAACCCGTTTTGTAATAATTATTACATTATGCAACTTTATTACATACTGGGTTGTTACACAGCGAGCACAACTACGGAATACACATTGTTACACCTTGAATAGCAATGCAAGACGCCGGTCTTTTCTTCTTGCGAATATATCGACAACTCGCTCTGCGCTTAATTCCCTATCACGGTTAATGTTCATCAGTCCCAAACCTGACAGACGTTCTGTTGTCATTGTTGCCGCAAGGTACGTCTTCAAACGTCGCATAGATCTGATTGACCTTTCAGCGGTAGCTGTCGACACTGGCATGGACAGTAGCACATGGAGGCATTTTGTCACGTTTGGGTAGAGTTCAGAGTTTGTTCTCCCTAGCGTATCTGCAATGTTATCAGACTTGTCTTGAGCACTTTCACATCTGACTTTCCACCTGCGACATTCACGCATGAATATATCTGCATCGTCTGCAGGTAGGTCGGACTGGAACTCGTTGAACAGCTCTTGCATGATTTCGCCTGTCAGCTTACTGACTCCAACTTGTAGCAGATGCTGTGCCTTGAATCTCCCTCCACCTTGCAACAAACGAGTATCAACTTCTTTAATCAGATGATCAACGAAGGGAAGATACATGTTTCGCTTCCAGAACTCCGCTATGGTATCTGCTGGTGTGTTTTGTCTGTGCTGCATTCTCGCTACCCCTCTAGGGCGTGATGGTTTAACACCAACCATGTCTCCTACTTCAATGGCCTTATTGAAAAGTTCGTCCCAGACTAACGGATCATTTCGCTCATCTGATAGTAGTCTATGTACTACTGCTGCCTCTGCCACGGCTTCCAACAGATCGCACGACTGTTTTTGCAAGATCAAAGAGAGAGGAGCTAATGAAGACAGCGCATGTTCAGCTGTAATAAGTGATATGATAAAGCTGAACTGGAGTACTGTCGTCTTGTGTGCCCCTGCCTTCATATCCCCATGATTCTCACTGAGATCTTCCAGTGCCGCCACAACAGAAGTATATGCTGCTTTAAACGTCTTCAAAGCATCTGCTCTTGCAGCCCATCTGGTTTCACACAATGACTGGAGTTTTGTTCTATGGTCCATATCTGCTCTGCTGGTGTGAGAAGAACTTCTTCTAAATCAAAGCAGACAGCTATACAAACCTTTGGAGATACTAGAAATGGCTTGAAGGCCTTTGCTTTTGCCCTTCTTTTTCTTGCCTTGTACTTTCTTTGTCTTGCACATGGCTTTACATTTTAGGCATCAAAAGATCCTTTTCATTATCAGAGGTATTTAGGAAAGCAACACGTGTGTCTCATCCGTCTTAGGATGGCCTGATCATTCCAAGGTAAAACTATTGATCAAATATCTTTCGGTACATAGTAATACTTGGCAAGTTTGCATTTTCTTTGTATTGTTCTTAAAATAGCTGATACAATTTCCTGAAACTGAGACCTTGCTGTCGGTACAATCTGGTGGCGTCTACGACAGAAATGACTTTCAATGGTGGGAAATAAACCTGCATGATCTGTTACTTTATCCCTTTCTGGAATTTGACATCTTATTTGGTGTATTGTTATGTTTATCCCTTTTGTTTCTGTCGCATATTCCAATCAGGCATTGCTTTCCATGTACAGTTCAAACAAATTGTTCCTAAGTTCTCATTGTTTCCCAAAAGAGTTCTCCAGACTTTAACAACAGTATCACTACATCCAGTTTTTGTAAGACAGTGAACTTACAATTGTATACTTTGTCTTTATGTGTTTCTGATGTTACTGTATGCCCGTATTAGATTTTCATTGTAAATAAAGTACCTTTAAAATTTACATAAATCATAAAAAACCCTTTCATTTGTAAAAACCGAAAGTTCGCTTATGATGAATAAGTAACCTTGTTCTCACAGACTTATTTGTTGTAAGAATGTCAGGTGTTAATGTATTCAAAACCATCTCAATTTAAAAAGGTTTTAGACAACGCCATATATGGCATATCGTATTTTGTTTCATTTTGATTTATATGCAAGTGAATCATAAACTCTGATGCATTTAATACAATGCATTTATTATAGACTGATTTATTAACCAATTTGCTCAATTAGATTTTTAATATGTAATGAAATCATTGGATGAGTGAAAGAGTTCAGGATTATTCCTAAATTTCAGGTTTTTGAGACTTTGTTCCCATATAATGCTACAGCAAACATGCCTTTTCAGGATTATGAACTACATATTACAGGTTTTTGAATTTCTTCAACTTCCACCCATGTCATTGAAACATGATAAATTTGTCTATGACCACTGATTACATCCGTGTGTGGAAGATACGGAAAGAATATTATGCATAAGTGTTGATGGAATGGCAGGAGCATCATTCAATAGGTACCCACAAAAGAACTGATATACTATTAGAAATATTATGAAGTACTGGTGTAGAAATGTCAAGAGCATCAAAGGGTACATTGACTTTTACAATATAACTGAACTATTATTGAAACATTGTAAAACATCTCTTCGATTCAATCCATTTACCCATAATTATATACTGAATCTTGTAACAGACAACAATTTTTCCTTATCAAGTGGGTCTCATTTTCAAGTTAATGTAACATCCTCGTAAAAGTAAGCATTTATAACAGTAACACTGCTTATTATAAAAAAAAATATCCTTTTCCACAATCATCTATAATGCTATCAGTTAGTATAGACTTCTAGTTAAACGACCTTATGCAAACATGAATATAACGGTTTATATAGCGACATTTTAATAACCATTTATTTCAGCATTGATTATCAGAAAATCTGAATCAGTATATTCAAAAGTTGATAGCCATGTTTAGGAAGAAAGTAACATCAATATATACAAATATGTCAGAATAAACATCAGTATTAGTTAATAACTATAAAAACCAATATTTACAATAGTAATGCATTGCTCAATATTGAACTTGCCTTACATTGTTTGAAGGCATGACAATAGTAACTGCATTTAATAAAAGTCTTGCAAAAATAGATACTTCTTTTTTGAGATAGGATTTTTTTTTAATCAAAAACAAAATATTTTTGATTCATAAAAAAAAATCCTAAATTGAATGCCTCTTTCTGTATTTTGTTTTTCTTGAAATGTGAACCTAGATAAACTATTCATATCTGGAACCATCGACTTATAATGAAATTAAACATCCAATAAAGGTTTAGCATCCGATCAATGATAAACGATGTTACTCGTCGGGTATGGTGTTTTTGGACTAAGGGTGTGTCAGCACATAAGTCCATTGAATTTACATACCACGATTTGAGGGACGGTACTTTATCGATACATAAACAGCGATTTGACCCTAATTACTCATTACACATCCGCCTTCACTGTGCGGACTAATACCTTCTTGGAACTAAGAATTAGTACGGATTTATTGGCTTTGTTTTGCTCTACATTATTATAACTGTTGCCTCATGGGAAATCGTAAAATGTTCGAAAAATAGACTATCGTTCAGTTTCTGTTGACAGAAATAATAGTTATAGTATTGGTTGTAAAAGGAGCAACTGTTTCCCTCAAAATGTTGCCCAAAGATATTTTAAAACGTATCCTCAATCATCCTGCTTTACTTTAAACGCATTAGTCCTTCAGCGCTTTGATTTATAAGAGTTGTTGAAGTATCGCGGTTTTCTGAGTGCCGATAGTTCTGCCCAACATGACCCAGCCCTCATAGGCTGTTGAACTTCCTCCTTCGATTCAAAGCCGCGCATTTCAAAATTACAAAACCATTGTTGAGTAGGGCGGGGACGGGCACCCGGGGACGGGCACCCGGGGACGGGTCAGGTACAATCCACTACTTGGGAAGCAAAACGCTACCCTTACCCGACGTTATTTTTACCTGGGTTTTAAATCCAAATAAATGTGTGAATAGACACTCAAAGTTTATAAATACCAAACAAGCAATTCATTATCCTCCAAACAATTTCTCAATACTTGTACAAAAATGTCCCTCGCACTGTACATACTATTCAACTTGAAGGCTGCTCGACAGCTATCGAAGCTAACATTTGTTTTGTTTCAATCGTCGCATTAAGTCATAAGCGCTTGGAAATCTGAAACATAAATCGCAATTCTGTGTGGCACAGGCGCTTTTGATAACATTGTCCATCGCGACATCTCGAATTTTTGATATGTAATATTGGTGTAGGCAATTTAGTGAGGCTTTCCCAAAGCAACGTTGGTTTTGATGGCTGAGGAACAGCAATGGAGAAAATTTTAGTACTTGTGACATATTTCTACACGTTATGTTTGGGGATAATTTAGATGCGTCTGATCCAATTGTCAATGAGTACCATTGACCTGATCTTGTGTTAACATTAACAAACCCATTCACTTGCATGGCCCACGTCGCACTATCGAGACCAACGTGAAGATTTTCGATAACCGTTAACTGGACATCATCTCACTAAAGTTTGAAAACACGATGGGATTTAGGCATATCAGATTTGAATTTAAGGGAGAATAATGTTGTGTAACATTGCCTCTGGTACCCGGGTAATAAATTACTACCTGTTCAAACTCTATTGTTCACGCATGGTAAGCTTTAGAAAAATTGTCTTCGTGATAAATGGCCGAGAGGAGTGGGTGGGGGGCGGGGGAGTATGCAGATCAGCTCGGGGATATTCGGATCTTTGGCCTCCTGGATTTTAACGATAATTTCAACTTATGTTTGCTTGAAATGAGACTAAAAGAGAAGTGAAGATTAGTGTGAATTGGATAGAATTCATTAAGTTCTTTTAACCAAACATGTGCGGTGACAAACCTACCGATGGGAAAATACTATTTATATAGTTGACCAAATTGCAATGTTTAATTATATTTCGGCCCAAACCGCGTTTTCCGACATAATTTGAAGATACTTTTAGTTCTAAACACGATTTGAAACTTGATTGCATAGTTTTCCATTAATTTGCTTAAACTCATTTGTCTTTGAAAATATTGTTGCAAAACGGGCTTTAGACTATTCTGAAACGGGTTGTTATAAAACTTTCTAATTGCAAAACAAAACCACCCCAACACATTTTCCAATGATTTTATTGCGAAAAGGGTTTTATTGCGAAACTAGTTGTCACATTCACACTAGTTGTTCAATATGACCATCGTTTTTAGACACTGTGCGTTTTGCGTAGAAGCATTTACTTTAATTCAACATTTTTATCCAACATCTTATTAAAATGAATTTTTTATGTACATATACAATCATTTGAAATGAACCAACGTCTCCAAACAAGGAACTGAACTTTGTTAAATCATTTACATTCTTTTACAACGTTTAGAAAAACATGAATCAATATTCTGACATGAGTAACTAACAGCACATCTCTGCAGGCATCTAACTTCGTGCATAGCAATTGTTTAGTTCTGTGTACATACATTACTGTGAAGCCATTGGCGCTTGGTCAGTAGTATTGTCAGCGTATAGAAAATAGTCATCATTCATATAAACGGCCATGAGTTCATTATATGGTCTGTAAAACTCATTTAATAAGTGCCGTGTTGCATCTAGCATAGGCCCCTTTTTACTAAATTCGCCACTTCTGGAATTTTTCTTTTGAGGTCGGCCAACTATTTCCTGTAGCTTGTCTTCTGAAAGCACACCTAGAAAGACAACATTACAAGAATACATTCAATAGTTGAGTGAACTTACTGAGCATTTAATAAACGACCGAGCGATTCGGATGTCGTTGGCTTGGAAGACCGAATCTCATTTGATGAGTTAATTCAGCCTTCTAGCGGTGTAGCAAGCTTCTATAAATACATTCCAGTATAGTTTGTATTGATTCAGCATCAAAGATGTATTCCTACTGAAGCTGGTTTAAACAAGACCTTGATATTATCAAATTAGGTCTTTAACTTGTTATATATTGAAACTTAAACTAAGCAATTTCCAGGTCCCCTTCAAAAGGACTACCTCACAGAGTAAGTTAGAATTATATATTTTATAGAAAAGAATGTCCTCTACCACTTTTGGTGAACGCTCTGCCGCACCACCATGGTGCTGAGGACAAAATCGGTTGCGTAACTTCCGGTTTAGCGTTTTTAGGGTGGTTTTTGCTATTTTCCTACATTTTCAGACAAGTTATCTAACATCATGATTTAATCCTTATCGAATTCAAATGCATTTAGGTAAAGTTTAAGTTTTGAACTCGAGGAATTGGGTGTGATTTCGTAATTTTCCTCGTCGATGCAATTCGAAAGTCTGCAACCGCACCACCAGGTAATCAATCATTGTGTTACTATATTTAAACAAACCGATAATGCAGCAAAGTTTGCAACTTGGTAGTTTTGACTATCATTATTGACTAGAACATCCTATTTACCTTGAAATTAAATGGCAAATTGCATATGTTACTGGTTTTGCGAACGGGATATCGGGAGGATGTATTTTCAAGTTCCTTCGGCCGGGAAAATTTACGAAATCCCAGACAAATCCACGGGTTCAAATCTAAAACCTTACCTATACGCGGTTGGTTTCAATAAGGGTTGAATCATGTTTTTGAACTTTTGATTACTAGTCTTAAAATGCAGAAAAATAGCAAAGACGAACTACCCTAAAAAGGCTAAACCTGATGACTCGCAACCGATTTCGTCGTCAGCACCATGGTGGTGCGGCAGAGCGTTCACCAGCCGTGTCTACGGATAAAATTAAAATTCAGTTCATTAACGTTTAATTTGTTTTATCGATTCGCTTCTCAACACGTTTAAAATAAAAGCAGTTTGGTAAGAATATAGTATCATGGGTGTCTTATATACATTGTTCAACCGTTAATTTCTCAAATAATTAACTATCACTCCACCCTGCAACATCTTCCAAATGTATAAGACCAGATTGGAACCTAAATACAAATGGTTCGAATCTCTAATCACCATACACTAGTTAATGCCGTTGCTGGTTCTAGCTATTTTAGGATTGAAGGTGCTTGTTCACAGTAGAGAAATGCAAAATATACTACCGTTGAAGCATATGGTGAAATCATTATTTATTCAGGTAGCGTCAGCTAAACTGTGTTTGCGCAGTTTATGTGCGGTAGATCTGAAAAGCGATGGCCCGCTTTCGGACAAAGATAAATGTAATACGTACAATACAGAATAAAAACGATCTACTGTTGCTTCCAATGGCTATTTTGTAGTGTGTTTGAAGTAATATAGCTATTGTGCAGCTTTAGAGAAATAAAGTTTTAACATCCACAATGTGTCACATCTGTGAACAAACACATTAAACCAATACAACACGGCCATCTGATTGATGACAAGGATTGTTTCAGAACAACATCTGTGAGATGAACCCTTTAAGAAAAACATTTATTTGGTTAAATGATACCGTGAGTAAAAGGAAAAAATAGATAACAGATACTTGAAAAGAAAAGATAAAGTTTCTATTCTACCTTACGTGCACAGGTGTTTAGTAACAGTGAAACACTGACATGTAAGTTTGTTTCTATCATCATATATATGTGATACATCTATGTTTACATCCTATCCACATATATGCATAGGAGCATCATTCCCACAAATAGCCTCATCAAACCTTATTGTGTGGGTATACATCAACACCGTCTCGTCGAGACGAATCTAATGAGCCCACACAAAAATAATTATATATGTAGAAAAGTTTTTGAAATGCTGCAAACACTTACTGATATTCAAAAATTCGAAGATGTTTGCTAGGGTGCTTGTCTGTCCTAAATCTTCTATATGCAAGACGAGTATCTGGTCTCGGCCGTATATCCGGATCAGGTCTTCCATATAAATGTTATAGATCCCAAGATAAAGCAAAATCTGTTGGAAAAAAAGAAAGAATAGAACTTGTATACTTCAACATTCATTATCTTAACCTTGGATGTTTTGTTAAGAAGCTTTATTTTTAAAAAAGACTTAATCGATACACATTTACAAGTCATGTCCAAGGAAAACGGTTTGAAGATGATCAGAATCTCCATTGCGCATACATGTATCGAATGTCCCACATAGATAAATGGTTTGTAATGTTTTTAAATGTAAACGAAATGCAAATAAATCCTTTCACATACACCATTTCCAGAGATCTTCAATGAAAACGATGGCTTACCTATTATTACTTGACATAGATATTGAGAAACTTGAACATGCATGTAGGTATACGTAAACCATCCGGTTTGACCAACATTTCAAAAAGAGTTTTACGGAGCAGTCGCATACATATACATCCCATGGATCGCATTTCAGAAAATAGATGTTTTCCTGGTTCGGAAAATTTAATGGCTACAATTTTATGGCTTGGCCAAAAGGCAAAAATGAAAAAGACGTTGTGTAATGTGCAAGGTAGACACGATTCGCTGTGTATTAAGATTAAATCGCTCACTGGGAGCAATAAATTGTTTTGTCAAATGGTTTCTACAGTGAAGAATTATGGAGTAGGTGGTTGAATATCACTTTTATTTAAACCATTTCTCCAAACTACATCAGTTACAGATTTTAACCAAATGAGCGTATCCTTATTGCGAGAGCATTCTTTTTTATTTCTTAGAATTGCACCCTTATTTGTTGCTTAGCAAAATTAAGGGCCGATAACATTTACACAAGTTGTTATTTGGAAACATCATACAATTAAAACTTTTGAGATTGTTTCAGTTTGAATAATGTTTCAGTTTGAATAATGTATCAATTTGGGTTCAATGCTAGAACTCTCCATTACACAAATTTACATTGAGGCTCGAAAAAACGGGTTTCTTATATCTTTATATGAAAAAGTACTGCAAAAGGCGTCCAAACACAAATTTACATTTATATATATTATGAATACTTTCTTATGGATCCTGGTTTACACAATATTACTTGACGTAAACATTAAATAGAAGTTCAATACTGACTAATCTCCACAGGTTGACTGATTTGGGTACAAACGTATAGAACACATCCCTTTAGATAAAGCGTGATGTAAGAATTGGAGGGGGAGGAGGGGTTGAAAAAGTCCTCCCCAGATAATTGAGATAGTACGCAACGTGTTTGTACGATTAGTAGAAAAGATTTTTAACAAAAGTTTCACCATATCACGGCGATAAATATAACTATCAATGCTTAATGAACTGCCTTTCCACTTCTATGAAATTAGATCTCCAAGACAATGCCTGATTTCCTATATCAATACATCTCTACCATTATAACTATCTGATACGGCCATAATGAGATTAGTTAAACCCGACTGGTGGATTTACAAAGCATAAACAAAAGAATTGTAAATCGTTTACTCGTATGAAATACATATATGACGGCCTAGTCGGATTGTTCGAATATTTTTTAATACCTTTGGTTTCTTCTGTCGTCTAAGCTCACCGGTAACACATTCCCTAACCGTTCCATTACTTAAACAGTTATTGAACTGTTCAATTGCGTTCTCTGCCAACTCATGAAACGATTCTGGGCTCAAGTCTGTTTCGTTATTCAACTCGCCGTACGTGAAATAATATTCTGAGTACAACCTACAGAAAAAGAGTACTAAATGAATAAGGGTTAATAACAAAAACAAAATATTACTGCTCTGTTTTATAAATGGACAGATCGTTTAGCAGGTGTTAAAGTCCGGAACCTTTCAAGAAATATAGCCCGATAAGCGTTTGTTGTATCAAATCAGGTAAGATATCACGAAAATTCGATCATAGATTGCACTTTGGCAATGACGGCCATTTGTGAAGAATTTATTTATACACTCAACAGACGTCTAAATGGCCAAATTGACCTTATTCACAAAATGGCTTAACGTCATTGATTCTTCTTGCCTTTGGAGTTTGCCGTTATGATGGCTTTGAATGTCTGCGCGAGTACCTGTTGTACCCAACGTCTAGGTCACTCTAGTACATGTATAGATTCCGAAGGGATGGTACCTTAGTGTTTCTTTGTACACATACGGTTGGCTCAATGTAAATGTTAGAACAGTTCAGTCTATTTCATTGCGTATTCAATGGGTTATCTTCGTTCGTTCTTAGCCATTTTTATCTTTAGAAAATATAAAAGAGCATACCTTTCTGCGGGGTCCCTGAAGCATATGATAACCTTTGTGTTTGGTAAGAAACTATGGAGGAAATCTAAAGCTACATATTTCGGCTCGTCGAGATTTTCATTTCCGGGATACATTTTCCAGAGACGATTAACGTACATTGAGGATGTGCTCCCGTCCCCTAAAAAGTAAGTATTTTGTAAAAAACAATATCGCCTGTACCGACATGAATGAGTATTGGTGATACATGTCTACTGATGTCACTCTCTTTTGACACTGCAACACAGTGATAAAGAAATGAACAGAACATATTTTAATTTTTCGACTTGTACATAGTACGTCATCGTACATGCATACCATGAAAAACAAATATATCGCATGGTTTATGATAAATCATTCATATCATCATTCGGAACACCTCGGCCATTTCTTAAAATAACCTCGGAGGTAATGGGGAGCCATTTTGAAAGTAGGCCATTGACGAAGGGCATGTCCGTTTGCAATCGTATCTAATCGGCAATCCCTGACACAAACCAGGGATTGCCGAGAAGATACGATTGAGAAAATATGAAACAAAGATGTGTTGATATGATAATCTTTTATGAAAACATTAAAAAACAAACCATTACGTTGTGATACATAACCCATTTGTGTGTATTTACATAGATATATATAGGGTCCTGTGTGGCTCAGTGGTTAAGGTGGTGACTCAGAACACGGGGGTCCCGGGTTCGAGCCCCATCGAGGCCATTTAGTTTTGTGGGAGTGACCTTTGGCAAGTCACTTCAGAACGCTAGCCTAGTACTGGTGTATCCAGGAAAGCCGTTTCAGAACTGAAAAATGTAGGAACGGCCCTGACAAAGAGGACCCATATGAAACCTGTGTCGGGTAATGATTCTAAGCTAAGATATCGTGTCTGTGTGCATGTTGTAATCATGTGCGTTATCCGCCGGAAAACAGCCGAATTACCCCAGGATTTCTGGTGTATTCATGAACTACCTACGAGGTATATCTACCGACATTGCCTAGTTGATACGAATGACAGATTATGAGGTCGAATTTAAGAAAACAACAATAACAACTATACACTTGAATGTCTGAAGTGAAAAGGCTTCCTTTGCGTATTTTGCAACTCTAAATACTGTATTTTTATTTGTTGTCTGTTATAGTAAATTTTTTTTCAAATATATATTGCTTTGATTATTAAAACAAATGATAAGTCGAAGGTTTTATTAAAGTGAAATTGAAGGTTACGTTGTCGCCCCTCGTATCAGTTATGGTTCGTAATGGTCTGGATGATTAGCAATATATTTAGCTTGGTAAAAAATTAACCAATTAAACACGATAAGAAACTAATCAACTGGTTTTTGTTATAGAACTTATTGCACCTACCAAAAATATAATTGTTGAGTCCGGTGCTTTCATTTGTTAATTGTTCAATCTCCCTGGAAACGTCCTCGAAAAAACCGACATATTTGTCTCTCTTTTTCAAAATAGAGTCAGGATCTGGAATGATAAAGCATGTCCTCTGTTTTATCAAATGACCCTTTGGATATGTAAACATAGACATGTACTTAGATTATTTAACATAATAAGATATAATTGTGAATGACAACGTTCATTGTAAAATCCGTCATTTATGCATTGTGATTATTTCATTGAACGCGTTAATTAAAACGTTGCTTAGTTAACATAGATTGTGAAACGAGTTCTCACAACTTGGATTAATCATTTTGATTCTGCTTCCTAGTTATATACACAATACTTTCGCCGGATATGGATTAATGGAAGGCTGTGAAGCTGACCCTTCTACAAATAGGAACTTACCATAACCCATGTGTCCGGAGACCGATGTTTTACCCGACACTTTATCATTACTCACTGAAACAAACTTTTCTCCCGGAATCGGCAAATACAATGTGTTTCATTTAACCCTGGTTGACATTAACACAACAAAAAGGATCATTTTGAAAAAGAAATAGCTCTTTAAGTTGGTTGTTGAACAGAAAAGAAAATGCTCAAATAAGATGGCTGACTATTTATATGGGAAAATGTTTACAGAAGGTATTCGCCTTTTTGTTATATCCTGAAGTCTTATTAAAGCAATGTCGAGGCTGTGTATATGTGACACCAGACGTATACTTAAAGGAATATTCCCCGTTTTCTAAATGCATGTCCCTGTAAAGAGGACAAGAAACAATCCGTAAATAGGGGTTTTTGCCAAAACGTTTGGATATGACCTTAGTTTGAGATAATATTGTATGGCAATATTCTATCTTCGTAAATAGAATACGGTTCATATAATTCGGCGCACATGGTTTGAATTTATGAAGTTCGAAAGGACCCAAGAAAAAACGTTTGTGTCAATCTTACAATATGTATTACTATCTTTGATGTCTAAATTCATTTTATCTGTTTGGTTTTCCCAATTATACTTAATCATTCACCTTATTTCTCTAGATGCGAAATGATGAGAGCTGTCGATGCACCTTATAAAACCATTCATCATTTGTCATCTTGGAAAGAGAAAGCTTCATTATTCGTGTGTAACTTACATGTTCGTATCTGATCGTAACCAAATATATTGTTCTCTTTTTTAGACGGTGGTAGTATGTCCGGATGCAACCTTATGTAATCCCAAATCTGTGTAGTCCCACACTTCCGAACACCGACAATGAAGAAGTAGGGAAGGCACCTCAACTCGCCGTTGTCGAGGTACCAGCAGGGGTTCTTGAAACGTTTGTTGTACGGGAACGGTCTCTGAAATGCCTAATGGAGAGACCTCCGAATAGAATAGATTTATAGCAAAAATTTCTACGTGGAAATATTTAAAGGATATTAAAAAAAGTGATAATCTATGACAGAGACATATTTCAGGAACGGATAAAATAAACAAAATATACTCGAAGGAGTCATCGCGAGATCGGTTAGACTGTTCTTTTGCAGAGGAGTTTGCAAGAAAATATAAACTTGCTTCACATATAATTAAACATAGCTCCATGTTAAATGGAATCAATCGTTCCTGACTACGTTTGTTATTTTTTAAACGACATCAAAATATTTAAGGTATACCTTATCTGATAATGATGAGGAAGAAAAAGGAAGAACACTTTCGATTTTTTTCCTCGTGTTATTGAAATAAAATGACACGGAATGATAATTTGATGATTTAATGAAGGTATTGATAAAAGGTCTTTAGACCTCTTTTGTATGATACATAGTCAATATGATAAGGTTTTTATAGCTCTATGGAACAAGAAAGAATTATTGTCATCCCATTGTCACAAGGTTGTATATATATCAAACATTCTTGCACCAGCCCTTTAGAACAAAATGGTATCAAAAGATAACCTCCGTCCTCAATAAGATGAACATCGCAGGAAAATGGTATCAAATGATAACCTCCGTCCTCAATAAGATGAACATCGCAGTAAAATGGTATCAAAAGATAACCTCCGTCCTCAATAAAATGAAAATCGCAGTGAAATGGTATCAAAAGATAACCTCCGTCCTCAATAAGATGAACATCGCAGTGAAATGGTATCAAAAGATAACCTCCGTCCTCAATAAGATGAACATCGCAGTGAAATCTTATTCCTGGTGTGATTAAGCAAGATCTTTGTAATAAAAACCGGAACTCGACGTACATTTCCGTTGCGAAGACTGAATTTGAGCTTATGTTTATTTCAAGTTTGTAGGAACCGTCAATAAAGATCAAAGTACCACTGATGGAAAAATAAAACAGTTCGTTTTCAACTTTATTGATATCTTACTGAATTGGTGCCGACATCAAGTTCTCTAGAGGACAAATTAAGCTTTGAAATACCATCGCCATGGTAGCTGGTTACAGTTTCTTGACGAGTTATCATTCCTAGAAAGATATGAAGAATAAATTACAAAGATTCAACTCGATAATTAATGGCTTTAATATTTCAGGTAACAATATCATTCTGTACATCTAAAATGTCTGTGTATGCCAGTAACTGTGTAAAGCAAAATTACTTTTGTCACAATCGGCATCTTATCCGACTTCATTTCCCAAATTGTTATTTTTTCCTGAGGATTTCTACAAAAGATGTAACAAAACTTAGGTTTCATTTAGGTAAGTTTTAAATACCCCCATCATTAAACCCAGAGAGATTGAAGTGTATCCTTTTGTCAAACCCTTGTAAATAGAGAAAAGAGGCGAGACGGATAACAGTCCGACGCCGAGTCCCATAATATTTCCTATTCATTAGAAAACATCAGCCATCTATTCTATTTTTCCTTTTAACAACATGGATTCAAATAATAGAAAAGGTACGAAAATAAAGCGCGAAGAAAGAGAAACAGATCGGAAAAACAATAGTAAGCGACAATTATAACTAGAGAATGGTGCATACAATACAATTTTGCCATTTGAGCATCAAATGCAATTCCGAGTGCGTACTCGTATTTTCTCAGTAAGCTTTTGGTCTCGCGGCATTTGCTAAAGATGAAATCTTAAACTATTTAACTGGTGACCGTAAACCAAGTAGGATTACTTTGATCGACGTTTCGTAACACACAACATGTAACAAATGAAACTTTTTATTTCAGTGCTAGTCAGCGAATCTTTCCTTCCTATTTCAAACAGGTGAAGATGGTAGGGTTAACATTCTTCAGTGATTGTTCATATGTGTTGCAATTATTGAAAAATAAAGACTACTTTGTCAACATACAAAGCAAACTTTGATGCAAGATTGCGAGGTTTTATAGTTTGCCCATTACGTAACAATTCCAACAAACTGGACAATCTTAAAGGGTCACAATCATATCCGTTATGCCAAAAATCACTGAACTGGTGACTTTTCTTAAAGACGTAACCGGGAATAGTCACTGCGAACATAAACCGCGCATTTCAGCATTTTACTCAGAAACGAGTACGGATATGCGTAGATATTTTTTTTATATTTTCTGTAAGCATACGCAATTCGCTAATTGAATTAGAAATATTGACAAATTCTATGCGTTAATGTTTTTTAACGGGCGAACATGTCACAAATTTGATCATTTTCCACCAAACGAACGGGTTTTTATATCTGCTGTACTCTAAAATGCTCAATATCATAATCTAACGAATATTTCATACCTTTTATGTATTTTATGACCTTTTATAACAATTATTGGTGATCATAGTCTGAACATCAGTCTTCACAGAAATGCAGAGTTATGGCCCTTAAAAAAGCTACATTGTGAAAAATGAACATTGGATCCCTATTTTTTAAACTAGATTTTTGTTTCATGTATTCCATAGTACATATGTACAAAAAAGTAAAACATTCTCTGCGAAGAACCTTACTCCAGGATATGTCTTTAACCACATACACCTTCCATAAAACCGTTCGACAGGTATAACGTATATCAGAGAATAGTGACAAAGAACGAAACGGGATGTACGTGATTTGTGTCGTTCTGACTAAGCAACCCTAGTCCACACATTCCGATCGAGAACGATTCTTCTCGTAGATGACCAAGTTAATCAACATGTTGTTGGAGCAAAAATCCTACCTGTCAATGAATCCTTACAAGTTAAACATAACAGCAAAAGTCCTACCTGTCAATGAATCCTTACAAGTTAAACATAACAGCAAAAGTCATACCTGTCAATGAATCCTTACAAGTTAAACATAACAGCAAAAGTCCTACCTGTCAATGAATCCTTACAAGTTAAACATAACAGCAAAAGTCCTACCTGTCAATGAATCCTTACAAGTTAAACATAACAGCAAAAGTCCTACCTGTCAATGAATCCTTACAAGTTAAACATAACAGCAAAAGTCCACATAAAACGGGAACGGTAATAACTTGCTTCGCATGTATCCTCATCCTTCGTCGAAAAATGTCGTTTGATATCTGAAGTTAGGGAAACACGCTTGGCTGTTCATATGTTTATTTTTGATTACTGGTCGATCCCATTATACATATAAGGGATAACATATATACATGTTTTTCTGTTAAACATCAACATTTCTGATAACAGCTGTCAACTGTTAAATAAACAGCTCTGTATAATTACTCACTCGTTTTCTTAGTTATATATAAATTCCTGCATTCGGCTCAATCAATACCAAAGCCGGGTGTAAGAAATGGTCAGCTTAAGTTACAAACCGTGATATCCCCATTGATTTTCGGCCCTATCTGAAATGCTCTTTGTATTCATAGTAACCGGTAACTCGGGATGATCCAAGCTGTAACTAGTAAGTATATGAAATATCTATGCCGGGGTAAATCAGACTAGGTAATCGGTAGACAATTTTAATACCACCATGGCATTCTTTATAATAGTGCCTTCCTTATAAGTGCGGGTTTTTTCCCATTCCTGCTGGACCGCCAAAGTACAAAGTGTTTCGTTCATCCTTCTGGAAATCTGATTGTGTATCCGCAGCAGCAAATACCTCGGTCGGCGTTTGAGTTAACCCAGCGATAGGGCAGGTTCTTCTTGCACGTAGCGCCAGTTCTGCCCATTGACGGCAACATGACGCAATCTCTTCTTACGGTAGAAACTATGATTTTATAGGCGCTGCTGCAACAGTTCCAAAGAATACCTATGAATTCTTCAAGTTAAGTAAACACCCAATAATGGTTTTGCGATATTCTAATGATATTTTTCAACAATATGTTTCTTTATCATTTGAAGTTCAAAAAGGCGAAAAACGGAGAGAAGTCACATGTCAAGTGACCGCAAATAACTAAGTTTTTATGATATCCCTTTTCACTAATCTTTTGTACCATGCAACAGGGTTAACGTTCTTACCCTCACATACCTTTCCAACATATTGTCTACGTTTGAGCACTCCGTATAATAGGAGTCAAAGGCAATTTTCAACACCTCTGTCAGCAAAACTATGGAGACTATCCACGATCTTTTGACAATATGTGTGTACTTTAGGGATATGTATTTTCCAACGGCGCTAATCATTTACCCTTTCCCAAACAATAACAACATTTGACCACTTCGTTGCAGACGACTTAAGAAAACATTGTGGGAAAAGGAGAAATTGCTCGTAACGAGCAACTTATCCTTTTCCCACAATATTTTCTGTCCTATCAGAAGATTATTTCTCAATTCCATCATATTTTGAAATGTCGTCTGGAAACTCTTTCAATTTGGGACAGTCGTAAATTTGTTGTTTGGGAAAGGGTTAAAATAAAAATCCAGTCCCTAATCCTACTAGTGCATCGAAGTTTCAATGCAATGAGTAAGTAAAGACAGAATCGAAATGGGCGAAATGTTTGTATAAAAGGATCGGAACTGGTTGACGCGTTTTCACGCGTGAGTGTCTATCGTGTTACTGTCCAATTTATATCGATACCCAACACTGATAACCATGTTAATGTACAAGTTCACGAACTAATCTTAACGTGGTGATGGGTCAATGGTAAGTGGGGAAAATAAACAAAACAGTAAACATTTTTTACGGATTTATACACACAAGTCATTTGTAAGTATGAATAATTCATCGAATATACGATACTGCCTTTGGCGAAAAAAAACCCCAACAACAATGCAACTATGTGCAGCAATGAAAGGGTGCAAGCATTTTTAAAAATGCAACATGCATAACAATTTCCCTTATTTTTTTTTATTTTTTTTTCAAGTTGAAAGCAACGACTGACGGCAGTTATAACGGATACAAAAGAAAATTGTATCGTGTTTTTGGAAGATACCATTTTGGGAAAATTGCTCGATATAACAATTGATTCTCTTTCCACAGTCGTTTTCAAAACGATTTGCTACTATTGATGAGATAACATACATTAAGATGATATGAAGGTTAAAAAATCCTGTCATAAACCATAAAAAAAGCATTGAGGCATCTGTTATAATTGGAATTAGCGTTCTTTGTCCCATTTTCTTTTAAATTTCAAAAGTCGTCATCTATGTCAATGATTTGTTAAAACGACGCGTATCAAATGACAAAGACAAATCAACATTCATTTGAAACAATTACATTCGAATCTACACATAAGACCTCACACGTTTCTCTAGAACTGTTGGGCGAATACAAGGTACACATATGTCACCATCAACTGCTAGCAAGGAGGGTCATAGTTTTTTTGCTACAAATCAAGTGAATCGCATATTTTTTTAACATTGAGAATCATTTGATTTTTTAAGTTTAAGCCATTTATGCATTTCTGTATTAGAAGTCATTTTATTATGATCGCTGTTCAATAAAAATGTGACTAGCCTTTTTTATCTACGCAAAATATCGTATCTCCTCGCATGACTGACTAAAGGATGAACACACAAAGAGATATTTATGTGATTAATACAATAGATGGTCATAAATCCCTGATTTATACGTACGAAAATTACAAATACAAAGTAATTGTCATTAATAAACAAAGGTTCTTTACCCCAAGGAGAAACAGTTTGTACTTTTGTCGATCATGCCCCATAATTTAAATCAGGATCGTGTCCTGTCATTAAGCTACTATTAAATACTGATACTCTGTAAAGTTTACCACCGGTGCTAAACTAAACGTTCCTCGTACCTCCCTCACGCTGAGGAATGAGACCCGGCTAATTCGATCTGTCAGGGACGACTTTAGTATAATCCTATAGTGTTTTGGCTTCTCAGCATGTCTTCGATATTATCGCTCACAAAACTATCAGATGTTTTCGAAAATAATTTGGACGCCTCCTTAAACCTTGTGAACGATCTATTTCTGTAACTCCATGTTTAATAAGTCGTCTATTGACCAATTGGAAATCACGTTTCGATGTCTTTATTCTGAGTTTCCTCCGTTTTCAACACTATTTCAATATCATGACAGCGGACAGCGCATATATCCATGCTTCGGTGTAATACAATAACAATGTAAAATGTATTGCAACGTATTCATTCAAAGCTGCTGACGTCTTTCCCTCATACACATACATAATCACCGGAGAGAAACGAATACATCATGTCGGAATTCTTTCTAACAATTGTCGGAAATAATATAAGACTACCTGAGTCTTGAACTCGGGACACTGAATTATATGTTGGAGGTTTCACAGACCGCGCTTTTAATATGCCGTGTTATTGGACAAGCCCTTAAGTTATCATAACTATGTCCTAATGAATGATCTTATCCTTAGTGAATGTTTAGTAATCTTAAAAACGACGACCTTTCTTTCCATGTCCTGCAAGAAATGACCATTGACTAAAGTAGTCATCGATGGATTCTAATTGTTGTATGTCAAAACGATATTACTTCAGATACATAGTGGCGCGAAATGAAGCCAATGTTACTTAAAGATTAACACATTTACGATTTGAGATTGGACACAAGTTTAGGTAAGAGGAAAACATTCATACCTAGAGTGTTTGCATTTTTTTTTTGCTAAAACCCTCACCTCATGCACCCACGTTCATTTACGAATAGGCGTTTTTAGGTTTTTAAAAGTTGTGGCAAAAGGAGACACAATAATGATGGGATACCTAACTGGTAAGAAGTTTTATTTAAGATTCTTCTTAAACAATATGAATAGATCACAACAAGCTCAATTACCGGTAAACAGTGTATACTGAATTCCCTTGAAATAATCTGATATGCGATAAACAATGTATTGGACTGACTAATATGAAGTTGTATTTTCCATTGATCTAAACATTCAATTTAATGGCAATATGTGTGTAACCCATGAATAAAATGCGTATGAATCAAAGCTATCAAGTATGTATCTTATCTCGCATCCTATTATCATAAACGTGTTTTACTACGTATTCGTGTAGCATGCCCTCAAGGAAACATACATTAAAATATAAAGAGTGTTAAGACATTGAATCTCTTGTTCGTATCGACCAGAGATAACCAAATAGTGATCAGTTACTGTAATAGTGTTTTTGAGATTGTATGTGCTTTACTAGTGTTTTAAGTTGATTTTTCGAAATAATTATAGACTATATGAAAATTCAATTCAATAGTGACACAACTTTCTTTTACCTGAAGGTGACCAATCAATTTAGAAAGAAAAAAGATATATACAATAGATACAAATCCATTCGAAACTGAATTGCGAATGAGACAGCTTAAACTCCAAGCTAGAAAAATAAGACTATGTGAGTAGCCCGTTGTCTTATTTGTATGAGGGAAGTCAAGGCTGATGAGATAATCAGTGAAAAAGTACAATCTGTTCAACATGTCAAAAATGGTTCAAATAATCGTGCTCGTGATTGTCTGTTTTGGAAGCAAATTGAATTCATATGATTGTAAGTACTATTTACATGTATTCGTGTTCTATCTGTCATGCTTGTAAGTTCTATTTATATGTATTTGTGTTCTATCTGTCATGCTTGTAAGTACTATTTACATGTATTTGTGTTCTATCTGTCATGATTGTAAGTTCTATTTATATGTATTTGTAATCTATCTATTATGATTGTAAGTACTGTGTACATGTATTTGTGTTATATCTGTCATGATTGTAAGTTCTATTTACATGTATTTATGTTCTATCTGTCATGATTGTAAGTACTTTTTACATGTATTTGTGTTGTATCTGTCATGATTGTAAGTTCTATTTACATGTATTTGTGTTTTATCTGTCATGATTGTAAGTACTATTTACATGTATTTGTGTTATATCTGTCATGATTGTAAGTTCTGTTTACATGTATTTGTGTTCTATCTGTCATGATTGTAAGTTCTGTTTACATGTATTTGTGTTGTATCTGTCATGATTGTAAATTTTGTTTACATGTATTTGTGTTCTATCTGTCATGATTGTAAGTTCTGTTTACATGTATTTGTGTTCTATCTGTCATGATTGTAAGTTCTATTTACATGTATTTGTGTTCTATCTGTCGAGATTGTAAGTACTTTTTACATGTATTTGTGTTGTATCTATTATGATTGTAAGTACTATTTACATGTATTTGTGTTGTATCTGTCATGATTGTAAATTCTGTTTACATGTATTTGTGTTCTATCTGTCATGATTGTAAGTTCTGTTTACATGTATTTGTGTTCTATCTGTCATGATTGTAAGTTCTATTTACATGTATTTGTGTTCTATCTGTCGAGATTGTAAGTACTATTTACATGTATTTGTGTTGTATCTGTCATGATTGTAAGTTCTATTGACATGTATTTGTGTTATATCTGTCATGATTGTAAGTACTATTTACATGTATTTGTGTTCTATCTGTCATGACTGTAAGTTCTGTTTACTTGTTTTTGTGTTGTATCTGTCATGATTGTAAGTACTATTTACATGTATTTGTGTTGTATCTGTCATGATTGTAAGTTCTATTTACATGTATTTGTGTTCTATCTGTCATGATTGTAAATTCTGTTTACATGTATTTGTGTTCTATCTGTCATGATTGTAAGTTCTGTTTACATGTGTTTGTGTTCTATTTGTCATGGTTGTAAGTACTATTTACATGTATTTATGTTCTATCTGTCATGATTGTAAGTTCTGTTTACATGTATTTGTGTTCTATCTGTCGAGATTGTAAGTACTATTTACATGTACCTTTGTTCTATCAGTCATGATTGTAAGTTCTGTTTACATGTATTTGTGTTCTATCTGTCATGATTGTAAGTACTGTGTACATGTATTTGTGTTGTATCTGTCATGATTTTAAGTACTATTTACATGTATTTGTGTTCTTTCTGTCATGATTGTAATTTCTATTTACATGTATTTGTGTTCTATCTGTCATGATTGTAATTTCTATTTACATGTATTTGTGTTCTATCTGTCATGATTGTAAGTACTGTGTACATGTATTTGTGTTGTATCTGTCGTGATTGTAATTTCTATTTACATGTATTTGTGTTCTATCTGTCATGACTGTAAGTTCTGTTTACTTGTTTTTGTGTTGTATCTGTCATGATTGTAAGTACTATTTACATGTATTTGTGTTGTATCTGTCATGATTGTAAGTTCTATTTACATGTATTTGTGTTCTATCTGTCATGATTGTAAGTTCTGTTTACATGTATTTGTGTTCTATCTGTCATGATTGTAAGTTCTGTTTACATGTGTGTGTGTGTTCTATTTGTCATGGTTGTAAGTACTATTTACATGTATTTATGTTCTATCTGTCATGATTGTAAGTTCTGTTTACATGTATTTGTGTTCTATCTGTCGAGATTGTAAGTACTATTTACATGTACCTTTGTTCTATCTGTCATGATTGTAAGTTCTGTTTACATGTATTTGTGTTCTATCTGTCCTGATTGTAAGTACTGTGTACATGTATTTGTGTTGTATCTGTCATGATTGTAAGGACTATTTACATGTATTTGTGTTATATCTGTCATGATTTTAAGTTCTATTTACATGTATTTGTGTTTTATCTGTCATGATTGTAAGTACTATTTACATGTACCTATGTTCTATCTGTCAGCATGACTAATACAAATATCCCCTTTCTCCACTACCGAAATGCAACTTCAAAATTGAAAGTAACATATATATAGGTCCATTAAAAAACTGTCCGAATTTGAAAACTAGGTTTCCAGATGTTCTTCATGTGAGAATGAAGACAACTCTAAATGTGTGTTGAATGAACAGTTTTCAGGACTGTTGAGAATCACTTAGAGGTAATGATAAGTGAGCTAGTCGCCTCGATTAGCCCAGAAAAGTTTAACTGTGTAGACCTGGGATACCAGAACTCAGTATCACATTAATATAATTTTTCAATGACACATAAGGCACTGGAATAGGCTTCCTTGTGACCTTAAATAACGTCCCAGTCTGAACATCTTCAAAAATCACCTTTTTTAAACTAATTTTACGGCGCATCCCAGTAATAATCCGTGCTGATTGTTCGGGAGTATCAAGTTGAACTTGAACCTTCATTCCAATTACTTTTCCAATACAAGTTATCGATCTTAAAGCAATCACACGTATGAAGATATGCATGAGACTACAAATTCGCACACTTAATCACAATACCTCTCCCCGAGAAGATTAAAGTCACAGTAAAGGTAGAACTGCATTTTCACGAGCGGTACAACTATGTGAAGCCCAAGCCTGACTTACAGACAATTAATGGTTTTAAATGGCTTGACCAGCCCCTACTACGGGTACCTTGAATATCTTCCATTGGTTAATCCATAGTATTGACTATGAGCTTGTGTGCTTAGTGTCTTAATAGAATTATGTTATGTTATTTTATGTTATGTTATGGTATGTTATTAACCGACAATCGGGGAAAACTTGTTACGTAAATACTCTTGTCGCAATGTAAAATTTCGTAAAATTTCAACAAATAACCTTTACAGACGCTACACCGTCATTAAAATGCATTATATAGCATTTAGCTTTAAGTACTGCATACCTGTCAGACTTTTGGCCACAATTCCATGTTTTCAGTAACGTTTACAGTTCGCATATCAATGTTCCCATGGTCTCTTACAGTACTCTGATCTTGACCTAGCTTTAAAATCCTTATAATGTCCCAATATCCCAATGACCTGAGTAATATGCAGATAAAGCTTTTGATTTCATCGTATTAGGTTGTTGACATTCACAGTCCCAAACCAACAATTTTGCACAAATATGAAGGTTTTTATGCAATCAACGGTGTCGGTTTGCTAATGTCTTTTAAGATGTAAACAATATTAGTGGTATGAATACATGCAATATTTTAGAAGGAATATTGTAGAAATCCTTGTTTATAGAAAGATTGTGATAAACATCCTGTTGAGGTCCCAACATAGAGAGTCTAGAAAGGCCATTTAAAGTAACAAATATAAAAAAGTTTGTTTAAACTTCTCCAGGTAGTATTACTTCTATGTACCTTCTTACAAATTAACCTTTTTATTCTTTGTTGTTCTAGTGAGAACGTAAGTGCTTATAAATGATATATTATGTTAGATTTGAGGTGTGCTTGTAAAGTGAACATAATTCAATAATATGCATCTACAGTCAGTTTGTCTATTAGCGACGAGAAAGGAATACAATTTTAACAGTAGGAAGAGTATGTATATTGCGTAATACAAGCCCTCAAATAAGATAGTAAACCATATTGAACGTTTCAAGACACTTTTGTGACGTAAACCCTGGATTATTAAGGTACATTAACCCAAAATTCATTCTTGAGTCTTTTAAATTACTATTCTGTTCTAATTTACCGAAATTGACAGATTATAAGAAACATTACACTTTGAAACATGCATAATTCAATGCATGTACGCGTATCTAAACTTCAGGTGTCTTGTTGTCTCGTAACAAACCAGTCCGAATGATAAGCCAGTTAGCTAGTTTAGAGGCAAAGCGAGCCGTCGATGGGGATAATAGGACGGATGCAATCGAGTGCCGATGCTGTTCTGCGACCAATCATATTCGGGATCCATGGTTCGAGCTCGACCTACTTCGGGAGTACAACATTACCATGATTGATGTCCAAGGCCAACCTACAGAAGTTGATAAACGTTGGTTGAGTTCATGTATACATTCATCCTGCCTCAACCTTTCTTTCCTTCGCTACGCATCGATTATTTGTACATTTCCTATTATACCAAGCGAATATTGACACCCTTTCGATTCATTGGACCATTTTTTAATAAAAGATGTATTTTATCAAACTAGCTCTCATCTTATCGAATTGTTCGACAGGTCTAGAATAAAGAAATCAAACATTACGACAACTGATATATAACGTAAAGATACCATTGTCTTTTTGGAAACAAAAGGATTTCTATGAGTATTTTTCCTTTTTAAAGAAAAGAAGATAAAATATTCCTCAAACTAGTTTAGACGGTTAGATATTTGTGAAAGTTTGAAACATTTGATATCCTATTATTTCCGGTACATGCGTTTATTGCAGGCGACTATAATAACATGGAAGTCTACCTCGCCTCACTAGAAAACGTCGGTAGCATGAGTCCGGTATACACTCATACAACAATGGATTTTCGCGTCATGGTCAAGTTTAGAAATCCCATTCAAACCCGTTACGTTACATTGATTGTACGTCAACCTATCCACATGCTGATCATTTGTGAGTTACAAGTGTTTGGAGGTAAGCACATTATTCAAGGGAAGATAATCCAGGCATATGTCCCTCGTTTTGTGGTCATTCGACAGAAATACATAACAGCCTTTATGAAATATAAATGTAGATCGTTTTTTAAAGCAGGGTCTTTATGTTTTAAAGAACTACATTTCTAAGCTTCAATAAAACGAAAACACATCTTTATGCACTTTCTACATTTTTGAACTCACATCAAATCATTCGCTTCTGAAGGTTATCATTTGGATCTCAGCTAGCTATTGGTATGGGCTTCCCTGCGTATTCTCACAGAAACATGTCTTAAAGCTAAGTCTATACAGCCACACTCTATCTATGCCTACAATGTTTTCAATAATGTTTCAATAATAAACTTTTTTCCTAATTAACTTGCACTATCGCTTCTATGTGAAATAGTCATGCGTTAAGGTAGAGCCAGTCTATCTAATCGTGCTACAAACATACCTTCTTCAGATTGCCAAGATGGTCAATTCGGTGATACATGCGAGGGTGTGTGTAATTGTCTGAGAGGGCCTTGTGATAAAACATCCGGTATCTGTCCATCCGGGGGATGTAGGGCGGGCTACAGAGGACAGAGATGCGATCAAGGTGGTATTCTACCATAATCTCTTCATAAACCCTAACTTTATTGTTGCATCTGATTAAGGAAATTTAAAGACTCAACTGTGGCTAAACGATAGATTGATCCAAATGAACAAGTGTTGGCATCTGCTGTTTTCATTGAGATGTTCCTATGTGAGGAATGGGTTAAAATCAACTTACATGTGTTTATCATCATTCCAACATAAAATGTTGTTGGTATTTCTATGTATAAGACTGACTTGATGCATACCGTTTTTACATTTGTACATACGATAAAAACAAGAACATAGTAAGTAATTATTTGTTTGATGAATGACAATAGATAAGCATATATATAACACACAGAAATTGTTACGAAGTGTGAGCCCTTTTAAATGCATATCAAATAAGATTACTTCAATTGCCACCAATTTATTTTCTGTAGACCAGATAATTACATTATTATCTTTGCTACCATCGTTTATTAGACATCTACAATGTATATAAAATAAAGATGCATAACCATCCAATCAAAGTTATATTGTTCTTATCCTTGTTTGTTACAAAACAACTTGCTGCTGCCACTGATATTGACTACCCAACTGATGTCACTCCGTTTAATGTTCAGAAGCTTAATCTAAACATAATAACAATACGAACAGATTATGGAAATCGTGATTATTTATTATGATAGATCCATAACCATTGTATGAACAATATCTGCGTAGTTTATATTGTTTATCGTGTTTCATGAAGCAGAATTGTAGTTTTCGTCAACAAGATGGTTAATTCATCTGTAAACGGAATATAAATTATTCTGAGATATTCGATTTGTATACCACAAAATAACCCTTTTCATAAACGACTGGCATTTAGGGCTTGATAGAGTTTCATTAAGCAACCATTTCCTTTTAACAAGTCAGTAATGAAAGTTCACCCATAAAAGTCCGCTTCCATGTAAGTACAGAATCTCCCCGTTATAAGTAGAAAGACGCTCATTAAACCCTTATAAAACAATCCGTAGCTATTAAGTCTAAGTCTAAATTCGAAGCACCTTAATGCGGCTTGCAGATCGGACAAGAAAACAAATAGTCAATTTGACGAACGTTGAATGTCAGACACACTACCCAAAAGCATGATGTTAGTGAAGAGTCATTTCATAATTTATATTATAATTCTTACTCTTGAAAACTTTGGTTCAATTAGACTAAAGAATCAGTTGTGACAAAAGTACAAAATGCTTGAAACAACCTTTTCTACCTTTATCACAAATGCCTCTTCAAAATATAACAAGCATTGTTCTACTTGCTTGTTTTATGCTTGTTAATCACTGTCCACTGGTGCGTACAATACTGACAGTGACAATGTCCATAATTTATAATATAATCTAGGCCTCTGGCCGATAACAAACGATTTAAAATGTCTCTGGTACAAAACATATACATGTAGGTTGTGTAGTGATGTTAAGCTCGAATACATATAATAAAGATATGCGCCTAGTTTGCTGTGTTTTGGAATGACCAAAGTATTATATGTTATGTTAACTCTAGGATTTTTAAGCTGTAATTTTCCAACCTATGGATACAACGAAGAAAATATTTTGCTCGAAGTGTACAAAAAACATGTTCACTGTTATTGTAAATAGATTCGTTTGATCCTTTTGTACATCGTTTTCTATTAACCAGAAAACATTAATATGCATACTTGAACGGAGAATATTTTAATGACCACAGATCAGAATTTTCCCAATAGGTTTTGAGATAATTTCATATTAACATCGAAACTATCCCCAAATAACCTGGATTCATGTATGTACATGCCACATATTGGTTTCAGGCTGTATCAGCGGTACATACGGACGAAATTGTGCGAGCGTCTGTGGAAGGTGTGCAAATAACGCCGGATGTTACGTCACCGATGGCACCTGTCCTGATTGCGAGAGCGGATATCAGGCGCCATTTTGTCAGGACTGTATGGGCAACAATTAACATCTTATCACCCTTGACACATTTCATTACACGACAGTTTGTTAATAGTCCAATATGCAAATAATTTTTGATATGGGAAATACATGCATCGTTTTCTTAACCATCTGTGTCAATAAAGTAAGTTTATAATTCAAAGAAATTACTTCTTTTGACATAGTGGTTTCTTAAATCATCTTCTGTGAATGCATTAAAGCTGCCTTTTGACAGATTGAAGGCATCTGAAATTTTTAACTTAAGCACGTTATCGATATGTTTGTCTGCACACTTCATCTGCGAATCCAAGGGATGTAATAAATATGTTATCGAAGAATAACTTGCATAGTGGTCGAATAGACGTTTTTATTCTGATGAAATATACTGTACATGCATTTTTTTCAAAGAATAATCATAGTATCCATAAAACTATATCAGGTTATTAACATTATCTTATATTTCTTGTGCATATTAAGTCCCCAGCCTCTATTTTTCAAGTTTAAAATTATTTCAGTCGTTTTTATAAAAAAAATTCAAATACGGATACCATGAAAACTGACCTTTTACAGAAAAACTATCTGGTCAACATTTCTTATTGCATTTTGTATTTCAAGATTAAATTTTACCTCACATACTGAAAAATAAGAAAATTTTATGAATGGAACTTTTAGATGTCTTTTGTAATATACATATCAATTTTCATTGTTTTTGTCGAATACAAAAAATTAAAAAAAAAAATGATTTTGATCACCAAACATGTTCAGATTGTTATAATTAAATATAACATTGAATAATTAGTCTTGAAAGTATGAATCACGTTTTTTTGTGTGTTTATAAATCTTCCAGAAATTATTTCATTACCTTTGAAGATGGTACGGTCATTTTTGACATTTTCCCCCAAACGGCTACCATGGAAACTGTCATTTTACACAAACTCTAACTCGTCGACCTGCATTTTTCTTTTCATAATAGAGTTCACAATAAAATTCAAAATAACAAATCAAAAATTTAGAAAATTCTATGAAAGGATTATTTTCTTATAAAACGTTAAAATATCTTAAATTTCCTTAAAACTGTACACCATTTGTATTTTCTCTTATTAAGTACTCAGCGCTTGTTTACAACGTATTAAAGTGTATCCAGATCCAAAAGTGTTACAACGGTTTGAGATTTACTGCATCTAGGTGATAAATATTTAGATATATGGACACTTCCTGAATTAATTATGCTTTCAATAATTACATTTAATTGTATGTAATACAGTTATACAAAAAATGTAATAATTTAGGGACATTTGATTTTGACTTAAAAGCGTTAAAACTTGTATCGATAGATGACAATTGTGAGTCATCTTTAGTGTTCTATATTTCAAGCATTCATACGTAATGTTTTTTAAGTTTTCCAGTACAAAACATAACAATGTCACAATGATTAAGAATTCATAATGACATTAATTCAAATGATATGTCATTTGTTAGACATGACTTGAGAGTTCTATAGTTTGCATTCGTTTAGAAATTACCATATGTAGCTGTTAGCTATCGCATCAATCGATTCAAACGTATATGGTTGATGTGTACATCTGGGGCCCGTTTTACTAAACAGTTTACGCTTAAGATTTGCGTAAGTCTAAAACAACAAGTCCTTTTATTTCAATATTTGACAAAGCAATATTGCAAAGTAACACATCATTGGAATCGTCTCTCCGAGACGCTTCCAATGACGTGTCACATTGCAATATTGTACTTTCATTGAAGATATTATCCATGTTAATCAATAATGACTTACGCAAACATTTTCCGTAAGTTGTTTAGTAAAACGGGCCCCAGAACAACAAGTTGACTATCTTAACAAATGCAGCTTCACGGGTAAATGTCCTATTCGTTTGAAAAGTACTTTCTTAATATGTGAGTAGGCGTATGCAATGTATGGGTAAACTGACATCAATACACAATTTATTTTCTAAAACAATTAGTTGCCAATATCATTAACAAAAGTATGACATGGTTAGATTCTTTTATTGGGGTTTGCACCATGTCAGGGTTTAATACGGATTTCTTCTGATTTAACAAAACTATACTGTAAGCATGCTCTAGGACCGCGCAAGAGGCATGTTGTGCTGGGGGGGGGCGACCTTGGCTCCCTTAGTTACAAGTTTACTGCCTTTATCACTAGGCCACACAGAACCTCGCCGCGTGCTCGAGTTTTTGTATGAACTGTTGTCTCGCAGCTGTATATGTGTTGAATGACGATGCTTATGCCACGCCCGACTCAATTTTTTTAGACAGATTCGCCGTGAAGTTTCCTCTATATATCCTAAATGGGACATCGCAACAGAACCGTCCGCATGTTGATCCATTGAATACTTTCCCAATAAAACAATATTTTCAGTTTGCCCTGCTGGTCGATTTGGCCCGAATTGTAACGGTACCTGTGGTCGGTGTAAGAACGGACGTCCATGTGACCTTTATGATGGTTCTTGTGTTGATGGATGTGCGCCTGGCTTTCAGGGTATCACGTGTAACAACGGTATGGTTTGATGTGGTAATTCTGTTTGGTTTGCTGCGTCTTCAAAGACGTTGAAGAACAGACCTAAAATACCACTTGTATTTTACCTCGAGCTGATTTGTCTGAAAATAATGCTGTCTACATTGTTCCGGTTGACATCGAGGGATACTAGTGCTATACGGCACATGCACCTTATTAAGTCTTATAAAATCTTTTAGGACCGTCCTTTGGCAAGACACTTTGGTTTATCCCTCTACATCTATGCTGGCCGGGTAGGGTGAATAGTTGAACTGTCGCGATTAATCATCTGAACCTTTTACTGCAACACAGTTAGGTTCCATCTGAATCAAACAAATCTCGTGATGGATGTGTACGATTATATTCCTGTTGACATTTTAAACATATGTCATGTTTACTTATACACGCTCGTCTGCGGACGGTGTGATGATAGCGACATCTTGCAATCGCTTTATACAAATGATTCCTTATGTTGCCTAAAGGATCTATTTATGGTTGTTGTTTTTTCATACATATGTTCACCAGACCAGTCACTTGGGTTGCCAAACCTTTTATAGAAACAAAGAGTTTTCCTTTCTCCTCGATACATACATGCTATAATGTATACTTAGTCTGCTACTTTATGTTAACCGACGTAAGCTTTATGTATCTGACATTCGTTTGATACTGTAGTAGACGACAGCAAGATGTAAAAGCAATTCTAGATATTTCATAATGTGAATGAATACTTATACATCAAGTGGATTAAAGACTTAAAGACGTTTGCCCTTTAGAAATAACCCACAATAGTCTTGAACAAAATCCTCTACATTGTATTTACACAATTAAATGAATATCTGTAGCGAGATTATACCTTTCAATCGATGACTTCCAGCTTGACTCCATTTCGATGTTGTTCTGTCACTAAAATGTATCGAATCAACGCCATCATCGCTATTTATATTGTACAAAAACATTTATTTGAATATCAGCGGCAGCCTAAAAGTCAACAGTGTAAGACAACACGGTACAACCATACACGCACATATTTCAATCATGGTGTCGAACTTGGTTTCCATTTTAAGTATGTTCGAGTGGTCGATATGGTGAGAACTGTTCGCAGGTTTGTGGTGGGTGTAAGAACAATGCTCCCTGTGAGGTCACCACCGGGCAGTGTGTTAACGGTTGTACAGCTGGATTGAGAGGCTCCACGTGTAAACAGGGTTAGTATAAAGCTTTATGTTCTTTTTTATATGTGTGTCTTATAATACAGGAAGCTTAATTACCACGAACAAATACTATTTATAACACGCTGTGTTTGCAAAGACTTCAGACATTACTGAGACAAAGATGATACAGTGCTTCTTATGAATAACCTATCCTTAATGTGCAATGAAACAAAAGTATTTTATTATATTCCTATCAGGAATTTCTCGGTGTATTGATTTTCGATTTTGTCACAGCGAATATCGTCACTAGTGATGATATAAAAAAGCATATCAATAGTGATATCAGTTTTGACGCAACTACTTTTTTACCATTCCTTTGCCTTAAACTAATGGTTGCACTTTTGCACACGGCACTTAAACGTTTGTATTCTCAAATGTATCCATACGCGTGAATGACGTCATGGGTGTTTTTAACTGCTTTGCTCTTGGTCTCGCACCTGTTACGGAGTACTTCCGGGTCGTAGTACCCAAAAGTAGTCCCATTTAGAAATTTTGAGTTTCAACTTCTGGTGCATAGTTTTGCTGGTAAGAGATGAGCTGGTAGAACACTGATGTGTTTCCTGTATAGATTATAGTCCTGCAATGCTCCCAAAGTTTGTTTTGATTGCTTATTGCAGGACTATTTGTTTGGGATGTATGAACACAAATGCCGGTACCTCGGCTAGATTTGACAGCTAGTGCACTGATTTTCGGACGGTACTAATACACTTTGCTCCGTAGAAAAAAAATGAGACGATTGAGGTGTCCATTTTATTACTGTTTCTGAGAGTTGAATGGACAAACTTGATGTTCCTGTATATAGCTAAGCGTAAAAAACACTATTCTTCATTCAGCAGAGTCTTGAAAATAGCTGATTTAACATTGGAGTCAATGGGAATTCAATATCTCAAAAGTAACAGGTGTATGACCTAATCCCGTTTTATATTCCATTTGACGTTTATAGGAATATTTTGGCAAACAGATTTTATGTAGTGGAATAAAATAAGTAGAATTATCAACTCCATTCGTTTGATAAACAAAATAAATCACTTAAATGGGTTGTTATCATGTGAAAAACACTCGTTCTTCGAACTCTTTTTTTTTTAACCTGATAACAACCCATTCAAGTGACATATTTTTTATATCAATCGAAAGGAGTTGATTATCCTCTTTATAACACACTGTGTCTACAATATACTAGTTATTCAGCATATAGTAATATGAATTAGATCCCATAATGATGTTCTCGTAATTGTACATTTTTAAATCAAAGTTCTCATGTTAAACAGTCATTTCACTGTAAATAGTTAAATCACATTGTAATATCAAGCGTTTACTGTAGGTATAACGGCAACACCTAAACTTCTTAAGTTAAACATATCTATTTAACATCGATAGTGACGGAAGCTTGAAGCTTGATAAAATTCACGCTAGTTTACTGCTTCCTGGATATTAAACCAGTAGTAGCGCCGGATTGATGGCTAGTCCCGGAAATGTCCATCTCGCCAAACTTGGACCAAACTCGGGATTAGTGACCGACGCTTAACCTCTGTTGTTCTCGACATCTTAACCCTTATCATGCTTGGTAATTCACTAAAATAATTGTTGTGTCGTCTACTTTCCAAAATATTAAATTTCTGCTTAATTTTGTTGAGGAAAGATACTCAGAGTTGCAAAGAGGTTAGATCACAGGCCAGCCGCCAATGTACTTGGCGGCTGGCCTGGATCTAACCTGTTTGCAGGAGCCAGTTCGAGCACTATAAGGGTTGAACACGGTGTACTTATTTTCATGGGCTGTTCTCGAACCATAAGTCTTGCTTTATAGAAAATGCAGTAAAAAGTGATGACAATGTCAGTTTAGCCTCCATGATATTGATGACTATGTTGCAGAAGACCTAATACACTACGGATGCTAAAGAAGGAATTGCTTCTTACGAACACTTTATCCTAACGGTTCAATGGCTATTATCGATTACAAAAAATGCATTTGGTCATGTTATCTATTGTCGTCCACTGTCACTCACAAATTCAGCCACTCAAAAATTCAATCAGGGAAACTATTAAAATGGATGATACTGTTAAAACTCTATTAAATCAATTCACAGCGTGTGTAACAGGTACCTACGGCGAGGGATGTGTCAGTTTGTGCGGAAAGTGCCGCAATGGTAAACCATGTGACAGAATTACCGGCGTGTGTCAGGGATGTGCTCCGGGTTATCTAGGACCCTTCTGTAACAGAAGTAAGTATGTCCTACTGGTTATGCGATACTGTCAATAAACAATGTAAACATTACTCAAGATAGGTAGTTTCCCTAACGTCCATAGCCAGCAAAATAGTGTTAGAATGATTCAACATATTGTAATTGTTCTCTGTTGTGATTTAACGCTATTCCTAATTATATCGGGTTAATAACGGCCTCTTTAGTAATCTGACAGAGCAATGGCAGGAAAGTGTGTCTTGCCCAAGGTAGGACACATTATAGATATATCTTTTTGGCATCGAATACGAGACCTCTGGTCGGTAATTCACTGTCCCATTGTGAAACAATATATCAATACGGATTCCCGGGGGCCACATTGCAAGACATAGGTCTGAGTTTATTTCAACTGCAGTCAAAAATGATAAAAAATCAGCTTAGCCTTTTACTCCATGGTGTTTCCCTCAGACGATTCTATTGTAGAAGACTTCATATACAACTGAGGAAAAAATGATTAATTGCTTTATCCTAACTGTACAATGGTTTCTATCGAATATCAATACATAGATGTATTTGGTCAAGTTATATATTTTTTAACATAACATAAATTTTATTGGCATTAAACATCACATATTTATAGCCTTGCAATTGTGCATACAAATGGTGAAACATAACAAAAGGAAAATAATTTACCAAGACGAACAGTCTAAGAATAGATAAGGATCTGTATGAATAAATAGAAATAATAAATAGCTTAACATCTAATATATATTGGAAATATTTCTAATTTTAAATGCATTAATAATATCATTGCCGTCCGCTGTCACTCATAATTTTAGCCAATCAAAAATTAAATCAAGGAGAAAAAATAAACGATTAAGTCTATTAAATCAATTCACAGCGTGTGTAACTGGTACCCACAGCGAGGGATGTGTAAGTGAGTGCGGAAAGTGCCGCAATGGCAAACCGTGTGACAGAATAACCGGCGTGTGCCAGGGATGTGCTCCGGGTTATCTAGGACCCTTCTGTAACAGAAGTAAGTATACCCTAATGGTAATGTAATACTGTCAATCAAGAATGTCCATTGCTTAAAATAAGCACTTTCCCAACCCTCTTTTAATTACGGACAATTCCCCTGGGACATGCCCGTAAACAACCCACCTCCACTTTTTGGTAACGGCTGACCATTCCCCCTTCGTAATTTAAATGCCATTTTTAATTCATTCAAGCAAGGGCTTTTGAAGCAACCTTACCTGTTGAAAGGGGTATTGTCCGTAGGGGGAATGGTCCAGAGGGAGAATTGTCCGGAGGGGAAATCGACCAACACCCATCGTCTATAGGCAGCACGAAATTGTTAAGTATGATTCAAAGTTTTTTTAATTATTCTCTATTGCAGTTAAACGTTGTTTTAAATTATTTCAAGGAGACAACGGTCTCCTTAGCCAAGGAAGGACACCCAATTGTTATATCTTTTGGACGCTTTCGGTGTCAAATATATAGGAGTCCTCTTGTTTAAAATTTCCATTGCGAACCACTGGCACTGCTGATGCCCGAGGGCCAGATTGCAAGACATATAGTTTAGAAATAGATTATGGTATATAGATATTTGGGCACCCGAAAGCCTGTTTGTGAGTGAACAGAACCTGGGACCATGTAGATTAATATAACGATGGCTTTTTTTTTGTTTTTCATGAGATGAGAAATTGTCTGGGCCATAAGGTTTGGACCTTCGTCAGACATTGCATTAGCATTTCCAGCACAGATTGTGAAAGGTAAAAAACAAACAAATAAACTGATATGTTTATATAGGAAACATATATTCCATATGTTTTTTATTTTTAGCGTGTTTGTATGGAAAGTATGGTTACAGCTGCCTACAGGAGTGTGGCCAGTGCCGAGGCGGGGCCACGTGTAACGTAGAGATGGGGACCTGTCCATACGGATGTGCACCAGGGTATACAGGGAACCAGTGTAAAAATGGTGAGATTAATCACTAACCAGAGTTCTGTCCCTTTTTAATCAACTCGTATAGGATATATATATTTACTTATATGTGCATTGAAAAAAAGGACGAAACCTTTCCGACGCTATTTACTGGACTTAACAATGAAACGAGCTTGTCGGCAAGTTAAAACTGTTCTCGGGTTTGCATCCTTTTCATATCCACTTAAATAAGGATTGAAACAAGGACAAAGCTTTAGAGAGGGAGCGTTATTTCTATACGGCTTTTCGTTCCATGTTCACTCCACATATATTGAATTTAAAAATATTTTTAGTTTAATTTAATTTATTTTACATCGATAAACAAGTTCTTTCAACTTAGATTAATGACTCTCGATTCTGCTTCCCGGGCACAAAACCAGTCCTCAAGCCGAATGTGGATTAATGAAAGGTCGCAAGGCAGATCCCGCCATTCACGGGATTCGAAACCACGACCCTCGTGCCAAGAGACCGACGCTCTACCCCTTGACCACTGTCCTTACAATAAATATGGTCAGACCTCTTTGCAGAAATCGATGCTTAGTTTAATTTGCATCGAGAGTTATGCTCATTTCCTATCAAAATGTATGTTGTTTGAAACAAGATGGAACTCTGTATAGGGATTGATGGACAGTTGGCTTTCTCCTTTGATTTCCCTTCCGTTCTAAATGACTCGTTTTCGATTGATAAGAGACATCACGTTTGAAATGAGTCAAGTTTACCCCGAATTCCCTGCTTTTTTCTCCCTATAATATATTGAATTGCAGGAGGCAAAACCCCAGAAAGACATTTGGTGATGCGAGCTGAATATCTAGAAAAAGTTCAATTCCTTTTCAAATCTAAATATGTTGGACTGAAAAGGGAAATAACTCAGGTTCCAACGTGACGATGAGAAACACTTATACGAAAAATGTACAAATCCAGTAAAGTATTAACAGGTCATTTTCTCAAGAAATCTTAATGTTATACAAAATGTAACCTTTTATTATAAAAATCTTTAGTAGGCTACATCCTGTCAAAGCAACCTTCTCATCATAACTTCTTACTACATCCATTATTATGAGTAACAGTGTTGTGTCTTTTTAACAAAATTGAAATTGAAATTTGAACCAAATTCCTTTCTTTTTGATATTCAATCTGGCGAGATATGGGTTATCTTATTGGCAACGGCCAAACTTTTAATTGTTTCTCATGACATTTTCTTTCTCTCGTAAGTCTGCATTGACCTGAGAATTAAGATATCTATACATAGTTTTGTTTAGGAAAAGTTATGGTCCAACTAGTGTAACATAATGTTTGTATTTGCAGCATGCAGCGATGGGTACTACGGATTGAATTGCGCAATCGTTTGCGGAAACTGCAAGGATATGACCTGTGATGCAGCTTCTGGTCGTTGTGAAATGGGGTGTGCAGCTGGATTTACAGGGGATATGTGCATGCAAGGTGATTATATTTAGCTCATGTAACATTAATATTGAAAAATGGTTATATAATATATATATTTTTTTAGCAAAAAATAAAGTTCTCGTTTGCCTATTGATTAGAGTACTAGCTTAAAATCACTTAACCCTACAAATCACGGTAGATGCAAATTTCCGAGATATATAGTGACGTCATCCTAGGTAAAGTCTAACTTGCGTTAAGCAACCACCCTTTTTAGTAGCCAACCTGCCTTAAACAACCACTACAGAAAGTCCCATCGTTAGATGTATAGTGTACATCAATTTGTGTTAAGCAACCAACCAACCTGTCTTAAACAGCCTATTTACTCTGTGCCATAGGCTGGCCTCTTAACATAGGTTTGACTGTTTATATTTTTGAGTAGTCATTTCTAACATAAAAAGAAATTGCAACAAAGAGATGCTACAACATTGAAACGGCCACATTAACATAGGTAATATCGCTCGTATCGATTCATTACAAGGCATTCTATTCGTCCTGTAACTTGCAAAAAAATATGCATAGTTTCCTATATGAGCACGAAGCAACTCCCAGATAGATTCATTTTTGATAAAATTAACTTCTATTTATACGAGGGTTGTTCGGAAAGTTCGTAAAATTTTGTTATAAAAAAGCGTATAAGTGTTTTAAAATCAAACAAAATAGATCATCATAAATTTTAACATATATGCTACTAATTCTGAAGAAATCATTGAGATATTCAAAAAATTGAATTGTTCTTGCATAATACAAAAACGTACATATCACGTACTCGGAGCAGGGTAATGTTTTTTATGACGTCATTCAATTTTAAGCGTCACCTAAGTCTAACAATTATTGCATTTTCTCAACATAGTCACTAGCAATGTCGACACACTTTCTTTGTTTATTTATCTATTTTATATGTTTCGACATACCAGCCTTCACTTAATGATGACACAACACTCTGAGTATGTTTGACAGGTTCAGCTAACGAACTAAGTTACCCTTTGACTTTGATGTCCATTGGGTCATGGTCACGGTCGTACGATGGGTGTTCCAGTACCTCAAAACCTAGGAAACTAATTTCTATTTGTGTTAAAGAAGTGCTTATACTGATGACATAACTTTGGTTTCCAAATTGAAATGAATGGGCGAGGTCCCATCCGTTATAATAATCCTGTCCAAGAAGTCGTCCCCTTCTGCATCATTGCGGGTTAGAACATCAGTGAACAACAGAGAGACTTGGTGCAAATTTTCGTATCTGTAAGGAGCCGTGGCTCCAAGAATGCACTTACTTTAGGCATACCAAGTCCGCCTGTTAAAATTACACGAGTGGTAGAGCTTGAGACATAATAATCATTTGCATTAGGTACCGTTGTGCTCCTGTCCGCTTAAGTGATTTTGTTTACACATTCCTTAATGGAACAACCAGTTGTAGACGGTTGACCGCCGCTTCGACAAACATGCATTGAATTTCGTCTGCTTTGAAATCTGACCGTCATTTGAAAATAATAGCTCAACTTCAACATTTATTTGTTGACTATGGAACGCCACAGCTGTCTTATGTTCAATGATGTTTGCTTCATTCCTGTGTTGTTGTGTCGAGTGATCATTATGTTTAGTTTATAATATAGCATGTTCGGTTAATCAATAACGTTGTTGAGTCTAACTATTCATTGTCCAGATAAACATTGGTTTGTTCGGTTGAAAGCACATGATGTTATCATTACAGAATATGACGGCAATTCACTGGGCAAACGATAATGATCAATAAGATGTTTTTATTATGTTCCCGTATTTGAAAAGGAAATGTCCGCAAATGATACTCGACAAGCTAGTAGTTGGGTTGATACACAAAAACAGTGTGAATTTTTTAAGGGCTTCCGTAATATAGACCTATGCTGCGAATCTCCAAATAGAACCGTTATTGCTGAACTTACCTTTTCATATCGCAGCATTACAGATACAAAGCGAGGAGCCAGCAGTGTCCAGCGAGATAACGATCGGTATTGGGACCGCGGTTGGGGTTGCTGTCATAGTTACAGTTGTTGTTGTAATTGTTGTTGTCATCATCAAACGAAGGTAGGCAAAAAGGAGTTAAATAGGAAGAAGTCATTTTCTGTTTGGTTTCTATTCAGATAAACTAGCTCTTAATGGAATATTCTGAAATCATGCTATTCTTTCAGTGTGTTTTCTTCACTTTATGCTGGCCTTCGGGTAGTTAAGATTCTAAACTTAAACTCCCATCTCTGTATGGGTTTAAAACACGGTGTCAGTCCAATTCAATTTTCTGAGAGGTAATCTTCATGGTTAATAACAGAAAGCCGATGGTTATTACCATATTGATTAGCCCTTATGGGAAGTTAAGTGATGGGTCTTCCTCGATCCATTAAGAGCCATCATTCGAGATATTACTTAAGATGTTGACGCAAAGTAAAAGGATCAAGATCAATAAGTCTTTATTGACTTAAAACCATGCAGTCTCTTCTCGTCAAACATCTGTAAATAGACTGACAAGAAAAAAAAACAAAAACATATTACACATTATATACATAGGTTCATGTGATCGTCCGGATGTAATAGAAGTCCCTTAGCTGAGTAGCGTTTTCAAATGTTTGAAAGTAAACTTTTTTTTATAAGGAAAGCAAAGAAACCCAGCAGCTTAAAGGGTATCTAAAGTTGCACCCACTGCGTGGATATGTTGCTATCGGGTGACTCGGTCTAAACTGTAAGACTGTACAGTGTACACTATAAACATTGTCAAAAAGCCTTTAATTAAAAAGGAAATTATGCATGTTGGCGTCCTTATTAAATAGCGAAAGAAAGAGGTTCGAACCACGAGGTGTACATCATAACAAATGCATACTACATGGTTGAAAGTTGAAAATTTTCAAAAACCTGAAATATGTAGTTCATTATCCTGAAAAGGCATGTTTGCTATAGCATTATATAGGAACAAAAAGTCTCAAAAACCTGAAATTCAGGAATAATCCTGAACACTTTCACCCATGATACCATAACGAAATATAATGCTACTGTGATTATTATTAACCTTCTCCATCGTATATCTGCATAGGAATACTGGATTATTTCATTAGCATGGATGTCAATGTTCTAATCCATTTGCTTTTTGTTAACACAGGAAGAGTGGTCGATATCAGAATCCCCAAATACACACGACCAACACGACCGGCGTTACCATAACAACGCCAGATACCCCGGATGTTGTTGGTGTCCAACAGCTACAGACACCCATTGGTGATAAAAGTACATCTTAACTATATCTCACTTCATCAGTGTCTATATTGTTACAAAGTCTAGCACACATACTAGGCCTAAGCAAATCCGTCAGAAGACTTGGAATCTTGATAGGAGAAAATGCCTAAACGAGCACTTTCCATTTTCTTAGATAAATAATGTTTCTAACCGGTCGGATGGGATTTTTTTTTCAGAAAGTGTTCTCTGCATGTTGTTTTTAGTTCTTTTTTACACGTTTTATTTGGCGAAAAAGTGAAGCATCACTCGGGAAAATATGTTGTTAATCACCCACATTTAGTTGTTAATCACCCACATTTAAAAATTCAGGGAAACGTAACACGTTATCATCTGGTCATTATACTTAATGAGTATTTGGTTTTAAACTGGTTGCTCTAATCATTAATGACCAGTCATGAAATCAGTTTGTGTTTATACATGATTGATTGATTTGAAAGAGTACGCGGATTTTTAGGGCAAAACCGGCATTTTTTACATATCTTGTTTATTTTCAATTACTAAGACGTTCTCTGAAATTGAGTTCATGTTTCATTATCGATTAGATTGTTATTTTATCGGAACATTTACTAACCACAATCGTTAGAACTTACTTTCTCTTTTTCGAAGAAAGATAGAAACCGTTGCTGTAACTATATTTTAATTGATCCTTGTGTAAGCAAATAATACGAATTAAGTGTCTAGACGTTTAAATGATTTATTTCATAACACTGCGCACAGAAATAGCATGTGTTTTACAAACGTAACATAGTTTTCACATTATATATTATTTCAATAAATGTGTTCTTTTAACGCAAAATAACTTCATCGACAAATGTACAGATGACATTCGCTTCCTTTGTGTGACATTATACCGAACCGTATCTACCTCATTTAGTTTACAATAGTTTATTATACTGTTTCTATTCTTCTGAATCATCAAGGCATATCTCAACCTTTTATAATCATATAAAACTTAGTTGACGTATTGCACCAATCCTTTCAGCTTGTGTAAATATATCATGTTATTCAGGAACCAACTTTACGAAAATTACGTTGAAAGCTATGAGGCTAAACTATTATGTTGACACTATATGTTTTCTTGTACCAAGAAATTTCGCATATATATCCTGTAATTACGGGTAATCGTAAGATATTTATAATTTCAAACTTGAAGTAAATAAAATGTGAAAAATATGATATGTTTCATGTATTCTTTATTACCACGCACATATTTACCCTAAAAATGGCAATTTGAACTCGTCGGGTTTATCCAATGAGAATTTCTCAGCTCACAGAAATACCCTAGTAGTTCCGATTGAAACCATGAATATATAAGCGTCCCTATAAATACATATATATATAAATTATCTAGTACAGAAAACTGAACAGGGAAATATTCATAACCTTGTCCTGTGTGCTTTGTTTCTACGTACTCATATGAAATGTAGTACAGAAAACTGAACAGGGAAATATTCATAACCTTGTCCTGTGTGCTTTGTTTCTACGTACTCATATGAAATGTAGTACAGAAAACTGAACAGGGAAATGTTCATAACCTTGTCCTGTGTGCTTTGTTTCTACGTACTCATACGAAATAAACCAATATATGTATTATCTTTTTCCATTTTCAAGTGATTTGCAAACTACATAATTTGTTTAACATAATTCCGCTTATCTTAAATCCCTTAATTCTACCTATAGTTCAAACGTCATACAGAGCTATACGCAAGTTTCAGATAGTGATTGCTTGGTCCGCGTTGTTGTTTCAACAAATCAGGACGACGAAATCACTGCTAATCAAATAGGCAATTGCTTATTGGCCCACATTGACATTAATTTGAAGGTCAAGATACTATCTTTCACAAAACTACCATTACATCGATATGAAAGAACATTCTTTCTGATGTAACCAAAAAAGGGATAGCATTTTTGGTTCATCCAACTGTTAATGTGCAGCTTGTGAATCAAGCGAATCAATATTGAATATTAGTAGGACTTGTATTAAATGGGTCCTGCATACTCCAGTGGCTTAGGAGGTCGAATAGAGTTGACACGGCGTTGAACCCTATAACTAAATTTGCTTTATCAATCACAGAGTCTCAATAAACAATGTTGGTATCCTACCTTAATTATCATAGCTGCAGACGAAACATCTTGGGATGAGAAGGGGACGGAATACTTAGACATGAAACAAAGTATAAGAATGCCTAGGGTATGAACATAACCAAATAACATATTGTGGAAACTATTACGTGATGCTATTTCCCATTTTGTCACAAAAGACGAGTTCAGTTTTCTGTTGTAGGTAAGTACATTAATTGCAATAAATGAAGCCGTATGTATGCCCAATCGTGAAGTAAAACTGTTATTATCCACTGAATTATGGTTGCTGGGATGCGTCAACAAAATGCTTGTTTTAAGCACTAATCACCAACTATTTTTTTTCTCTCGAACAATTGGCTTTTTTTATGCAGGAATATTTTAGGAATAGCTTATCATCAGCGATATTTTCCTGTTCTACTGATTACTTCCACAATATGAGAAAATCCACAATCAATTATGTTTCTTTAACATGAGCCATCAGCAAGTTCTTTAATTGTTGACTGTGTTTACTTGTCAAATCGGTGCAATGGTATTCGGTGCGGGAAATGTTACCCCACCCCACCCCACCCCAAATAAAAAAATATATAAGAAATTCACCTATAAATTTTAAAATCGATTTAAACCCCTCAAAACATAACTCAAATATAAAATTATTCTTAGAAGTCAAGTTTCACCGTGTACCAATGAAAAAAACGCCTTACAAAAATAGAATTTGAACATCGCCTCCGGGAAAAAGGTTCGTCCGTTGTTGATTTTGAGATCGTTTCGTCTACGACTTTATACAATCTCAAACGCGTGTCAGGAATCGAAACCCTGCCAAAATGTCAGCACGGTAAACTTGCACAGCTTAGAGAATAATGTTTAAAATTGTCAGAATGATGTTAAGACTAATTTTGATGATACTTTGATATTTATCCCGTTACCTAGTGCAAAAGGTGCCGTGAAAAGGGGTGCCGTGAAAAGGGGTGCCGTGAAAACTATGTGATTCACGGTTAGTTGACACGTGACTTACCTCATTTGCATATGACGCCAGAACTACTTTCAACCCAGTTTCGCTTTACCCCATACTCTGACGATATACTTTTAATTCATTAAAATAATACAAAACCAATGATCGGTTACTTTTCTACCGAAAACAAGTAAAGGAAAGTGACAAAAATATATAAAAACATAAATTAAAGGTCCCTTTATTTTAATCCTGTCAAAAATAGAGAATCGCAGTCAAAAGATCGTCTGCAATTGCCGAATGTTTACAAACAAACCACGACAACTAACATGTCAAACCTAAAATTTGATGTACCGAACTTTGAGCTATTATAGGATGACGACAGTCCCAAAGAACAACAGGAAACTCAAGTTAGAGAGATAACAAGAGAAGAGTTGGGGAGAGAATTTGGAATAGATCCTTCGATTTTTGAAGAAGATTTTACTGAACAAGGGCCAAATAGCCTAGCGCTTGGATCAATAGGTCAAGAGCCCAGCACCTGTCAATTTATTGACATGTCTGAAACAGATGTTGCCAGTGGTGATTTTATCGAGAATGAATCCAACAAGGGTACTTTGATAAAAAAAACGCTATCAGATGTAAGGAAATTTGAACAGTTTTTGAGAACAAAAAAAGAGGAAAAGGAATTAAATGAGATTGATCCAGAAAGGTTAGACCAATATTTGGCAACATTTATTCTTGCAATACGGAAATCAAACGGAGAAGGGTATGAACCTACAACACTTAGAAACATTATCTCCAGCATTGATCGAAAATTGAAAAGACATAAATACCCACACAAGATCATGGACCCTTCAACAAACCACTTCCATTTGTGTTGAGAAGCTTTAAAGGCGAAAAAAGTAATTGAAGAGGCAGGGCAAAAGGAACAAGCCAAACCGAGCAAGTCCACTTACAGATGACGAGATCGACAAGCTCTTTTCCAAAGCTGTACTTGGCGGTAGCAACGCAAAATTTTTGATTAATGATATATGGCTCAACAACTGCATACTGTTTGGTTTGCGTGGAACAAAAGAAAACTACAACCTTAGGTGAGTCTCTTGTAAATTACAATTACTAATGTAGATATAGACATGCACAAGGTACTATTTCTTGCATATTCAAATCCAGAGATGAAAACAAAAAATCTTACAAAATGAAAAATTAAACACCAGTAATTCTTCCAATAAAATTCTTTTTTCAATCATAAGGTATACTATACAGCAAAAATTATCTTAATAGAATAGTCTAACTATTTAACAGAATACAAATCTTAATGGTACAAATCTTAATGGTTTGTAGAAGATTAATTTAGAAAACCTGGCTATGTTAAAATAAATCACATACTTCTATTTTCTCATTGACTTTTTTTTCCAAATTTGAAAGATAAAATAACATGTTTTCCTTCCAAAATCATGTGGGACCACCGACAATCTGTCCCGTTTGCGCCAGCATTTTGTCGTCTGGGGAGGGAATCGAACCCTCTTACATGATTCTGATGTACTTTTCATGCTTACTTGTTAATAATCATTGATAAAACTGACTTTTCTTCCCATAACCTATGCATAATTAATATAAAATGTTTAATGTGTTTAGTATGGCATTAAATCATGCAACATATATAAATATTTTTTTTAAAGTTTTTAATCTTCAATTGTACTCATTAGTTTGAAATGATATTTTGCACTATTCCATGAAGCTATAGATTAGTATTTATATCCAGTAAACAATAATTGTGTAATATTTGCTCCCAGATCAGTTTGTCTGTTTAAGCAGTGTTTATCTGAAATATTTAATTCTCATCAAAATTAAAACCAGTTTGAATGGGAGCAGCCAAATAATGAAGAACACTCATTTAAAATTCTTATTTCATCTTTTTTTTCCAGATGGGGAGATATAAAGCTTAAAAAAGGACATGATGGGATTGAGTACCTCGAGTATTGCTCTGAGCAGACTTTCCCAAAAGTGCCGGTCCGCCGGTCCCGACCGGCAAATTTCATTTCGGACCGCCGTAAAATCGCATTCTGACGGTCCGTGCGTCCGGCATTTTTTTTGGTAGTACTTAAATATGAAAACCATTACAAAATTGCGAAATACCACCAAACGACGACGTTACTGTCGGTAATTTTGAGTATTTTTCGGTCTTTAATGTTTGAATAAGTGAGAGTGATCTCCCTTGCAACGCGCGTTGTTATCGTCGATTTGATTGGCTTATCCGCTTCATTAGTTATTATTACAGCCAATGAATTATTTCCTAACAAGCGTTGACGACCTTTACCTTTCAATCATATAAACACAGCTGGAAATGTCGTTTTTGAAGTATGTTGAAGGTGCGAAACCAGCTAAGAGACTTAAACTTTCTACAGAGGCAAAAAAAGAGAAATTAAAATATTATGAGGCTAAAAGGGAGAGGTCGTTTCAGCAGCAGTGGCTGAAGGGTCGCGAGTGGTTGATATTTGACCAAGAAAAAAACGCGATGTTGTGCCAACTATGCAAATCGTCATACGCTGCCGATCCTAAACTTAAGTCAACAAGCTTTGTTGTTGGTTGTTTAGATTTACTTTTGTTCTAGATTTTCACCAAGCTCAGACTAGGTAAATTATTAATTTTCAGCGAACTTGCTACTATTTGGTAGTAAACTGTGTTTTCTTAGGATAATACCATGGACTGGCATACAGACCAATGACAGTGCCTCTACACAAGGTCAAAATTTTAGAAATACAGTGATACAGACTGCTAAATATCACGCTTCACTAACGTGTACTAAAACAAGCATTTCTATGACAAAAAAATTCGGACAGGCACTTTTGGTTTCGGACAGGCAACAATTTCAAGACTGCCTGTCCGGTGGACAGGCAGTTTTTTTCATATTTCGTAAAGACTGTCTGAGAGGCAGACTAAATCTAGGACAGGGGAGAATGTAAATGATATCCGCCCTGTAAATCCAAAGATATTCGCCACACCAGAAGATACAGATAGATGTCCGGTTGGGTTCTACAAGTTGTATGCTAGTAAACGGCCTTCAGATTCCTGTGAGCCGAATGATCCCTTTTATCTGGCTCCAAGGACAACCTCTCAGAGGCATGTGGAATTGACTTGGTTTATGAAAATGAACGTAGAAGAGAAAAAACATGGTTCTTTAATGAAACGTATTGCAGCTGATGCCGGACTAGATGGAAAGAAGGAATCACAAACCACTCAACCAGGAAACATTTAGTTCAGAAACTGAGAGGTTCTGGTATTGCTCCGACTGACATAGTGCAAATAAGTGGACGCAAAAACATTCAGTCTGTTCCGAATTATTCGGCAATGTCTGAAATCAAACAAAAGAAGTGTTCGAGAATTCTCTCATCATCTAGAACACCAGCAGCCACAATATCATCACTAGATCAGTCAGAAACAAATGCTTCTTTAAGTGACCAATCCTTAGAACAAGTTTCAAAATCAGTCTCATTTGATACTTAAACAGTACCAATTTCTCTACAAAATTCTGCATCAGAAAGTCAACAATCAGTCATGACGCAACAGAATGAAACTCATATAGGACTGAATGTAAACACTGAAATGAATTCTCTGTTTTCTGGTGCAACCTTGAACATACAAAATTTCAATGTTTACATGAAATAGTCATGGTCTTTCTTCAGAAATCAATTTCTAGATGATTTTATGTTAGTTAATATAGAAATATCATACTTACATTAGTTAATTATTTATTCATTGTTGCTCATGTGTTGATATATATGTTGTGAAATAAGAAAACTTGTATAAATTCACTTGTGTTTTGTCCGAACTGAGTTACATCCGAATTCAACCAACTTATTCATCATATCGTAAACATACAAGTCTTTTACTTGCGTCATAACATTATGAAATATGATTTTTTATAATATTCCAAGACCAATATATCCATACCACACTTAAAAGAGTCATTATTTAGACAGACAAGTAGAATAGTCTACATCACTTGACTAGAATCCCTCGTGTTCAACACGAAACGGGGTCGACACATACTGAACTGAAACGGTCAAGCGACGCACAAACTGACCCATTGGAGTGAAAATCTATTAAATGAAACGATACTTTTATTGCATTCAATGTTTCCGATAACAAATCATCATTTGGTGTTTGGTTAATTTGAAGAAATCGTAGGTATTACTCGGAACTATTTTTTGCCTCTTTGCATTTTAGAACAATTCTATATTTCTATTTTTAGAACACATCTAATGTTTATTCATGAATACTCAGTCACGTTATATTAAACATGTTTTTTGGATTATTTTGTTAAACTTCTACGTTCGAAATGTTGGTAACGGGATAAACAGAATACTAGGTTAGTGACGTTAATGGGCTTCGGCTCACCCAATAAATTCCTACGCCTTGCCCGAAAAACATAACCCATTAACGTCACTAACCTATTATTCTCTATATCTTTAAAACCTATGATACAAAGTAAGGATATAACTTCTACGATACATGAAACTATAATCATAAACAAATCATAAGTATATACAAGTCACATACTTGACGTTCTCTGATTGTATTTCATTCATTTGATCAAAAAGACGCACTATCTCAGAGCAATGGGATATGTGTATGGTGGACATCACAGCGTATGGTGCGATTTCCAGTAAATATTCCACATTTCCACTACGGAGTCATCGTACATGCGTATAAGGAGTGTATTGCTGAACTGAAGACATACTACACTAGATCACACATTCAATATCGTATTTGCATTCTTATTTCTCAGCTAGCGAAGATAATGATGAACTTGGTAGCCTGCCAAATGAACGATTAAATCACGACTATGATGGGTTCAAGACGAGACAGTGTGGTGTGCGAGTCGACCAGCTCTGGAACTATGTCTACAGTCATAAACGGGAAGGCTGCAAACAATTATATCAGGAATTTCGGGTACCTAAACGTTTTGTACTACATTCCAGATTTAAAACGAATTGTCTATTTATCTACATCAAAGTGACAACACAATAATGTGTTGTTTCTATTCAATAAAAGAAAACGTAAGATATATTATCATAAGTCAAACCAATTCTCTCATAACTTTTAACCACATCATCATTCTTCAATAATTAATGCCATTGGCACATTGCTAAATTGTCCCAGCAAATTGAGAACATACTGAAACGTCATTTTTGTGACGTAACTGGTACATCATTTTCTGTGACGTAATAAGTATTGGAAAATACGTCACTGTAAGTACCAATCGTATCTACTCGGCAATCCCCGTAACAAGTCGGTAGATATACCTCGTAGGCAGTACATGAATACACCAGAAATCCTGGGGTAATTCGCCTTATTTCCGGCGGCTAACGCAAAATGCACACAGGCACTAAATATGTATTTAAATACACACAAATTGGTTAAATATCACAATTGAATGTTTGTTTTTACCCTTTTCATTAAAGATGACCATATCAACACATCTTTGATTCATATTTTGTCAATCGTATCTACTCGGCAATCCCCGGCGTGTGCCGGGGATTTCCGAGTAGATACGATTGCAAACGGACATGCCCTTCGTTGCTGACCTACTTTCAAAAATGGCTCCCCATTGCCTCCGAGGTTATTTTAAGAAATGGCCGAGGTGTTCCGAATGTGTAAGTACCAAACTCCTCACAGTAATCTCCCCTATCTACATTGCATCCAGATGACCCTTAATGGCGACGATTGTTGTCAGTCTGTGCCATCCTGAGAGGTTATCAGACCTAGAGTTCATCAAAATTACATAGGCCGCTACTATGGGGGCTATCTTATGCTCTGATTGGTCTCCTTTACTCGTCACCATAGCTGTGAAGACATCCAGCAGGAAAGGAACTCTGAATTAAAGAAATACACATTGTGTGTATTATGGTACATCATTTCTGTTTAGTCACCGTACCTATATATACAAATCTAGAGGAAACTAGTCTAAGTGTACGCTAGAGTAAATATCTATTGTAGATTTGTCTGTTAAGCTTCCTATTTTAAACAAAAACCTCATTGGTAGAGAAAAAATGTTAGTCCAATTTTTGTTAATACTGTGTCAGGCATCTTCAGGGGGTAAAGGGCAGACAGTTCATAATTCATGCATTGTATCTCAAAATATATTTTAAATGATTCAGGAGTAAAAATGTTTTGATTATATATAAACTGATTTAATCATTCAGCCTTTTCTGTCATCTAAACTCATAAAAAGTAATATATGATAACACTTTTATATAATGGTATTGTAAGTATGCAATTGATTTTTAATTAAACATTTGTTAGTGTTTTATACCTTTGTGATATTTCATTTATTATGTCATTTAGCATCTGATCATCATACATCCTGAGGCTGAAAATACTTCTGTGTTTTGATAAAACACTTGCAAATGGAACACTTCTAGATGCCAGTGTTGCACATGCATCAGATATGTTTGCGACTATGCTATTTTGCACGGCTTTTAGCACCACCTGAAATTATTGAAATATCTTAGTATATTCATATGATTTATAACTATATTAAGGAATTCTTTACAGAGCTTTGCATTTTAAACTATGTCAACTAACATTTATAAATGAAAAGTTAGTGGTCAAACATGAACAGCTTAGTTACAACTAGAAAGTTGCCACTGTCATCTGTGATAAGACAACATACCAACGTAGATGTAGACTGTAATTAAATTTAATCTTCCACCATGCTGATGTGTCACAGTATAAAGAATTTCCATATAGTTCATGTTACAATATATTTTGCTGTAGATCATGTGCGTTAACTAAAAAATTTTAATGGAAAACGTAGAAAATTATTAAAAAAAATTACCGCAGGTTTGGTGCTGACATCAACAATCTCATCATCGGTTGACGAAGAATCGAGGTGTGACTTCAATGATTTGATCGTTGATTGTGTTGTCACTGCTTTCTTTTAAAGAACAGACATCGTCTTCTTTATATATATAACTATGGTCTTGTAACAACACAATGCCGGAAGTCTCTGCCACTTCATCCTTTGAGTTATTTTCTTCAACGATATCCTGGTCTGAATCAACCAATTGCCTTCTCGTCTTCGTCTTCCTGTGTATTTTGGTTGTTACATCCACAGAATCATTCTTAACTTTAAGTGTCCGTGGACTTGAAGCAGCCCTTTTCATCCTAACTGGTTCCCCTTCATCCCCAAGACTTGTAGGGTTATCAAAAACATCCTTTATCTGTTTGTGTAAACTAACGGCTAAGTTTAAATGACGTAAACATTTCCGACAAAGTCCAAATGATGATGATTTATGGTTTTCTAAAGATTGTTTGAAGTTTTTACCGGATATAGTAGTTAATTTAGTAATAATGTATTCTTGTGTTGATTTCTGACCAGTTAAATTGAAACATCTTTCATTTTCTTTACAAATAAAGCACAAATGGATGATTTTTTTTGGATGTCGCCGCCATCTTTAAACGCCATTTTCGTTTCAAACCAGATGGTCATGTGGCATTTGTGGTGGCACTGATCAATCCCATAAAGGGGAGATCACTGTGATGAGTTTGTGTTAGTACATCTCAATCTATCGGAACTACTCGGGTATTTAGCTGAGAAATACACATCGGATATAAACTCCGCACAGGAATACCTCTCTTTGCTTCACTTCAGTACTCCTAACCAAAATGACAAGGGAGATAATTGCGTAGGAGAATGAGGCGGGGGTGCTCTCATTTAAATGTCACCCTCTGCTTAATCCTGTAGATGATTGTATCTTTAGGTTGTTCAGCTCTCCACTGATAGATCCGTCATGTCATACAGATGTTATTTCACGCAAATATTTGGAAATAAAGCTCATAGAACATACTCTTTCTTCTTCTGCCATTCTCAAAAATTGGGGAGGTTTATTTCTATTTGAGATGTTAACATCATTGAGGTAAAGCAGGATACCAGTCAAATGTTTTACGCTAGTTGTGTCATGTTAAAATATCATTAACATGTTAAAATATTATTAAAATACTATTTTCTTCCTTATACCATACATTTGAGCCACATGCAATGAAAACGTCTATGAATAATTACCATGGTAAAAGAGAGGACCTAATATGCAGGTTGATCTATCTTATATAGAGAAGAGATGTGTGGTTTCTAAAATCAACACAGTAATGCCTAAACAACTCACATACTTACCACAGAATGAAGAACTTTCTATTGATTTGCATTGCTTTCCTTTATTTCCTGATAATAATGGTTTTCAGGGATTTTATGCTGGATAAAACCTTTGATTTATTGGGCGTGGTAAAGGCCTGCAGATCTCCTCTACAAACATATGCAAATGAACCTTCAAGGCTCTAACGGTTTCATCCAGTGACACACAAGCTCCTTAATTTTTGCCGAAACTCGTGGATCTTTGCTGTTGTACTGAAACATACAATTCAACACACCATAACAGATATCTTGATTGTCATGTGATTAGCCATATACGTTGTTTTGCTATAGTTCTACTGCTGATTCTACTTCTTTCCACCAAAAATCGCTGAGCTATTATATTACTGGCATATCATACAGAATATATTATCGCATGACAGGCGTTTACCTCTATCTGTAAAATGCCATGCTCTTTTGAACGGAAAAGCGAGAATTCGTTGACATTTCAAAATATCGCACCTTTTTTGACGCCTCGTCAACGAAAGCGGACCAAGACGACTCTTCATAACGAGGCTTTATACATAGGTCGATGCATCACGGGGCTTGCATGTAGTATATTTCGTATACGTGCATCACCGAACTTGCATACATGGTTCTCCCTCTGTGACGTTTTAAGTATATGTACACATTATTTAGAAATACATCACTGTGGTGCAACATGCGTAGGCCATTCTCTGTGACAAACCAAGTTTTAAAAAATTATGTCAATATGTTAAAATTGTCAATTTTAAAATGAGCAACTACACGGCCACAGTTACATTTTCAAACCTTCAATCATCAAACGCAATTACATTGTATTTGTTGTGTGGCTTGTCCAAATGAAAAGAAGCAATCAACGCCAACGTTTAAATCAGTGTGATAACAGTATCTTCACATATTAGCCTTAACGTTTAAAGCTAAATGATTAAAAAACAAACGAATTTAACTTGTTAACGGTTACATCTTTAATTTACAGCTTTTAAAGTCTGGCTTGGCGCATCTACACCAGGTGGCAATATCACACGAGAACAAACACAAGAACCGTTATAAAGGTCTTTATCCATGTAAGTCATATGTGAAGAAAAACGAATAGCGAAATGCAATTCAATTGTCTCTTACTAAAACCCCCTCATGGTGTTGACAAGTAAGTTAGGGTTACTTCCGACACGAATGCGAGTAAGGGATTAGTTACTCATTAAGGTAAGACCTGGGCAATGGAGAAAGTTCATTTTAAAATCAAGTTTCATAATGTAAGAATCTTTCCTGGATTGAAATTTTCATTTGCCAACTTCATTCATGTAAATTCAAAGGCACATGAACGGAGATTAGTACAAATAAAGTACTGCAAAAATATATGGAGTTATTTCATTATGTTAAAAAAGGTCATGAGAATTAATTTACAAATATATTGAGACCCTATTTAATGAACCCCTTTAACATAACTGTCGTTTTGTGCTTGAAATAAAGTTGTCTTCAATTCAATCATGTTTATCAACAATATGTTTGTTTACATATTCAAAATAGCGAATTCTTATTGTTCGGTTCAAAATCTTGTGTATCACATGACCAGGTCAGAGGTGAATTAATCAACTGACTGTTTTAGTTATTTCTCGTTCGCTTTCACGATTACGTTGTGCTGATATTATTTGTGGTAATTACTTGAATTTGACCAAAAGTAAAACACATGATATACTTTGGTATAGAATTGATTTCCTCTTATGGGCCTTTAACTTCAATGTGAAATTTAGAAAATAAAGGGGGGTAAATAATATGAAATAAATAACTCATTTGGTAAATTCAAGTTCAAAATCAGACACATTTTGAAAATTTGCGCGATGAATGCCTTTATATTTATAAATATTTCATGAAATTCATTTTAACTTATTCTTTAACCAAAGCATTTGCCAGTTTTCAATTACCCAGGTCTTACTTAAGTGATTTTTTTTCAGGAAAAGAAATCTTATCATAGTCAAAAAACGTTTACTTATATAATGAAGTTCAAACTATACTGAGTGTATGTGTCTTGTGTATCGGCTGTGGGTGCTTTTTACCAGTTAGACGTGCATGCTCTTGCGTTCTAAGGTATTCTATATGTTACTTGTTTTAGATGACCACAGTCGTGTAAAGCTAGAAGTGGGCGCTGGACATTCGGATTACATCAATGCATCGTTTACAAACGTACGTACACACATTCTCTCCCTGCCCAGCTTAGACACTCTTATATACAAACCATTTCTATTTGTTTCCAATTTGAGGACCATCGGGGCCTCTAAACTAAACAGTTTACTTTGTATATTTCTCAAAATGAGACTTTTTCGAATTTCCAATATGCCTGACATATCAAGATAATTCATGTTTCGTTATCAAGGGGTTTACTTTATGTATCAAGTATAATGACACTTAATCCATACATTATACCGAAACCTTATCACTGTATTACATGCACAATTATACAAAGCAGACCGTGTGAAACATTCTTAAAAACATCTTAACCCCTTACCCCATACAATCGTGCAGCATCGGTTACAGACAGCGTTTGGAACCACTCTGATAAAATGCTAGACTGCTTCTTAAGTGTAATTCATCCCTTTGTCATAGAGTTTGTTTTCTTAAATATCGCATTATAAGATGTTTCTACTTCTTGTGTTTTCCGTTGTCTGATTTTGAATCTTACTTGGACTGTTTACAAATTCCATTAATCTAACCATATAGAATGATAATCGCTATGGTTTATGGACAGTGAATAACTTTCATAACTAAATGGATAATGATCTCATCGCTTACTCAATGATACACCCATTAATGCACCTATAGCAGACTGATGCAATCGCCACTGTCATAAACCGATACACTGCTCATAATATAAAAATTAATATTTTCTTTTCATACCGGCTGGTATGGTCTGTGTTGCTTTCTATTCAAACACGCGAAACGATTTTAAATCTTTATTCTCTATGGAAAATGGAGCAAGTTTTAACATTTTATTCTTATTGAGTCAAGATCCTGGATACATAACCAGTTCATGGATAGCCGAAAGATCCTGCTAAGTGGATACGGCTTTTCATGTGATTTGAACTCACGACCACTATGTTTAGAGGCCGAAACTCTTCCTCTGGAGCCGTCATAGATTCAAAGATGGGGGAGGGGATGTGTAATGTAACGTTTGTGCAAGGCGTACATTTATAACATTATGTTTTTTTTGCAGGGATTTTGCAAAGCTTCTAAGTTCATAGCATCCCAGGGTACGTCTATTACTTCACACCATTTTTCTCTCAATGTTTAATCAATACATTTATGCCCTTCTTCAAAGTTGTATAATCCCTAGGTATGCCTTTTGAATAGTTTCGAAAATGATAATGACAGTAAACTAAGGATATTTTTAGTATGAGGTCAGAAACAGTTCAGTTATTATGGCAGAGGGTTTTGTTAATGGCCATCATCACGTTGTTCTCAATCGTTCACATACAACCGGTGGTATCAATTGACAACGCATTTTTACATAACACATTATTTGAAAATGGCGTTTCATTCACTATTTGCATATTTTGAATAAACACCATTGGTGAAAATGGATAATCAATTTGTAACGACTTTGGTGGTTCCTAATAAACAGCAAATTTACTTCGACAGTACTAGCTATGATATATTTCTTTGATTAAAGGTCCAACTGACGAGACAATTGATGCCTTTTGGTCGATGATATGGCAACAAGGCACGATGGTAATTGTCATGCTGACAAGTCTTAAAGAGAAAGGAGCTGTAAGTTATTTATGTTTCATATCATTTGTCATGCGAACATGTTAATGCGTCTACAAATATACATCAAGCAAAGTTGGACCATTCCTTCGACAACCAACGCATTGAGAACGATTTTGTTTGTATATTGTGTATGCCGACTATTACTCTTCCAACGTCGACTATTAACACAATTCCAACATAAAGAAGCAAAACACTACATTAGTTTGAAAGACTTCTGGAAATGTGTAATTCATTGGGATTACCTACCGTCACTAAATATTATTTTTGTCATCTTTAAAGACGACATAATGTTCTTAACGACTCTCTCCTATTAATCACCTTTATTCACATATCTTCCTACAGATAAAATGTGCCCAATACTGGCCCGACGAAGGCAGCACGAGGTATGGACAGGTTAAGGTTAAGTTGTTGTCGACAACCAACTCACCAGATTTCACAGTACGACACTTAGAAATATCAATGGTAAATATGTTGTGAACCCATTGTCCTATGTAGGAATCTGTGACTGGTTAAAATCAAAAGCATTATCAGTCGACATAAACCATCAAGATAAACACACTATACCTAGAAATAATTTTGGTATATACCATTTAAACAAAATAATAAGTTGATCATTAGGAGCAGTTTATCATTTTTCAAGAGATAGGCTCTATGGAGTTGGAGATTGATATAGAAATTAATTGTGTTAAATATTTCCAGGTACTGTTGAGTACGGAAATCTTAAAATTATATCATATCATTTAAATTAAACAGAAAAATCTGCGAAATGCTTGAAACGTCTGTGAGATAATGTTACTCTTCACAACTCGCATTCTAGTGCTACACGCTTCGTTGATTGAATCCTATTTTAAAAGTAGGAAGATGATCCCTTTATCTCATTGCAGGGCTGTCAAGCAGTGAGGAGAGTTACACAGTTCCATTATGAATCTTGGCCAGACAAGGCGGTTCCAGATTCAACGTGGTCGCTGGTACATTTCTGGAGAACTGTGACGAAGGGTTATAAGACAGTTGGAACAAAACCAGGACCTATAGTGGTTCATTGTAGGTCAGTCAGTTCTTGAAGAGTATTTGGTGGGTTATGCAACATTACTTCTATGATAAACTTAGACTTAAATGTAATCATCAGTCATTTCATTAAGTTTGTTGATACTATATTTTCATTTGGAACATATTTAGTCGTATTGGTAATATCGATAAAAGGAATAAGCAAGTCGTTTTCATAAACCCTATACCTAAAGACGATAAAAAATTTGAAGAAATACACTTGTTTAAAACTCGGGAATAAGCAACAAGTTCTAATGACACAGTGGTAAAAACACCCTTTTCTGCAGCAAAGTGAGGTTCTGAAGAGGTTATGGTTTCATAAATTGTTTAATTAGGTATCTGTAGATGATTTTACACATGTATTTCAAATTTCTTTGGATAACATTTGTATACAATTTGCTCTTTATATGAATTATTTAAGAAATCGATGTATGTGGTTCATATGTGTTTATAACATTCCGTTTAATCTTCCCGAAAACCTTCGACATTTTTTCCTTTCGTTAATAAAGTCAAGTAACAGCAGCTCCTTTGCATACTGGTATTTTCTGTCGTGACTTCGTTGTTCAGAAAATAACTCGATGTACCCACTGCAGATTGTTTCTCTATTTGGTGTTAACTGATCAAGTGTTGACATTTTTTGGCAGCGCTGGTGTCGGACGAACGGGTACGTTTATAGCGTTAGACAATCTTTATGAACAGGCTGAGATGGAAGGATGTGTTACACCACTAAATGTTGTAGATTCTCTCAGAGACCAACGTGCCTATATGGTCCAAACAAAGGTTATTTAACACTTTATCTGGATCAGAACAACTTTATTGACTTGTAAAACAAATTACCTCGTCGTTTAAAACAATATGTTTATAAAATATGTGATGAATGGGAACACGTGTAAATGTTCGATACTTGAATTTCAAAATGTTTTCGAAACAAAAGAATATTGCCACGAAATGATGAGAAACTAAAGAGAACATATCATACCTAAAGAGAAAACTGAATACCTATTTCAACAAATAAGATAAAATGAAAACCATCAGGATTTTTAATAAAAACAAAGCAAATCAAATAATGAATATATTGATACCAATATTATTATTCATTTATGAAAATTAAGTCTGCTCAAATGACTCCATCAGCAACACTTACATGACACAATCTTTCTAACTGATTAAATTTTTCGTCGTCTTCCATCCTATTGAGAAATGCATCTCAATTATGTTTCTTTCCACAAAAAAAGGTTTTGTGATTGCATTTGATGAAGTAAAGACAAGAAAAGATAAGTTAACCAAACTGATTACGCATTTTAGGAACAATACGTGTATCTTCACGAAGCCATCGCAGACGCTCTTCTGGTTGGCACAGATGCAATAAAACCACAATACCTTCGAGCCGTCTACAACTTTCTTCTTGAAAACGACGAAGATGACTTATCATTGAGAAGACTGGATAAGCAGCATCAGGTATCATTGTAAACCGTGTCCGTACAAACCGTGTCCATGGTGACAGTAAGGGTTGAAACATGATCTAGGTAAAAGTGTTTCATCAACATTTACATCCGGTGCCGATGATTTCCGAAAAGACCTGATTACTATCACTGCTAGTCCAGGCTTGCCACAGGTCCGCCAAAGGTAGAAGATAAACATAGCATAAGTGTAATAGTTATGTAGTAATGGTCAAGTATACTCGCACAGGAAGCTTTTATATAATTCTATCATTTTATAATTCTATGCATAGCGATAGTTTTCACACAAAAATAAAAGAAATACAAAGACGAATCCCTTCAACCATACCTACCTCTTTGGATATTTTGTAAAATAAATCCGTGTTTTTCAGCTTATCCTTGCAGGCAGGGAATCCGATGTTTCAGTAGATATCCATGAAGAGTCCGGGTACTCCAACGTGACGTTCTTTACACCTTTCTCAACAGGTAAAACATGTGGTCAAGTTGGTTTCTACGGAATTGTGAAAGTTTTTGAATATATTTCAAGGCAGTAGGCACAATTATCTGAACTGGTTTTTCCTTGCAAGAACTGCTCGATATTCGTCCTAAGCCATTGTCTATTTTGCCACATGAACATAATTGATAGGTACAAGAAAAGAAATAAATGAAGTCGTGTTCACTTCATTAAACTTCGGGAACAATATTGATCGATTCTCGTATGTATCAGAAAGTCTTAAATGGCAAATGATATGAGGTTATTTATCATGGTTCAAAAGTGCCATATAAAAAACCTTACAGTACCATAAGTTACCATTGACAAAACATCGGCCTTAAGTAAAAAGACTTAGAGAACTATAGCAATTAATAAAAATGTTATCAAAGCAGCTTGAACTTGATAGGGGAAAGACATTGCTTAAAAGTTGGGAATTGGCAAGAAAAAGACAATATCACATCTATCACAACAGCTCGTCAACCTACATGTTTTCGGTGAAGTGAACATGGCTGCAATCCATGTATGGTGATAACGAATCCCTGGTTAGGTTTTGTGCAGCCGACAGTGTATAATGTTTGCCTATGACAAGGAGAACCACATATTCACTTTTCAATCTGCATGCCCGACCAAGCAATTTTATAATGGTTTAGTCCTTGCATTTGTACGCCGGTTTCGCTCTGTCTCAGAATACACCACTTCCATGTGTGGAAAAGCAGCCCATGGCTAGGAATGAAAACTGCTCAGTGCTGGTGGGAAATACTGAGAATATAGGACTGAAATACTGACACGGCTTTATGCTCTATCAGACAAACTGTCACAGTAAACACGCAATAAGACGAATAAAGTAATCATATAGGCGAAAGAGATGTTTAAATGGTGATATTCCTTGAATGATTCAATTCAATCAACACGTAGCAATTCCCATGTTACATATGAGAGCTAATAACTACTTTGTATATTTTGATGAACGAGAATGTTTGTTTCGAACTAAATCACAGTACATGGACGTGTACATTTCCTTCATATATGTAAGAGCTACACTCATGAGGTTCCTATTGTGTCGAGGATCAATGGTAATATCGGTACTCTAATCGTATGTGTTTAACCCATTACCAAACAATAACGACATTTGACCAGTTTGTTTCAGACGACATTGAAAAACGTTGTGGGAAAAGGAAAAATTGCTCATGATGAGCAATGTCTCCCCTTCCAACAACGTGTTCTGCCCTATCAGAAGATTATTTTTCAAATTCAGCCCATTTTGAAATGTCGTCTGCAATCTTTTTCAATTTGGGACGGTCGAAAACTTAGCATTTTGGTAATGTGTAAAGCTCTTTTTCTTGAATAGTACTTACCTCCATGATTCCTTACTATTCCGAACGATTTCACATTGCAGAGGAACCACATCACAGTCTGTCATCGATCACTTTGCCGGTGAGTCTTGACCTCATTCTTTATCTATTATGTCTGAATTTGCATTTCATTATTGATTACAGTCCCATTTATATCGTTTGTGAGCAACATGCCTCTCTGTACATGCTTTAACAGCAAGACATAGAATAGCGTTAGCTCTTCACATATTTAAATGTTATATTCTGTTTTATTTTGTGCAAACAAAGACCTTTCTAAACAAATCGTATGTGCATGCTTAAATTCCTTATTTAGCATAGTCATGAACCCCGGGTATCTAATGTTAAACATTTGATAGATGAAAAAACTAAAAAGAAATGCCATCATAGTCAACGTGTCTTTCTTGTTGGGCCTTATAACTTTTCTAAATTTATTTCGATAAATTTCATGAACTAAAAATACTTGTTTATCTACTAACATGCATGTGAAGGTGTTTGTTATACATGAGATATTTTGGAGAAAAAAATAGCATATGGTTGAAATAATATCTTTGCGTTGAGGTATATCATTTAATGAAACATAGAAAGCGAACGCAATGTTGATTAAAAAATGTTAATAGTGTACAGGCGATATTTGATGGATTAAATGCCGTTGTGATGGTTTTGGATCTGAAAATATATTTATAAATTGTATATAGGCTCTACACATTCCTACTTTTTATTCTGATTTTTTTTAGTTATTCAATTAGATGTAATTGCATATCTGTTGATAGGAAATAAAATATACTTATAATAATGGTGCAGCTGCAATATACTTTTAAAAAGTGAAATTTAGATAATCAGATTTCCTAACATTTCTGTGAACAAGCAGCTTTAAGACAGGTTGAACTGTTACAAACTAAACGTTTTAGATAGAAACGTAATGCATATATTCTGAAACGGATTACAATCTGTCCATTTAGAAGTACCATTGTATGTGCAAATTATGCTGTCCTTTGCATTTATAAACAAAAATGTGGATTTCTTAGAATAATACAATGTTTAAGATAAACTTAAAGATAAGTTGAAATGTTGAAATCTTAGAGAGAAACGTAATGCGCATACACTGAAGCGGATTACAACTTGTCAATTTAGAAGTACTAAAGTAAACTGTAAATTGTGTTGCCCTTAACATTTGTGACCATCAAAGTGGATTTCTTTAAAGGGTACAATATCCCTGGATGATTGAACCGTGTCTCTTTGCAGTACCATTCTGGTTCGGCCGGGTTTTTATTAGTAAATCGCCCCACTAAGGAGATGAGTGACCAACTCTGGTCACTTATATCGGCAAACAACATTAAAACAGTCGTCACAATATCTGGACCTTCCGTGGACGAGGTGAGTAGATTGGTGTATAGACATGAGGAATCACAGGTGTCGTTTGGTTGTTTGGTGTAGCTGCTCTTTCTTCATGTATAATTTGAGTCCAATTTAATGTCTCACCTGTACTGCTGAATAGATACTGAATGGTGGGATATAAGAATCCCGTTTTAGACTAGCTCGTTTATAGTAATAAGCTGTCAATTCGGACAGACTGTAATAAGCACGTCAATTCGGACAGACTGTTCCAAAACACTCTTGTACGTTCTTATTTTATTTAAGAATCATTAACCGGTATATAAACAGCCTAAAAGTAATGGAAAGCAAGCAATTATGTATATAGCATGTCATGCTTAATCATTTTCTAAAAGAAATCATGGAAAGAATATTTCATTTTTTTTCTCTTGACATGTTATGGATTTAATAAAACAGTTATGATGTTCTCCTCGGGTATTTGTATTAGTATTAGCTCAATGGAATATAATTCGACATTTCATTTGATAGTTATGTGTTTGATAAGGGATCAATAAAGACATGTTTCTCCCTCATGAAGACAGTTTTGTTAAGAGACGATGCTATAAATCTTCCCATGTGCCATAAAGTTGACATTAAGTTTGATTTTCAATTTAGTTCATTCATGGTTTAAGGCGAGTTTTCATTTACCTGTCACGTAGCAAATACATTTGCTATTAGTTCGTATTCGGTGCAAGACACATTTTACTCTTGAGAGCGATGTACTTGCTATTCATGCGATAACGCGTTTGTTTCCACACCTCCATTAAAACAAAAACGTTCCCGGCATTCTATAAAAATGTTATGTATTTCAGAAACATTCCAGGACGGTGCTTGAGGTCCAAAACTCAACAGTTGAAATCGTCGAAGAGACAATTACAGAGGATTACGTATCGGAAATATTTAGGATTCCTCGGGAAGAAAAAGTATGTATGGTAGATGTACACTTTTATTAAAGTAAAACATGCTCTAGATAATAATCAGTTCAACTACATGACTTCATACTCCACCATTTTTACACACCGACAGCTGATGGCAAAATAACATTTTTGACAAAAGTAGAAGCTGTTTGTCAAAAGCAATTTTTTGTCACAAAAGCTCCTATCTAAATTCTTTAAGGGAATGTGATGTAATTTTCTTGCTATTTTGATCAACGGATCTTGCTTTTAACTATGACTTCTCGCCAATCACTTCTTCCCTTTGTGGAAATGGGTCACTACAACTTACAAAAGATATGTCTTTGTTTCTTCTTTCTGTCATAGCCTTGAAAGTGGCATTATTTAGGGACCGTGCGATTTGCTACAAGCAGTAGGCTCTAGCGACTTACCTTCACTAAAGTTCCACTTATTCTATCATTTAATATTGCTTGTCTCGGATGGAAGTAGCATAATTCTGTATTGAACACCATCGATCACAAAAAAGTGTTTCTACCTCAGTCAATGCTTGTTTGACAAAACACTAACATTGAGGAAATAAGCATAATAGGATTATTCATCCTTTGAGAACTAAGCGGTTTGTTTATTCAATATTTATAGGGAAGGTATTGGGGAATGTTAACTTCATTTTGAACGATATCTGTCTGAAAGTTATCGGACGAAAGTATATATTCATTTTCGTCAGGCTTCCTTACAATTTATATTTGAATGAAATGTAGCATTAATCATGTTTTTGTTTTACATTTACAGTCGCCTACTCTTTTAAATATGGGCTATAAAATCGCACAAAAAGAAACTCGGCTAATTTCATGACAATAGTTTGTCCTTATACTCCTCTTCGTGGTGTTATCTGTGTATGTTTTTCTGCTCTTTTGATATAATGTTGCTTCGTTTTTGATACGTTATCAACTCCCGTATATCCTTATAGATCAACGGTTGACACTATAGTTTACAAACATGTTTTTCAGCCTAATGGTAAAGTTTCATCATTCGATTTGAAGTTCTTTGCCTTCAAGATATCAAACGAGCACACCGATGTGCCAACTGATGTCGCCCACCTATTACGGTGCATTAGTAGTGTGCGAGCTTGGCAGAGCGAACTGATCGACAGTGAGCCGATTCTCATCATCTGTAGGTAAGAAGAAATAAAGAAAGGTTTTACGTCATTATGCTTGCTATAAGGGTGTATTATATCAGGAAAAATATCCTTTTTGTGACATGGGAAAAATCATTTTTTGCAGGTTTTTACGCGGGGCTGGCTGGACACAGCTTTAGATAGATACTTATTTCAATATTGAGCAGCAAGACAATAATCAACAACACATACATCTAAAATAACATCTTCGATGATATTTGCGCGTTGTAAAAGCATTTGAAGAAGATACTCCAAGGAAGCACTGTGCAAGAGGAAAACTTACTCAATATAAGCAATTTCTCCTTAGTTGCAGTGGTACCTATGCAATATCACCAATATCGCTGTTGGCACCTTCTTCCTTGACGTTTATTTTAGGGATAACATGCGCAGTGCCGGTCTATTTTGTGTGATACTGAGTGAGATAGACCGAAGCTCGGGTTCCATTGGCAATGTTAACATTGTGGAGTCGGTACAATTGATCAGGGCATGCCACCCAGCTATGATGGACTCAGTGGTAAGTAAGAACATCGCGCTTAAACATGATTTCGATTAAATTGCTGTCTTTATCTGTAAGGGACGTCCTCTATGAAACATTAAAACAACAAAATCACTAGTTTCTAAGAAAAATATTGCGAATTTAGATAACTAAAGGAGAAGAACTGCTTGTTTAATCACGTATAGTGTCTTTAGGAAAATCTTCTACCTTTCCCATACATGATGTTAGATTTAGTTGATTTGAAAAAATCGATGAATGAACGATAGTGTATGGCAATCACAATTAGATTATTATTTACTTTGTATTGGGATTATTCTTGAAAACAAATATTCCCACATAATATGCTTTAAACATAAGTTCTAAGACGAGATATATGAGAAGGAAATGCTAATCTATTTAACCATCTTGAAAGAAATCACTGTTTGGAAAATGCTAGTATTGGCAATCTATAATTTCTCTTTAACTAATCTTTTATTAATCGCATTCAGGCCCTTTTGAATTTACCAAATGGACAAAATAATCATGAACACTCATATTGCACTGTTAGTCGAAGTATTTAAAGAGTTACATTATGATCGATCTATATTGTCTATCATACCTTTGACCTTAACTCAGAGATCTGTACTTTGGTAGTAATACATATTCAATATCTAACGTGTTCAATCGTTGTCACCAAAACAAATACAAATTTCAATTTCTTTACTTCTATGCTGAATCCCGTGTTTTCGTCATCGAAAGAAGAAATGTATGTCTGCCTTTGTCCACTTAATCGGATTCTTTTTATTGCACCTTCATATGAAACAAGTTCTTACAACTTCGATGCCTGTTAGCGGCGAGGTGAAAATGCCGTGATTAGCTCACACGTCAGAACGAGTACTAGTCATGTGCCCAAGGGGCAGTCATCGAACAAAGTAAAGGGGCAGTCATCGAACAAAGTAAAGGGGCAGTCATCGAACAAAGTAAAGGGGCAGTCATCGAACAAAGTAAAGGGGTAGTCATCGAACAAAGTAAAGGGACAGTCATCGAACAAAGTAAACAAGGGGCAGTCATCGAACAAAGTAAAGGGGCAGTCATCGAACAAAGTAAAGGGGCAGTCATCGAACAAAGTAAAGGGGCAGTCATCGAACAAAGTAAAGGGGCAGTCATCGAACAAAGTAAAGGGGCAGTCATCGAACAAAGTAAAAAGAAAATGCTCATACCTAAGTTTAAAGTCTTGATTACTTTGTATAAATAACTTTCAATCGTACTTCCTGAATGCATAACCAGTACTTACCCCCAATTTGAATTAACGAAAAGTCGCAAAATGGAACGTGTAATTCGCCGACGATTTATCAATGAACCACTGCTCACCTTACTTACAATGTCATATTATGCCTTTGATTTATGTTTCAATAAGGCTACCTGTAGCAGAATAAGATTATATATTTCTGCACTTTTACTAGCTCGATATGAACGATGATATTTACGTGTGTCTTGTCTTGTTCTAGTGCAAATGGAATGTAAATAACAAAGGCTATTTTGTTTTCAGGACCACTACCAGTTCGTATTCGATGTGTTAGCCACATTTATACAGAAACAAAGCCATGATCAAGATTTTTGGATTTGAAAACAGCATAAGCAAATGTTAGCAAGTCGATACAAGGGTTTTTAATAAAACAAGAAGAAGACGAGGAAGAAGCAGATAGTAGCATAGTTTAATTAGAACTTCATTCGGTTTGGTCATGGCTGAACAACATTGCGAGTTAGAACATCTATCAACACGCAAATTAGACAAATTTGCGGACGAAACATGCATGAACAATGATTATACTTATAACATCAATGCATACGCGATAGTGTGTAACTGCATCAAAGTGGATCAGCAGAAAATTAATGACAACTCATGGTAGTGTTTTATTTTCAAGTTGAATTGACTGCTGCACCATTTACATGTGATTCTATTTAATCCTCCAAAATATGCTTGAATTAAAGAAAGTTCCAATGTTCATCATCGAGTTTCCACAATACGTTTGTATATAGGTCATACATAAGCAAGTTACGATTTACATGGCAGTAAAGTCTATTGCTTTGAACAAAAGGCGCGTTGTTCGTACATTTGATCGACTAAGATGCATTTATCTTCATCTAAAAATGCCTCTTTAAAGTTTAATAAAAAAGACGTATTAGAAAGCTTTAAGACGATTTTGAGTAGAACTTATGAGGAAATAAAATAAAGTGTCGACATGTGCATTGGTTTCCATATAAACATTAAAATACTGTAAACCAAAAGCAAAAGCTGCAATTCGCAAGGACAAAGCCATACGACTATGATGTATTTTGTTGTCAACACTCACCAATTATATCCCACATGACATTTTCACTGTATTCTAAATAGTAAATATAAGATAAATAAATAAAAGAATATGTATAATGTAATATGAACGGTCATGGTAAACGGTTATTGTAGAGAAGGGCAACTTTGTATGTTACAACTAATCTTTCATGACCATTCATTTATGACAGTATTGACACAATGACAACTCAGTATGGCGAAAAAAGTTAAAAATAGGTCCAAACCTTTACCGCTATGTTGAATTATTGAACTGAAAGACAGAAAGTTGCATGTTTTCTTTATGAAATTTAATTTGTTGTTTTTTATAACATGCCAGGTAGCTCTATACATATCCAATCAATAAAGGATAGGAGATACAAGTTTAAAGCGACGAAAGAACTCTCAACCTAAGTAATTATTTACATATTGACATATTTTCAAACAGCTCAAGTCGTTCCTGTATTGGTTATATCCACATTTCGTCGTGTTTTTGAGGTAGTTGAAAAAGTGGTTGATCGACTCTTAGGTGTCGGTTCCGGTGTTGTTGCTTCATGACAATATACAGGGTGAATATAATCAAACTCGGCCGTAGAGAGCAGGTCCTGTGTGTTCTCACGATCCAACTTTAGCTCTATAGGCGTAGACGAGGAGGACTCAGTTATCAAATTCTCTTTGGGTGTCTCCTTCTTCCTCCTTCGCTTTCTCTGTCGAGGAAGTTCGTGTCCCTTTGGAGGTAGTGGTTTTAACTTCGGGAGTCGTACTGAGTTGAATGGAACAGCTGCTGAAGGATCTTTCGGTCTAGGTGGAAGGTTCGGCGGCTTTGACGAGCTATCTTTAGGAACTTTCACTTTTGTTGGCCTGTCTGAGTCAAATCTTATGTTTGGTACTTCGTTAGGCGGTGTAGGTGTGAGGTTCCGTACGTCAAATGTCGGCTTTTTACCGGTAGGTTTACCGATCAATAATGTTTTACCCGCTTCAACATCTTTTGAGATCTTGTCATTTCCAAAACTGTTTTCTCGATCTACAATGAAACACATAGCATGATAACTATCCGAGGAATATATTTCGATAAAATGTGGCTTGCATTAAACACATAGTGTAGACCTGAAAAGCGGAAAATCTTAATACATGTATTGATATTCGCATCAAATTATGAATGTTTATGTATAATGTAAAACGTGCAACATCTTAGTATGCTCTGGTTGTTTGAATTTCATCGTGGTGACGTGTATCGTTCAGTAACAAGGCCATTTACAAAAGCTGTCACCAAAATAGATTGAAAAGCTTGAAATTAGGTGTTATTTGTAGCCTCATACTGATGTACATTTTGAGTTTTGCACGACCTTATTGACCATGTCGGGTAATTCAATAAGGAGCCATCATTTAAGCATTTGCAAAACTTAGTGCTCAATTGTGCTTTATATAGAGTTTAGCATACAAATGTGTTATAGGGTTCTCAAATTTTCGAAAAACCGTCATCCTTACATTAAGAAGCAAAATAAATAAATATATGAAAACATAAATAAATGAAATAATAAGGTAGACTACACTGATTTTTCAAGATGTTTTTTCTATCCTACTTTTCTCTCTTACTGTTAAAAAATTGATACCATTTGCTTGACAAGCAATGCATACACACCTGGTGCCGACACAGATTGGTTTTTGTCGCGTGTGGCGCCGATCTTTGATTTATATCTATCCAGTTTGAACCTCCTGTATGCAAAGAAAACGACCAGCCCGAGTAGAACAGCAATCAGAATCATCAGCGCGATAAACAGCCCGATGTGTATGGGGAACTGGGAGCCATCTTCTGTAGAGGCTGCTGGTGCCGCAACTATTAGCTCTGTAACACACATATATATTTCACAATACCACTTCTTTTTTTTTACAGAACAGTGTATTCATATATGAATACACTGTCATTTTAAAAAAACAAAACTGAAATTGTGAAAAATACTATTATTATATAAGGAGGGAATTCATTTAAACTATGTTTATTTTCCCCGAGATAACCTCTATAGAAGTGAATATGAAAGAATCTACAAAGGCAACTTATTAACTGGAGATATTCATAAATGCTCAGCTATGTCAGAACGGGAATAATCAGTATTGAATCATGTTACTGGATCTCTTGGACAAATTTCATGGGACAAATTCAAGTTTTTGATGTCTGATGTTTTGTAAAAGAAATATTTATACTTTGATTTATCTTCTGTAAAGGAGGCAATAAAGAGATTGATTGATTGATTGAACTTTATAAACTGTAACATTAAGGAAATTATAAACAAGTAGAAAAACCCCTTTACGTGGCCCCTTCGAATTTATTTCTATCCTTGCGTTTCCATTGAAATACCATATAGGCATATATCTATTTACCGATAGTACACATCTGACATTCGATTGTAAAATGCTATCTAAAAACTCTAACTATATTATCACATGTACTTACATGAAACCATTTGATGTAGTTACAAATGGTGTCCCATTGTAAACGAATTGAATATTTTGATATTATAGTTTATTATAATAAACCAATGTAAATTGAGTATCTATTCAACAAGAAGAGGAATAATCAATTGCTTTATGAGCCTAGAAGCAATAGACACGGGAATCCAAAGTCGCAAGAAAGTTCGATCTTTTTGACAATATGTTTGCAGACCTCTGAAAAGCTATCTTCACTATAGTGAATGTAGAATGCATTAATTAGAACAGCATCCCTTTCGAAAATCAATAAAATGATCAAGACACAAATACATTTATTATCACGTTCGAAAGATATTCGGTAAAAACCAAATCAATGTGACAAAAGGAAAATGTTCGAATAAGACGCAAAACATCACTTAGTCACAGTGCTTTTCAATGTATTTTACAATAGATACGCAAATGTACGATACTTAACACCACAGATACGATTATCTTGAATATTACAGGCCTTCCATTGTAGATCACTTCACTTTTACTTGTTCCTGCTTCCCACTCACCACATGTCGGGTTTGTCCCGTTCCAACCCGTTCCGTCATTTAAACACACCCTCCACGCTGAGCCCACCAGCATGTAGTCATTGGCACACGAGTAGTTAGCTTCACGTCCGTCTGACGACACCATAACGTCCCCATTTGGTGGTGCACTGACTGGGTTACATACTGAAATATCGTAATGGTACATTGTATCGTCTGCCTTGTCTTTAACGATCATTACTTTAAGGCAAATGAAAAGATATGAGTACAAATAAATAACAAAAACAATACATGAAGTTCTTTCATTATGTTCATAAAAGTCAAAAATTAGTTTATGAATCCTGTGAGACCCTATTAAATGAATTCCTTAAACATAAGTTATTTGTGCTTTAACTAAAGATGTCTCCAATTCAATAATGTTTATTAACAATCTGTTTGTTAATATGTTTCCAATAATGAATTCTGATTGGTCGGTTAAAAGATTTGTGTATAACATGACCAGGTCAGAGGTGAAGAATCAGGCAATCTGAATTATTAAACAAGCTGCTCTGGATTATTTTTCGTTGGCTTTCACGTTTAAGTTTTAAGCCGTTTTATGTATTGTACTCGGTGACTCTTTTTCTATTTACTAAGGCCACTTAAATAAGACTTAATGTATTAAATTCCTGACATGGACCTTTCTCGTGCAAGTGTCTGAGTATGCAGGCGAACCACAAGCTATTCGTGAATATTACTACATGTATATCTACGTGTGATATGTATATCATTTGCAAGCTGTTATCGCCGTCAACATTAAAAATAGTCCTTTACAGCTTTCTGTAATTTGCAAACTTGACAACAATAAACACCCACCGATCTAATTACCATACCGACAAGTTAATCCTAAAATAGACGACAAAATCGTCTAGGCGTTTGACCGTGAACCATATGTTTGTGTTTATATCCATGTTATTTGGATTCGTATCGAAGGTTTAGCTTTGATGTATTTAGCGTATGCTTTCTATATCATATTATATACCGTGTATGATTGATATCACACAACACGTGAATAATAAGAATACAATAGAAATTTATTGATATCATCAGCCAGTGTCTTTACGCGTTGGTTTAAGCGGAGGTATACTCAAATATTCAAGTCATGCCGCGACAGTCAGCATATCTGGTATTACATCCATTCCAGACTGCCCACTTTTCGACATAGATATAAATGCATAAATAGTCATAGGAAGAGGTTTTGCCTGAGCTGATCTCGAGTTCAGGACTCTGTAGTCTGAAACAATCTGAACTCATCGAGTTTATCCAATGAAAACACCTCTGAGGTATTAGGGATGCCATATTGTTTCTCGCGAGACTTACGTCATTGTAATTTCGTTTCCAACTATAGTTCTTAGAATTGAAATCTAAATAGTCATCTAGTTTGATGAAGGAAAAGGTTATATATACATAAATCACAACTTGCATTGTCACTATTATGTTTGAGTTACCAATGAAATATTATTTAAAATGATGCTCATCATTTACATATACATTTAACTACTTGCAAGTAACGTGGAGGCTTATGAAAATGTGTTGAAAGCCTGGGACGATTTACCCGAAATATTGTAACCCTACACCTATATCCGAAGGGAATTTCTCAGCTCACGAAATTACCCGAGTAGTTCCGATTATATCTGAATAAGGAGGCGCTGCAGTCTGAGCTTCTATTGAGACTCGGTGTTGCAGACGAGAATGCTTCGTTAATTGACGAGTATGATTTGTGCCATCAAGACAAGTCAAACAAGGAGAATTGATTCGATAGATGAAGAACAAGAGGTCGTTTAACCCTTTAGCAAACACCAACTTTTCGACTGTCCCAAATTGAAAGAGCTTTCAGACAACGTCTCAAAACGTGATGAAATTAAACCATAATCTTCAGATATTGCAGAAAACATTGTTGGAAAAGGAGAAATTGCTCGTCACGAGCAATTTCTCCTTTTTCAACAATGTTTTCCGGAGTTGTCTGCAAAAAACTGGTCAAATGTCGTTATTGTTTGGTAAAGGGTTAACATATCGTGTTTTGTAACTTACCGCATGTCGGATCTGGCTGGTCCCATGACCCGTCGGTTTGACAGGTACTTGTGCCTGTAGAATTGAGGTAGTATCCCTGGACACAGGTAAACTTGGCTTGTGTTACCGAGCCGTCGGTTGTAAACGCAATTGTACCACTTCGTATCGGGGATTTCGCTATGCATGGCTCTGAAAATTAGATCAAAACGGGGATTTCGCTATGAATGGCTCTTAAAATCAGATCAAAACGGGGATTTCGCTATGAACGGCTTTGAAAATTAGACCAAAACGGGGATTTCGCTATGAATGGCTTTGAAAATTAGATCAAAACGGGGATTTCGCTATGAATGGCTCTTAAAATCAGATCAAAACGGGGATTTCGCTATGAATGGCTTTGAAAATTAGATCAAAACGGGGATTTCGCTATGAATGGCTCTTAAAATCAAATCAAAACGGGGATTTCGCTATGAATGGCTTTGAAAATTAGATCAAAACGGGGATTTCGCTATGAATGGCTTTGAAAATTAGATCAAAACGTTATCGTAAAGAACTTAACCGAATATTTCCTTTATGTGTTAGTCCTTCAACACATAACACACCGAGTCGATTCCGTGAAATCAACATGGAGCAAACGAAAGTGCATATCTTAACCATGAAGCGATTTCAGGGTTCAAGTCGTATGCTTTCAAGTATTAAGCCATTACTAAACAGTAACCACAGTTTACCACTTTGTTACAGACGTCTCTGGAAAATACTGTGGGAAAAGGAGAAATTGCTCGTCGCGAGCAATTTCTCCTTTTCCCACATATTTTCTACTTTATTAGAAGATTATTTTCCAATTTCATCACATTTCGAAATGTCGTCTGCAAACTCTTTCAATTTGGAACAATCGAAAATTTGGCGTTTGGTAAAGGGTTAAAAGCATGTATGGACTATTGATCATGATTTGTCATGAGTCATAAATACATCAGATAATTGGTCAGATAATCATTTTATGATTATAAAGAAACAAATAAGTTGTCGCTCTTGAAATATCCGTATCTGATACGTAAATAAACCATATATCCTAAAACGCATGAACATAAAAACGAAGCAATGCAATACAATAAGTCTTTGAGGAAAAGGATTTCAATCCATATTACAATAATGGAACAACAAGAATGACATAAAAACAAATACTACGAAGTGCATCTTATACTACTTCTGGAAGGCGTGTCACATAAATTGAAAGCTTTCGTATTTCAAATCAGTTATTATATTGACGAATATCGTAGGATCTATGCAATATAGGATAACCCGAATAGCATAAGCATTACATGTAGTTAATTCTGATTTCACAACATTTTTCACAAATTAAGAGTGCATGGAATTCGTCCTCGAACACTCTTATGTCTTCATAATGGAGACAGTATTTACATAGTATGCCGCCCTATAAGGGTTTATACAATATATCAGAAACAAGGAATCTTTATTACGTAATATTTGAATACGTATAAGAAGAAACGCATTCAGAAATTCTTCATTTTGAAAATTTTGACTAATTACCTTCCATACATAGATAAAGTGGTATATCAAATCCTGTTGATAAAACCAAGTAAGTCCAGGTATTACTAGTAATTATTTCAAGAGAGACCAACATGAACACATATCCGCAAAAGAAATATATATTTGTATATGTAATGTTTCCGTTATTAAAGTTTTAAAGATACAAGTGAAGTTTATTAGTTTTCAAATTGGAAGTGTAAGCTAAGACGTTTTGACGAAATCTATACATTTGTACATGTATTGTAAGCGATGCAACTTTAACTTACGACATGTGGGTGGCGTGCCTGACCATGCCCCGACCGTGTTACACGTTTGTGTCGCTGTTCCAACCAGTGTATAATTTACGGAACACGAATACGTTACTGACGTCACTGTACCGGATGTCGCTAACGTCGCACTGAGGGGCATCATCGTGGTAATTGCTGAACAGGAAACTGAAAGAAATAACTCATGCTTATATATCCAATTTAAGTGTGTACAATGACAAGTGATGATTGGTACTTCTTTTAAAAATACGTGTTACATGTTAGCACTGCTTCAGTTTGGTTGCTTTTTCTGACTCTTTAATATTTAATTAAATTCTAATTCCAATTGACGGACTGCCAACAAAAGCTAGGTTAAATATGGATGTAATTGAATAAGTGAAAGCCACCCTGGAGTCTTTCCATTTGGAATATCCAGAACGATCACATGTGTTATTTCTCCATATCAAAATAATAAGCATGCTAATCAAAGTATGCAATTCCTTTTGTTTGACGAATGAATTTACTTCCAAAGATGCAGAAGTGTTATCTCGCAGACCTTTACGTGTTGCATGATTATTATGACGGAATGTCATTAAAGCAGCCTCATAGATAACTATAATAAAACTTTTAAAGTTTAATATAAGCAGTTGTTGGATATTGATAAAAAATGCGAAATAAACATTTGATGTAAATGCAAAATAAAACATTTATTTCCTTTGTTAATGGTGTTTATACATGATGAATCACGTAAGAAGCCTGAACAAAAAGGGTTATACAAAACCAAATGCCATACTTGATGTTGCAATAATGCGAGTAAAATGTTCCATGTGTTGAAAGGACACACCCCTTTACAATTGTTCGAAGTTCTTAATAAGCATATAAATTGTTGTGTTTTTCAACGAATGATGAAATGAATAAAAGTCGTTCACCATTGCATCTCTAGCACCTCTTTGTCGTTGCACATACTGTCCTGTATATGAATAAGCGAACACAAATGACTGATCTGGGATATGTTTTAAAGCACAGGAAAGACATCAGTTTCGACTGACCTCATATACATAAACTCCTTTCAGGTATCTCCCTTTATGGGATTGATCACTGCTACCATACATTCTAGATGACAATCTGCTAAGAAACAAAAATGGCGTTTAAAGGTTGCGGCGACACCCACAAAAGCCATCCATTTGTGACTTATTTGTGAAGAAAATTAATTAATTTCTTAATTCAACTGGTCAGAAATCATGAAAAGAAGACAGGATTACTAAATCAACTAGAATGTTCGGTAAAATATTTACAATTCACCCAAGTCTTGATGAAAATCGTGTGGTGGCAGTAATCGGTGTAGTGTAGCAAGGGGAGATTAGTTACTGTGAGGAGTTTGGCTTGCATATTGTTCAAAGTGCAGAACGAGACGACTCACCACATGTTGGTTCACTTCCGGTCCATCCCGTCCCGTCATTTTGACACAGCCGTGTGGCAGACCCTGACAAGGTGGTGTTAGTTTCACATCTATAAGCTGCTATAGTACCCGCTGTTGTATCTGTTACTGATACATTGCCATTAATAGGGTTGTTCGGAAAGTCACACTCTATAACAGAAATGAAACGTTTAGAGATATGCAGTTTATCTGCATTGATATATTTTCGTTCAACGTTGCATATTCTTAACTTGAATGACTTTTTTATGTGAAAGCTCAACACCAAACCAAGAACTCTCTTAGAACCACCGTCATACATTAGTTATCATCTCGTCTAAAATGGCAAAAAATAAATAATACTATTTCTTTACGACGAATTTACAATAAAAACAAGTAGGTTCAAGTCGAAAACAAGTTATTGCCGAACATTTGAAGCACGAAAAATGAAACAGAACTAACATATCATAACACTGTGTTTACAAGCTAAATTAAGGTATTACAGCAATGATCTACGGTTTAGAGATTCATTACGCATTCAATGCATCTCTCAAGCAAAGGTTTACACAACACAGGCATTACTGTAACGACATCTAAAGTATGCATTTGATCAAACAATATACAGGCAACATTAAATAATGAAACTAATCTAACTGTATGTTAGACGTGATGATATTTTACCACATGTTGGTGACTGTCCATCCCACAGGCCACTTGTTTGACACGTTACCGAGGTTTGACCGCTTAAATAATACCCGGACACGCACGTAAACATTGCTGTTGTAACGGAACTATCAGTAGATAAGGTCACCACACCATTGTCCGGGCTTGATATCCCTACACAGGGAACTAGAAGAAATGAGAGAGAGAGATATGAATACAGACTCACTCAATATTTGTGATCAACTATAGAAACTATGTCGCCTGGTGTGTGATTTAAAAATGGGGACGAATTGAAACTAACATGTAATTATCAGCATTATCAACATACTCTTATGTGATTTTTGTTTTAAAATTCAATCCCTCGCTCAATTACTAATTGTTTTGATCCATCTATTTCAAAAGTCATAAGATTTCACTATGACAAAAAGTTGGACTGCTCTTACTAAGCTGGCAACTACGTCTTGTTGACTATTGATTGAGCAAAGTCCACCTGAGGAAATATAACACTGGCTTAACAACATACGCCTGCCTCACAAAGAGTCCTATGGCAATTTGTCTCGTGAACGAGAACGTAGATGGAAGATGTCTAAAAAGGCTCACCAATTTACTCAAAAAGGTAATTTCTGGCGCAAACATAGATATTTCTTGAAAGCGTAAAACAAACCAGTCGTTTCTTTAGAGGTGCTCCATACCACTCGTAAGTCTGTTAGATTTTGGTTAAATGGCCGAAACGATAGACCATAGACTCTTTAAACTGGTTTACTTCGTCATGCTCCATGTTCAGAGTAAATGAACTGGGAAATACTCATCTTTCTTAATTCTTCATATTTGTTTTTCATGAAAAAACAAAAACAATTCTGTAAAGTCAACCATTTCTCAATAGGTTTTATCTTATATCAGTTTCTAACTGAAAATATATAGCCAAAAACAAACAGAAACCATGTCAATAGACCTTGGCCTAGACTGAACAAGCTTGCTGCCTTAATTAAGCAGTTTCACATAAACCCTACGCCTTATCAATTCGTATAAAACATTTCAATGTTCAACTTTACATCACAATGTTCTTTACTTTCTGTATGAATACAATTCAAGGATTGTCAAGGGCTAGATTTGTGGATAAGTATGCTAGACAAACCTCTATAATATATGAATTCTCATATATGCCCTAGCGAAAAAACCAAAAAAACAATGGTGTTAATTGACATTTAATAAAATGTCAATTAACACAATCTTTTCTTTTGCAAGGGCATATGAGAATTTATAGATTTTTAAAGAGTCTCGTTATGTAATGTAAAACATAATTGCCTACCACATGTTGGTTCCATTTCGTTCCATGCGCCGTCAGATTGGCAAGTTATACTCCTCTGACCATTAATGCTATAACCGATGTCACATGTGTAAGATGCTGACGTCATTAATGTATCTGTTGTTATGGTAACACTTCCACCGGAGGGTTTATCTATATGAGAGCACTGGGCTGAAGGAAAAGTAATATGTATCAGTGTGTAAGACCAGGGACCATAACATGAGGGCACCATGCTGAAACAACTGAATTGACTTGTACGGCTTACGTTGGGTAACTTCATTTAACATGGTTGAACGCTCACTTGAATCTAGTTGCACTGTTTTCAATTGGCATTTTCTTTGTTTAACATTACAAAAACACGCCTGCAATATTTATCCAAGAGAAACTTTTCGTTTTATGAATGACATTTAAATTGCAATAAATGATAGGAGTCATTGCAAGCAAAGAGTCAATAAATCAAAAAAAGAACTTTTTTGTCACCATAATGGTAGGATTTTTTCAAAAGATTATCCGCTGTATACTCCAAACAATTGGCATAAAGATCCAAATAGGACATGGTTATGTGTTTATTCAAATGATTACCTATAAGGTTTTCTACGAATGTGTAAATAAAAACTAGCTATAGCGATCGTGATGGGAAACCAGTCGATGATCTTGAAAGCCTACATAATAAACGACAAAGCTTAGAAGACACGGACACCGATTGGATGCACCAACTGTGTAGAAATTCCTTGGAAGTTGTAGTTCAGCAGATACGTAAAATTCTAAACCTTAAATCATATCACAGGCATTTTGATTTCTATTCTATAATAAGACACATACTATTCAAAGCATTGACATTTGCAACATTATTGATAATAAATAAGATGTCTGTTGCATTCATTTATTTGTTTAAAGCTTACAAAATATGAAAATAAGATGGTTGTCATAAAAGAATTTTATCATTTGATTGATTCAATTGACTAAGAGACCACAACTTCCAACATCTTTAGTATCATGCCTCTAAGTTTCATAAAGAAGCATATAAACTACATTGAACTAACTATGCATGCTTACTATGCATGTAACAAGCAAAAAACCTTTGTAAAGCATGATTTAAACACTGTGATTTATGCAATACATAATAAGATAGCTTTATGTTCGTAATGGTTTATACTTACTACATGTGGGTACCGTATCGTTCCATGTACCGTCCGACTGACACACCTGTATGGGCGTTCCGGAGAGCGAATAGTTCTGGGCACACGTGTACGTTACCATGGTAACGATACCATCGGTGAACAGAACCGCGGAGGTCTCTGGAGGTGTGGAGGGTAACGTGCAACCAACTGAGAAAACAACCAACAACAACTTTTAAAGTTTAATTTCTGTTTAATTAGTGCTATATGTAGAATAATTACTTGTTATTTATGTTTTAACATCGTACTTGTTTATTGTTTAGGTTTTATAATTTAGAATATCCGGTTTTAATGTTATTTCTTTAGTATCTTAGGTCATGCCTTTATTTTCATGCATAAGTACATGTATGTGCTTTCATTATCTTGTAAAGCACTTTTTAACATATGTCTAATTATGATTAGATTGCTATATAGATATGGTATATAATAATTATAATAATAACAATAATTACAAATAAGCAATGATTCGTGGTTTAATTGGTTTGCTTGATTTCCAATTCGCTATGCTTCTCGGGTTTGCCTATCTTATTTGATACCTAATTGAATGTTCCAAAAGAAACGAGACTGTTGTTCTGATAAGAATGTTAATGTGTTGTGTAAGCCATAAATTAATGAATGATTAACGTTATTATATGTTGATGATTTATCAATAGATCTTGCTAGGCAAACGTATGCTAATTTTTACATGAGTGTGATAAATGAATTTTTTCACTACATTAACCACCAAATGTGATTTGAAATCCTTTGATCTTAATATATGCCACCTTAATAACTAGTGTTACCAGTAAATGCATATTTTTCATTAAATTAATCCGTGAAAAACAGAAGGACACAGTTCAACCCTACATAAAAGCTAGATATTATATTCGATGATTGATCGAGTTTATCATATTTACATTGCACTACATGTTTCTTCTGTTTTTAAACGAAAATTGCGGAGAAACATGGGGAAGATGTCTACAGTAAGGTTGTCTATGAGTTATTAAAAAAGGTCGAAGCCCTTCACACATCTCGATTAATAACACTTTGAGGGTTCAGTGCAAGACTATAGTAAGTGCTTCATAAACATGAAGCACTTACTATAGTATTGCACTGAACCCTCGTCTTGTGGTCAACAGAGTCACGAATATTTCCTCTAAGTCATGTAGAACATTTACTCACCACATGTTGGCTCACTTCCGGTCCATCCCGTCCCATCATTCTGACAGACCCGCGTTGTGGGTCCAGACAGGGTGTAACTTGTATTACACGTATATTCAGCTACTGTACCCGCGATTGTGTCCTTCACAGAAACATCTCCATTTGTAGGACTGGCGGGAAAGTTACATTCTATAAAGTAAATAATAAGAAAGTAAACAAAAACATGTTGCAATATGTGGTTATGACACATTTAAATGGAAGAAATTTAGAATTGATCGAAAAATGGTACTTGCTAAACACATGACACAACCTAATAGCTAATTCATGTGATATATGTATATATGTCTAAGAAGCCTACATGGTAATTGGCGGATATCTGATATTTACTGCAGATTTCCCATATTCTTTAACCAAATAGACAATACCGTATATAAAGCATATTCTCTGGCGGGGTGATCATTTGAGCAGTATTTACGAAATAAAACAGATTGCAAATGGCGGCGCCGTTTAATGAGCAGGTATTCATGCAATTTTTCAGCAGATTACTTTTATTTTTCATTGTTTTATATACGCCATGTTCTGACGATCAATTTTCAGCAACCGCCGGTGAATGTTGTTTCTTGTTCTCCGTGCCTTTCGCGTTAAGACCCTGCAGAATATTTTGAGTCGAGGGATGTTTATGTGGGCCATCGGGGCCGCCATTTGCAACCTTTTTTATTTCGTAAACATTGATCACTGGATCATCCCGCCTGGTTCGTATCACTAGTTTTCAAAAGTAACTATATTGATATATCCTACCACATGAAGGTTGGTCCCCATCCCAAAGTCCGTTTGTCTGACATGTCAGTGTGGCCCGTCCACTGAGATAATACCCTGTTAGGCACGAAAATGTGACCGTGGTCACGTGGCCATTTGTCGTTGTTGACATAGATCCACTGGATGGATCAGACAAGACCGGACACATAACTGAAAATATTCAATTACAAATTTAGTACCATACCAAAGACAAAGTATCATTTATATGAATTACAAAGATATTATACCCGTTTACAAGTCAGTAGTAAGTTAACATGTTTATGAAATTTAGAAAGAAGGAATGAAGTGAAATTGCTATGTTCAGAAATTGAATATAAACGGTTTATTTCCATAAATATGAATGTTGTGAATTTTCTTAATTCATATCCTTGTAGACAATGCCATTGGTTTTGTTATAAGTAACATATTGTTACGAATATTATTACGTTTTGAAATATGGGAGGAATATTCAAGCTGCTGAATGCCATACAAATTGTCAATTAGCAGTCTTCTTCAAACTTTCTTATTTTCCAAGCTAAAGTGTCTTAGGCCTAGATCCTACACCAAACGATACATAGATAAATAGTTATGAACATCATTCACATTTTATTGTGTTTTGGTTTGTCCTAAGCGCACAGGTACTGTAAGAAATGTATAAAACCGCATTTTGAATCTAGTTCGTATTACTGTTGACATTCCCAGTTGTGAGACTTTATGACTGATCAAATTTACAAACAAGAGCAGAAACGTAGATACACTTTAGATGTGCTACAGAAACCATATTGGAAACATTAAGGAAAACATACATGTGAGGGAAAGTTTTGTCACTGTGGTTTCTAAAGTCTTCTGCAGCAGATTCAGTAAACACAGGTGACATAGACTAAGGTATGAAATGAAGAATATCTTCGCCCTAAAATAAAACATCTTTGAACCATATCTCAGATTGCTAATAAAGTTTGCTCATTCGTTCATCCAATGCATCAAATTACAAATGAGCTGTAAACATCTCTTACTAACAATTTACATATCCAAATATGCGTATGCAGCATGATAAACGAAGTTATACAAAAAATAGTCTTAAAAAAGATATTTACCACAAGTTGGTTCATTTCCATCCCAGATTCCGTTTGCATTACATGTTATACTTGTTAGTCCATCTTGGGTATAACCAACGTCACACGTGTATGATAGTGACGTAATCAACCCATCCGTCACTATGGCAATACTTCCCCTATTCGGCGTCGTAAATGGCGGACATTCGTCTGAACAAAACGTAAAGTTACTGATTTAATGACCATTTAAGATGGAACGACACATATCGAGTTATCTTCTAGTTTCCTGTTTTGATTCCTTACTCAAAGAAGAGTATATTTAACGAATTAATGGAGAAAACGTGTTAAAGCTTTGACATTATGCTCAATATATAAAAATAATCGTAGTGAAATGATAAACTAAACGTCAAAACGTCTAGTCGACAAGTATCTCATTGACATTCTACCATAAGTATTGATGTCATCTGGTTGAAACAGGATTGGTAATACTAGAAATTTGTCCGCTGTTTTGAGATGACATTTCGCCTTTCATGTTTTGTTAGGAATGAAAAAGAGGTAGGCGACATGGAAAGGGTATTGTAAAGTAATGATGATAAAATACTTGGAACAAGAATAACTATGTCCGTTGACGGCCGTGAGCTATCCGAAAACGACGTTAAATCCACTCCAATGCAAGTCTTCTATTGGATATAACCTTAGAGGTCATTATCATCATTAATGACTATCCATTTTACTTCTCTTATTGGTCGTCGTTAGGGGCGTGGTTTGAACTTGAAATAACCTTTTTAATTACAAACCGATAAAACAGCAGTATGTTTCATATTGCACAGGGAAACTTTTGGTAGAATAATAATTGCACAGATTTCTTCCACACATGTAAATACTTTACTTATCCATTTTCAAGAAAGGTACTATTCCTGCTGAATTAAGACATGTCGGTTGATCTACCCGTCTTGACCGACAATGGATCGATGATAATGAAGGAGTTTTCCTCTTTCCATGATAAGCTTGGCACCATGAAGCAACTAAAGAATTGTTGACGCAATGAAAAGCCCATATTTACACCAATAGAACAAACATATCGACTTACTACATGTGGGTACCGTATCGTTCCATGTACCGTCCGACTGACACACCTGTATAGACGTTCCGGATAGCGAATAATTCTGGGCACACGTGTACGTTACTATGGTAACGATACCATCTGTAGAGAGAACCGCAGAGGTTTCTGGAGGCGTAGAGGGTAACGTGCATGATGCTGTAGTGTAAGATTAAATTTAAACATATTTATTTTACATCGATAGTGACAGAAGCTCGGAGCTTATCTAATTCACTCTCGACAACTGCTTCCTGGGTACTACACCAGTACTTGCGCCGATTTTAGTTGGTCCGGCAATGTAACTTCGCCTTACGGAGAGTGGAACCCGGAATCCTCGACACAAGATGCCGACGTTTAAAGATAGGTATGATAACTGTATCTAAACACAACAGCCATTACATTCCTATATCGTAATGTCATGCTTATTTACATTGATGGTTTCATTATACAAAAGAATACAATTTTAACATGCAATTAAACAATTAAGAAAAAACATTTACAAATATAAGGGTAGTTCCTCGAGGCCATACTTTGATAGCTATGGTCGCCAAAAAGTAACGCAATGGAGACATGCAAACATTCTAACCAATTTTAAAAAGCAAGACATTTTATCTATTGATATATGGTCTAGCGGCATTGAATTAATCCATTACCAAATAATAACGACGTTTGACCAGTTTGTTGTTTTAAACGAGCAATTTTCATTTTCCTACACTGTTATCTGCTCCATCAGAGGATTGTTTTTTTCGATTTAAGCATATTTTGAAATGTCGACTGCAAGCCTTTTCAATTTGGGATAATAAAAGAGGTTGCGTTCTGTAAAGTGTTGATATGTGCATGCATCACTATAATGGAGGTTTCCATCGGTGACTAATCACCCATGCATGGACATATAGCTTGGTTTTACGTAATAATATTTCAAGAAACGAGAGATATTGTGATTTATGTCCATTACGTGATATTGCAAATGAGTACCAATTTTCATTAATTTGTCCTTATTTTAAAGACTTAAGATCCATCAATTTACCAAAGTATTTCATCGAACACCCGAGTATGTACACGTTCACCAATCTACTTAATACTGATAAAAAAAAGCTTCACTCATCAAACGTTCTAGTTACAACAAGCATGCATTTGAAATAAGAAGAAGTCATAGAATAAAAGTCATTCTAGGAATTGTACTAATTTTATTCAAGTCGTCACTCTCAATTTGTATGTCTATTTCATTTGTGTATATGTATACATTATGTATGTCGTATATGTACATGTCTTTTACATAGCATGTATGTAAATATAGAATTGTAATAACTATGAGCCTATGTGCTCAATTCTGAAAATGAAATTATGTTATGTTATGGATGTTTATCGCTTACTACAAGTCGGATTGTCGCCTTCCCATCCTGTACCATCAGCTGCACAAAGTCGCGATGAAGCACCAAACAGTGTATATCCGGTATCACACGTGTACGTCGCTATCTGCCCATTGACTGTGTCCGATACCGAGACTTCTCCGTCTGCCGGCTGTGTTGGCTGGTTACATTCTGGAAAATATGGAACACAAACTAACCAAGGCCCGATAGCTTTCATTTAAAGTTTACACTTATTTTCCCATTGTAGACCTATGGAAAACGCCAAGATTAACTTAAATAAACAGTATAAGGTATAAGACATCCACAAACAAGGCAAATGATTTAACCCATTACCAAACAATAACGAGATTTGACCAGTTTTTTGCAAGCGAATCTAGAAAACATTGTGGGAAAAAGAGAAAATGCTCTTAATGTGCAATTTCCCCATTTCCCACAACGTTTTCTGCCCTACCAGAAGATTAATTTTCAATTACATTACATTTTGAAAACATTTTGTTTTGCCCTTTTTTGGGTATATGTAACTCTTGACATTAACTGCGTAAAACACACTCGTGCTAGCGCGCTCGTTTGTAACGCGCAAGTAATGTTTCACTCGTGGAATCATTCCCACTAAACAATGCAAACTGTGAATTAAATTTTATTTCTGGAACGTTTGTACAAGTCCAACGCAGTATATTTCATGTGAGGCAGCAGGTGCAAGACTTGTGATATTGCCCTTTGCAAGAAAAGAGGTAACTTTCAACAGTATTATTCTGTCTATTCTAATCAGGTCCAAGTACAAGACAATAGTATACAATGTATTAAAAAAATGTAAATAAAGGTAATAAAGACTAAATGCAAAGTTAGGTTAATAACCGCGGATATTTCAATCACCCCTTATCCAAGGTATGGTATCGTTCGATTGTAACATTAACACCGCACGAGAGCGCGATGACCTGTTCACAATACAGATCCATTGGGATAGTACGACTGTATTTACGAATCATATATGTACATAACTTTAACGTTGATGACGATAAAAAACACATTGAACATTACATTCAATCAAGAACAATATACCGTATTTATGTGTAGGTTTACTTACTGCAGCCCGGACTGTTATCGGCCCAATGTGCACTTGATAAACATGCAAACGACTGCACACCATTGACATAATACCCAGTTGCACAGGAAAATGTTGCCGTTGTTACGTATCCGTCCGTTGATATGGTCACGGTCCCACTGGAAGGATCAGTAAGTGTCGTACAAAGGACTGAAAAGAGAAATTGTTGTTGTTAAGAGTCATTTGTTCTGGAGGATGCGTCCAAGGAGATGTTAGTTGTTAATCAAATACCTTATATCCTTTGTTTGAAAGAAAGCTATACAGTATGTAGGCATAAAAACCGACAAAAGTCGTTATTGTTTGATGGATTTCCGTTAGTTTGAAATACTCGAATTTCGTAGTTAAAGTAATGCCCATTTAATCGTTTTATCGCATTTTGAAAGAAATACATTCTGACTCCTCTTTAAACTTCGGAAGCGATTATTCGTCTGGAGTGCTTATAAACTATGTCAAGGTAGTACTCTATATATTATGCAAGGATAAACCTAATCATTTCGTTGTAACGTTTTGATCTACTCATTAATTATGACATTTGACATTACTATTCCTGTTACATACCCCATCTTCGTCAATCATGTGAACGATTTCCCTCCAAGTATTAATTCAATTGTTCCATATACAAGACAGGACAGGAGGTGAATTCTCGTCGATTGAGGTTAGATTCGAACAGAAACTCATTTTACTTAGATAACTCTCTTGGCGGGCGTGAAATGAAGGTAAATACATGTTCTCATCTAAGTGTTTGTTATCTCGACTAAAAATCTACTGGTTAATTAATATATATATTTGTTATGAAATCATTATTGACCACATTCAGGCGTTGATGAGTTCCATGTCCCGGTACTGTCACATGTTGTACTTGAAGCACCGTTCATTGTATATCCGACGTCACACGTGTACGACGTTGTTGTTTGTACACCGTTAGTTACCGTCATTGAGCTTCCTCCGTCGATGGCAGGCAAGACGGCACATTGGACTGAACATAACAAAGATGTATGTTAGAGTGACGACAAAAACAGCATGAATCATTTCAAAACAGTGCATAATCCAGTAATAAATATTTGATTATCTTTTAAGGGAAAGACACATTGAATCTAGGCATTAAAATTATATCTGTAAACAAAGCTACATGCAATGGATAGAAGTATTTTGAAGCATTTTAGAAAATAAAATGGTATCCACTTGTCAACTTTATATTGAAAGAGTCATAGGCACCTATGTTAGCCAGTTACCAGTCGTCTTACTTAATAATGTTACGAACTTTTAAGTTTAAGGCTTTCAACAAAACCTAAGAGCATATACTCGTGTAGGCTAATTCGAAAGTGAACATGGCTAATATTATCTAAGCTGATGAGACAATTCATCAAGGATTCAGTTCAATCACCAAATTGTTGAATAAAGTATTTGAACTAATAAGTTAGTATTTATTAATGAAAATATACGTACCACAGACTGGATCATTGCCGCCCCACCCTGTACCGTCTGTAGCACATGTCCGTACTGCCTGTCCATTCAGTGAGTATCCCGTCTCACACGTATACGTGGCTGTTTGTCCGTCATCTGTAACCAGGCCGTTATCTGGCTGACTGGGTGACTGACAACCTTTTTATAAATATTTCAAAGTTTGTATTAAAACTCAAACCTACGATTTATTAATGTTATAGAGCATTGCTATACATGATATTGTTGTCGAACAATCTTCTTAGATCATACTGATTCTTACAAGCGTATTAGGCACAAACAATGCTTCATGCTGCTCATTGGTACGAGTAATTTCAACGGTAGATGAAACAAATATAAATGTGATAAAGAGTAATGTAAATTTATTAGATGTGTTGCTACGCCAAATCATTTTATCCACAATTCAACGAGCCTTTGTTGAACGAATTATTACAAATCATTAGGAAAATATAAAAGGTATCCTAAAGATAATATAAGCTTTCATGTTGGTCAAACAGCAGCATACTTTTGTGTATGACATTCCTAAGAAGATTTGTGAAATGTTATTAGGGATAGACGTGACGAAAACAAATCTTACTGCATGAAGGAGCCGTGGCTGTCCATGTGCCATCGGACGAGCAAGTTCGAAATGCCACACCGATCCTGTCATAATCCAATGCACATGCGTATTGGGCTATCGACTTCGATCCGTTCGTTGTTATGGTTACACTTCCACTGTCTGGTGTTTGTAACTGGTTACACTCAACTGTTAAATGCAAAATGATATTAGTAAACATGTTTGAATAATAAGACAGTTCCTAATCTGTTAATATTCAGTTAATTATTAGGACATGATATTTAACATTAAAACGTTTTATGTTAAGTGACTTCAAAACATCAATTATGTTGAAAAAGAAGTTTACAAATAAAAACGGGTTATGTTCTTTGGATAATGCAGTGTATAAAGTGAAAAACAACCAACAAACAAGTGTTGCCTCACATTAGGCAGGCTGCCTTGGCAACGTTATATTGAATCAATTTTAGTAACTTTGCTTTCGTTATAATTTCGCTAATCAAGTAAACAAACACTCTAATGCATCATTTGAAATAATATCTTTGATTTTGATTGAATACCATTTGAGAAAGAATCTGGTTTGAAATTTAACAAATGAAGTTACCACATGTGGGCACTGCTTCCCACAGTCCGCTTGACAAGCACTCTACGTTCCGCTGACCTGCCAACGTATATCCGCTGTCACATGTATAAGTTGCTGACGTCACTGTACCGGTACTCGATAACGTAAACGAACCTCCAATCGGAATGGTCAAAGAAGCGCAAAGAGCTAGAAGATAAATTATTATACGTCTGATTTGATGAAAGTTGCAAAGTGAAGAGTCAAAATAAGAATAACAAAAGCCTAGTACATGAAATGAAGAAAGAAAGCTCGTTTTGAAACGAGGATTAGATATAGAACTGGCTTCGAACATTTATTGTATTTATCGCAGCAGCAGTGTGGATCGACCCTGCCCTAACAGGTCCTATCATTTGCAAACTACCAAATTATCCCATTATCTATAACAAGGAACACATTCCCGATATACATTACCCGGATTGTTACACAATAATTACCACAGTTCGGATCGGCCCCGCTCCACCGCGTCCCATCATCAGCACATTCCCTCGTCTCCGGGCCAGATAGACTGAACCCCAAACTGCACGAGTAATTTGCTGTGTTACCGTCAGCCAGCACAAACCCGTTTTGTACACCAACGGGGTCGTTACACACTGAAATACATTGAATACATGATAGAGTAAAGATAAATGGAACCTTGTGTTTGTGAACATGATTATATTCATTATAACCGAAGTACTGTTTTCGTTTATTCAGACCCATGCCAGCGAAGCCAATGGATGTTTTGGTTGATTTTGTCATTTCTCTACAAGGAGCTAAGTTACTTATGAGATGGACAAAAGTGTTGCCACAAATCTAAATTGAACTAAGGACGATCAAAGTATAACAGTGTGAGACGAATGAATCAGATACGATGAAACAGTTTACAGTAAACATTCTATATCTTTTTAACCATATGCTATACATCAATAATTCGAATTCATTTAATTGGTAAGGTCACGAAATCACATTAACTCATTACCACCTGCAGACGACATTTTTTTTCACTTAAGGCAGATGACTTTTGAAAAGCTTTGTAAAACATGTGAACACACTTTCACTTCTGCTGTTGTGATATGTGAAAAGATTGAAAAAAGCATTGTGGCAATATAAGAAATTGCTTGTGACAAGCAATTTCTCCTATTGCCAGAATGCTTTTTCAAAGTCCCCTCCTGTGCAAGGTGCAAAAATGTGGGGTTAGATGGTAATGTGTCAAGATAACTATGCTAGAGCATACATACCACACACAGGGTTTGCAGAAGTCCATGTACCGTCCGATAAACACACGCGAGAATCGGTGCCTATCTTTGTATAACCGGAAACGCATGTGAACGTAGCGGTTGTCACGTGACCATCCGTCGTCATGACAACTGTGAGATAGGCTGGTGTATTTAGGGTCTGACATTGTGCTATAAAATAACAATATAAGTCATTGATGAAATATGAAATGTCCGATCATAAAGGATTTACAATTGTAATTCAAGCTTTGTGCTCTGACAACCATTCAGTATATGTATCAATGAATCCATAAGACGGTCTTTATATGGTTTTAATTTTAATATGGAATGCACTTTACTGATTGACCCTTCGTTCTATCTTCTGTTTTGTTGAAAAGGACTCGCGTACATCCTTAAACTTGGCAAAGAGAATGCTAAAGACAAGAATTAGCGACGATGATGACGAAAAACTACCCTTGTCTGAGCAACCATTAAACGACAAACTCTCCCATGTAATGCGGTTTATTGTTCACAAACTATCAACATTCTATTAGAACAATTGAATAGTTAACGATTCAAGAATATTATAGTTTCATGTATCAATTGGTAACTTTTAACCCAATATTCTATGATACATAATACTGTCCCATCTATTGCAGAATTACGTAAAAAACACTGCGATAAAATAACACTCTGTGTGAGCCTATTTTCCTTAGTATCAATAGTTTATACCTATACCATAAAGAAATTGTTTCATGCTATATGTTGTATGTTGTTGCTAAGTATTTCGAGTTTTAAGTGTAAAGCAACATTTCCGTAAACATGTTTGAAATATCCAAAAGCTCTCTTAACGCTAGACCTTGGACTCACTTTCTTGCAAGGTAATCAGTATGTTAACCTTATCTGGCTCTACTATAATAAATCTGAAATAAAGCAAGCTTAGTAAAAAGCGGTTGAAAAAATTGATAGTGTTAGGCATTCCCTGAAAGTAACACATTTCAATGCGTAATTGATAGAGGATTTTAAAACAATTAAGCCAAAACACACACATTTTTTTTCTCATAAATTCAGATGTTATGTCTATGTCTTTTTATTTGTTTCAGCTCCTGTGCCCAACATAGTATTGTCAAGGATTCCTCCTCTATCACAGAATTACCTAAACGAAACAGTTACATAGTTCTACAAATTTCTACCCAGTCCTTACCACAATACGGTATGTCATGATCCCATGACTTATCTTGTTGACACGTTATGAACCCCTCTCCAAACAGTGAGTACCCAGCTGCGCATGTGTAGTTGGCGGTAGTTGTTTTTCCGTCTGTCACCATGGCAATGGACCCACCCGTCGGTGTAGATAACGGTGTACAGAGCTCTGTAGGTAACACAAGTCACAAAGATATGGTAAGTCTTGTGATAGGACATAGGAGGAAGTTTTGGAGTGTATTGAGCGCTTAGCCGTGTGCGAGTGTTCAAAGACGTTCGAGTACATCTGATTACTCTGCGAAGGGTTGTATCTTCGTGATACTGCAAACAAATCAATGGTTTACGTGATGTTGTGTTTTGTCAATTTTGGACGTTGTCGGAACTACAGAATGTCGTTTTGGTGTGATAATAATGGCATATACACATACCCTGGCATTGATAACATCTTTTCACCTTTAATGATGCGTGTAATGAATTAAAAGATATTAGGATTGTTTTCTCAGATATATGAAGAAAGCATTGCAGTAAATAGTATTTGGTGTTAGTGTCTAAGTAATTGAAAGAGGTGGTTTATGTCAGAATTGGTGTTCAACAAAAATAACGTTAAACGCATTTCGGTTTAGGTGATTTATAGCTTAATAAAGACCAGCTGGCAAATGTATGATTGGAATAGATGTTTGGTTTATAAGACGTATTGCAATCAGTATTGCACAACTGCAACGATATTTCAATTATCACGGAAGTGATTTACGAAGAGTTTTGATTCATCCAATGCTAAATTAACACACTTATTTGAGGAACTGGTCAATACATTTCATATTTGCCTTCATTATATCAAGGCCGTACCTGTGCAATCGATCCTTAACACACTTATTAAACATCTAAAACGCCGTCGAACTTTTTACATACCTACTTCATTGAAGCTTAACACGTTGTTGTTGTTGTTTTCATCAGGAGATAACTAGTTGGAAAGGCTGTTGGTGAATCAAAGGAATACTAAAGGATTCTCGCACGCTTTTTACTTACACTCACATTTATTAAGAAAACATGTGTACATCAAAATAAGTTAAATAACAATTATAATAATGAATAATTCAAGCTCACAAAATATTGTTTCAGCACAATGAGCCAGTATCTAAACATCCACTTGTATGCTTTACGTTACAACATTCTAGACAGCTTTCTCTAACCCAAACAAAGCAATATACACTTATATATGTACATGATTCATAAATATAGCCAAAGAATATCAAAACCTATGATGTACCACAGATTAACCCTTTCCCAAACAATAACGACATTTGACCACTTTGTTGCAGACGACTTTAGAAAATCTTGTGGGAAAAGGAGAAATTGCTCGTAAAGAGCAATTGTTTCCTTTTCCCACAATGTTTTCTGCCCTATCAGAAGATTATTGTCCTATTTCATCACATTTTTAAAAAGTCGACTGCAAACTCTTTCAATTTAGGACAATCTAAATTTTGTTGTTTTGGAAAGGGTTAAACAATAAGCAATTTAATCCATAACATCCGCGTATTTGACTAGATTCGGGAATATTCCTCATTTCCGAACACCTCCAAAATAATCAGATTGGTTCCCCAATCAACAACACTGTTCTCTACGAGTTTTGTATCTTCATAACCAGATTCTTGACGCAGTAGCATTAAAAGGTCAAGATACTGTAGCATCGTTTACGGAAACTTATCATTAACTTGATTAAAAAGGCCTTAAATTCGACATTTAGTAAAGTTTCGTATAAAAACAGCACGTTATCGACAATGCATTTTTCAGATATCGGAGAGCAGCATATTCAGGCTTGGGAATGACATGACCAATGTTTACGATATTATGTTCGAACAAGATGGCCGAGCCCATAACAGAACAGGTATCTTTGCCTGTTTCACTATTTTTCCAATGATATCAACATGGTTTACCCCGAACGAGTTGACCATTAGCTTTCCGGTTCTGGCGGTATATGTTGCCCATACGCTTTAACGGCGTTATGTCTAACCAACGGCATGGAAAGTACAGTGAATGAGTGATGGTTTAGGGTCATTCGCGCCGTCGATCGCAATTTTCTACCGAGTGCTAGACGAAAGCCATTATTAAGCATGGGTTATCATATACCACCAGAACCGAAAAGTTAATGGTCAGCTCATGCAGGGTATACAATGAAGTTTCATTTGCAAAAGTAGGTGAAAAAAGCAAAACTACCTATCATGCCATCTTGTTCGGACATAAGATCGTTAACAGTGGTCATGTGATTACCCCGCCTTGTATATTCCCAAACTGTCTCATTTGTTATTTGTTAGAGTAGTTGTTCGAGTGTTTGGTCTGGTTATATCTGGTAATGGAGTTTCTGCTTCATAGCAATACACGGGTTTGATGTATTCAAAAGGAGCACTTGATAATAAATCTGGGGTTCTGACACGATCTATGCCCACTTCGGCCATTCGCTGTTCTATCGGAGTCATTGGACGACCTCTAATCGTCGTCTTCTTAGGAGATGTTGAATTCTTAGTGGGACTTCTCTTTTTAGGACTAGATTTGAGAGGATTGGCCCTTCTCGATTTAAACTGATGTCCAGTGGGGGGTAAAGGGGATAATGTCCCGGGCATTGACCCGTTATTGGTCAATGGTTTTGACTTTCGCGGATTTACCCCATTAAGAATAAGCACATCAGACGCCGAGGCTTTGGACTCCGGTCTGTGGATATTATCAGAGCTGTTATCTTTAGTCCCTTCAGCAAATCGTAGTGATTTACTTGTTTGTGGTCTGGAGACAACAACGGGCCCAGGTGTGATGTTTGTGGGCTCTTTATCTGGAAATTGACGGGTTGAAAACAATTAGTTTAATCGAAGGTACGAGTAAATGACAAGCATGTGGACTTGGTACCCAATTGTTGCGGACCATTGCATTTTGGTGGATATTTTGCAAAGGACCTAAGGGGAATCGGTATGATCAATAATAGGGTCCCCGAATATATATATATCGAAATATTGCTGATACGATGTAAAATCGAATAAAACTTACACAAAAAAAACCTTAGAAACAAAAAAATGTCCAATTGTTAACTTAAGGAACGATAAATAAATAAAAAAAATATGAACTTTATCAACAAATGCTAAATGAAATAAATGAATATAAAACGTGCATGTTTGTGTATCATATTATTAACAATGCTTGTACAAACGCATATCGTATCAATGTTACCTTTCGGCTTTGATGATATTTTCAGTTCCTTCCTCAGTGAGAAGTATTTGATGAGAGCTGCTACCAGCACGACCAACACAAGCAGGACGAGTATGATAAGGGATATCACGATGGCGTAATGTACTGACCACACCTCGTCATCCCCACCCTCCGTACTGGCAGCCTGTGTAGGGAAGGTATCTAGTTCGAGGAAAGGAATTGAATAAGTTTAGATATATCAGTCAGCAACATAAATATTGTGTTGGCGACATTGGTTTAGTTGCAGTACGTCAGCCTCTTGCATTAAGAGACAAAATATGCTTTTATTAGAGATCAAACTATCAAATCCTTGACGCAAATCATAACAAACAGCACGAGTGCTAATGTTTTTGAAATTACAAATTACAGTCAGCGTTAGTTTGTAACAAAACATTAAAACATTTTCTTTATATGTATATCTAAATATTAAGCTATTAGACAACATTTCTTTTGCGACAAAAGGTGTATTGTATTCCTTTAATAATTCGCTGGAAACAAAGAATGGATTAATTCTGAGCTTGGCTTTGTTTGTTGCTACACTTTCTAAAGTTTTATAAGTGACATCTTTATCAGAAAAGAAATGCAAATGTCATAGGCTTATTGATAGTTTAATGCAAATTGAATACAAAACACATCACAAAACTAACTAGCGCAAATCGTTCCATACATGGAGGTCTGTAAAACAGGGGCTACTGGTGATTATTTAAAAGAAGCATCGACAAGCTTTACAAAGTATCATACTTTCTCCGATAGAGTCTACTCTTTTTTCAGTTCCTTAATCGTTTGCAGACTGTCAATCGTATTTTCTGTTATAACGATGACTAGGATACAGATTTACTTTACAGCAAGAGTATTTGCCCAAATATTAAGCAGTTTCTATGCCATAGCCTTAAAAACTGATCTGAAAAAATCGTTATGTGCTATTATGATTGCGGTTCGTATTTGGCATAATCTATTCAGTGAATTTTTATTCTTTGAATTAATCCTTATTATTCTATCCTTTTAATTGATAAGTACGATTTGCGCTAACTAGGTATCGGCACACATAAAAGTTAAATAACTACCTTTTTCATGTTTAAATTAGCACATCGTCTTCTGTCTTCTAATGTATAAGTATGTTCCAATTTTCAGAAAGAGCGCGAATTTTTATCAAATCAAATCCCTTCCGTGATGACGCGATACCTAATTAGCGCAAATTGGAACTTACGGCCATACTAGAAACACAACGATTATCCTACATGTATACACAATGTTAGATTTTCTCTTTGGTTCTTCTACTGGTCAGACTCACTCTAGTGGCAAAACCAGTATGCAACTTCATGTAGGAAGGGACAAAAATTCAAACTTATTTTAGGAATCAATTTTCACATCTAGTTTAATCGATTAGCATTCGTTCCTAAAGGAAGCAACTCTTGTATAAGTTATCCTTGATCGTTTGTACTGACCAAATAACGTTTTGGGAAAGTGCTGGTGGATATCAATGTATGAAATTGGAGCTACTTTTATATTTAAGGACTATTCTGTTTGCTGATGGTGACAGTTTACATGCCTGAGATAACGTGAGGCCCAAAAAAGTACTGGGCTTGATACATATCCCAAATTCAAGAATTTTATCGTACCTAGGCTCAAACTCGAAGGCTCGCCTTTATTGATCGATCAGAGGTTTGTTCCGGATATTCAGCCACCCAGAACGAGGGTAACCAGGATTAAAACACCAATGTTTATTGTTTATGTATAACTGACGATATTCATCGTTTTAACTATATTATATAAGTATATCAGTTTTTTTGATTTTTAGATAACTTACAAAATACCATTGGTTCCCGTCTTAACCTTCACTTATGGGTAACACATTGTGGGGTCTTTCTCCATTTTGAATAAAACGGGTATTACAAAATAGCACAGAAGCTGTTGCCACGATGTAAAACCCTTTCAAACAAACAGTGCAAACTCTCGGAAAATGTCAAGCGGGAGGAGCACTTTAAACCATGCGGTAAAACATAACATAAAACATTAAAACATATCGATGTATGACCTATATTTCGTACTCTAAAGGCACATAAAAGGAGATTTATGCTGAATAAAACTATATTAAATGGTAATATTTTGGTCAGATTCAAATAGTTTCAACCAAAAAACCCCACCAGCACAACTTAAACGTGAAAGCCAACAAGAATTAACCCAGATTTACCAGTTTTACTGTGTTATTCTTCACCCCTGACCTTGACAGTTGATACATAAATGTTTGAACCTACCAATCAGAATTCGTTATTTTGAATATGTAAACAAACAGGTAGTTGATAAACATGGTTGATTTGGAGACTACTATATTTCAAGCACAAAATAACTTATGTTAAAGGAGTCTATTTAATAGGGTCTCAATGCATTCGTTAATTAATTGTCATGACTTTTATGAAAATATAAAAGAACTCCATATACTTTTTTAGTAATTTATTTCTACTTATCTCCTTTTATGTGCCATACCCTACTAACGTTCTTAACGTTTGCCGATGCCGAAAAACAGAATTGTAGTTTAAAATAAACTTTATGTTCTACTTGGCTATGGATGTATCAATCAAACGACATATGAAGAGCTGTTAATAATTTTAGCAACACGATAAGCCATTGATCAATTCAAAATCTTTGAATTAAACTGAAAACAAAAATTAAACTCATATGAAAGAAGAAATAGCGTTACGAATCACTATTGAACACTTACCACAGGTGGGTTGTGTGCCGTTCCAGCCGGTCCCGTCATTCAGACAGTATCGAACCATGGACCCTACGAGCACATAGCCAGAGTCACACGTGTAGTTGGTCACCCGCTGGTCAGAAGAAATGGCTATCTGTCCATTTTGTAGCTCGGACGCAGGGTCACAAACTGAGAATAAAACAGAAAGAAACTTAATATGTAGGGAGAAAGAACGAATCAGATTTAGACATGAACCCCAACGAGGTAGCCTTTAACCAAGGGGATGCAATGTAGAAACCTGAACATGTATACATGTATATCTAACCACAAACGTAGTAACTGCTGAATTAATATTTCAACTGGTAAAAGCTAAAAAGCACGGCCGACGAAATCATAAGCACAACAAAATAAATGGTTTTATTAAAGAGAATGATAGCAATGTGACCCAAGACTAAAATACTTATGAAGAACAATTTGCAACAATACTCTCTTTAGCCTTGTGAATATGCATCAAAGTGAGTTTTCATGGAGAAATTACTAGATACAAATGATGGTGAGTCCAAGTCTCATAGTACAGGTATGTAACCAACATCAGCAAATATATAGAGAGATTATAAGATCTGTTCACAAGACATCTCGTATGTTTATAACATCAAACAATGATACACGATAGACGCATTTCTCTCAAACATAAAACACTTTACTTTACTCGCATTGTTAAAACCGTTTAAACGAAACAAGTCGTCGGATATCCTGCATTGTTTTGAAAGAGAAGCACCACTTTGTATCTTGAAACGATGTAAACACTACATTGAATAAAGGTCGTGCACTTTTAATTTCGTTTTAATTTCTTATCACATTCTATGACGTATCTGCTCAGACGACCAAAGAAAATATCGACCAAAAAGGATAGCTTTACCCAATTTGCCATAATGATTTAATTCAAATTAGATTACATTGTTTTACTATTTTTGTCGTCTGTTTTTACTTTAAATACGGACGGTTCACAAATGGGATTATGTTCTTAACAGTGTGTGTTTATATTTTCGAATGTGCCAACAGCATGGATAACGGGTCATGTGTATTCTTATCATCGCCTAGACTTACGACACATGGGTGATGCGACGTCCCATGTTCCATCTGTTTGACATTGTAAAGTTCCCCCAGAGGTCAACGTATAACCGGAAGCACACGTGTACGTTGCCGTGGAGACCAGTCCTGTCGTTGCTATGGACACTGATCCACTGTCAGGATTAGTCAATGTTGGACAGGGCACTGTGCAAAATAGAATGTCAGTCTAATATTAAGGGAAACTACGAAAATAAAGCAGAGTATAAGAAACAATCATTGCATTCAAACGGCATTTTCTTTCGTAATGAGTATGTCAATGAATTATCCCAAACGATGTTACTAGGTGAAGTCGTATCTGTATTGAAGAAAGCTGTCCATGATATAAAATCATGGTTTCAAAGATTAAAGTTAAGTTTCAATTGATGTATTTACATTTACATTTTGCGAAGTAATACTTGATACTAGTAATTTATATCAGTCATTTTTACCTCCATCTTCTGGATAGGTAACAAGTACTAACACCATTTTTGGATCAATAAAAGGTTGCAAAGTGGAAAAACACGATTCCCACATACAGTTGTAGCATATGTTTCAACATACAAAAATATCACAAAGGAAATAAATACAACTATGTATCGTAATATATATGAGACCGCTAGAAAACCAACTAGGTTTACCACATGTGGGTTGAGCGTTGTCCCAGGTCCCGTCAGCTAGACACGACGCTTCACTCTCTCCGTTTAGGCTGGTTCCCGCGTTACATTGGAAGAACACACGTGTGTGGGTGGTGTTAGAAGTGAGAGTGAACGAGCCGAAGGTAACCAAACTAACCGCCAGACAATTTACTGAAACGAACAATGACACACTATAATGAGAAAAAAGAGTATTAATCTTCCATTTATTATTAAATTTGTCTTAGTCTTTAAATCAATGTTTTATCAACTTTCTACCAATCGGTTTCAATATCTCATAAAAGAAGTTTCGATTGTTTAATATATCGCTTGTGAACTATTGATAATGTAAATTATAAGCACAATCAAGGCAATAGTTACATATACAAATCTGATATCACGCACGTTGTTGAACCAACGTCTCTCTTCGGTGCTTTGTAAAAAAGTATTTCTTGTCATCTATTATATTTAACTCCTCAAAATTAGTCAATTTTCACTACACTTTTGTGCATACTGTAACAAAGCGGAACGTACCGCTATGAAGATTGAAATATTGTACATGTTTTTGCGAATTATAAGTTTTTTTAACATCTTGGATTCCAATACGTTCTCCTGTCACCCGTCATTTATCCGAAAGCCATGCTGCTTCTAGACGAAGCTTTGTAATTCTAGACTACACCTCAGGGACGAAAGTGTGCATTAGTCTGCTCGAGACCTCGTATTATCAAGTTCCGTGGGATAGATCAAAAAGAAATTTCAACATTATGTCATAATGTAATGAAAAGAGATTTGTCACAGAATGAGCAAACTCTTTCCTATGTATCACAATGCCTTACACTTCCAGTGTTTTCCACTGTAATAAAACCTAAATTGTATTTGTACAAAGAAATGCATGGAATATACATTATCTAAACAAGATGAAATGTGTGTCTGGTTGGATTACCCTTTGGACAACTGTTCATATTTATCTGGGCGACAGGTTACTAACTCATATTTCTCCGGTGCTCTAACAATACCAGGATAGAAAAAGTGTTCGTGTCACAATTGAATAACTAGCCACAAATGTGTATCAAACCTAAGACGTATTGTCTGAAATGACCGACGATTCCCAATACAAACCCTAGCCTAGGGTCCCGGTGCATGTGTATACCCCGTATTAGGGGTATACGCATAGGTCTGGACATCAGGCTTAATACGACCCTAAGTATGCTTCTAATCATAGCTGTATAATAAATCCCCATATTTACCACAAGCAGGGTCCGAGCCCTCCCACCCTGATCCGTCCGTGAGACACTGGCGAGTGGAGAGTCCGGTCAGGGTGTGACCCTCGTTACACGTGTATGTAGCTGTGGTCCCAGTCGAGCTGTCAGACACGGACACGGCACCGTTATTGATGTTGGACGGAAAGTTACACTCTATAAAAATAGGAAGAAAAACTATCAAAACCATGGTCTTCTTGATAGACGATAGAGTAAAGACACTTGCGAATCAACAAGCAAAAAAGAAGAACAGGAGTTAGTTGCAGCTTAAAGATAATTAGACAAACATACCTCAGACTATTGACAGGAATGATACTTTTAAAAACTCTGTTATAATGCCTAGGTTGTAAGGGACGGCGAAATAATCCACAAACAGTACGGACTTGACCAGGAGCGAAGAGGAGATACAGTGTATTGTTAAAAGTTGCATCTATGATACCTGACTAAATTTGATTGTACGTTTTTATTCATTTTATCAAATATCAATCCGTTCCTTACATTTCTTTCTTTTTTGATGTAGAAAAGTAAGCAAGGCTGCAGCTTCAACTATATCGGCTGTATTTGTTATTTTTTCAAAAAGTTCCCTTATAAGCCACGGAGCTCATTGACTCTGCTAAGCGTTATCAATTTAAACGTCGATGAAACAACAATCCAAGTCAAGAAGAGAGTGTGTTGGCATATAATTTTGGTAAATTGAAAATTCTGACTTCGACCGCCTTGGTTTACTTTTGTATACTTCTAGTTGTTTGGTTGAACAACTATTCTGTATTAAAATTATTTGTTTGAAGTCATAACCATCCCTTAATAATGATTCATTTGGAGTAATTAAGCACTTAGAATGCTTAGTAATTGTCTAAAAATAGATTTTGGTGTCGTCTGCTTTCAACAATCTTAAACACCTACTTATTCTTGATGAGGAAAGATACTCAGAGTAGCAAACCGGCTAGATAAAGGCCAGCCGCCAACTTCATTGGCGGCTGGCATTGATCTAACCTGTGTGCATAAGCATGAAGTCGTTTCCAGCACTATAAGGGTTTGGCCATTCTGTCACTTACTGCACATTGGGTCTGTATCGCTCCACGCTGCATTTGATTGACAGGTGAGTTGAAAGGACCCGCTCAGGTAGTACCCGGATACACAGGAAAACGTCGCTATCGTGGTAACAGTATCCGTTGCCAGGGAAACACTTCCGCTCGACGGACTCGACAAATCCGGGCACTTAGCTATAAAATGTTATCAACATTTAATATAATGTGTAAGTAAATTCCGAAGCTTGATTAAGAAAGTAAATCGTTCCATCCAATATTAATATGCTCTAACATTGCCTCCTACACAACTTAACCATCAGTCCAACTAACGATCTATTTCGCACACTTGTTAACAAATTTGAGACAATTTTAAAACTTAACTTAACATAAAGTCACATTTCTTAGTAAGACAGAACCATTTACTCTTTAAGCCAAAGTATGAATCCATTATAAGAATATATGAAACGTTGATATAAACAACTTCCTTTTGAAACAATAAACCGTTTCAATGAGTTGTTTCAATATTGCTTCAAATCAAATAAAGCCGTCTCATATTGAAGTAATTGCACACATAATATCTTACCGCAGGTTGGCTGTGCGGAATTCCACGTCCCAGAACTTGAACACGTGATCGGTGTGATGCCGTTCAGGGTGTATCCAAGGTCACAGGTGAAGGTCGCCATGGTGTTGTATTCGTCAGTGGAGAATAGAATCGTTCCACCATTTGGTGCGTAGATCGATACACAGGCAACTAGAGTGAGAAATTGAATAAAAAGTGCGTTTAAAACGTACGATGAATGATGGAATTTCACAGCCCATTATTAAATACCAAGCTGTAATCACAACTTATAAAACAAGAAATTGTAAGCAAGTACTCAAATGACATGTAACAAAACTATTGTTTTAAGTTATGACAACTTGTTTCATAATCGATGTTAGATGAATAGGTATAAACACACATCATGTTAACCCTTATAGTGCTGGAACTGACTTCAAGCTTATGTAAATAGGTTAGATCTAGGCCAGCCACCAAGCAAATTGGCGGATGGCCTGTGATCTAACCTGTTTGTTACTATGAGTATCTTTCCACATCAAAATGAAGCAAATATTTAAGATTTTGGAAAGCAGAAGACACAATAGTCCATTTTAAGAAAATTACCAAGCATTCTAAGGGTTAAATGACAAACACATGAGTCCTCCTTGGAAAATAAACGATCAAAATGCGTCACAATAAGGTCGATTACAAATACCTTTACAGTCGCTTTGAATCCGGACTATCAAAATACATCATGACTTAACTGAATAATCTAGCACACAAACCTGAATTCTAAATTGTCTATTGCTCAACTCATTACCAAACAATAACGACATTTGACAAGTGTGTTGCAGACGACACTGGAAAACATTCTGGGAAAAGGAGAAATTGCTTTTAAAGAGCAATTTCTCTTTTTCCTAGAATGATTTCTGCCCTTTCAGAAGATTATTTTTCAATTTTATCACATTTTGAAATGTCGTCTGCAAACTATTTCAATTTTGGACAGTCGAACATTTGGCGTTTGATAAAGGATTAATGTCTAATAAGCGATGATGGAGCATATTTTAGAGCATCACCCTATAAAGTATATAAAGAAAGCCGATAACAACATAATTAAAATGACGTTACCACATGTTGGATCGCTATCACTCCAGCCTGTACCGTCAGTACCACATGTCCGGCTGGTCACGCCGTTCAGCGAGAAGCGCAAGTTACACGTATAGGTTGCCGATACCCCATTCGACATTCGCTGACCATTCGTTAACAACGGGGGACTCTGGCAAGCTGGAAAATAAACGAACGGGATTGGTTGGTAAGAGTTCTGAATCTGACTTAGTCCGAAAGATCCAGACGATGTTTGACGATATTTGTTTCTAACAACAGCTTGAATCATCCAAGTTAAATCTGGACGTGATAAGAATATTGTGTAAATGTTGTTTCAGACATAGTCTGATAACCGGGGTATCAATTGTGCATGGAGGTCTGAATTTCTGTAACCTCTTGATTTCAAAGCAAATACTGTGTTTAAGATTGATAGTTATAGTTACATGACGTTCTCCAAGAGACGAGGACTTTATGAAAAGGGTTAGGATGTTTTTGATTCGTACAACACTAGATAGAAGTATCGCCGGCACTATGACTGTGTTTCCTTAGTAGAAAGGCGAAGATGAATCATCTATCAATTACATGTATACGTCAGGTTGAAAGGACACATACGATTATTGGACATGCATTATTTCAAACTTTTCATAGATCAGTGCTTCTTAAAATCGACCCTTCACACTTTAGAAAAAAATTACAAGTACCGGTACATGACTCTTTGAAATGTTAGGGGAGTACTGGTACGTTACATGGGTATTTTAATTTTGAAAAATCCAAAAGAACAACAGCCGACATAATAGATAATTAAACATATTGATAATGTTAGTATATCTAGATAGAAACATTTATCATAAATCCGTGCAACCTTATCCACCTTTCGTCACAATTATCTCGAATTTCGTTTGCTACAGTTTTGTTAATACTAATGAGATTTAAGTGATATTATGAGATAAACAATACTTACTACACGTTGGTTCCATCAAGCCCCATTCGCCATTGGGGCCACAGAGTCGTATAGTACTTCCGGTTAGATCGTACCCAGATGCACATGCGTAGGTCGCCGACGTCGTTAAACCGGAAGAAGATATAGTCACGGTGCCACTTGAAGGATCTGTGAGTGTCGGGCATTGGGCTGTTATAAACATAATGGAGAGAAACTCATGAAGCTTTCATGTGCCATACATGAACATATCACGTATAAAGTTACAGATGTCTTTGTCTGAAAGGCTGATGTCAATACTTGGATAAAGATGATCTCATGCCAAGCTTTGTCAACCTCATGACTTTTATCCACACAAGTATTGTGCGATAAAATATTGAATATTTCAGATTTAATCTCGACAAAACAGGTGTTGGCTGAATTTAGATAGTTCGAACACCAACGCAAAACAAAAGAGTGTTTGTTGTTACTGTCAGTCATTTGCTTCTACTGCATATAGGACAAGTTTAAAATTCTTTCTATGGATATTTGATCAGCATTTAAGACACCAGTTCTTTTCCACATACCACATTGTGACAGCGCCACATTCCAGGACCCACTTGATTGACAGGTGATTGTGCTCGATCCGTCCAATGAGTAGCCGACATCACATGTATATTTCGCCATCGTTACAGTCCCGGAAGTCGAGAGGGTCACAGAACCACCAGTAACGCCCACAATAGGTGTACACAACACTGGAAACGGAAACGGAAATGGATAAACTGTGACACAATAACTTGTTCATCAACACCTTATGCACTGATACCGTTTTTATTTCAATTATATTTGTTTTTGACGCTGTATAAATAAATGTTTTCATTTAGATAACGGTATAAATACTGAAAGGTATACTAGATAACAGATATTTGTGTTTATCTATGTAGTACATGTATTTTTCTTGTTTATATACTCAAAGTTAACAGAGTTTAGAAAGAAATATATTAAAAGATATTATCATACATGGCCGTAAATACAAAAAAATGTTAATCTTAGGTTTTCAAATTCTCCGATCATATTGAATAATTTTGCAAAATTCATCTTCTTTGCAGGTAAACAAAACAATTACAACTAGTAATTCATTTTCACAGAAGTAAAGTCTTTCGAAACTGAATCATTAGTAAAGATATACTTCCTAACAATATTTGGTCTTTAGCTAATATTTATGCTTTTATATGTTCTCTTATATGTTCTTTTTCATGAGATATTTGTATTTTATGGATATTGCTATAAACTTTAACTGTTTTCGCAATAAAGGATAAAATAATGTAATGTAACATGTATTAAACAACTCAAAGCCTCCTTGACAATACAATTTGCAGATGACCAATCTACTAGTTGGAGGACAATGGTCCAGAGGTAAAGCGTCGGCTTCTCGACACGAGGGTCGTGAGTTCGACGAGAGGTTTACTGTGAGGAGCGCGATCTTTCTTGCAACCTTTCACTAATCCTCATTCTGTGTAAGTGATGGTCATGTATCTAGTAAGCAGATTAACACATTACCAAACAATAATGACATTTGACCAGTTTGTTGCAGACAACTCTGGAAAACATTGTGGGGGAAATGAGAGAATGCTCTTACCGAAGACTTTTTCATTTTCTCATTATATTTTCTGTCCTATCAGAAGATGGCTTTTCAATTTCATTACATTTTGAATTGTCGTCTGAAAACTATTTCGATTTGGGACAATCGAACATTTGGCGTTTGGTAAAGGGTAAATCTAAGTTGTAAGAACTTGTTTCGTAATCGATGTAAAATAAAAAAAAAGATTAAACTTCTACAAAATCTACTAATTCTTGTCCCTGTATGTATACATACCACATGTTGGATCAGAGCCGCTCCAACCCGAACCGTCTGTACCACAGGTTCTAGTAGAGTCCCCACTTAACGTATAGTTTAGAGAGCATGTGTAGGTCGCTGTTGAGCCGTCCGATACGACGTTACCATTTGCAGGGGTGTTTGGTGTGTCACATTCTGCATGATAATCAAGTTACAAGTTAAATCTAGATAGTTGACACTTGTACAGAATTCCAGCTAACTAAGAACTGATTAATCGCTCTTGACCAGAATTACCAACATGGCTTGGAAAGAAGAGTTTTATAGAGTGTTATTCATTCGTTTAATTTGTGAATATGTTTTAACTGAACACGGTCATTCTTTTCTTTTAACAATATGTTTGCGAAAAGATGTCCATGTGCATAACACTCTTAAAAACCGTGATGACACACCCTTACGGAGGATATTGTAATTTACTGACAATCCGTCCCACATGACAGGGTACTACTTACGGCATGTAGGCTGGTCCCCAGTCCATGACCCGTCTGTCTGACACGTACGCGTGTCCGTCCCCATCAGTGAATATCCGCCATTACACGAATAGGTCGCTGTCGACACACCACCAGACGTCGTCACAGATACACTACCACTCTGGGGGTTTGTCAGAACGGCGCAAACAACTGTAACAAAATGTAATGGTATGGAAAGAAAGCATTTGCTTCATTGTGTACTTGGATTAAAGTTGTATCGTTTTAATTGTTCAAATACTTATATACCCTCAATGTTTCAAAAACTATTGCTTTACTTTGGATGACACTTACCTACCAGTTGTTATGCTAATCCAACCACTTATATAGTACCATTAAGAATACGTATACTCGACATGGTGTTATACATGTAACATCTCTCAAAACAGAAAAACACAAATCATGCAATATATCGAAAAATCATTTAATTAGTAAGTATATCGAACTTTATTTATGCAAGAACAACAAATCAGTTCTTATATACATATATTACTTTATCATAATCTTGTGTTGTCATTAGGCCTCAAGGAGGTTCATCACATACCAAAGAAATATCAAATTCTATTTTGTTAATTAAAGAGTTTCTGTCGCGATACATGTTGTACTTATTTCGTTTATATTTGCATGTCTAAAGTATATTTTCTAAAGATAATATAGAAATGGTCACCACATTAAAACTTGTTTTGTCGTACAAATGCACAAAGGAATTAATTTGCTTTGTAAAGTTTAAGCATACAACTCGTATATATTTTATCAGAGAGTGGCAACATTAATGTCTTTACAATAAAGACCTCAATTTCTTTCTGCTCTACTTTCTTTTAAAGGCACATAAAAGGAGATTAATGCTATATAAAACTATATTAATTGGTTAACTTTTGGTCATATTCAAATAGTTATCACAAAAAAAAACAAAACATCAGCACAACTTAAATGTGAAAGCCAACAAGAATTAACCCAGATTAACCAGTTTAATTGGTTGATTCTTCACCCCTGACCTTGACAGTTGAAACATAAATGTTTGAACCGACCAATCAGAATTCGTTATTTTGAATATGTAAACAAACAGGTTGTTGATAAACATGATTGAATTGGAGACTACTATATTTCAAGCACAAAATAACTTATGTTTAAGGAGTCTATTTAATAGGGTCTCAATGCATTTGTAAATTAATTGTCATGACTTTTATGAAAATAAGTAATTTATTTCTACTTATCCCCTTTTATGTGCCTTTAAAATATCTTAATTGTGTTCTTTAACAAGCAAAGGATTTTGTATCTTCAAGCATTGTTACACCTAAAAGTTCTAATGTGACTTGAACATTCGTCTGTCCACCACATTGAATCTTGTAGTGGGTGGTTTAACATTGATAGCAATGTCCGTGCGAACTTTGTCAATGATCTGTTCATTCTTATTCGGGTTGAACTGTTATACAAATTAAAATTTATTACCACACTGGGGTATGCTGTTGTCCCACGACCCGTCGGACTGACATGTCAGCGATGAACTTCCGTTAAGTGTGTACCCTGATGCGCATGTCAGTGTTGCCACAGTAACTGTTCCTGACGATGTTCGTGATAGTGAGAAAGAACGTCCGGAAGCAGTCGGTATGGTCGCACACTGGACTGTAATAAACGGAATCAATACAGAAAAATGAAGAAGATATGTCAATTTGGTATAACAAAAATACAAATACAAAAAAAACGACCGCACCAACAATTTTTGTACAGTAACTATGGGAGCCATTATAAGGCTTTTAAATGCGTAAATCTTCTTGTTCCGAAGAAAAAAAGACCGCTTACCCTTCCATCCATCCGTTGTCAGTCTAACCAAAGCATTACAGTTACCTATGTCTGAGATTTCTTTTGTAACCAATCCACACCACTTCCGAAAGCTTGAGACTATGCCTACTTTCGTAACTAATATAGACTAACATTTTAAGCATGTCTTGAATTGTCATTGTAAGTAACATACCCACATAAATTGTGTTTGCTGAAAATTTTAGAGTACCTTATCTCCTCACATTAATTAGGAATGTCTAAAATTGATATGGTAAGTAATGTTCACACAATAACATAACATATATGTCTAATGTGTACATGTAATTGATATAACCATAATATTTATATTTGTAACGTTCGTTGAACGTTTATGTAAATTAGGGACCTAATGCATTGTTGTAGAGAACATGCTGGTACATTTATAGACAACACAACCGCTCAGTGTACAACAGTGTTTTTCACTGATCGGAGGTGTTTGTGTCTTTGAGAGGTTCATTTGCTCTGTTCGTTGCTTATTTCTTATCACGAATAAGATATAAACAGTAATTATTTACCACATGTAGGATCCGTGTCCGTCCAAGTCGCGGTTGCTATCTGACATGTCCGTGTTGAAGGTCCGTTTATAGTGAAGCCCGTGGTGCAGGTATAAGTCGCTATGGTTCCTTCTGTATTCACAGACAAGGCGCCGTTACTAGGGGTACTGGGTCTTGCACAACCTGTCATACACAACAAAATGATTGTCAAGTTTCGTCATTTTCGAAATTGTTATTGATCTTTTTGGAAGATTCGAGTTGTAACACTTTGATGACCATCATTATTATGCAGCATTCCCTGCATTCCATTTCATGAATGTATATGATTCGTCCACTTATTATGCGTTTAATACAGTCTGCAGAAGGAACATTTTTTTTTGCAATGACATTCTGTTTAGTGAATTGATATCATAATATCCGCATACCTTCCTTACAATTAGTAAAGTCATGTTTTATATGACCTCTTGCAACTTCATAAACAGTTACAACCATTCATTTATTAACATATGTATTACACTGTTCTAACAGACCAACCCATATTGATGCTGTTATTTGGGATCCATAACGAAGAGTCATTAGTAATAGTGAAAATTCCTACCTGGAACCTATCATACAGACTGTAAAATTGTAGTTGTGTGAATATAGAAATAAATCACTTTAGGCCATATATCTTACTGCAAAATGGTGTGGTCCCTGTCCAGGTTTGGTCAGTTTGGCAGGTTCGGACAGAACCACCAATCAGCGTGTAAAGGCTTTCACACGTGTATGTTGCTGTGACGGATGTATCCATCGTTGCTATGGAAACGGAGCCTCGATCTGGAGCGGTAAGGTCTGGACATGTCTCTGGAAGTAAACATGGTAGTTACAGCTCAGATTGAGGATGTATTCATTGTTTTCGTTTTGATATTGACATCTAATCGCCAACGTTGACAATACCTAGATTTAGCCAATTCTTAATAAATTAACTATGAATCATTCGCAGAGATATTCTATTCAGTGAAAGCTAAATGCTATTGCAAATAAATGGGTTTTATTCCTTTTAAAGCAGTTTCCGTAAATTAGTTCTTCTATAATCCTGATGTATTAGAACCTTAACAAAGGTTTTAGGGGCGACACAATAGCTTAAGGACGACTTTGAAAACTTCGTGAGTGATTGTTCATACGATCTACTTTGACACAATTACAAGGATATTGCCTTAACCATGAGAGTGATGGAACCAACTACATGCTTATACAAATAGATAAGCTCCAGACCAGCCGCCAAATAAATTGGCGGCTGGCCTGTGATCTTTCCTGTTTACTACTCTGATTATCATTCCTCTTTGAAATCAAGGCAATATTTAAGGTAGTTAAACAGACGACACAAACATTTATTTTAAGAAAATTATCAGATTTCTAAGGGTTAAGTATTTCATTAATCCCACAACTGTTATGGGCTATCTTTGGCAATAGTCGTTAAATATTGTTCGATAAAAAGCTATATTTTCCTTCGAGCTAAGTACGTTAGATGTTTTAAAACAAAAGTAATGGATGACGGATGCCACTCCATGGTGACGTTTTCCGCATCCTTACAGGTAAGTAGTTCCCGCCGTTTCGATTTAATGACTCATACATGCTCCTGTCATGGTGTCACTCGATCAAATCACCGCAATGTTTGGAGATGACTAAAATGTCGAAAAAGAATTAATCGATTAACACTTGATACGATCTGCTTTGCTGTCGTGAACATGCTCAGTTTAATGTAATGTTTTATTATCCTTTTGTCTTTATATCAAATTAAAAGCCGATCGCAACGGAGGTTAAATCATTAGACAAACGCACAGTAGATAGACTGACCAACTTTAGTGTTTGGGCATTTGATTTGGTCAATTTATATATAAAATCTTTTTTGTAATTCTAAATACGATGTAAACTTACCACACGTTTCTGAAACAAAAAAGGGGAAACTAATTAGAATTACGCTATTTCGATTTTCATCGAATTGACAAAAGTAGTAAAATGCATTTGGGTTGAATGTTTTAATGATATGTCAATACTCTTTTTTAATACTGTTTAAAAAGCAGTAAGCGAAGTTTTTTTCCTCTTGGAATTGGTGACAATCAAGTTATCGAGTTCTTTACTAATTGTGTGTTGTTTTGAGAAGAACTTTCTAGGGAAACGCAACTTTAACACTCAACGACTAACCAATTCCTATTTAAAGACATATTGACTTGTTGTAACAAGCAACGGGTAATAACTTATATATATTTTGCATTGATTTAAATCAAGTGTGACAAAATAAACACATTGTTCCATTATACACATGCGCAGGACATAGAAAAACGCACAGGTAAGCCTCGTTTAAGAATCGAGCGGGCGTCGGTTCACTCATTGTTTCGGGGAAATAAAAGATCAAGAGTTCATCATTGATTTATATCAGGTAACAACGGCTAAACATAACGTTTATGCCGAATCTAGCTCGAACGTCTCTTTCAACCCTTTCCCAAATACAAGATGTGTGATCACTTTTTATCGAATAACAGGCAATATTAGTGGATGATTTAAGAAAAAGATCAACACTTATGTATACGATTCTAGAAAAAGTCATTGTGACAAAGGAATAAATATATCATTATTCCTTTGTTTTCCAGCATTTACCTGCTTCATGTGTGTCAACCTTTGTTATAGAAATGTGATATGTTTTCGTTTTGTGCTGACACTCGAATACAATACCTTGATTGGCAAAACAATCGTTATCTCATTGCTACATGTGTGACTCTTTTATTCCTCATACAATTTCACCATTTTAAAACCATTACAAAAGGGTTGTTCATACCAAGCGGGGTTGAGAATTCTAGAAGTGCCCCTGTACTGTCGCCCGAGTTGGTTACAGGAATCCGATCGGCTGTCTGGTCTTTCTGGCAGTGTCCCGGGGACACAGAGGCGCGAGATGCGTTGTCGTAGATGGCCTAGAAATGAAAATCGCTAAACTAGGTCAGTTATACACATACTAGGCTTGGCGATACATGTACGTCATCGGCTGTCGCTATAAGTCACGTGCAGTATATGGCCGAGTTAAAAAAAGTTAACAGGTGATATAGGCCAAATACAACGGTAGGTAGATAACCGCAGAAATTCCAATTATCCCTTATCTCAGGTATGGTATCATTAGATTGAAACATAAACATCGCACGATAGCGCGATAGACCTATAAACTATTGGGGTTTTCCTTTGTACTTATACAAATCACATGATAACTATCATGATATGACCTTTTAAATATATACTAGTACTGCCTTTATTTAGACATTTTATTAGTACAAACAATATAAGTTTCTTATCCATATATGTATTCACATGAAGAAATATTCATAACCGTAATATACTATCAAATGACGTTATCTCCTAATAAAAGTGATTCCACTTTCTGTCAAAATATTCAACTCGCTCTCTCCATTTATTTGGCTCATTTTTTTACGATGAACTTTACTGACGATAGCTTGGTAACATGTTATTTTAAATAAGCAATTACCATTACGTTCATACGAAGCAAAACGCACAACAACAAAAAAAAAACTTACAATCTACAGCTCTTGGGATGAACGTACATTCTGTCGCACAACTTTTGATAAGCCTTATTATCTATCTTTCTAAAGAATGAGAAATAAACATAAAACATGTTCTCTCCGTCAAAATATCTAGATATCTTCGAATGGTCCCTATTTTTAAATATCAACAAGATGTAATGATTGAATATCTCTCACATTGCTTTTGGAGATTATGAAAACACATGTTACAAATTTATAGACTTTAAACAATTTCCTTTCAAATCAGACCTTTTTCTTCTGTTGGCCAGCCAGATTTTCATCGTATTATATAAACTTACAAAACAAGTAAACTTGAATACGGTAATCCCGTCGACGTCACCATCTGCGTCATTTCCGTTAAACACCGTGACGTAGTTTGTATCAGACTCGTGAACGTTCGCCACGCACCAAACGCTGTCCGAATCTAGAAAAACAGGGTGTTACATGTGTTCAATCCAAATGACCCGTCTGTCGAGTAATAGCGATAAATGTAGGAAATAATCAGAATGTCATCGTTGTTGAGGTCGAACTGCATTTTCTTCTCTAAACCATCACAAATACGTTAATTTTAAAGAAAAGACCAAAATGAAGACATTGATAGGACGTTGACAAGCAAAACGAAAAAATGAGATATAAGTCATCGAGGGAGGCTTTGAACAAGCTTTAAGCAATCGATGTAAACAAAAAAGATAAATAACCTTACTTTGTTTAACACATGAAAAGAGTAAAATCAACAGTAGAAAGTTTTGAATCTCACTTGAATATGCCACCTTTGTTGAACATGCTGTATAATCGAACCTCATTTCCGTCGTGTCTGCGCATGTGCCGACCTCTGACGTAGTGATGTCACATGACTGTGTGTTTGTTGACGTGGTGTGAGTGTAACGGTATCGCCCTAGGAAGGACCAAGGACAGTTGATCTTGGCTGATGATTCGCTACCTGTAAAGGAACACACACATGTCATAGACAAAGATGATTTTGTGGTAGACTTTGTATTTTTGCCATGAAAATAAGACACTAGGTTATCGTTAATTTATGTTGCGAGACGCGTTGTGTAGTGTGCCATAAAAAGAAGACTCTAAGAAATCGTTAATCTATTTACTTTTCGATTTCTGAATTAACATATAACAATGGAATCGACTTCATGATTATGCAAACAGGTTAGATTCAGGCCAGCCACAAAGGCAATGTTATTGTTTGGTAATGGGTTAACTAATCAAATCATCGTTGAGATATTACCTCCCTTGATTAAGACTTGATATTCAGATCCGGTCGCCGCTCCGTCCGTGTCACAAATAGAGTCCCACTGTGTTAACGTACTGAGGGTGTAAATAAACAGCCTCTGATCATGTAGTAATGGATCTATACCTGAAATTTGTTAGAAATATGCATTTGTGTAGACACATTGACTGTTAATTCAGATAAAACTTTGATTTTGGGATAGGTCCTTGCGTGTTGAATGATTGATAAAACAATGCTTTGTAATTAGAATGAGCAATATAGCAGATAACAACGTATACTTTGGATTAGTTCTTTTAGAAATATCCGGTGTTAACAATTGTTCGGTGTTTACCTTTCATATAATTCTAATCTTATGGTGGGGTTTTATCTTTAATACCAATTTATGCAATACGGTAATATTAAGATATTGTTGGGTAAGCCAAGGAAGAGGTCAATCTAAAGAAACATATATTGAAAATATAAAACGAGCCATGCATTTTCCAACGTAATTGAATTACCACAATCTTAGACAGAAATTAAGTATAATGAAACATAAGTTGAAATACCATAACATTTGTACAAAAACTAGTTAATATGGATTTAAAGTGTGCATTTAATGCACGCGCAACATTGACTTAAATGTCAAGGATGACGGTCGTTTCCCCGAAGAGGCGTTTCCCCGAAGTTTATTTATATAGTAATCAAGGAGTCAAAAGAGTTTTCTTTTAAAAATGATTAAATTATGAAAGTTTTTTGAAAATAGAATGTGTTTTTATTTTATTTGTAATATTTTAATATATATTTTATACACCTCTGGGATAAATAAGCGTCATCAATGGGTTATATGTTTGTGTGGTAATGTTAGTTCTAATCATGTCTTAAATGTGCACGTATTATGTTTAATCTAACACACACTTCCTCATCAGTAGACTATTTTGTAAGCTATTAAAATATAACAAAACATCAAAGATCTAATATACTATATGATATAAGTTCTCCACTATATAAATTAACTTCGGGAAAACGAATCCTCAATTACAATATAAATTAACTTCAGGGAAACGACACTTCGGGGAAACGATCGTAAATCAATGTCAAAACGTCTTGCTTCTCCCTGACTATATTTGGATGAAATAGATCCCTGGTATCTACATTACATGGGGGAATTGTTCCTGTCAAACGAGCTGATGTGGAACCAAACATCATGCATATTTGAAATGAAATGGGAGACACTAGAGAATAGTTTTAATATTTAATTTTAAAGTAATTCTTTAGTAATTCAAACAAAAATCAATTCAATGAATCAAAAACACAGACATAAACATTTCCGAATCCAAAACTTGACTTTAGTACATGTACATGAACAGAAAAACATTTTTTATAGTTATTGCGATTATGGAAATTACTATTCCACATGATATTTAGCCATATCGTCTGCCCATTATGGGCAATAACCATTTTGTCAATATGTTTTATTATTCTTCCACAACTTTCAGTTAATCGACGACTGTTGTGAATTTTGTTTGCTTAAAAATATAGCAAACAGGAAATACATGAGTATATCGAACATCAACCGTCGCTTTGACAACAGTCGCTTTGACATGATCAAAACTCCATTACAGAGATATGCCTTCTTTGTTTGCACGTTTCGAATGTCATCCAACATATATTCATGCATTTCGAATGGGAGTCATCTGTTTGATGATTTTACTTGATGTAAACAATCAAATGACACCGTATTTTAACGCATCTATCGTATTTCAGAACAAAAGGCATACGACACTTTCATTAGACACTAGAATGTTAATACTGACTATATTTCATTCTGGAAAAATTGATTTCCGACAATGCATTTCGATTTCTCTCTTGAACCTTTTCATTTTATAAAAATCCAAGTGTGAATACATAATACCTTCCCTGAAAAGATTGCTTAATTGACCGATGTCTAGAAAAATAAACGTGTTTACATTTACGTAGTTTGCCATTGGCACACCTTAAATAAGACATATGTTTATTTATTTATTTATTTAAGTCTCATCATTTGTTCATAGACTAAATAAACATATCACAACTAAAATCTAAAATGTATAGTACAAATGCCTCTCTAATCAGAGATATAAGAGACTGGTAATAAATAAATAAACTAAAAACAACAACTTAAGATAATAAAACGTATTACCCTGACAGCCATACTACAATCTGTAGAGATATTTAAGAAAAATAGAAAAAAGACGATTACGAGATAGATCCAATACTCATAAGCAAACGTTAGATTGAACTTACGCTTATTGATGTAATATCTGTATGAATTGTCTGTGATTTGTGTTAGGGTGATACATAAATATGCGTAATAATTCGTGCTGAACAGCTGAAACGACGAAGATGTTCTGAAAAACAAAGAAAGGGGGTATATTGTAACTTTACATGTTTAAATAATTAACGGCACTATTTTATTTTTGGCACAAATGTAAATAAACACGAATAAAAAACCAAATGCTAGCAGTAATGGGCAATGTACTATCTACAAATTATTTAACCATTATAGTGCTGGAACCGACTTCATGCTTATGCAAAAACGTTGGAACGAGACCAGCCGCCAAGTAAAGTGGCGGCTGGCCTGTGATCTAACCTATTTGCTACTCTGAGTATATTTCCTTAACAAATTCTAGCAGATATTTAAGGTTTCAGAGAGCAGACGACACTTAATCCATTTTAGAGAAAAACACCATTCTTATTGTTAAAAGAAAATGAACTTATTTTAAGGTCCCATTGTTTCGGTTCCAGGGAGAACTTAACGTTCCCTTTACCATCTTACACAACAGAATGTTCTAATATTCTCCAACTTTCACCAATCGTTCGTCTGCACGAATTCGACGAGATAGCATATCATTGATTCTAATGACGGAACTGGGCTAATTCTTTTGGATTTGCAACACTACAATGTTTTGTGTGATTTGGAATATTGGATTATTTTGTGTCATTTGCAATACCAGATTGTCTTATGTAATTTGTAGTACAAAACTCTGGATCTTGTAATTTGGGATATAAGACTGTTGTGTGTGATTTCTAGAACAGGAGTGTTTCGTGTGATTTGTAATGTCAGAGTATTTTGCATACTATGTAATGCCAGACTGTTTTGTGTGATATGTAATGCCAGACAATTTCATGTGCTTTGTAATACCGGACTGTCTTGTGTGATTTGCAAAATACCAGTCTAACTTGTTTGGTTTGAAATGGAGAACTGCTTTATGGAATTTGTGATACCTGACTGTATTTAAATGATTTGTAACACCAGAATTGTTTGTATGATTTGTAATACCTACCTGTCTTGTGTGATTTACAATGCCGTACCTGTTGTGACATTTGGAGTTCTGAAGGTTAAAAGGGATATATAAAAACGAACACTATATACAAACTTCAAGTCCAGACTGTTTTATGATATATTCAGACATCATCTACCAATGTTTCCCACTTACATGAGTATCATTCGTCCGTCCGTATCGAACGTATCTGCGGCCACACAATCCCACTCGGACGTCGTGGTGGAAGTGTCCTGTGTGTAGATTGACCAGCCGGTCATTGTAGAGGTCTGGAAGTAGATGTCTCCTTTAGCACTGTCCCACCAGTACGTCGAGGCGAAGGGTGTGGGCCATCCACAGGCACCGTCAGCTGGGAATATAATCGACATTGTTTGGTTTTAACTTTCTGACAAGTTGTTGGTTTGAAATTAAAAGTTCAAGTCAAAGCATTATATAAGCATACCATTTACATGTCGACGTTGCTACATACATATATACATTAACAAACACAAATACTATATTATTATGATAAAGATAAGTTAAATTGGTATGATAAGACAAAAGTCATAACAGTTCAGTCACAATGTCGTAAAGGGTTTATTGGTTTGATATGATTTTTTTGATTATTTCTAATGGTTGTCATGTCACAGTAATATGCATGCTTATCCATGCTCTTGATATGTCCAAACGAGTGCTGCATGATATTCGTTTTAAAATCATCGACTTATTTCCCATATGATGATGCTTTATCAGTCAGATATGAATAGTTCAAGTTGCACTGACATCATTAAATGAAGCAAATACTATTGGCTGAGTCGGATCTCAAACTCCGGAACTCTGTGCTTATGGTTGGACATGCAAATGGGTTAAAGAGACTAGGCAAGGAGATCGTATGAAAATACTCTGTTCGGATGACATTTGTATCAATCGTATGATGAATTACAATCAATTCAATATTAACATAGAAACAATCCATTTTAAGTCTTGGTCTGTGTTTGCTAAAAGGCATCAGGAAAATAGTAAGCTCCTGTTTTAGTAAAATGACTAACATTTCTGGTAGATAGTTACTAAATATGATTTTGATTGAGTTCCAATATAAGACATATTTTATTCATTGTTCACAATTTCGACCAGTTGATTCGTCTTCGCCGATAGTATGGGCTCATATGTTGTTGCTGGGGCGATTCCTTAGCCTGTGATGAACATTGAGCGGTATGCGTGAAGAAATATCAGGGACATAGATAGTGCACTGACGTCATCACACGTGTTAACTCATTACCAAACAATAACGACATTTGACCAGTTTGTTGCAACGACTCTGGAAAACATTGTTAACGAGCAATTTATCCTTTTCCCAAAATTTGTTCTGCCCTATCAGAAGATTGTTCTACAATTTCATCACATTTTGAAATGTCGTCTGCAAACTCTTCCATTTCGGTACAGTCGAGGATTTTGCGTTTGATAAAGGGTTAAAGGTCTTAAATGGTGGAGAATTGGAAAAGAAAAGCCTGTTGCTTGTGTCCTGTTGAGATTAATTGACCAGAGTTTATATTACATCGGCAGTGCTTTATTCACTCTGAGATCTGAGACTTATGTAAATGAAGGAGATCCCGATTTTTCCTTTTGTTTCTTAAATACCACCATTAATACCAAATTAACTTCTAACGCCGAGGTACCATGTAACCTTTATTGAGATTCATTTTGTTGTATTGATGCTAGGCTAAATATGGTTATTTGAACATGAGCATTCGATTGTAATCTTGACACGTTTAGAAATTCTTTCTAACTTGAAAAGGTTTCATATAATCTTCTTTTGTCGAGTACTCATTATAAATGATAATCCTCTATTTGGCAATTTTATGTAGATGACAAATTTTCCGTTATGATTAATTATGTAAATAGCATAAAACCATTCTTCCTCAACAAAATGTCACTTGTTCAAAAACGAACCAAGTCCGATTCCTACCTGTAATTGGATATTGCACATTTCAATTGTGTCTTCAGGACTACGCGTCCTGTCAAGCCTTTAAACGTTTAACGACAATAATCCTTACATTCACTGCATATTGACTATACATACTAAGCTGTATTGACGCCTTTTGAGTTAAAAATCCTTTCTATAGCTTCAATAGCCACTTTCAATTATAAATCATGCCACAATTCAAACACTATATTGTTTCAACGACATTAAATTTTGACCTTTCAATATTCTTATCAGTGAACAAACACAATTAAACGTATTCTTCAATGTGCAAGTCGTTTCTGTCAAGCTGATAAGAGGGATGTATGGTACCAGTCTAACCCCAAACTCGCCACTAATTATGTTTAAAACGATGTACCGAAAAGGGCCAATACAAGACAGATGGATCCATTTTGTTTCGGATTCTTTTTTAAAAAATACCGATATAACGTGGTTTTTCATTCAACACTGTACACTCAGAAGAATAATACTGTTAAACTTTATTTATTTTTTTAATTAAAAAATTGAATTAAAAACAGAAAAACAATTGTTATGAAAATAAAATTCCAAATATACTGTGTTGTACAGCGAGGAGTAATGATTCGCAAAAGAGCCAAACATCGTAGTAAAAAAGGTTTTGGTCAACATGTCACAGACTGGTTCTGAATGTTGTATGAAATTCATTCTAGAATCGGTTGATTTCGACTTTTAACCCTTTTTCAAACGCCAAATTTTGGACTGTCCCAAAATTTAGTTTGCAGACGACATTTCAAATATGATGACATTGAAAGATAATCCTCTGATATGGCAGAAAACATTGTGGGAAAAGGAGAAATTGCTCGTTAAGTGCAATTTCTATCTTTGCCACAATGTTTTCCAGAATCGTCTGTAACAAACTGGTCAATTGTTGTTCTTGTTTGGTAATAGGTTAAAACCAGAATTACAATTACAGGGAAATTAGTCTCCAAATCTACTGTTTTGAACAGCGACGAATAAGGATTCGCTTTACAGACAAACGTCACTGTAACCTCATTCTAGAATACCATCCTTCGCAGCGTTAATCTGGTTCAGTGGTACAGACATAAAACTAAGTTCAATTCATACAAAATATCTGGCATGTTTTAATGACTGCTACTGATCCTACTGACAAAAGTAATAGTTGTTTAGCAAAAGGATATCTTAGTCTTATGAAATATTATATAGCTTAACACAATTATTTCATGTTATAACGCTTATTAAACCACTTGGTACTACGAGTTAAGTTTATGTCGTTTCATAATGAGTTATGTTAATTTGTGTAACAACTGTGTATGGTTTAAGATCGGATTAAAGAGAGATTTAAGGCGACCATATATACAGAAAATATTTGAGTTAGTAAACGTACAAAGGATTTAACCCGAAACAATATGGTTATTGGGATAAACTCAAACACAACCGCAGCATAAGGAATTATACGTAAACAAATAAGAAATTCTTAATTTTGCAATACAGTCTTAGTTTGTAAGAAGAAATGTTTCTTATTGAATTCCATGTTCCGTTTTAGTCTGCCAATGCATAATTATACGACACTTTGGTTAAATATATGTTCAAAATAAGAGAGAAAGTACCCTGTTAGGTAATGTTTAACAACCAAGTCATACCTTCTGCGTATCCTTATGCAAGCGAATACTTACATGAAGTATTTACCTACATGAATAGAGTGACAACCGAACTGAGAGAAGAGAACGCATGTAATACTGCGACTACTCATTGAAATATTTACTACGACAGAGCAACAATCTTCATCTTTCATTCACCTCAAAGAGCAAAAAAATGAGTTTCTGATGTAGTCTGATGTAATTAGAAGCTACAAGCTATTTCAGAATTCTCTTAGAATTTGTCCAATGTTCAAGTTGGTATCAGCTCTGATCGGTGAATACGTTGTGTATTCGGATTGTTGAATATAGATATATAAGAAGCCAGCATAGATTGAATATAACTTTGCTGCGCGAAAAAATGGTCTTTAAAATGTGATAGAACCTGGTTGAGAATAATGAAATAAATAGGAAACTGCGTATTTTCCCAAATATATCCGCTTTATATGAAAAGCGTGTCTTGAATATTTCTACTTTGATCTTAGTCTCCAAAATTTGATTGCTCTTTCGGACCAGCAATACGTTATTTGGAATAACATTCGATGCTATAACAGCACCATCTCGACAAAAAAGCCAAACCTTAACAATCGAGAGCGATTCTTCGAATATATGGGACTCGTTTTCGAATCCAGTCATAGCCGATATCTTTTTTCGACGAAGTATGATGTCAACGTGACAATCATGAAAAGATAATGCACACCACTCAAAAGGAAACACCATGCACAAGGATATCCGAATTAAGTTAAATCAAATGCTGTTAATTATAACTACTAACAAAGGCATAAATGACAAAATTTAATGACGGAACTTAACTTCATTAAACGTTTATAATCTTGTAATATGAAAATATTGATAATGGTATGGATTTATCATTCAGTAAAGAATTAACCACCTAGATATATGCTGTTACTTTTTTCTCATGAATATTAATATAGGTAGTTACGTCATAATTCTACATGCAGAAGAAGAAAAGAAAGAGCGTGGAAACACTTTCATCTAATTGACGAATTTTGTTACAGCCAGGCTCCGTCAATGCATATAGAGAGTTCAAGACCAGAGAGTCCCTAACAAAGCTTAGCTTAATCTCCATTTGTAAAGTGTCATGCCATCTTGAAATCACAAGACCCGTCTTTACGTGGAATCAAATCTATCAAATGACTTTTAAAGGAATGGTTTTCAGGTGGACATATGGAATGTCCAAAATCACGCAGTCACTTTTAAGGCAATATGGCATTGGATCCATGTTCATCGTTTTGACACTGTTTACGGTTTGATACAGGATAGATGTCAAAGCCATTTACGGCTTTTCTGCTTTCACCATTACGAGGCTAGGGCTATGACGTGACTTGCAAAAGGCCACGCATACAAAACAAGAGATGCCAGTTGGGCTCGAACCTGGAAACCCTGAGGTTTGATTCCATCACTTTTACGGCTTAGTCACGCAGATATCAATATATAACTTAAGTGCAGTGTGTGAAATGTTTTAAAAAGATGTGAAACAAATTCTATCAGAACACATTAATTTATCAAAATGTTTCGTCCTCAAGTAGGTATTTGTCAGTTCGAACTCGTATGTACCAACTTCCGCGGACAGCTCTTATACACTTTAAACTATTTTCATCCCAGTGTCAGTATTTTGATTGTTATGTGCTATAGTGCCATGACACACTTATGGAATGCCAATCCTTCTACTCGACATGAACAGTCCGTGTTAACAGTTTACAAAGTTGTATTTCCCCATCGTCGATAACCAGCGTAATATTACTGAATAATTGTTGACCCGATAACAACGTCTAACAAAACAAAATAGTTCATGGGCAATTGAAAGAACAAGATTCTTTATGACGGTCGATATTAAAACACTTACCATGTTTGATTGATGAAAGCCCAAATACAAGGAATAAATATACACTGATTCTACAGAAGTCATATTTGTATGTCCGTTCCATCATTTTTGTAATATTCTCAACACTGTTTACATGATATACCATCAATTTATCCAAATTATATTAAAAATTAACCGAATTCCGATCAAACCCAGCCATTTCCTATTATGTATAATCAACTATTTGTTTCACTCTGATGTGTTTAGGCACGGAGAGGGTTCGTCATATTTCCTATTGTTGTAGTCATTATCCTAAAACAATAAATGACAACCGTTCCCAAAGCCCCTTTGTTTAGTCCATTTACACTAATCACGAATCCAGTTTTAAAAAAGGAAAGTTCATCGATTACTAGTTAAGCCGACCACGTATTGGCTTTACATATACCCTTAACATATTTAGAATGTACTTATTTATTTATTTGATTTGGTGTTCCCTTTTACCGCTTAGATATTTTATTCAACACTCCCTCTGTACCACACGATTTACTTTCGCAATAAAATGAAACATTGTGCTGCCAGCACAGCCGGTCAATTTGGTCCAGGTTTATGCTATAAATATATTGTTAAGTAGATGACTTTAAATACGGACCTTACTAAAACTTGTATAAAACTACTCTAGTGTCTTGTTAATTTCACGAGGATTCTGTCTTTTTGGTAGAAAAGGAATGAGACAAAACTATACAATGCAAGTGCAGCAAAAACATGAATACTAACTTTGATATGTTACCTCAAATGGGACTTCGCGGATGGTCAAATTGAAATAAAAAAAAAGACTACAAGATTAAAGAATTAGTGATAAAACATTTACATATAATATAAGATGGGCCAAAGTAAGCATTTCTAATTAACCCTTAAAGTGCCGGAAAAAACTTCATGCTAATGCAAACATGTTAGATCCAGGCCAGCCGCCAAGTGAGTTGGCGGCTTGCCTGTGATCTAGCCTGTTTGTTACTGTGAATATCTTTACTCATCAAAATAAAGCAGATGTTAAAGGTTTTGGAAAGGAGATGGCAACAAAACTATTTAACTATTTTTAGAAAATTACCCAACATTATAAAGATTAAGAGCAAATCGTTGTTATATCACAATTGTGTCAATTGTCAACTGTAGCTGGTTCGTCCAAGGGAATAATTATGAATCAATGGCTTAACAACACTGAGGGGTTTTAGGATAGGAACGATCCTGATATACCTCAAAACATTGGGAATTTGGAAAGACTTTTATATCGAAATAAAAATGAAAATATATTTTGATATTCAACGATCTGTTTGCCTCATCAAATTTCCATATCCAAATTCGTGCGCAGAATTCCTGTATTTACAAAGACCATTCCGAAGAAGGGTAGGGTCTATCATTTCACGATCTTTTTGTTTAGACAGTCGTGATTTTTTAAAATTCGGGCGTTAACTTATCGATCTTGTAAACATGTTTTTCTAAATATGTTTACGTTATTAAATTTAACTTCCTCTTGCATTGATACTCTTATTATGATATTTTCAACAGACGAGACGTTTCCGGTTGTACAAAGTCATAACACTCTAAAGACGCCATTAGAAGAATAAAAAGGTTAGAAAATAGTCACCTGATATGACAGTGTTGTGAGAAAATGGAATAGGGACCTCATGTGACCCTTTACTGCAGTCTCCATAGTTACGAATGATGTCTCTTACTTATTAATACAATTATGTAAATATCCGATAATTAGATGGCCGCGTAGTTTCACGTGAAATCTGAACCCATTTTCATTATCAACCAATCAGAAACATTTCCGTCACCTTTATCATTGCATCCTAAAATAAATAATCAGAATGTGTCAAATTTGAAACACGTACAAATAATAATGAATTGTGTTAACTTTAGGCAATCTGTCATACATCGATAGTTGGCTTATGATCCTTTGTTCAATTTGTCAGTTATATTGCGGAATTGCTCCTTGTTTTGAATGTATATTTTTGCCTATGTTGTTTCATCAAATTAGCACGAAGAAAGGGCATTTCTTATGATGTCTACTATGGACATCAATGTGGGCAAGTCGTAAATTCCCATGTCATCACAAATCTATGTTTCCATTTCGTTTCGCCTGCCTTCTAAACATTGTCTCTGTTATGTAACAGTTATGTAACAGTGACAGTGGGACTTATCCAATCTGAACACATCGGGTTTATCGAATGAAAACACCTCTGAAATAATAGGGATGACGCCATATTGTTTCCCGCGAGAATGACGTCACTTTACTTTCGTTTTAAAAATAGATCTTAAATGTGAAATCTTAAAAGTTGTTTAATTTGATTAAGGAGACAACTTTACATGTCATTATTTATCATTCCGCCATTTCTTATGAGTTACCTATAAAAAATGACTTATAAAGATGGCCAACACGTCCATATACATTGAACTACTTAATGTGACCCCTGTGGAAATGTGTTATATGCCGGGGCCGATTTACCCGAAGAATTGTAACCCTACACTTATATCCGAGGTGCATTGCACAGCTCACGAAAATACCCGAGTAGCTCCGATTGGGACTAATCAGGCTACATGAATAACTAGAAACGTTTGTATAGCCTAACTCTTGCTCCGTTATCCAATTACCAAACAATAACGACACTTAACTACTTTGTCGCAGACGACTATCGAAACATTGTTGGAAAAGAGAGATTGCTTGTAACGAGCAATTTCTCCTTTCCCACAATGTGTTCTGTTCTATTAGAAGGTTATTTGCCAATCCCATCATATTTTAATATGTCGTCCGCAATTTCTTTCAATTCGAGTCTGTCGAAAATTTGGCGTTTGGTATAGGACTATAACTCATGTTTACTCATCTGCCGTAGATGACTTTTAAACGAGTTGTGACAAGCGGATAAAGTTATCCAATGAACAATATATCCTCTAGGTTTCGGTTTCGGATTCAACCTAGTATCATGAAGATAATGCATTTACTTTAATGCTATTTTTCTGAACTACTGATGATTTCATATTGGTTGAGTGGCAAACACCATCGTAATAAACAAGTGAATTTCTCCTAGTGAGCATTGTATCCTTTTGGCAAAAAGGTTTCTAACGTGTGTCAAAAAGATGATATAATGAATGTTATTTGTTGGCGTACTCATTAGTCATAAATGGCCTAGTAACATACTCCGACACTGAACATTAATTTTGGTACATGACGAGGATTGAATTTTGAACCCTATTCCCGAGATCACTGTAAGGACTACATAGTTGCCACTCTAGAATCTAGCCATTTAGTTCAGTTTAGTTTAGTTTAAACTTATTTATTTTGCATCGATTGTGAAACAAGTTTTTAAATCTCAGATTAATCACTCTCTTTTCTGCTTCCTTGATATATAACCAGTTCTCGCGCCAAACGGTGATTAATGATTGAACTTAAAGCAGATCCCGCTATTCACAGGATTCGAACCCACGACCCTCGTATCCAAAAGTCGACGTTCAACTGCTGTCTAGTCAATTGACTCTCTGTACGGTCAATATAATGCCCAACGGACTGGAATGTGGGAGCGGATTAAAGTATTAAATAGTTACACAAAGTTGAATATTAAACGGGTGTAATAACGTTGAGATTTATATCGCAACCTTCACATATATCGACTTATTCAAACCACTTAATATATCATCTTAAATGCAAACAGACAACAATTGAAGAACATTACTTAAAAGAAAGCAATACGTATGTAAGCGACAAAATCATCATAGCATGGCTAGCATTGAATAAACATTGATGCTGGTATTAATCGAAACAATCCTAACAGACACCTTAACCTAATAAAAGCAATGATGATATGTACAGTAAAATTCGCTGTTTAACGATAACAGCATCTTATTATTTATTTAAAACGTATTCTTTTCTGCAGTACCGGTAAAGATTTACCATATACTTTAAAATGTGCACCGAACGTCATAGAATTATCATGTTTTGCTAAAACAACGTAAAACCTCAATAAAAAATAGATAAAGGAACCTCTAAAGGACTCTTAAGGTCAACAGGGGGCAACCAGTAAAGTGTTATATTATAAATTAGATAAAACAAACACTTGCTATATTTATATATTCAACAGTTTATATCTTAAAAGAAAACAAAACATTAACGACCTATATCATGGCTTGCCAATGTCGTCATCGAATTAAAGACATGTCATCGTTTGTCAGTTTGATTTATTAAACTCAATTCGGTGCTTACGACAGTAAAACTATTTTAAACTGTGCGTAAAAGTAGATAGCCGCGCATGGCTGACTTGCCGATTGTTCTTTTCGCCCCATGAAAGATTTACGTCGATAATCGCTTTGTTAGCCAATACCCTCATTTGGGATTTTATAACATGCCTTATTTGAAAGCAATAGCAACACGTTGATATGTAACTTATGAGAAATCACATTTTCTAAATGAAATATAGGGGAAACAATTGTTTTGGAGGAAAGAAATATCCTTCTGCATATGCGTCCTTATTTATTTGCAGTATTTTATCTACTATTTTGAAACAATTACGGAAAAAGGATTATATTTTATAAAAGGGGTAATCCATACAAATACCCTAGCCTCTCCCTTTTCCTGACAACATACATTTACATTACACCTAGATGCCTATTTAACATACCGTTTGGCTTAACCATTTCCCAAACAATGACGATATTTGACCACTCTGTTGCAGACAACTCTGATAAACATTGTGGGAAAAGGAGAAATTGCTCGTGACGAGCAATTTTTCCTTTTCCTACAATGTTTTCTGTCCTATCAGAAGTTTATTTTTCAATTTCATCACATTTTAAAATGTCGTCTGCAAACTATTTTAATTTGGGATAGTCGAATATGTGGCGTTTGGTAAAGAGTTAAATATATACTGTTTGGCATAATCGATTGTTCTTCAGGTGGTTGAACAGTATATGTATCAAAGTAGTCATACGCTTAACTCAATCAACTGTGTGTGTCTTAGCTTTCGCACATGCTGTTTTTAAGACAACCATTTCTAAAAACGAAGGACCATGATAAACCAAGATTATATTTGTATGTGAACATGACTATGTACCATGTACTCGTCAAATACCATGATTATTCTGTTATGATATTTAAAGTCTTGTATTCACTCTCCAGGCCACGGAAACCTCTGGCGCAAGCACCGGTTATGCAACCAGAAAGCATTATCGAGAGTAAATAATATAAGCTGTAAAAAACAGACTCAATGTAAAATAAGTTCAACTCTCTGCTGCTTGGATATTGAAATTCGTATAAACGTTGATTAAATAAATACTAGTAGGTGTTCTGGCCGAGGTAAAAATGAAACATCGTTGGAGACGGCGCAAGTTTCGAAATTCACCATCTATTAGTTAAAGTTGTCTTTAAGTTATATTGACTAGTGATTTTATTTCTAATTTCTATTTGTACCGGACATTTAACAGCTTGGATAAATATTCAGGTTTAGAGATATGGTTTGTTTGAGGTTAGGGTAGCGCTCAATAATACGAAAAGGGGTTACGCGATCTCAAATATGTCGCCTGAGTTTAGTATCTAGAATAACTCTTGTAGAATATAATACCGACATTACCGGATTGTCATGGAGTTGTCTCCCTTTTGATATCTTAACTTGAAATCTAGATACGATCCCCACGGAAAAGCCGTCCGAATCTTACTGTCAATATATACACAAATTTTATATGACTTGCCAGCGATCTAACCTGTTTGCTACTCTGAGTACCTTTCCTCATTATAATTAAGCAGATTTTTTAGGTTATGAATACATTTCACCAAACAACAATACGACGAGACCGATCTTAAATCTACCTTTCCCATTATTCGGACCGACAGACTAATGAGTACTTGTTTCAATGATAGATACGCTTCAGTTCAGCATTTGTTCTTTGTGCGTTGACAAGAACAATAGTGAAACAATAGACAATAGTGAAACACTTCACATTAGAAAGACCATTTTCACGACGTATAGCATATTGACGCGTTTGCTATTTTGAAAATATGTTTTCCATTTCGGAGAGAAAATTGCTATCTTGGTGCAAATCAAATAGTTTCACTTTTCATATTATCAATTTTTAATCATTTTGAAACTCTAAATAAAGTTTATTTTTCTTTGTGAGAAATGAAGCGACTATAACCGACAAAACTGCATTGAAATTGATTATTGAGCGATATTTTTCTATCACATCATTTCCGTTTAGAAGTACAATTAAGTAGATAGACACGCATTGTTATTTGATGTGTATGGTGGGATCAGATGTTACGTATATACATTTAAAACGAAAAAAATCCCCTCTCTAAATTCTTTGTTCCCTTATTCAACTTTATGACATTGATACTTTGTAGAATCCTTTTATCGAACGGGTTCTAATAATGGCATGCGAATTACAAATTACAGCGTATGATTCGATATTCATTATTTAGCTCAATTCAATATGTTCTTTTGTCATATTAAGGTCAACAGATTGTGCTTTGAGAACAAACTGGTGACCACATTGGTGCATTGGAAGATGGACGTCTCTAAGATTTACTTCTGTTTAAACAAAGAATATACCAACTCTCGGCAAGGAAGTATCAAACAAAACAAGGTAACCTTTACCCTATAATAGCCATTTAAACAATCAATCATTAACGATTGGTTTTCCTTGATATGGATATGCACTAGAGACATAACAAGCGCATGGATTTAAAGTTCATTAAGAATGTCGGATCTATTTTTTCTGTTTTTGCTAGGTTCAGCAGTGCATTACTCAGGTAAGAAGAAGACAAACGTTGAATGCAAATGCTTATTACATACTTAGTAACTCCTTCTCCAGATTTCCAAAGCTGTATTCATTAGGACAATGAGAGTTATGTTTAATCAATAGCAAAGAAGATATAAATATAATTTTCAATCTCATTTTGCCGTAGGGATTCAACGTGTATGTATAACTGTTATATAGTAATTTTGGAGAGAGGTCTTTGTTTACACATACATTTTTGTGGTATTCTGTATTCTAATTGCCAGGAATATAATTTCAAATGTGAATAAACATTTCAATTTGTTTGAAAAATTCAACAACAACACGTTTTAGTCAAATCATTAAAATATTATTTCAACGTTTAGGCTTACCCCTCCATCAGGATAATGTATTTATATATAAACAACGGACATGCCGTCATAAGATAACGCTACGTTACCTGGCGGAAAACAGATACCAATATATATTTTATATATATATATATTTTTATATTTTTATAAATATTTTTTGTATGATAAATTTTTAACTAATATTTCGACATATCTTCATGCATCTAAAAACGATTAGGATGATAAAATAGTATTAAGCCTACATGCTGGACAAGACAAATTGCTTTATTTCCAAAATCATCATTCGCATGCTTCCAGTTAAGGACGTTCTCGGCAGTTTTTTCTGCGAAATTCAATTCAATTCAATTCAATCTCTTTATTGCCTCCTTTACAGAAGATAAATCAAAGTATAAAGATTTCTTTTACAAAACATAAATATAAAAATGAGCAGCATATAAACATGAAAATATGAAAACCAAGTAGGAAAAGAAAACCCACAAGAAATGATTCCTCGTAGCACACACGCACGCACACGACCCCCACCCTTGATCTGAGCATCAATGGGAGATAATAATCTGTTACCGAAGAGGAACTTGCATAGTAGTCGGACAAACATTTTTATTCGGATGAAATTTACTGTATGCAATTTCTTTCAAAGAATGATCATATTATCCATAAAACTATAAAAGGTTATTAACATTATTATTATTATTCTCATGCAAACTAAGCCCCCATCTTCTATTTTTCAAGTTTAAATTTATTTAATGTCGCTTTTTAAAATGTTTTTCAAATACGGTTACCATGGAAACTGCCATTTTACAGAAAAAACAACTTTTCAACATATCAGTTTTTGTGCATTTTGTATTTCAAGGTTAAATTCTACTTGACATACTGAAAAATAAAACAATTCAATGAAAGGAATTTTGCAATATCTTCATTTTTTGCAATATGCATATTGATTTTTATTGTTTTGTTTTGTCAAATTTAATACAAAAATCTGAAAAACTCATTTGGATTACAAAAATTGTTCAGATTGTAATAATCTGAAATACCATTGAATTATAAAGTATTGAATGTACGAATTCATGTTTTTTGTGTTAATAAACCTACGAGAAATCATTTTATTTTCTTTAAAGATGGTATGGTCATTTTGACATATTTGCCCCAAACGGTTACTATGGAAAGTGTCATTTTACAAATCCAACTTGTCGACCTGATTTTTTTTTTCATTTCTGAATTCACAAAAAAATTGAAATAACATGTCAAAAATTTAGAAAATTCTATGAAAGGATTTTCTTTTTTATAAAACTGTAGAACATGTCCTTAAGACACAATGAGCACAATACTTGGAGCATATACGGAACATTTTATGCGGCTGAAGTACTTTCCTTAAAGGCACATCAAAGGAGAGGAGTACAAATAAATTACAGAAAAAATATATGGAGTTCTTTTATTATGCTCAGAAAAGTCATGAGAATTAGTTTAGGAATGCATTGAGACCCTATTTAGTAGACTCATTTAAAATAAGTTATTTTGTGCTTGAAATATAGTTGTCTCCAATTCAATAATGTTTATCAACAAGCAGTTTGTTTACATATTCAAAATGACGAATTTCGATTGGTCAGTTCAAAAATGTGTGTATAAACTGTCAGGAAATCTGAATTATTAAACTTACTAATCTGCGTTATTTCAGGTTTACTTTCACATTTAATTTGTGCTGATGGTTTTTTCTGCTGATAACTATTTGAATCTGTCCAAAAGTTTACCACATAACATAGTTTGATATAGCATTAATCTCCTTTAATGGGCCTTTAACAGTAAGTTGGCTTCAACCATAAAAAATGCCTCCAGTGAGGTTTGAACTCACGACCCCTGGTTTACAAGACTAGTGCTCTACCACTGAGCTATAGAGGCGCATACATCAGGGCTTACATAACATGACTACAACAAATCAAAATAATCCCAACAAGCTGTTACATGAGCGATTATTGAAATACACCATAAGGAAATATGTATACCTATTTATTAAAGAAGATACACCATTGAGTAAATACCAAGTTGAAAGTGGTTTAGATCTGTGTTTTTCATCCTTCAAGATGCCTAAATTAGAAGGAGTTAAGCATTTGACATTCATACTGACAATCACTATAAGACACGAATCCACAGTGTGAACTGCACAGTGCATCAACACGAAAGAAAACATAAGTTTTGGTATGGCTATAAAAGTTAACCTCTTAGAAGTGCTCGTAAGAAAACTTAGGCGCATCATTTTGACCTTTTTATCAATTGGTCGATAATTCGAAGCTCAAATAGGAAGAAAGGAATGCAAGTGCCCTTATATTAAGAATACAACATCTATGACAGGTCTGCCTTGTAAATAAGTAAAACATTCTAAAAAGGTTTATCATATTGGAATTTTAAATTTATTAAGGTAATTTTTCTTTTAACACATGCAATGGTAACACAGGTTTACTATTTACTAAACAAAAATATATCGCCCTGTAAATATCGGTTTGTTATACCTTGTTTGTCTGTATAGATATTTGCAATAATGTAATGAAACAGCAACTACGTTTCAAAATATATGCCTCCAGTGAGGTTTGAACTCACGACCCCTGGTTTACAAGACCAGTGCTCTACCACTGAGCTATAAAGGCTTATATGCAAACCTTGAGACTCATTATCATGGAAATCCATGTTAAAAATAGCAGGACAAGCTGTTACATGAGGTAATATTGTGGCGTCCCAAAAGTGGCCTTTAAGAATATACCTGTTAAGCGAAGGAGACACTCCCTTGGACAATCTCTCACAATACTCACAATCAAACTTGCAGCCTCACTACCAACTCGTAGTGGCATCGACACGAGAAAAAAAAATGTTATAGCTACTTGTACCAAAACGTTACCCTTTTTGGTGTACGTAGATCAGTAACAACCTACTGACCCAGTTAACAAAGCGTCGGGAATTTGAAGCTCAAAAGCGACATAAGTTAGTCGATTGCCCGAAAATATATATAGTGCATCTATGACATGTCTACCAAGAAGATATGTCCAACTCTCGCTAAACAGTCTGTTACTATTAATACATGGTAAAAGATACTATTAGAAACATAGTTTCCAGGTTTGATTGATAATTCTTTTCTGATCACCGAAGAATATTAGTTAAACTATTAATAACAACGTTCAAAACATATGCATGCTTTGAAGGCATAAAGGCTATATAACAATATAAAGACTTCACGCCCATTAAAAGAATTCCTTTCTTCAAACATTTGGACTTGTGGGAAAATATCTAATCTAAAATTATATATTGCTCAATTGAGATGCAATAGTTTCATCTTTCTGACATGTCTGTAAAGACAATTGCAATGGCTATAGAAAATCCAATCACGTTACCAAAATATATGCCTCCAGTGAGGTTTGAACTCCTGGCCCCTGGTTACAAGACCAGTGCTCTACCACTGAGCTATAGAGGCTTATATGCAAACTATCAGACTCAATATCCGAGAAATGCACGTTAAAACTAGCAAGACAAGCTGTTAGATGGGGTACTATTGTGGTGTGTGCCATAAGAAGCTATATAGGATATAGCTGTTTAGCAAAGGAGATAAGCCCTTGGACAATCTCAGAGTTTGGAGTTCATGATGTCTCAACTCGAAATATTTAATCAGTTGCAGATCATACTGATACTCAGAGTCGAACTTGCAGCCTCACTGTCAACTCGTAGTTGTATCGACACGAGAGAAAAGATAAATCTTGTTATAGCTGCTTAACCTGAATGCTACCTCTTTTTGGTGTACGAAGATCAGTAACAACGAAATTCCCCAGTAATTAAAGCGGGAATTTAAAAGGGACATAAGTTAATCGATTGCCCTGGTGCATCTATCATATATCTGCCTAGTAGATATGTCCAACCTTTTAACGATATAACAATCATAATTAGCAATTCAAGAATCAAGCTATTTAACATGGTTATGTAAACTTGTTTTGTAAACAATCTGGAAATGAAATGCGTTTTGTCTATATGAGTGTGTTCTTTTTTAAATACATTCGTTGAAATATTTGTTACTCTATAAAGATTACAAGCTGTTGCATTCGATATTGTGTCGTGAAACGAATATACCCTAAACGGGTACTTGAATCATTGGATCAATGGGTACCTATTGTATTACCGAACATATTAAATAAACATACTTATGGGAATTGATGTAGCTTTTGAGAGGTAACTACCTTTTGGTGACCCTTTTGTATCCTATCTCCTTTTAAGGAGACCAGTGCTCAACCAGTGAGATGTAAATGCTTGATAATATGACATACTTGTTGTTTTAATGAAAATTGAAATTCAAATTGATTTAAAGGTGGATTTTCTAAAACTAATTTGATAGATAACTGATAAATAATGCAATTCTTTTTATGAATGAATTGTTTCTTTGTGTTCAAAATAATACAATGTAATTCATATATTGTGAATTGTGGATGAATATTTCTTTTATATATCTAGATTACCCTAGACGTTTCCATTGTCATCAGTGACAGCATTGATGAAGTCTGTAAGTAATTCGTGCAGTAGAAAATAAACCCTTGCAACCAATACGTAAACGGTGATATCTAACATTTATATTTTCTCTAAGTTATAAAAAGCCTGCCTCCAGTGAGGTTTGAACTCAAGACTCCTGGTTTACAAGACCAGTGCTCTACCACTGAGCTATAGAGGCTCACATGACGTTCATTGGAATAAAATTGATGATATTTAAAAGGAACACGTAAGGCTACATGCAGTAACATTCGATATCACGTGTATGAATCAAATATCTTTTTATCAAATCTGTATAATTGAGATTTGATTATACAACCCTGCTTGTAGCATTTGGCATAAAAACCTACGTTGAAATGTTCTTCATTTGTCATTCAAAATATTTAAAATCAATACTGCACAGCTTTCATCGTTCCCTCTCGCTATAAAAAAAATGTACAAACAAGTACAAATTGCGCCAAATGAGGTTTAAACTCTTGATCTATTGTCTAGAATATCAGTGTTTTCTTTGTTACTGAGTTCAAGGACTAAGGGTAAAAGCTAAAACCTTAAATTGATTTAAAGGTGGATTTTCTAAAATTAACTTGATAAGCAACTTCTAGATCGTGCTATTTCTTTTTATAACTTGATAACATATTCTAAACATGTATAGAGTTCTCTCAGACAGATTTCAATTTACTTTCCATAAGTGAATCGTTTCTTCGTGTTCAAAATGGTTCAATGTAAGAAATACAATCTTAATTGTGAATCAATATTTCTTTTATACATCAACATTATTTTAGACGTTTCCATTACTATCAGTGACGGCATTAATGATTTCTCCAAATATAAGTAATTCGTGCAATTAAAAAAGAACCTTGCAACCAATCCGTAAACGGAGATTTTTAACATTTATATTTTCTCTTAGTTATTAAAAGCTGCCTCCAGTGAGGTTTGAACTCACGACCCCTGGTTTACAAGACAAGTGCTCTACCACTGAGCTATAGAGGCTCACATGATGACGTTGGAGCGAATCATTACAAAAGTGTATGAGCATGTAAGGATACAAGCTGTTGCATACGACAGCAAGTGACCTAATAAAATAGTGTAAGTTATATCCATATGATGAAGGAGGGGTAACCATACGACTAATTAAGCATCATTTGACATTAACACTATTTCGCCATGTGCCATGCATAAGTCCAAAACAATGATTACCTGTTTGTGTTGTTCTTTCCCAATGTTGATAGACAAACAATAATGAATTGCGTCAACTGAGGTTAAAGCTTCTGATCGATCGTTTAGAAAATTGGTGCTTTCTTTGCTTCTGAGTTCAAGGTACATTGTTAAATTCAAAAACCAAAAGTAGATTAAAGGGTTGATTGTTTTTAGTTAAATTGATAGATTATAGGTACTATTTGCTATTTTTGCATATGCTTTCACAAACAATTATTAGGTTGCTTAAAATGGATCTAAAGCCGATTTTTACGGTATAAATGTTTCCGTTTATTAAAAAGGTTTAAATGTCAATTTCAATTGTTGATGCATATTTCTCTAATATTTCAAATTAATACTAACCGTTTCCATAACCATCAATCACAGCAGTAATGTGTCTAAAGTGACGCTGTCCATGCAGCAATAAGGTAACATAACGAATGAATTATGTCACAAATCAAATCAAACTCCGTGACTGGGTTACTACAGACAGATGAGAGCATTTTTTAAATGTTTAGAATTAAAGACATGCCTCCAGTGAGGTTTGAACCCACGACCCCTAGGTTTACAGGACCAGTGCTCTACCACTGAGGTATAGAGGCGTAGATGATGACATCCGGAATGAAACTGTTTGAAATGTGAATGAACATGTAAGGATGCAAGCTATTGCATTCGATATTGTGTAGTGAAACGAATATACCCCAAACGGGTACTTGAATCATTGGATCAATGGATACCTATTGTATTACCGAACATATTAAATATACATACTTATGGGAATTGATGTAGCTTTTGAGAGGTAACTACCTTTTGGTGACCCTTTTGTATCCTATCTCCTTTTAAGGAGACCAGTGCTCTACCAGTGAGATGTAAATGCTTGATAATATGACATACCTGTCTTTTTAATGAAAAAATGAAAATTAAATTGATTTAAAGGTGGATTTTCTAAAATTAATTTGAAAAATAACTGATAAATTATGCTATTTCTTTTTATAAACGAATTGTTTCTTTGTGTTCAAAATAATACAATGTAATTTATACATTGTGAATTGTGGATGAATATTTCTTTTATATATCAAGATAACCCTAGACGTTTCCATTGTCATCAGTGACAGCATCAATGATCTTTCCAACTGTAAGTAATTCGTGCAGCAGAAGGAAGACCTTTGCAACCAATCCGTAAACGGCGAAATTTAACACTTATATTTTCTCTTAGTTGTAAAAAGCTGCCTCCAGTGAGGTTTAAACTGACGACCCCTGGTTTACAAGACCAGTGCTCTACCACTGAGCTATAGAGGCTTACATGACGTTGATCAGAATAAAATGGATCGAAATGTAAAGGAACACGTAAGGCTACAAGCTGTTACATTCGATAACACGTGGATGAATACGACCCTGCTCGTAGCATTTGGCATGAAAAACTTCCGTTGAAAAGTTCTTCATTTGGCATCCAAAAGTCAAAACTAATACTGCACAGCTTTTATCGTTACCTCTCGATATAGAATATACAAACGATTGCAAATTGCGCCAATGAGGTTTGAACTCTTGATCTATTGTTTAGAATATCAGCGTTTTTATTTGTTACAAAGTTCAAGGAATAATGTTAAAAGCTAAAACCTAAAATTGATTTAAAGGTGGATTTTCTAGAAATTTCTTGATAAACAACTTTAAGATTGTGCTATTTCTTTATATATGTCTTTTATATATCAACCTTACTTTAGACGTTTCCATTACCATCAGTTACATATTAATGATTTCTCCAAATGTAAGTAATTCATGCAGCAGAAAATAAACCCTTGCAAACAATCCGTAAACGGGGATATTCAACATTTATATTTTCTCTTAGTTATAAAAAGCTGCCTCCAGTGAGGTTTGAACTCACGACCCCTGGTTTACAAGACCAGTGCTCTACCACTGAGCTATAGAGGCTCACATGACGTGCATTGGAATAAATCTGATGATGTTTTAAAGGGACACGTAAGGCTACAAGCAGTTATATTCGATATCACGTATATGAATCAAATATCTTTTTATTAAATCTGTATAATTGAGATTTGATTATACAACCCTGCTTGTAACATTTGGCATAAAAACCTACGTTGAAATGGTCTTCATTTGTCATTCAAAATATTTAAAACCAATACTGCACAGCTTTCATCGTTCCATCTCGCTATAAAAAAATGTACAAACAAGTACAAATTGCGCCAAATGATGTTTTAACTCTTGATCTATTGTCTAGAATATCAGTGTTTTCTTTGTTACTGAGTTCAAGGACTAAGGGTAAAAGCTAAAACCTTAAATTGATTTAAAGGTGGATTTTCTAAAATTAACTTGATAAGCATCTTCTAGATCGTGCTATTTCTTTTTATAATTCGATAACATATTCTAAACATGTATCGAGTTCTCTCAGATAGATATCAATTTACTTTCCATAAGTGAATTGTTTCTTCGTGTTCAAAATAGTTCAATGAAAGTAATACAATTTAAATTGTGGATCAATATTTCTTTTATATATCAAAATTACTTTAGACGTTTCCATTACCATCAGTGATAGCATTAATGATTTCTCCAAATGTAAGAAATTCATGCAGCAGAAAAAAGACCCTTGCAACCAATCCGTAAACGGAGATATTTTACACTTATATTTTCTCTTAGTTGTAAAAAGCTGCCTCCAGTGAGGTTTGAACTCACGACCCCTGGTTTACAAGACAAGTGCTCTACCACTGAGCTATAGAGGCTCACATGATGATGTTGGAGCGAATCATTACAAAAGTGTATGAGCATGTAAGGATACAAGCTGTTGCAAACGACAGCAAGTGACCTAATAAAATAGTGTAAGTTTAATCCATATGATGAAGGAGGGGTAACCATACGACTAATTAAGCAACATTTGACATTAACACTTTTTCGCCATGTGCCATGCATAAGTCCAAAACAATGATTACCTGTTTGTGTTGTTCTTTCCCAATGTTGATAGACAAACAATAATGAATTGCGTCAACTGAGGTTAAAACTTCTGATCGATCGTTTAGAAAATTGGTGCTTTCTTTGCTTCTGAGTTCAAGGTACATTGTTAAATTCAAAAACCAAAAATAGATTAAAGGGTTTATTGTTTTTAGTTAAATTGATAGATTATAGGTACTATTTGCTATTTTTGCATATGCTTTCACAAACAATTATTAGGTTGCTTAAAATGGATTTAAAGCCGATTTTTACGGTATAAATGTTTCCGTTTATTAAAAAGGTTTAAATGTCAATTTCAATTGTTGATGCATATTTCTCTAATATTTCAAATTAATACTAACCGTTTCCATGACCATCAATCACAGCAGTAATGTGTCTAAAGTGACGCTGTCCATGCAGCAATAAGGTAACATAACTAATAAATTATGTCACAAATCAAATCAAACTCCGTGACTGGGTTACTACAGACAGATGAGAGCATTTTTTAAATGTTTAGAATTAAAGACATGCCTCCAGTGAGGTTTGAACCCACGACCCCAAGGTTTACAGGACCAGTGCTCTACCACTGAGGTATAGAGGCGTAGATGATGACATCCGGAATGAAACTGTTTGAAATGTGAATGAACAAGTAAGGATGCAAGCTGTTGCATTCGATATTGTGTCGTGAAACGAATATACCCCAAACGGGTACTTGAATCATTGGATCAATGGATACCTATTGTATTACCGAACATATTAAATATACAAACTTATGGGAATTGATGTAGCTTTTGAGAGGTAACTACCTTTTGGTGACCCTTTTGTATCCTATCTCCTTTTAAGGAGACCAGTGCTCTACCAGTGAGATGTAAATGCTTGATAATATGACATACCTGTCGTTTTAATGAAAAAATGAAAATTAAATTGATTTAAAGGTGGATTTTCTAAAATTAATTTGAAAAATAACTGATAAATTATGCTATTTCTTTTTATAAAAGAATTGTTTCTTTGTGTTCAAAATAATACAATGTAATTTATACATTGTGAATTGTGGATGAATATTTCTTTTTTATATCAAGATAACCCTAGACGTTTCCATTGTCATCAGTAACAGCATCAATGATCTTTCCAACTGTAAGTAATTCGTGCAGCAGAAGGAAGACCTTTGCAACCAATCCGTAAACGGCGATATTTAACACTTATATTTTCTCTTAGTTGTAAAAAGCTGCCTCCAGTGAGGTTTGAACTCACGACCCCTGGTTTACAAGACCAGTGCTCTACCACTGAGCTATAGAGGCTTACATGACGTTGATCAGAATAAAATGGATCGAAATGTAAAGGAACACGTAAGGCTACAAGCTGTTACATTCGATAACACGTGGATGAATACGACCCTGCTCGTAGCATTTGGCATAAAAAACTTCCGTTGAAAAGTTTTTCATTTGGCATCCAAAAGTCAAAACTTATACTGCACAGCTTTTATCGTTACCTCTCGATATAGAATATACAAACGATTGCAAATTGCGCCAATGAGGTTTGAACTCTTGATCTATTGTTTAGAATATCAGCGCTTTTATTTGTTACAAAGTTCAAGGAATAATGTTAAAAGCTAAAACCTAAAATTGATTTAAAGGTGGATTTTCTAGAAATTTCTTGATAAACAACTTTAAGATTGTGCTATTTCTTTATATATGTCTTTTATATATCAACCTTACTTTAGACGTTTCCATTACCATCAGTTACATATTAATGATTTCTCCAAATGTAAGTAATTCATGCAGCAGAAAATAAACCCTTGCAAACAATCCGTAAACGGGGATATTCAACATTTATATTTTCTCTTAGTTATAAAAAGCTGCCTCCAGTGAGGTTTGAACTCACGACCCCTGGTTTACAAGACCAGTGCTCTACCACTGAGCTATAGAGGCTCACATGACGTGCATCGGAATAAATCCGATGATGTTTTAAAGGGACACGTAAGGCTACAAGCAGTTATATTCGATATCACGTCTATGAATCAAATATCTTTTTATTAAATCTGTATAATTGAGATTTGATTATACAACCCTGCTTGTAACATTTGGCATAAAAACCTACGTTGAAATGGTCTTCATTTGTCATTCAAAATATTTAAAACCAATACTGCACAGCTTTCATCGTTCCATCTCGCTATAAAAAAATGTACAAACAAGTACAAATTGCGCCAAATGATGTTTAAACTCTTGATCTATTGTCTAGAATATCAGTGTTTTCTTTGTTACTGAGTTCAAGGACTAAGGGTAAAAGCTAAAACCTTAAATTGATTTAAAGGTGGATTTTCTAAAATTAACTTGATAAGCAACTTCTAGATCGTGCTATTTCTTTTTATAATTCGATAACATATTCTAAACATGTATCGAGTTCTCTCAGATAGATATCAATTTACTTTCCATAAGTGAATTGTTTCTTCGTGTTCAAAATGGTTCAATGAAAGTAATACAATTTTAATTGTGGATCAATATTTCTTTTATATATCAAAATTACTTTAGACGTTTCCATTACCATCAGTGATAGCATTAATGATTTCTCCAAATGTAAGAAATTCATGCAGCAGAAAAAAGACCCTTGCAACCAATCCGTAAACGGAGATATTTCACACTTATATTTTCTCTTAGTTGTAAAAAGCTGCCTCCAGTGAGGTTTGAACTCACGACCCCTGGTTTACAAGACCAGTGCTCTACCACTGAGCTATAGAGGCTCACATGATGATGTTGGAGCGAATCATTACAAAAGTGTATGAGCATGTAAGGATACAAGCTGTTGCAAACGACAGCAAGTGACCTAATAAAATAGTGTAAGTTTAATCCATATGATGAAGGAGGGGTAACCATACGACTAATTAAGCAACATTTGACATTAACACTTTTTCGTAGCATTTGGCATGAAAAACTTCCGTTGAAATGTTCTTCATTTGGCATCCAAAAGTCAAAACTAATACTGCACAGCTTTTATCGTTACCTCTCGATATAGAATATACAAACGATTACAAATTGCGCCAATGAGGTTTGAACTCTTGATCTATTGTTTAGAATATCAGCGTTTTCATTTGTTACAAAGTTCAAGGAATAATGTTAAAAGGTAAAACCTAAAATTGATTTAAAGGTGGATTTTCTAGAAATTTCTTGATAAACAACTTTAAGATTGTGCTATTTCTTTATATATGTCTTTTATATATCAACCTTACTTTAGACGTTTCCATTACCATCAGTTACATAATAATGATTTCTCCAAATGTAAGTAATACATGCAGCAGAAAATAAACCCTTGCAAACAATCCGTAAACGGCGATATTTAACACTTATATTTTCTCTTAGTTGTAAAAAGCTGCCTCCAGTGAGGTTTGAACTCACGACCCCTGGTTTACAAGACCAGTGCTCTACCACTGAGCTATAGAGGCTCACATGACGTGCATCGGAATAAATCTGATGATGTTTTAAGGGACACGTAAGGCTACAAGCTGTTATATTCGATATCACGTATATGAATCAAATATCTTTTTATTAAATCTGTATAATTGAGATTTGATTATACAACCCTGCTTGTAACATTTGGCATAAAAAGCTACGTTGAAATGGTCTTCATTTGTCATTCAAAATATCTAAAACCAATACTGCACAGCTTTCATCGTTCCATCTCGCTATAAAAAAATGTACAAACAAGTACAAATTGCGCCAAATGAGGTTTAAACTCTTGATCTATTGTCTAGAATATCAGTGTTTTCTTTGTTACTGAGTTCAAGGACTAAGGGTAAAAGCTTAAACCTTAAACTGATTTTAAGGTGGATTTTCTAAAATTAACTTGATAAGCAACTTCTAGATCGTGCTATTTCTTTTTATAATTTGATAACATATTCTAAACATGTATCGAGTTCTCTCAGATAGATATCAATTTACTTTCCATAAGTGAATTGTTTCTTCGTGTTCAAAATGGTTCAATGAAAGTAATACAATTTTGATTGTCGATCAATATTTCTTTTATATATCAAAATTACTTTAGACGTTTCCATTACCATCAGTGATAGCATTAATGATTTCTCCAAATGTAAGAAATTCATGCAGCAGAAAATAGACCCTTGCAACCAATCCGTAAACGGAGATATTTTACACTTATATTTTCTCTTAGTTGTAAAAAGCTGCCTCCAGTGAGGTTTGAACTCACGACCCCTGGTTTACAAGACCAGTGCTCTAACGATGAGCTATAGAGGCTTACATAATGTAAAAATAAAATGGATAAAAATGTATAAGAAAGACGTAAGGCTACAAGCTGTTACATTCTATACCAAGTGGTTGAATCAAATATCTTTTTATTAAATCTGTATAATTGAGATTTGATTATACAACCCTGCTTGTAGCATTTGGCATAAAAAGCTTACGTTGAAATGTTCTTCATTTGTCATTCAAAATAATCAAAACTAATGCTGCCCAGCTTTTATCGTTCCTTCTCGATTTTAAACTTTTTTACAAACGATTACGAATTGCACCAAATGAGGTTTTAACTTTAAGATAAGAACATTTTCGCATTCTTTGAGAATTCAAACATGTCGATAAAATCTTCAACGAATACCGAGAAATGATCGGATATGCCAAATTTACAATAATGGAGACGTTGAAGACGAGTATCATTTTGTTTTGAAATGTCCACAGTATATCTCTATAAGAAAGAAATACATAAGTGAGTTTTATTATAAAAGACCAAGCATGTTTAAATTCATACAACTATTAAAATTATGCGATAAAAGTTTGGCAATATATCTTAAATTCGCTTTTAAAGAAAGAATATCTCTCACGCATAATATAACCTAATTATTTATGCAGTTCATCCACATTGAAATGGAAGTAATTATTCAAAATGTATGTAATTGTATTTTTGATTATTGACCTGTATATATTGTATGTTTATTTTACTTGTATTGTAAAAATGACTATACACATGTGTGGTGGTCAAATAAAAGATATCTATCTATCTATCTATTATTTAGAGTATCAATGCTTTCTTTGTTACTAAGTTCTATGATTTTAAGGTGGGTTTTTCTAAAATTAGCTTGATAAACAACTTCTAGATTGAGTTATTTCTTTTTATAATTTGATAACATATTCTAAACATGTATCGGTTCCTCTCAGATGGATATTGATTTACTTTTTATGAGTGAATTGTTTCTTTGTTTTCAAAATGTGTTCATTGTTTGGAAAGTTGTTGCCTTTTTGTCGCCGAGTTCAAGGAATATTGTTAGAACTTAAAACCTTGAATCGACAAGAGAGAGAATTGTTTTGAATCAAGTTACCATATTAATGTTAAAGTGTGCTTCTTTTGTGCTTCTTTTCTATTTGTAATTTGATTGCATCTTCTTAACATTTATCGGGTTCTGTCAGGTGGGTCTAAACCTAGTTTTGACAAGTTAAATCTTTCCTGTTATTCAAAAATATTCAATGTCTATAATACAAGTTAAATTTTAAATGAATGCTTCTCTAACAATTCGATATTACTTCAAAAGTTTCAAAATAATCAAATTGCATTAATGATATCTTGTTCAAGTTTACGTAATGCTACAGCAGACTATTAACCTTTGTAACCAATCGAATATGAAAAAAGAATTCTTGCTAATGAAAGAGACTAACAATTTTAATCTCCACTTCCGACAATTTTCCGCCTGAACAGTTAAATGTTAAATCAATATCCTTCCTGAATTGTAAAAAACTGCCTCCAGTGAGGTCTGGACTCACGACCCCCGGTTTACAAGACCTGTGCTCTACCACTGAGCTTATATAACGATAATTGGAATACATAGTTAGACATTTGAAGAAACAGGAAAGATTCAAGCTGTTGCATTCAACATCATGTGGCAGCTTGTGGCTGAGTGAAGTAATGTTTGATTGAATCTGTATGGTGAAGAAGGTGTGACTATACGACTCTTCTAGCATCACTTGCCATTAAAGCTTGTGTTGGCAAATTCTCTTGTCATTCTTAAGGCCAGAACGATGCCGCACGATTGATTTTCTTTTAGTAATTCGTATTCAGATGTGTCAAAGAATTTCGCCAAATGAGGTTTATGCTCACTACCTGTTGTTTAGCAAATCAATGCCTTTTCACTGAAGTCATGGAACAATGTTAAAGTCTATAACTTTAAATCGATGAGAAGATTTTATTTAGTACAAGACTTAAAAATGTGCTATTTTCTTTATATGTTTACACCTCACAAGAATGTTTTATGTTCTTAATTAAAGGTGGGTACAAGGTTATTTAACAGATAAACAATTCCCTGGTTTTCAATATGATATGAATGTTGGCTATACAAATCTAAATGATGAAAACTTTTTCTCTTATCTTTAGACCTTACTTCAGATAATGAAACAGGTAGATTTAATGAAAGAAATCGAATACATTTCCATTGATTTCCAAAAGCATTAATCACATATATACGATCTTGTCCAAACGAAAGCAAGTTGTGATACATGTCATGAACCATTTTAACGATTTTAAACCTGAACGGCATTATCTTTAATAAAAAAACAAAGATGTAACAGATATGCCTCCAGTGAGGTTCGAAATCACGACCCCTGGTGTACAAGACAAGTGCTCTACCACTGAGCTATAGAGGCAGGCATGCATGGAAGAAAGTACTTCTTAAATTATTTGTGAGCATGTAAGGAGGCGAGCTGTTACATTCTACATCGTATTGTTGAATCAAACAATGCTTTATTCATCCGTATGGTAAGCGTATTGTGACTGAAAGAACATACAAACATCATATGGCATTCAAACTCTCTGAGGCAATTTATATATTCGTCATTCATGAGTCTGAAACAATACTACAATATTTACATTGTTTTCTGTCATAACTAATTAATTTACGATTGAATGTTAATGTGCGTAATGCTGAATTAAGCTTATAACATCATTTATATGGTGCATCTATTCACGGCTGGTGAACGCTCTGACGCACTACCGCGGTGCTGACGACGAAATCGGTTGCGCAACTTCCGGTCAAGCGATTTTAGTGTAGGTTTTTGCTTTTTCCAGACAAGAAATCGAAAAACTAAAAGACATGATTCAACATTTATTAAATCCAACCGCCTATGGGTAAAGTTTCAGTTTTGAACTCGAGGAATGGGCTGCGATTTCGTAATTTTCCTCGTCGATGCAATGCAGAATTGTAATTTGAGAGACCGCAACCGCACCGCCAGGTAAACATTGTGATATTCTATTCAAACAAACCTTAAATTTTACCACTTGGTAGTTTTTACTATCATTATTGATCAGAACATCCATTTAGCTTGACATAAAATGGCAAATTGCATGATATTTTACAGGTTTTGCGAACGGCGTATCGGGAGAATGTATTTTCGCGTTCTTCGGCGAGGAAAAACTACGAAATCTCAGCCAATTCCACGAGTTCAAAACTGAAACTTTACCTATAGGCGGTTAGTTTTAATGAGGGTTGAAACATCTTCTTGGATTTTATAATATTCGTCTTAAATTACATAAAAAAGCAAAAATCTACCCTAAAATCGCTTAACCGGAAGTCAGCACCGCGGTAGTGCGACAGAGCGTTCACCAGGCGTGCTATTTAGCATTGTATGCTACGTTGCCTAACAAAACGAATCATTCAAAACTTGGCTTTCTTATGAAGAGATACTTTAAAAAACCTCAAATCAATTCTCGAACATACCCAAACCGTAGCTTTAAATATGACAAATACATGCTTAGAATCTTTTGAATACGGGATTATGATGCATTTCAAAGGAAAAGCTACATTGCTGTTTTAGGCAAGTCTTATGGTAAAAAGCATTTTAACGAATGGCTTTTTTCGTAAATATCAGTATAAACAAGTCATGTTGGTTATTAAGTGTAAAGGAATACTAACTTCCAGATGAATGGATTGGAAATTAAGCTCTGAAAATAATATGCTTTCCACTACCATCCATTACATGCGGTTTGACTAGAAATTACAAAATTAAAGTCTGTTAATTGACGACACATTTGAGTTTCAAACATCTAGTGTTATTTGATATGTTTTCCATACTAGATTTTGTTGCTGATCTATACATTTTTCATTCTCTCTCGATTGCTTTTGTAAATATAGTCATACAAGTCATAATGGGTTAAACATTTCAAGGATACCCATCTTTGAGTTGAATGTTATTGAAAACGTATTTGAGATTCAAACATTTAGTGTAAATTTGCATGCTCTCCACATGTAGATGACATGGCTGATCCAGATATTGTCATACATTCCAGATTGTTTATGTAATTGGCCGGCCGACTTTCAGGGCAGCTCCTGGAGGGATAGCGATAGAGGGGAGATGGTATTCCAGACCTCTAACATGACCGGTTGGGGGTTCGATGTTCAGGTTCAAACAGGTGCTAGCGTACAGACGTTAGACAAGTGGGAGTGTGTCACCTATAACGATACATACCTTGTCATGAGGTAAAGTATGTTTGTCTACGAGCCATCGATTATTCGCTTAAACACATGGTTTAAGTTGCTATTTGTTGATGAGTTTTTTTACTGGTATTTTGTTAATTGGCCAAAACTAAGACAATGACTGATCGCAGATGCATTGACAAAGAATGAACACTTATATTTTACTGTTGATAGTGTTAAGAAAGCTCTGTGTCACAATCATTTCTCAAATTTCTGTTTGAAGTGCTCCAAATTTAAAAGGTGGGTCTAATGGGAAATCCTGATTACAACAATTCAGAATTTATATATTAATCATGGCAGGCATATATAATTTTAATTGCCTATCAAATTGTGTGTAACCATCCTCTTTTCAGGACTGTAGACACATTTGTACAATTTGTCACCAACGTTTATACAGGATATCGGTGTTTACAACTTACTAAACTAACAGACGTCTCGTACAGATATTACGAAGTAACACGTAAGTTTTCTGCAAACTGATTTATTTCCAAATGTGTACTTGTTCGAAGTCCTTGAAATAAGGAGTACACTTTTAATGAGCCACCAAGCTAGCAGATTTCGAAAGCTTGTGTCCGAACATATTTCACAATCGGTAAGAGTATTACAGAACCATTCACTTGTACATTCATTCCTAAGCCTAAGTGATGTTGTAGCCACCATATAAACTATTCAATTATCAGCTTATTCAAATCATGCTTTTGTTCCAATTAAGTTTTCATATTTGCAAGCTGTAACACTTTTTAGCTGCTCCATATCCTGAGCAATGTTTCAATCTAAGTACATTTATCTACGACGGCACAGTGATTTGCGTCAGGTGACTTTTGTCTTGACATGTATTCCACCTAATCCAGGATTTGTATTGATTTGTAGGTCTAGTTGCAAGCAAATATGATGCGTTTGTGCGTATAACAAAATCGTTACAGAAATCGTTTAGACACATCTGCAGTCTATGAACGTTTTTATGTCAATATTATTGTGAGGGCTTGAGCATCTTTTGTCATGTATAAGTATTTCTCGACATTGGTTCCAACTGGCTGTTTACTACGCTCTCGTTTACACTTCAACAAACCCGATCTGAGAAACTCTTTCCATGCTGTTTAAAATCATGAACGATGTGTCCTCTTTCAAAATAAAGTACTTTAGTGTACTCAAAGATTGTTAAATACTCCTGCGTTATTTTCGGTTTGAGGATCAGATACTCTCATTGCCTTTGGTCATGCCCGTCAGGAAAAGTTCTTTTTTTTATATTTTAATTTAGCTCAGATTCCCAACCTTGGAGGTATACGACTATTTATTGACGAGGACCCTGCTTTAACAGCGATAGATAGTGTGTGTTTGGTTCAACACCAGGCAAGCGGCTCCGAGTTCAAGGTCATGATCAAATCAGGTAAATTACTCCAACTTCAGGCAAGAGAAAGAAAAGCTTCTCTCTCTTTGAATAATCTTCTTCCATTAGACCTATGTATGTTAAAGTCTAACCTAAACTTAAAAGACAATATTTTGACCATATAAAAGAATGAAATATAATGTATGTCTCTTTAGTAGGATATTAACACTAATTGCATTGCATGAGTTATACTTGAATACTTTCCTGAACCCTTAGAATGCTAGGTCATTTTCAAAAAGTAGGCTTTTGCGTTTTCTGCTTTCAAAAACCCTTAAATATCTGCTTAAGTTTGATGAAGAAAGATACTCAGAGTATCAAAAAGGTTAGATCACAGGCCAGTCGCCAATTTACTTGGCGGCTGGCCTGGATCTAACATGTTTGCATAAGCATGAGGTCAGTTCCAGCACTATAAAGGCTAAATCAGCATCAGGAGATTGTCATAATTTGGATCTTCCTTTAAACATCTATATGCAGCAACGTTATTCGAAACACGTTCAATTGTTATGTCCAATCATGTTTGTCTATCACAGGTTCAGAGTCAGCAGCAAAGTTATATTGTCCATACCATTTTCTTGCCAACCACACGTACTCGTACACGGGGTCGAGTGTAACAAGCACATGTGATCCTTCGACCGACAAGGGTACCATGGATATGTGTTCTGACGTCACAGAACTTGCGTTTGTCACCCCGACATGTGCAGCAGGGTCTTTCTACTCAGGTTTGTTGCAAATGAACGTCAATTATAAAAAATGCACCCGTAAATATAAACATGGATTGTATTTTCCTACCGTCACTATAAAACAAGTATATCACCTTTCATTCATATAGTTAAAAAGTGTCCATAAAGTAAAGAAATATATGGTACTTGTCGTTGTTGAAGTCAAGTACTTGTCTTCTGTGAAACGATAACCTGCATTTGGGCTTTGCAATGGTAGATGAGATATACATGAATATAGTATAGTCATGTGTTGAATGTACCTATACTATCTGTGTGTTTGACACCTTTGGGTCAGCATGCATTTCTAAAGAGAATTCTGTATTGAAGAATACAACACCTTGGAAAAGATGAAAAATGTGCTGAATTTGTTGCATGCCCTTTGGAATTCCATTTCTAGATGATTATGCTAGATTTACGCATTTCCATGTTTAAGAAATCAAGTCAAAAATGATAACCTCACAAAGAAGAAAAACAGCATACAGATACATGTAACAATGTTATACGTTAGTTTTCCCACACATTTTCATTTTCTACCAGTGCAGTCGTTCCGTTTGATTATCCCTATACCTACATGTGGTTGTATTTTCAGATGCTGGTGTTGTATGGTGTGTAGATGTTGTACCGGTTGGGAGTGACTTATTTGTGTCTCTGTATAACGGACAGCAAGATGTTAACACTATCGATAGCACAACGTATTTCCCATTTATGTGCATTGTAAGGACGTTCGGCATTCTTGAATACGTCTTTTCCCAATGATTTGTTTTATCAATAATGAAAGGAAAATCATCTATGTTCTTATCCCTCAATTACTCATACCTTCTTTCATTGCTCTCCATTTAGATCAGTCTGAAATTCCTATATTTGAGGAATGGGTTAAATTAAGTCTTAAATTTGACACTGAGTTGCATTAGGAGTGAGATCCTTTTGGATGAAGCCCTCGGGCATGCCTCTTCAAATTGTTTTCATTCGAAATGCTGTTAAATTTCCAAAGGCATTGTTCTCACCATTGAATAGCTGCACTGTGTACAACATGACGGAATGAAGAGGGCATTTATACAATCGAACAATGATAAAGTTTTCAACAAGTACTTACAACATGTGTAAACAATGGGTCAAATTCTTGTTGAAAAGGCCATGTTCAAGACTAATCAATTACATCTCAAAGGCAGGGTTAATCAAGTAGTAAGAACCACGAAGCACACAAGACAATGTTTCTGTTCAATTGTGCTTCTGAAATACTGCCTTAGTTGTAATATTTACTAGATATTCATCAACTATTTTCTGAAGAGAAAGCCCGGTCAGTGAATGACTGCATTAAGGATTCACAAAGGATATCGTGATAAGTCGGAGAAATGCTTCTTTTGCTGCAGATGCTCCAATCAAAGTCAGTATGCAAACAAGCTAACGATTTTAGACGTCAACCATGTGTCAAGTTTTGTTATTTTGCAGGGTGTAAATAACGTTAACACAGAAGTTTCGATTACTCCAAACAGTTGTAAGGCGAGTCAGACCACGAACACTGTTCCTGTGGACAGACAAGGCAACACTGATGGATCTACACTAGCAATCTCTCGCACAGATAGTAATGCCTCTTTTTAAAGCTATTTCATTGCATACACTATTCATGAAATTTCATGTGGTGATGTTGGCAGTTGCGTAACATATCGTTGCCGTGAACTTATGCTGTATTCTCAGTGGAAAATTACAGCCATTTTAGCCTCTGCCAATTTAGTTCTATCGGTAAGCCAGTGAAAAACCTCTAAACTAGTTCCCCGCTATCTAATGCTTTCACTATGTTCCAAAAGATAGACAACGGACAGCCTACAAATTTGAGCAAATTGAATTGTCGGAATGGAAGGTTCCAAAATACGACAACAACAAGCAAAATACACGGTTGTTTCCCCTAAGTCACTGTTTTTCAAAAAGAAATGTAGTCATCCATTCGTCATAATTTGATTTATAAACTGATTTGTATCAATGGTTTTGTCAAAAATCCCACTCCGAAACATTTTGACGAACACTTACGTAAAGGAAACCTCTTCTCGCGGCAACTTTGAACCGGCAATCGTTCATCTCTAAGGGCAGTCTGCTATTTTCGTTTCTTCTGAAACCAGCCAGGAGCCTGCCTGGAAGATTTGTACCATACCGGTCTCTATTTTCGATAGATGTGAGACCGGTTCCCAGTCGAAAAAGACCTCTGACGTACGTATTTCATGCGAAATATGGGATAAGATTAAATCTGCCGCCAATTGGTTTGTCGCATTTCTGAAACAACCCACTATAGCGCTTCAATATTTTTCATTATTCAATCTCTCGCGAGAGTCCTATTTGTCAATACATAATATAAAGTTCATCTACAATAAAAGATATTTAGAAATTCAATACGTTTTGCGATCAAGTATGTTTTGCAAATGACATATGGAAGTAACTTCTAATATCCGATGATCAAGACTGTGTTTTCAACTTGCCCTGTAGAAGGCGTTTAAATTTAAATACATTTTTCATTTCACATTTCAGCCCTCTGCCGTAAGTTGTTTTTGATTTTATTAAAAAAAATACAAATGATAGAAATGCATCATACAACAAATACTAATAAAACATACACTACGGTTTTCTGTATGCATATCACTGGAATTTAATTTCTCATCCCACACGAGCTTGTGTAGTCGATTGTAGTCCAATTGAAGACTTTATGCACTCAAGTAGGTAGCACCAAACTTAAATGAAGTACCTTTTAAACTTAACACATCTTCGTCATCAGTTATATCCAGTACTGAATGCTGTTCGAATGTAAATGCGTTATGGTTTTGTGAAAATACGTCAATAGATACAAATCTAGGATAATCGTCACAGCACACAACATCGTACGCTTTACTAGCACTGGTCAATGACAAGACCTTGTATAGAAACATGCAAAGTATCTTTTTATTCGTTCATAGACAACTGAACCAAACTGATTTCTGATGAATAAATTTTCTGTTTGAACTATGAAAGACATAGCAGCTATATTGTTGCAAGGACCCAGCATTGCCTTTCGGTATTGTAATAAAAACACGATGGTTTCTCTAATTTTTACATAAAACTCCGTTCATTCAAAGAAATCCACAGTTTTCCATTTGTATGGTACGCAAAGTGAAAAGTTTTAACCAAACAATCTATAAATAAAAGTAATTACTCGTTTTGAATAGTGCTTAAAAGAGGAAGCTGAATACTTTTGATAGGCAATGTATCCCATTTAGTATCGATCCTCTTGAGATAAACTTTAAAAGTGTAATAGGTATTACATAACCTGTTTTATTTCAAATTCGGTTAAAAGAACAACATATTTTCTAAAGACTTTTAATTTTTTTTTTCATTTTGCCTGGATAGCTACTCAAAACATGAATGCCGAAATACTGTTATATTGTCTTTTTTCTCGATAGCTCCCTGTCCAGTTCTATCGGACCCGTTTCGAGGAAACGTAACAATATCAACTTCCGGTGCTGTCACCATGGCAACCTATATGTGTGAATCTAACTACACGCTGTCAGGGGACGCTACTCGCGTCTGTCAGAGCAATGGTACCTGGTCGGGATCTGCACCTTCTTGTGGTATGATACAGGGAAACATCACTGTTAAGGTGGTACATGTGCACAGGTTCTGCAAGTCTACGGCATTATAACTGCTTAGATAGTCATAAACCTTTCAAAGACGTCCCAAAACCTCTCAAGCACATTTGTAAACATCATAAGCAGTTTACGTTTATTGCGAAATGATAATACATTGTTTACCAATACTAATAACAGAGATATGGGCTCTATAATTGGGTTGCTTGCAATTTGATAATGTTAACATTTCAAATTATTTCTTTGTCCTGACATAGAGAATTGTTGTTAATGTTGTGATTCTCGTCAAGGTTACACAATACAACGGTTCTTTAAGTATTGCTCATCTACAAAATAATTACGGATACAACTAACAACAGATACAACTATCATATGGATTCAAACACCATTGATGTTCTAGAATAAGTATTGGACAAAGTTACAGTATGGCTTTGAACCCTTGCGCTAATACTAAATGTTTCATTCTGCTTCACCATTTCACATTAATGCTAAAGTGACAGCCTTTTGCTTTACTTGTGTAAGCTTGCCCGGTCTTGTCAAACCCAACAAACGGTACAGTTACACCAAGTTCGGATGGCTTATCAGCTAACTTCAGCTGCAATGTTGGTACCGTGTTAGTTGGAGGTGCAATATTAACATGCGATACGGCAACAAATATGTGGAATCCTTCGTCGCCCACCTGTGGTGAGTATATTGCACATCAATATTTATAAAAGTTTGAATCCATGTCGTTTTACAATGGTACAATCTATCTGAGTTTAACATTCAGAACTGGAAAAAACCACCATAACTTAACCTTAGCTTCCCGGATATATGAGTTCAATTGATTAAATCCGGAGCTCGGTCTTAGATGCTTCCTCAGTTAAGACCATATTGTATACCAACAACCGCATACCTTATGTAGTTCTATTGAAACAGATATATGTATATCCCCAATGTCCACTGAAGCCTGGTATGCCTGCATCATAATTGTAATACATGAGAGACAATTTGAAAATCATTTTCCTTTGATTTCAAATATTGCATCGTAATTCAGATATTCTTAAATATTGAAATTGCTTGATACACATAGATGTTAATTTCTTGACAAATGCATGTATCCAGGGGAATGGCACCGTCGGTTTTTGGCACACATTATACGAAAAAGAAAGTACTAAATGTATTTCACCAGATAATTTAAGGACATGGTCTACAGTTTTATAAGAAAAGAATCCTTTCATAGAATTTTCTAAGTTTTTTAAATGCTATTCAAGAGCAAAAATGTTAAAATGACCATACCATCTTCAAAGGTAATAAAATAATTTCTGGAAGGTATTTAAACACAAAAAACATAAATTCATATATTCAATACTTTATAATTCAATGTTTTTTTAAAATCATTACAATCTGAACAATTTTTTGTAATCCAAATCAGTTTTTTAAGTTGTTGTATTTGACAAAAAAACAATGATAATTGATATGTATATTACAAATAAATGAAGATATTTAAAAATTCCTGTCATAGAATTTTCTTATTTTTCAGTATGTGAAGTAGAATTAAATCTTGAAATACAAAATACAAAAAAAAAAAATGTTGACGACTTAGTTTTTCTGTAAAATGACAGTTTCCATGGTAACCGTATTTGAATTTGTTTTTATAAAAACGATTCAAATAACTTTAAACTTGAAAAAAAAAGCCGGGGGCTTTATTTGCATGAAAAATATATAATAATGTTAATAATCTTTTAAAGTTGTATGGAGTATATGATTATTCTTTGAAAAAAAATACATACAGTAAATTTCATCCTAATAGAAAAGTTCATCCGATTACTAAGCAAGTACCTCTTGGGTAACAGATTATTATATCCCTTGGATGCGCAGATGAAGTGCGCAGAAAAAACTACCGAGAACGTCCTTAACACAATCGCAATCGATATCTTGAGTTTCGTTATGTTTGATGATTCCTCTTTCTCATTTTGTCTTGTTTTATCTCATTTATACGACTCGTATTTGTTATTTGTTGTTTACCTACATACATTTATAGAACATTGTTTTTATTTTCATTTTGAAAATAAAACGAACATTCCTATTGTTTCATTGACTAATAAGAGTGTGTCATCCACAGACACGTGTCAATTATTAACGTCTCCAGAGAACGGAAGTTTATCCTTCACTGGTGACGGACTGACATCATATGTGACGTATACATGTAATGTCGGAACAACACTGAACGGGGACCTTACTCGGACGTGTCTTACAACCACCGTCTGGGGTGGATCTTCACCGTCTTGTAGTAAGTTGCAAATGTATATAACCCATTACCAAACAATGATGACATTTTACCACTGTGTTGCAGACGACTCTGGAAAACACTGTGGGAAAAGGTGAAATTGCTCTTAACGTAAATGTTAAAGTAAATACCAAAGTATTTGTGCCGTATCATGTATGGTTATACTCGCAAATAAAGAATGCAGAATTGTCCGAAATGCATTTAGATACTTATCCAAACACCTTGAACATCGGGTCAGTTATGCTAGTTAGTGAATCTACCCTTTTGTAGTCGAAATGCGAAACAATTACGATTTTTAATTGAAATGGAAACGATATTCTGAGCAAGCACAATTATCCGTTATGTTTTTTTTTTTGTATTTTTCATCCAATTTTCTATTTGTAAACCGGGAAGTTGATAATCCATGCTTTTTAACGGCGTTACGTCTATAACTTGGCAGAGAAATCGCAGTCGATTTTTTGCCATATGCGCCCGTAGACTGCGATTTATCTGACGAATGTTATGACGTAACGCCGATATAAAACATGGGTTATCATATACCACCGGAACCGGATAGATGGTTGTCAACTCATGCAGGGTACAAATGAGACTATCATTGGCAAAATTAGGTAAGAAAATGCATAATTATCTTTTGCTCGGCCATCCTGTTCGGACCTTAGATTGCAAACACTTGTCACGTGTTTCCCCCGCCTGATCAATATGTCACGAATTTATCAATTTAAAAATGCTTTAACATACAATGCTGAATATGTTCCTTCTCCTTATTTGCTTAATGATTTGGTCCTATTCAGATCCATTGCAAACGACAATTACACAATCTGAGATAATATCATAGTGTTTGTAATTTTGGATATAACTTATAAAGCATCAACACAAAAAAGCAAATCTCATCGTCACTTGAAAATATGCCTTTAGTAACAATGATTCTTTGGTACGCTGTTGTATGTGATGTAAATATGTAAAGTTGAACTATATGTTTATTCTAAAGCATTCTGTTCGACCTTGACCTCGCCGGCCAGCGGAAACGTTACGGTTACCAGTAATGGATCCGCATCCATAGCAACCTACCTATGTGCTGATGGATATTCCTTGGAAGGCGCAAACACATCCTTGTGTGGGACCAGTGGCTCATGGGACACGATTGCTCCGACATGCCGTAAGTGGTTCTATTTTGTTTACTGCGTCGATGCCATAAACATGTAGTACAGGCGGCATTACTCCAAAGTCCATCTTTAGATTAACCATTTCCCCTAATAATCTGTGTGGCACGTAAAAGGCATAAGGCTATTTAACAGGTGTTTTTCTTTGTTGGTTTAGTCCTGGCTTGAAACCTTTTCCCACGCTTTGTTTAACTTTTGCTATTTCATTACCTCTATTTCAATAGGTAGTGTTATGACTAAAGAAAGAATCTTAAAGCCAAACATGGTTTTAGATAGTACGAAATAATTAGAGTATCGACTACCAACTTCAAATGCATCACTAAGCCACTCCAGATGCAAATGCCATGTTATGGTGCAAAATGGGAAATCAGTTTGAACAAATTACTAATGACTAAAGCAGACGATATTCTAACTTAACAATATATCGTTTTATTTCATTCGTATTGTTACAGTTCTGCTAAAGTTCCATAATCTTCTTTAACGAGTCCATAGTTCGACAGTTGTTGTAAGGTCGTATTCAAAATGTACACACAAGTATTTTCTTGTCCTTGGTTCAATCAGTTTACACAGTTTAAACATTGGCAGATTTTAAGAAGAATGAGATAAGTTGTATCCTTGTTCTATAGTAGTCTTACCATGTTCGCAATGCAATTTATCCCCTCTCCATACAGACCATGGACATGTTATAAGCCGTTAATATCTACAATCCATGATTCAGGGTGCGAATCCCCGCCCGCCCCAGCCAACGGATCCATATCCGTATCGAGTGATTTCAACTCTGTTACGTACACATGTAATAACGGGACGAGTATAAATGGGTCTGATGCCAGGACATGCCAGACTGACGGATCGGGATGGTCGTTAACAGATCCAATATGCGGTAAGAAATAACATCAATAGGTGATTTGTGAAGTGGGGTTGGCTTTAATGCCAATCTTATATATATCAGAATAATCTCAGCTACTTCGGGTGTCCTTATTATACTTGATTCCACTATATCCCACATTTATAGCTTGAATTTTTTTCTATTGTTACTATTGTTTCTTTAAAGTTGGGTTGCATCGTAAACAAGTTAAACACAATTTATGACTGGTCAAAATTGAAATTAATAGAAGAACACAGAAATTATAATAAAAAAAAGTAATTTACTTCAAGATTTTGGTTTAAACAATTATGACAAATTGGTGATTAATCCACGAGCATTTATCCTTTCGTTACATATTCTTTCTCTTAAAAGTTTTCCATACCAAAGTTCTGTAGTGTTTATGGTCAATAGACATTCAATGAATTTAAAGAATCTAACACAATAAAAAACATTTATCTACTATTTGGCAATGTCTGAACTTTTGCATCATTTTCAAAGTGTACGTGTATAAATATTATACACAAATCAGGATAAATGATGAGGTTAATGGAAAGAGACAGTCCTTGCTGCGATATTTGTAAAATAACTGTTAAATTATTGAAGCATCCCGAAATGTGACGTAAGACTTTCTGTCTATTTCACCATTTTTAGTCACATGCCCAAGCGTAGCAGTACCCGCCAATGGTACATACGTCAAGTCGACGAATGGAACAATTACCATGGTAACGTATAGCTGTGATGTAGGAACGTCACTAATTGGCGAGTCGACGGTTTTCTGCTTAAGTGATGGAACTTGGTCGGCTAGTAGCCCCAACTGCTGTAAGTAAAGAGACTGGGGGGTCTTAAGAAAAATGCCCGTCACAAAGCATATCAAGAATAGTCTAATTTGGACTTTTGGTCCCCTATGTGGATTCTATACCGGTTCTAGCAATGCTTCGTCACGGATATTGTTCGTAAGAAGTGATACAGAACGACTTCCAGTAACAAGGTCCCAGAAATATGTTATATCTCTATGCCGAGCATGTAATATAGATATGTAGTAATTCAGACATAAACCTCCTACGGCCGAAACCGTTTCACTTGGACCATATGTCACATTGAATACTTTTTAATCATAGTTCAGCTCCATGTGTGATACACAATACTTGGCTGAACTAACCATTAGAAAACTGGATCATTTTCAAAAATAGATATTTGTGTTGTCTGCTTTCCAAAACCTAAGATATCTGATTAATTTTGGCGAGAAAAGATACCCAGAGTATCAAACAGGTTAGATCAGAGGCCAGTCGCCAATTTACTTCGCGGCTGGCCTGGATCTAACATGTTTGTTTGAGCATAAAAACCTGTTCCTTCACTTTAAGGTTAATGCATCAAAATGGACACATGGGACAAAAATATCAAAAGTTGGGATCGAAGCCTTTATTTTCACACGAGCAACACCTCACATACGCCTTAGAAAATCATTGCTAGGTTTTTTTCCAAATGTATTGGATGTACAACTTATATATGTTTTTAAATGACATATTGTCTGCCAGTTGTTTACAAAGGGAACACGTAAAGAATGACGTTCATTGGCCGGCTGGTACCTAGAGGCTCTTCCATTATTTGGATAGCCATTGACAACCCATTCAAGTAACAGGAAGAACCGCTTACAACGGAATAGCCTAATCAAGCACTGTGAGGGGAGAGTCGTCATTTCCAGATGAAACTATTTATTTTTCAATAAATTTCATAACTTTCAACACAAATCGATGAGCTTCTACTGTAAGTCTCATAACAGCCTAGAATAGCAAAATGTTGCTGATCAAAGTTTTAGATTTATATATAAGATATTTTCGTTGTATAAGGTTTCACCCATATCATCTTATTGCAAACTTTCGAACTAACAATCGCTCAAAAAGTTCGCACAGGGCTCGTAATGCATTCGAAAACCTCTACACACTTCGTGGGCGATCACACGTCCAGAACATTGCGGAATCGGTGAACGTGTCCTGTCTTTACAGCCCAGTGTGATACGTTCACGGAACCGGCGTCCGGAGCATACACGTTATCATCGAATGGCGTCACAACAACAGCGACGTTATCGTGTGACGTTGGAACGACGATATCCGGTGACGTCATAATTACGTGTTTGGAGAACGGAACGTGGTCTACAACTAATTCAAGTATAACATGTGGTAGGTGGTCATTAGTTATAGGTATTAGGTAGCATACACCTAATAACACTAGAACATAAAGCATAACACTTCATATAGTAATGTGTCATGTTAACAGCACAAGTTGAACCTCAATAAGAGCAATATTGCCGTTTGTTCCATTACAAATCGTGTTGTCATATTATTTTCTTGAATGTTTCTACTTAAATCGTCGCTTTTCAACCAAGCAGTCGGGAGTCTTCTATCACACTGCAAAAGTTTACAAACTCCGAAATTTTGACATCAAAACAGTCCATAGCTACGAAAGGCACTTCGTGTGGTACAATGTCAACAGTACAATTGGTCCGATCAACAAAACACGTTGTTATTTATCAAACGTTTCAAAAATCATGTAAAACGATGCAGAATATTGATACATATACAACAACTATTCATATGTGTGTATGCGAATGCTATGTTTGATGCTGTATGAAAGAGAGCAGGATAAGAAAGGGAGAGATGATAGGGTAGAAGGTGAGAGATGTAGGAGAGTGAGTATATCCTTTAATCATATTTATATTTGTATGTGAACATGACTATGTACCATGCACCAGTTAACTAAAATGAATGTTTTTTTAATACTGTTTGATCGACCATGCTTGCAGTTAGATTGCAAACTGTAATAAATATGATTATAAAACTTGTTATAGTGGATAGATAAATGATATTTGCACATTACGTTAGGTAATAGATCTGCGAAATACACTAATGTGTCCCTATTCCATGTCTCTAGTCACCTGTCCCACCCTAAGTTCCATACCAGCCGGTTTGAGCAGCCTTAGTTCTAACGGAACTATAACGACCGTCCTGTTTGAGTGTGCCAATGGATACGGTCTGGTGGGCGAGTCTACGTCCACGTGTCTGGCAGATGGAACATGGTCCACTTCTACACCAACTTGTGGTATGTTGTAAAGTAACAAATTATGAACTCAAACTAACATGGTCGATAGGCTAAAACTGATCGGATTTGATAATTTCGCCTTTGGAGATAAGCAATAGCCGATACCAAGATATTGGGTTCAAGAGAAGTTACCATCAAATAGTATATGAAAGAAATCATAAGAAACTCACCATATAAGACTATCTTTAAATAGAGCAGTTATATAAATATTTCTGGCAGCGCACAAACTTGACATGCATGTGCAATTATGAGTTATGTGTCTCTTTTTTTCTGAACACTCTTTTACTTGGTGAAAAACCATCAGTGAATTCAAAAGTGAAATATGCAGTTCTTGTAGGTTTGTCACGAGCATAGAACGTTACATTGGTCGTTGCTTTGAGGTTGAAATACATTTGCAATGGCATTTAACCAATCTTCAATCAATCGATTTATCTTAAGCATCAGGATAGCATTTTTTTTTTTCAATTGTCATTCAACAATTCATTTATTTAATTATATTCAAACATAACATGTGAAGAGAAGTGACATAAGACATTACAACATAGTAAATGTTCAAATTCAATATGATAATGAGATATTAGCTACAGATAGATTAAGAATGTTCTTAGAATTGGGATTTTAATCCCTTTGTTTTCAAAATACTGTATAGTTACGATGATATCATTAAAAAGGATTTGTGTCAAATTTCAATTTCAATTATTTCATTCGGCAAAATCAGCACAATCATGCCTTTGTCCATAACATTTCAGTAGACAATGCATACAAACTAAATCTGCAGTTTCTATCTATCTACAAGAATGATAAACATCCAGTGTGTTCTTCAGTTTCCAATCATGGCACAATCTGTATACGTTAATTCGGACTTTCAACCGTTTCCGATGCTTACAGATTTGTGTGAATACACGTCGGATTTTTCTGCATACCTTTTGTAAAGACCTATTATGCAGGCTATTACTTAAAAGCGCTTATCAAAGTTAAAGTTAGAAATTTATTTCTTTTGTTTCAAACGATGATTATTTATTTGGTACACTCTGATAACAGTCATTGCAAGCAAAAAAAGGTCGATTTTAAATCTATAAAGTATAAATACAGTACATTTATATTTATAATATTTTTATCCAAAAGCGGGACGTCGTGTTTTAGATCTTCATGTCCTGAATGCATGTAAAGTAGACGTTTCCTAAATAAGTTTTTAAGCTTTGGTTACCTACTTTTGATTGTATTACATTAAACGATATAGAACAGGCATTGTTTTAACGACAATTTATTTTGACTTACAAAATATGACATCTGTGAATAAGTGCCTTTAAAGACCATTATGATACGTTTTCATGTTTTTGCCATTCCAGTCTCCGTTGCTGGTACCACCGTTACAGAATCAAACAACAGCTTGCTCCCGGCCCTCATTGTGTTAGCAGTCTTAACGGCGGCATTTGCGGCTGCTTTTGGGATACTGTTATACTTGTACTTCAGGTCTTCCAGGAAAAAGGCCCAGAAATCGATAGGTCTGTTATTAATTCCATCTTAACATGTTACAATTTTCTTTTTAGTATGTTAAGATGTTGGCAATCTGACAAAGGCTTCTAAAGAGTATACATCTTATGACAGACGTCATTATACTACGGTCAACAACGCACTCTTCCGCATGTTCTTTATGTACTTTCTAAACTGTAAAAGGAATACCACATTTGTCATGCACATAGCTGCTCTTCTAATCTTAACACACTAGTACATTGTTTATGTAAATGAAAAGAACCTTATTCATGTGCATCTAAGTCATCCTTTTGTTTCGTAACATAATGGAGCTGATATGTTTATCTATTGTTATTTATTATAAATTGTATTTGGCAAGATCACATGCAACTACCTGATTATCATGTACAAAAACGAGCTGCATCAAGTCGTTTTGACGTATTGATTATAACTAAAGTGCACTGCCTGAAGGATAAACACATATCTTTCGCATACCCAATACTTATGCGAAACGAATAATAGCATAGAGACGCGATGTAATCTCTAGACCTATTAAACAATACGGTTTAAGAACAAGCGTCATTCAGAATAGTGCTGGAAATAAACTTCTACGTAACTTTCTATGTCTATCACTACTTTAAAAGGGGGAAAAAGGTTTCTAGAACGCATTCAAAATTTTCCCTAAAAATATCGACGGACACATTAAATATATCATTCATGTTTCAATAACAAATATCACAACAAATGCAACACGCCCATTCCATAGAAAAGTCAACTCATCCTATCAAATGTATCGTTTGATAAGTAATTTGAAAACACATTGCCTTGTAGATTTAGACCAACAATATGACGTCATAGAAGATGGCGTTGCCACAATCAAGACGTCCAATAAGATCCCGATTCCGCATCCTCCTTTGGGTCATCAAAGACACGTTCTGATGTCGGAGAAAACCAACATTACCAGCTCTCGCGCACCATCTGGGTTCAGTATTAAAGACACGACCAGGTACTATATGGCTTAACACATCAGATAGTTGCATTGGACGCCCAAGCCTATAATATATGAGTTGAAGCAAAAACTGCGTGTCGAATGTTTTGCGTTAACTCATACAATCGAAGCTTATGTTCGGACATGTCATTGTACCAGACTACGAGTGCTTTTCTTGATTTAATTAAGGGTGAACTGTCGATTTGCGAAATATTGGTATAATAATTACACCATTACTTTGGATTAAACCAAACACCAAAGCACAATTGTACTAACGGCTGATCTCCATGTTATGCTATGGATAATGCCGATATCGTCATGATCGAAGATGTAAACTTTCTTTAAAATGACATAGTTTAAGAACAAACGGAAACCTGTGATTCGCGTTTCTGAAGTCTATTCGGTTTTAACATGTTGGTTTATATACTTTCCTATATGCATGTCGACAATAAATGTTTTGGCCAATCCATTGATCACATTGCTTCCTATGTAGTTTCTTAACCTCAATGTTACAAAGTTATCTCATAGAAGTGCTGGCGGGCTTGAAGGCTCACTTCACATTCTTAAACGAAATCACGGGATTTCAGAAACTAAAAAGTGAAAAAGAATGTCTTAAAGGGACGATAACTGTCAATATGGCTGTCTACTTTTTATGTATCAAAGAGCAGAGATTTCTGACTTGATCCCCTAAACTATTTCTGAATTGATCCCTTAAACTTGTATATCCTGTTTAAGAATAGATGAAATATCGTTGGCACAAATATACAAAGCATTAGATATGTATCAACCTTTCTTCACCTAACGATACATGTAACAATTTCATCTGTGTTTTTCAGAGATTCAATAACTCCTAGATCTGCCGCTTCCTCAATGACGCTTCCGCTGCACTTAGTAAGGGAAGCCACGTCGACAACAATATATGAACAGCCACCAGCACCATGGACAAAGCATCCAAAGTCAACAACCCCGACTCCGTCTGACTCGATATCCAACCAAAGAACACCTAGAACCCCAATAACATCTACCAACTCTGTATCGAAATCAAAACCAAAGCGTACCCAATCGGACTCTAGATCTAATGCAAAAACTGTTCGTGCGAATTCCGTCTCACAAACAAGAACCAAGACAAAAGAAAAGGCAAAGTTGCCTGGTAAAGACGTCAAAACACAGTCATTGCTGTCACTTGAGGAACACGAGGATCAGTGGCAGGAGAATCCCAAACCTGTACAAGCAGTTACAAGTGTTTACAACGGCAAGGGATACACGAGAAAGAAAAGAAAAAGTATTCTGCGAAAGGCCGATATATCGAGAAACACTTTGAATGATGGTCACGATAAACAAAATGACGGTGATGATACCGATGTATCTGCAGTTGATATAGACGACGAACTGAACTCGTCCAGGCGTCTTTATTCATCAATGTACGAACTTTTGGAGAAACAGGAAAACCATTTGTACGCCGCGTTGAATAAAGGCTCTAGTGATGGACGGAATCCCGGGGTTACAACCAGTGATTCTAGGCCCATGGCAGACCGACGGGAGAAGAGCAGGACCCATAGCGCTTCGCCAAGTATCCGTGCAACAACACCCGTTAAACACATGATCCAGATTAACGACCCATCACAATGTATAACACCAAGGTCTAACAGCATATCCACTGTACAATAAACAGCTTTATCTAATATATCAAACTGATTTGTAAAGTTGATTATTGTTCTGTCAAGTAGATAGTATGAGGGTTTCCGTCTAAGTTCAATTTACACTATTTGAAATCGATTGTGAAGAAAGCTTGAAGCTGATCGAATTTTCTCTCGATCGCTGCTTCCTTCAAACAGGACCATGCCTTTCGCCGAATTGTGCCCCTACTTACATGTTTAATCTATACGTAATGTCAATTTTCATTTTAGCAATGCGCTGTTGAACAAAAGTAAAAGCAAAGTTTGAGGAAAAGAATCCATATACAGATTGCTTTTATAGAGGTTTTATTGTTTCTTTGATGAGCAGCGTGCTGTCTTCCCAAAGTATCTTCGTTTGCTTTCAAACGTGCATTTGGTGTGTTTACTTTCAATCAAGAATTCGACAAACATATTCTGTTTTACTGAATGATATTGGTAGGCACATCTAAATGCTTGGTCTACTCATTTCATAGCAAATGAAACGCTTATCTAAAACATTTGATTAAGGAGCCTACAGAATAAACAATAGATAAACCTGTACAAGCATGACAAGTACCATTTTCAGAGTGTGAGCAGACGTATACGACGAAGTATGAAAATATGTGGCAAAAGCAGAAATCAGCTAGTACGAATTATACATTCATTCTTTTACCACAACGTTTTATTGTGTCACTTGCAGGCGATATGTCCGAAAACGTACTCTTTACCCAGAATATTATAAGCAGGTCGTTAATAATATAGCTAGACTCCGTGTATAGACGTTTGTTTTATATATTGAATATCTTATTATCTCTATAAATGCAGTTTGTTGAATGATAGTTTTGTTAAAGAAGGATTCTTGTGATGGAAGTTGACAACAATAGATATATTACTCATCATTGTTGTGTTGCTTATTTTGGGTTGAATCCCCGTTTGCCTAACAGAACGTCACGGAGCAGTTGTTGCTTTCCCATTATTCCTGATATTTCGTCGCCAACACCTTTTCCAAGTCACAAGCTGCTTCCCACAAAGAAACATCTTATTTGTAGTAGGTGACTAATAAACCGTTTCAATTTCATTTTCTGCTGACACCGGATGGAACAATGACCACATTGAAGTTCAAACCCTAAACTCCATTTTCTAAGTTTAACTTTCTATCGACTGATAGTTGCAGGTCAGAAACAAATTGTAATCATAAACAAGTCAACAAATGACTTGTTCAGACCTCGTTTGGTGGTTCCCCAGTTCGGATAGAGTTCGCTTGGTCACGCCTATAGAACTATTATCACCCACCCACTTTATCTAACCCTTAGCATGCTGAGTAATTTTCTAAAAGTATATTGTTGTGTCGTCTCCTTTCCAAAACCTTAAATATTTGCTTCAGTTGATGAAGAAAGATACTCAGGGAAGCAAACAGGTTAGATCACAGGCCAGTCGCCAACTTACTTAGCGGCTGGCCTGGATCTAACATGTTTGCGTAAGCATGAAGTCGGTTCCAACACTATAAGGGTTAAACCCATTGAGATATGATTTAAACTCTATGAAGCGTAACCTTAAAGAAATTAACTTTAGATTTGTGATAGGGCAGGGCATTATTTACGTGATCATTAGAGGCTAAAGTATATCAAAAAAGAAAACAAATTTGAAATAATTCATGTTGTTAAAGGATATAGTTTCACAAAATATAATTTCAGTGGGTTCTTAACTTTTAAACAATGAAATGATATTCGCTTGAAATACTGGCTAATTAGAAATCAATGAAATCGTTCATTGAAATGAAGAATATTCTATCAGTCAGATAACCTTTATCTTGTAGTAACATTCTTTTGTATCACTTACTAATATTTTAGGACAATAAGCTTCTTTTAAGAATTAATTGGTGGCAAGCAGAGAAACCCTGTTTACATGTCTAAGATTATATATACACAATCGTGAGGTGTACCGACTGACTAACAGAACGTTCTGGTTGGCCCTTATAGGCAGATTATTAAGCTGTCGTCTTTCATCCAAGATCAGCTTGACCTCGAAATATAACCGAAAACGTTTGACACGATGTAAAAACATAAAAATAAAAAACAAACAAAAACACTGAAAAAATGAAAACATTACGAGAACAAGATAAAATCTAATTGTCCTATCAAGAAAGTGGGAATAATTCATTGAGAAATTAGGCTGCACTGAAAATATTTTTCAAACTATCTGTCACATTAAAAGCCTGAAGTGCTTACTGAAAAAAGGGTAAACAGACAAGGTAAGTTACACGAAGTACTATTTACGCAAAGGAAACTATCGAAATTGATTAAAACGAGACCTTTCCTTCATATGAGTTTTGATACAATTGCGAGGATTTAAGAAACTATCACTACTTACAAAGGAATTGCTTTTGTTGGACGGAAAGAATGTCAGAACATCACTAACTCTCAACGAAATAACGTTAAGTAATTGTGAAAACAGGAGACATTGCTCGAAAAAAAAATCACTAAAAATTACCCGTTCATACTTCGAAATTGCATTTTAGTTAATTTGTATTTGGGTCAAGCACAGAATTGGATTGAGCATGATTCGAATGGAGTATTCTTGTCAAATAACGTTAAAGGAAGGATTTCAGCATTCAAGTCGTCATGGCATCAGACAGCTTCTTTTTCTACGAATTCATGCTTTCATAAGGAATTGTGCTGCTCCATCGCGGCATATCCACGCATTTGAATGTGGGTGTAGAAAGCAAATGTAACAAATGTAGTTATTGTTTGTTACGAAAACTTTCTCATTTCATCACAAGCATTTCTAAACAATTTAGCAAAAGAAAACTTTTTATACGCTATAAGTGGCATCTATGGATACTTAAAATGGATCAGTCCCAAATAAGTGAAAGAATCCTAAAAAGGGTTAAATATCATGTAGATCCTTAATAGCTGGCTTTTGTTCTGTTTATCGGTTCATGATTTCTTTTAAGAAGGCAAAAACAAAAGAAACGAAATTTGATTCTTTGTACTATTTATACACATGACTAACAAACTTTCGTCACTTTAACATAACAAACTATTTAGACATTTAAGTGCGTACGAACGGTAGTCCGCGTTTCCTCTTGGTTTAATATTTGAAACAGATGGATATTGAACAACAACTATGGATATTACTCAAAGCTATGTTCATAATATTAACTTTGAATGTTATGTGCACATCAGGTATTGTATAATTGATCGAGTTTTCTAGATTATTCTTCTGTAATTTCACACTATCCTTCTGTCTTTTAGTAACTGCTTTTGTTGTTCTATTTCTTCGGTTTCTTCTTCATCGTCTTGATTAACATCTTCTTTGACATTTCTCCCTTTTTTGTGTTCTTTTCAACATTCAAATTTAGGTTTAAAGCCCACACCTGCCTATTTCAGGTGGAAGAGTCATGTGATAAATGTTTACGATGTTATGTCTGAACAAGATGGCCGCGCTACAGGTATTTAAGCTTTTTTAATCTTCTTGTTCCGTCATGAGAGCGGCCACCTTGTTTGGACATAATATCGAAAACATTGTTCACGTGCTTCTCTTGTATTTAATATCTCAAACATTACCTGTAAAAAAAGGAGAATGCGTATATTGCTCGTTCAAATAGAGGATAAACCCAACATTATCGTGTAGATATAAACAGCACACGTATGTTTGAGTTTGATAATAATTCATATCTGCAATCCATTTTATTCAAATAAAAGCGTTCTTCCAGACCGGAAAGTTATACATCCGATTAAGCTGCAGCAGTATTGATTAACATTTTGAATCGTCAAGTTCGTCGCATTTCACCCAAAAGGTCTCTCTAATATTATTCTCTCTTCTATTCCCGGAGGAACCTGCACATGGCCGAGTTATTTTGCCAGTTCTACATGGGAGGATAGCAGTAAAGGCCACGTGACCTTTACGACCAATGAAATGACGGGATGGACGTTCCAGGTCCGAAGAAATGGCGCCACTCTCGGCTCGTGGACGTGCCACTCAACGGATTGGCTTGATTCGGACGGATATCTTGTCTTACGGTAACTTGTTTAATGTGTTAATGAACAGAACAGAGCATGCAATTTATTTGACGATTGCATGGTACATAGTAATGTTCACATACAAATATAATCTTGATTTAAGACCGTAATCGTTCTCTCAAAACTCTCACTCCTCTCTCCCTCCCTCTCTCACTCTCTGCTCTCTTTCACAAACCGTCAAAAGACCATTCGCATACACATGAATATATCATATATGTAACTGATTATAGGTAACTGATTATAGGTAACTGATATATATCATTTGATGATAAACAAAAGAAAAGTCTGCTTTACTTGAAATCTATGTCCGTATCAAGAGAAAATTGAAGCGGCTTGTATTGCCAACTTTTAACCCGAAACCAAACACCAAATTTTCGCCTGTCTCAAATTGAAATAGTTTGCTCAAGACATTTCGGAATGTGTTGAAATCGAAAAATAATCTGGTAGGGCAGAAAACATTGTGGGAAAAGGAGAAATTGCTCGTTAAGATGGTTTCAGAAAAGAATGACAAATTAATGAGATAGTATAAAAAAAGCAAAACAACGAGGTTAATTGTCGCTGAGTATACAATGACTATCATTAATTGCATCGGAACTCGTTTAAGTTGATAAAACATTATAACCAATTGCTTGAATTTATTTTGAATACATACTCTCTCTGTGATATGTATAAGGGCCAATATGACAGAACAAGGCATAACGTTCGTCACAATAGTCTCGATAAAATGCCTGAATCGAATATCCTGCTTCTTACTTTAGAATGCTTTTGAATTAATCCCTCATGACTACAAAATAGACAAGTACATTTTGTAAAAAGACACAATACATATCAAAATGGGGTTATAGACATTTTAATGGAATAAACATTTGTTTTATCTTTGGTCTATTAGCACAACAGATGTGTTTACACCGTATGGGACGGATTTTTACGGGTACCTGTGCTTAAAGCTCATTCGTATCACAGACCAATCGTATCGGTACTACCAGTATAACCGTAAGTACATGTAGCTGATAGTCGGTGTCTCAGCGCAATAATACAGTATCTATTGGACTCTTACAAATTATTCTGCTTTACTAATGGTGGGATTCAAGTTAACCTGATATAATGACCCTGAACACATGCCCGAAGTATCAACCCATTCCTTACAGTAGTTATGAGATACAACTTACATGTGAAAACATAACAAAGGTGGGACGCATACGGCGACGTTCCGATGAGTAGGATATCTCTTTTTGGTCTTCGAATAGTCTAGGTAATGAGCTGTTTGGTCATTGACTCTTGTGAACCTATGTGACCTGGTTTGCGTCACAGTTTGCATCCGATTAAGCTAATCTTTCCTTGTATGCAACTCACATACATACTGCTAAATAAATAGATATGTATGTATTTACAGCGGAACAGTCGGAGTTGTACTATGAGCGTGTACTTATGACCCCAGATGCTTCATTAAACGACAAGGCAAACCTCTGTCTAGAGACGACGCCTAGCAATCGACCAAGCGATTCGGAATACAAGGTGCTCATTTTATCAGGTAAGGAAATTATGTCCTCAAATCATAAAATCAGTTACCTGCAAACGCATGGTTAACAACAATAACGATATAAAACATGGTGTAAAAAACGTTGGTTACGTGATCAACCCGACCGTAAACACACTTATATAAAATAATTAGCCCACATGGCTTGTCAAAATGATCCCAAATTGTAAAATCACATTTTGCGTAGAACTAATGATCACTCCTACATATCAACAATCATGATGGGAGTCATTACCTGTTCAAGCACTGAGTTAGAAATATTTCATGCAAAAGCAAAACATACTGCATATCAATATATGGTATAACATTTAGATAAAAGAAAAGCGTTGCGTCAAGGATGACGTTTGCGTATGACTTTTCCTTCAACCGTTAACCTAACTTTACGTTAGGATAAGAAATTAGTATAATTCCATTCTTTTCTTACAGGCAGTTCTGTGTCAGCAAAGATCCAATGCCCATACGTGATTCTGGGGAAGTATGACTACACATACACAGACATGTCGGGCTCTGTCACGTGTGATGCATCTAGTGACGTCATGGATTTGTGTACAGATAGAACGCAGATTACCTTCAACTACACGACTTGTTCAACACAGATTGCTTATTCCGGTAAAACGATATATTATACCATATATATATATATAAGTTTATTCAAATCTCATTTGCGTACACGCACATTTATGACAATACGATTTATACGAATGTTAAAATACCTTCAATGTGAACTCAGTCAAGTTAAATTGAAACAACATATATTTACTAGAGTCTCTAATGTATTGTTTTGTAAATTCATACGGGTACACGCAGTAAGTTACGAACAGTCTTTGATACTCACATCCAGAGTCAAACAATATTTGCTGTTATAGGTTTATTCCTGTTTATGATACAGTAATTAATGTGATTTGAATATTAAGAAAACATTACTCTAAACTAACAATTCTTCGTGATATTTTTGATAAAAGTTCATGATGCGTTAAAACACTTTTGTTTTGGCAACCGGTTGGGTGCTTCGAAATCTTTTGGGAATCTGACTGAGACATTTATATCATATCCTTTCAGAGAGACATACTGTAGTTTGTTTTGACTTCAGATGTACATGTATATGATTTTTACTTCTGACGAAATACATGCATTTAGCGTATAAACTAATGATTCTTTTGCCACTGAATAGCATAGTCAGTTTAAATTGCCGCTACTTGAGCCCCTCGGCTTGAGTTAAGTAAGTGATGTGTTCTTAATGTGAACTACCGACTACGTTAGAATGTTTCTACACTGTATCTCTACACTCTTGTAACAGCTTCCGATACGGTTTGGTGCATGGATACAGTTGATTTCAATGGTAACAATTACGTCACATTATACAATGGAAATGATGCCTCTGTCGACGAAAGTACAACGTATAGCTTCACGTGTATGGTATGTAACAAGTGCTTAGAAGAGATTGTAGCTCTCTAAAGCATCATTTATTTTCTAAACGTATTGTTGATTCACCTCTATGTGATTGTGGTGCAGTGGAGACAACTACGCACAATTTCTTTGAATATCCGTTTTATCAGTTCTTAAGATACGAATTGTTCCATTCTTTGGCGAGTTTCAATGTTATACTGGATCTTAATACACTCCTCTTTAGAAATGATTTACTTTCTCTTGATGAAAATGAAGTGATATTTACTCATGTTCACCATTATATTAAAGGAAGTAAACGGTTTGATTGATGGTTTATCATTTCTGGTCCATTCATTTATAGCTACATCCACTCTGCCTCTTTCTCCTTATTCTATCTATATCTCTATATATCTCTTTCTCTACTCGTCCCCTTCTCTCTATCGGTGAATTTACAATTATATGTTACATATTTTTTGTATTGTATTGCGGTCATGTTGTAATATTATTAAGGAGAAGGACTCAATAAGCTTAAAACTTCTGTCCCAATCCTATTGTTAAAATATTTTACAATAAAATATGTTTAAACTAAATTAACAAGTGCTTCAGAAATCTGTTTATCAACGAGTCTTTGGACAAAAGTATTGAAAACAGTTTGGTAAATTACTTGCTATTAACATTAATCTAAACTACTTAATTTAAACTTCTTTACGACAAACGGTCAATATGTCATTAAACATGAGCAAATAAAAGTAACGAGGGTTATTTGACTTGATACATTTTAACCTGGAAAGCAGACTGATCAAATATCGTTATCTATTGTTTGGTAATGAGTTAAACGATATGTCTCTATGTATCTAAAGTTGCACTTTATTGTAGGCGGTATCCGGGGACCGAACGTCTGTATCGATAACTCCAAACAGCTGTAAGAAGGACCAGGTACCGAGTTCGATCCCAACAAATCCAAAGACGGGCAGTACAGAGGGCGCATTGGTGCAACTGACGGCTTTGGGTAAATACCAAGCAAATGTGCATTCAGTTAAAATTCACTTAATTTCTAAATCGCTTTATCACTCAAACTGTAGGAATATGCATCATGATATAAGGCCTACAGTTGTTATAACCCCTATCACGTGATAAGTTACACAATATGATTAATTATAAACTTGTAAATTTATTTTTACTTATGCAGCTCGGACTATAGAACAATTTCAGTTGCCTTCAGTAAATAAACATTTTGACATGTTTATATCACATTATTAATGTGTTTCACAATAACATCGAATCGGGGAAATGTTTGAAAAAAAATCTAAACACTCATAAACAATCTATGGATGTACATGTACTGAATAATATCAGTCACCGCATGTGTTTCCCCCTTTTCTGTGATACTCTATTACCTAACCTTTCTATTTCGTAAATTTTCAGAGACCTGTGGTAAGTTTAATCCATTTGTTATTTCTCTAAGCTCTTTTTATAAATGCGTATATGGAAGCAAAAGCCAACTATGGTCAACTGCAACCTTTTAAAACTAATACGTCTTTGTATTATCCAAGCTTCTGCTCCCGGCATATGGGAATACATATGTTTACGGATATACCTTGAAATAGCGAAAAGTCTTTTTTGTTTCTATACAAGTTTATTGAATTACTTTTAAACTGTCGTTGATATAACAAAATATAGGCAACTTTATTCCAAATCATATATGGCTGAACTACTCCTTCTTAAAGCTGTTTTGAATTACCAAAGATATGTGCATACCGAAAGGTATTTGAAAGAAAAAAAGGACAAAGGATCATACAATTTGTGTTTGCATCTTCAAGAGGTTTACGTGATTTTAACATTCTCGAAATACGCAGATTTGAAAGGTTATCCTAAAGTGAGTTAAATCATTAGAACTGTCTAGACGAGACAATCTTAGCAAGGGCATACATCAAAGAAAAAGATGTGAACTAGACAAAGTAAATACTTAAAGCTGCATATAACCTCTAACTTTCCTCATTTAGAATCCTGTCCTTCGTTGTCGGCGCCCGCGAGTGGATCTGTGTCCTATACCACGGACGGTGCAGTGACATCGGCTAATTACGCATGTGGCCCACTCTACTCACTGGCTGGTGATGCGACTCGAACCTGTCAGGACGATCATACATGGTCATCTGAACCACCGACATGTAGTAAGTATAATCCTAACTTAGTAAACAAACCATACATGGTCATCTCAACCACCGACATGTAGTAAGTATCACTCGAACTTGGTAAACAAACCATACATGGTCATCTGAACCACCAACATGTAGTAAGTATCACCCGAACTTGGTACACAAACCATACATGGTCATCTGAACCACCGACATGTAGTAAGTATCACCCGAACTTAGTAAACAAACCATACATGGTCATCTGAACCACCGACATGTAGTAAGTATCACCCGAACTTAGTAAACAAACCATACATGGTCATCTGAACCACCGACATGTAGTAAGTATCACCCGAACTTGGTACACAAACCATACATGGTCATCTGAACCACCGACATGTAGTAAGTATCACCCGAACTTGGTCCACAAACCATACATGGTCATCTCAACCACCGACATGTAGTAAGTATCACCCGAACTTGGTACACAAACCATACATGGTCATCTGAACCACCGACATGTAGTATCACCCGAACTTGGTACACAAACCATACATGGTCATCTGAACCACCGACCTGTAGTATCACCCGAACTTGGTACACAAACCATACATGGTCATCTGAACCACCGACATGTAGTTAGTATCACCCGAACTTGGTACACAAACCATACATGGTCATCTGAACCACCAACATGTAGTAAGTATAATCCCAACTAAGTAAACAAACCATACATGGTCATCTGAACCACCAACATGTAGTAAGTATCACCCGAACTTCCGAACAAGTTGACCGCTCCAGATGTGTTTTTGCATTTATGCCATTTCACCTACTTTTTCCAACGATAGCTACATAATGTAAGGGCTTGCATGTAAAAAAAGTCGGTTTTCGACTGCGATTCCTCTGCCGAATGTTAAAGGCAACATCGTTATAAAGCATGGGTTATCATATACCACAAGAAATGGACATCTGATGATCAACTTATGAGGGGTACACAATGTGGTTATCATTGACAAAAGTAAGTGAAAAAAAATAAGCAAACATACCTGTTCCGTCATTGGCGTTGCCATCTTGTCCGGATATAGGATCGTAGACATTGGTCACGTGATGCCTCTGTCTGTTAAAAATATGTAATATAATCAGATAAAAAATATGTATGTGAAATCCGAAAAGAATCGCTGAGAGTGAAAGTGGTATATTTGAAATATATTGATAAAGAAACGACATATTCGAATTAAAACGCTTTGTTCAAACGGCTTTAAACGTGTTCATAGTGGCAATTTGTAATGACTTCCATGGGTAAGATATGCAATAACATGCCCCTTTTCTGCTGTGTATGGGGATTATGCCTAGTGCGCAGGTTCAGCCCTTGCCAAAACGTTTCCTAAAGTCTTCTGCTGTAGATGTGTAAAAAGCCAAATTTAGACAGTCAAGTGTTTTAATGTAAAGTCATAACTAAGTCATTTTATCATTTTCATCTTTAGAAAACCTTTCCGACGTGTTGATCAAAATATAGCTGTTGTATGCTGACGACTACTATGAAATGTAAATCAACCAAAGACGATATTTTTGTCTCAATCAATCGCCAAGACTTGACCGAGGAATGATACTCTACAACATCACGTTAAGTTATTTTTATATTGTTCTGTTAGCACACTGTCATAGTTTTATCATTATATCTATTCACTTACAGCATGTATATTACCAAGCGCACCTGATAACGGCAGTGTTACCCAGTCTAGTGACGGATCTACGGTCACCTACTCGTGTAATGTTGGCTTTGTGCTGAATGGTAACGAAAACAGAACCTGCCAATCGGCTTCCAACTCCTGGACAGGAAGTGACCCAACATGTGGTATGTCGAAGTAATTGCTTTATGAGTAAATACAATCAGCATATTGAGTTAAAAAAGAATGATCTTTTGTTCTCACAAATGTTGCGTTAGATAACAAAACCGGTGTGTCGGATGATTTCTATTAATTCCATTATAAAATGTTAATGTGTTTCTTGGTAGTAAATCGATAAAAAACATTTGAGCCGATTTGAATAAAAGATTCTTGATCGAACTATGAGCCAACCGAAAACAAATATATTTCTTCTTGAAACTTTGTTGACGGGATGTTTAACCATTTGAACTGAACAAAGTTTACACCCGTGACCATATATCACTATATATAAATCAACCACGTTAACTAGAGATAAATCAGCTAATCTTTATCAAACGAGGTTACCCGAACCAAAAGTCATTGCATACGGATTCTCCCGAGTAATCTCAAGTTAACTTTGATGAACTATAACATTATATGTTTATATGTTTCTTATACCACAGACCCCTGTGATAGCTTTAGTTCGGTAGATGGTTTAACGTGGGTGCTGACAATTGATGGACCAACATCACGTGCAGACTTCACGTGCTCGACAAACTACACGCTCGTTGGTTCTACAGTCAGCACGTGCTTGACAACCGGTAGTTGGAGTACTTCTGTACCAACTTGTGGTAAGCATTGGCCGGACATAAAAAAACATCTTATTCTGCGTGGTCAAATTCAACAAAATGTATTTTTGTGTAGGTCTAGAGAAACATTTGTAGTTTGCCCACTGTAAAACATAACGGCTCTGTTATATACATTTAAATCTGCTGAAATGCACGTCAAACATAATTTTGAAAGTACATTTATCAAGCACAGCGAAACGGCATTGTATGTGCAAAGTTAAAACAACATTCAGCAGTATTAGTTCATATATTGGCCTTTTACTATTTTCCAACATACCTGTTTAATCCTTTGGTGTTCAGTAAAGTTAAACAGTACCTGTTTAATCCTTTGGTGTTCAGTAAAGCTAAACAGTTTGTCTTCAAATTGGAGTATGATTTTCGTTTTCAGTTAACTTCTCTGATATAGGATAAAGAAACGGAAAGAACGTTGAGAATACTCCAGGAAAGTAACGTAAAAAAACCTACCTACTATGGGCGCACCAATTTGAAGAAACTTTAACGTATTTGATCCTTTTCCGACAGTCTCATAATTTCATCCACAGTGATTTGCGACTCCATAACAAGTCCCACCAGTGGAGCTGCTGTATTTTCCACAGACGGGTTCTCCTCTTCTGTGTCATTTAGTTGTGTGAACGGGTACCATCTGATTGGTGAAACAAGTCTAACATGCGACGAAAGTGGCAATTGGAACGGTTCAAGTCCTGTGTGTGGTACGTTCTCGCCATTTTCTTTTTTCTGTATAAACCACGTAAACGCTTTATATGTTTTCAACCCATTACCGAACGTAAGGCGACTCTGGAAAACATTGTGGGAAAAGGAGAAATTGCTCTTAGTGCCCTATCAGAAGATTATTTTTCAGTTTTCATCACATTTTGAATTTGTCCTCTGCAAATTATTCCAATTTGGGACGGACGGATATATGGCGATTGTTAAAAGGTTCAGCAAAAACATTCTACCACCAGTCTGACACATCTGAGTAGACGTGTCTCGAAAAAGACTTCGTGATAGCCATATTGTTTTTCAAACACCATTTTGCGTTCGAAATAATTTTGATGTACCAAATAGTCTTATCTATGGTTGAAAAGATTGAATCAGCGTTTTGCAATGCTTTGAATTCGTATGTGCATTATCTTCGAATCTAATAAACGAGTCGTGATCTACAGATAAAGAAAGGACAAACTTCCCATTCCATTCTGTTGTACGATCATATTAATACACAAAATTAGTATTTTCCACAGAGCGTAGTGTTTTGCAGACAAACGGCTTAGAAAACATCATCAACTAAAACATTTTTGAGACAATATTAGAAAAATAAGTCGAATTGAAGACATTTTGTTGCAAAGCCATTGCGCCCATTATAAGGATGACATGTTTGAAGATTATTTAATCGAGTTTGAAGAAAACCATGTCCCTTTAACCATTTAAATGCTTGTTTTTTTTCTAAAAATAGGTTTTTCTGTCGCCTTCTTTCAAATTTATTTTTATACCTGTGTTTCCTTTTGAGAAAAGATACAATATACTCAGAGTAGCAAACAGGTTAGATCATAGGCCAGCGGCCATTTCACTTGGCGGCTGGCCTGGATCTAAACTGTTTGCATATTCATGAAGTCGGTTCTAGCACTATAAGGTTTAAGATAATACCATTAAAAACTGACCTTCTTATTTCCAGAGTGCGATACGCCTGTCGCACCAGCCAATGGAAACGTATCGTCGACCGGCACAATAGCGACCTATACGTGTACTACGGGCTATACATTGACGGGGGAAAGTCATCAAACGTGTGGTACCGATGGTACAGGTTGGTCGGGAACTACGCCATCATGTGGTACGTCGTCTCCCTCTATATCAGGCTTGTTTAAATATAGTCAGCTTATTTCTCTATATATGATTTAATGACCGGTCATTTTGATAAATAGGTCAAAGCATCCCCATAAATATCAGACTTAATGATTATATTCAACGTATTTTCCTATATATGATTAAATGACCGGTTATTTTGATAAATGGGTCAAAGCGTTTCCCATGAAATATTTCAATTTTATCAAAGACTACTATAAGTCAGAAAAATGCTTGTATCCCTTTTTCCCTGATAAAAGAAGCTTAAGCTATGGTAAGTATACATGTATGTGTGTACCTTGCACAAACCAGTCTAATCGATGGTAATTCAACAAAACATGAAATATTAGAGACGGCAATTTAACATTAAATTTAACCGGTCGAATGAATGATTGGAGTAACTGCGAACGATGGTTCATCTCAAAAGTTCGTTTGTATGTACGGACACAAAGAGAAGGATCAGTAAACCGGAAAAAAGAAGTGCGAAAAAACAAAAGAATAAGCAATACATCTTGTAAGTTCTGTTTTATCGTTAGCACAATATGTGTTAGATCTCGTCCACACATAAACAGAAACTCATGATAAATTCCGCAAAATGTTTTCCACTACTATGGGCAAGAATGGCAAACCAAGTATTATTCTTACAAGGGTCCATTTTAAGATCCCTGTACTAATCTAATAGTCTATTCTGTTTGTGCATTTTTCCATAAGAAACCTGTCAAACACTTTCCAATCCGGTCGGAGGGTTCGTCAACTTATCTACCAGTGAGCTAGTCACCATCGCCACCTACTCATGTATAGCCGGATATACGATTAGCGGGGATCGGACATCATACTGTCAACAAGATGGGTCATGGAACGTCTCCGAGCCAACGTGTGGTACTGTTTTTACCATTTCCATTTACTAGTCCAATCTCCTATGCAGAGTTATCGTCCCCTCACGGATTCTGATACTAGTCCTGACGTACACGCTTCACCCATGCTTTATGAATATATTTTGTAACCTATAAACATGTTTATTAATGTTTAATGCTGAATATAATTATGTTATGTTATGTTATGTAAAATAAGTATCGTGGTCTTTTTTGTTTTGAGTACGATCCGAGCTAATCTAATATATATTATCTAATAAACTATTGTCATTGGCATTGTCAAATAGATCAGTTGAGAAGATATTTCCATGTGACCTGCGTTCGAATAAAGACCAACAACAACCAACAACAACAAACACGTTTTGAACTATCTTTATTGAAAAGGGCGAACTTTGTGTTATAGACATATGTGAAAGTAATTACTATTAACGTTGTCGTAATGTGTTCATCCAAGTGTACAGCAAACATACCACACTAAAGAGTCTGTTTCGTCAAAATCGCTTTACCTACACATGGAGTAAGACATATGGTTGATAGATAGGGCCCTACTGGTTTTCATCCTTTGAATTACCATGTGTTTAACAAATCTATATTTTAGTCTTATGCGCCAGTCTGGCAGACCCGGCCAGTGGAAATGTTACTGTATCTACAGACGGTGTGACAAGTCGGGCAGTCTACGCATGCGCAGTAAACTATACGCTTATAGGAGATTCCACAAGCACATGCGATACTGCGGGTTCCTGGTCAACTACAACACCAACGTGTCGTGAGTTTTGATAAATGTTTTCTACCGTAACGACAGCGGATTTTTTTTTATGGGCCTAAATCTGTTTAACAACCCACCTTAACCTTTATAGCGCTGGAACTGACTTCATGCTTATGCAAACAGGTTAGATACAGGCCAGCCGCTGATCCACTCAGCGGCTGGCCTGTGGTCTAACCTATTTGCAACTCCATCTATGGTGTCCTTCCTCAACAAGATTAAGCAGATAGTTAAAGTTTTGGAAAGCAGACGATACAAAAATCTCTTTTTAGAAAATTCATTCAGCATTCTAACGGCATATGTTTTGTCCTTTTATACGTCTTCCTTTCGAAGCTATAATCAATACTTATAGTGTTAAAGACGGGTTCAGGGACTTAAGGTAACAGGCAATGTCTTTTTATGATATATAGCTGTCTAGAACTGTTTCTTTAAATTCTCTTTAACTGCTTTCCTTTTTGTTAAAATGTGTTTCCCTGAAACAATATGGTTAATTTAGTCAAATGAAGATTGAGGTTCAAGCGGAGTTTTGTGTTTGTTGATTGCATTCCACTAAACATAAAGGACATTGCGCTTTGTTTATCTTTCACTTCATTGCGATCATTGCAGTCTGTGATCACGTGACTATTCCAACCAATGGGAACGTCGTTTACAATGCAGACAACACGACGGCGTACTATTCCTGTACAGTCGGGTATTCCTTGAGCGGATCGTCAGTGCGTACTTGTGGTACGGATGGGTCTGGCTGGTCGGGGGCAGACAGAACGTGCGGTAAGCAATACGTACTGTTGTATAATAAATACGTAATGAGAGGTTCTCTCTTGTGTTATTGTCGCTATAATTGCAAGGATAGCAATTATGTTAGATAATTGCAACTCATCATAAAGACGGACACATCGTTACTTATCCTGAAAATCTGACAGAGAACAATAAATATCGCCTATTCAATAAGCATCACAGCACCTCAATTTTCATTAAGTATGTTGACCACTTACGCACAAGAACACAGCATTGCCTACCCACACTAAGACTACACTACAAATCTAAGAAAACGGAGGAATCATTTCGAATATATATGTTTGTGTTTGATGTTTGTACCAGAATGTTATTATTTCATTTACAGTACATATTAAGAGATCCCGGTACACATTAAGAGATCCCGGTACATAACAAGAGATCCCGGTACATATTAAGAGATCCCGGTACATATTAAGAGATCCCGGTACATATTAAGAGATCCCGTTACATATTAAGAGATCCCGGTACATATTAAGAGATCCATATACTGTATGGTATTTGCTGTATGAAAAGGGAGTGGATATCTACACCAGTATCTCACGTTAGCCGACTTAGCATGACTTGCTGTAAATTCAAGTATTACGACAGTAATGTGTTTTTGTGTTTCAAACGGTTAGGACAAACAAATAGTCTCTTATTTCTATTAGATGCATGTACAAGGAATGCACCTAAATCAGCTCCAATCAAATCAGATATACCATATGTATTTACAGAGTTGTGCTCTGTACTCACCAGTGTGACAGGAGGTGGTTATAGTCTCTCTACCAACACTATCAACAGTTTCGCAGACTTTACATGTGATGTGGGATACACTATCAATGGTAACTCTCGACTGACGTGTCAACAAGATGGATCCTGGGATACTGTACAACCAACGTGTGGTGAGTCAGGGTGTTGGGTTTACTAATGTTGAAACTGTTTTGGTATACTCATCACAGGTAATTAAGTATGTTCACGACTGCATTTGTTGATTCTACTAAAAAAATCTTTAATAAAGCTCATACCAACATGAAGCGATACCAGTAAACATTTTCTAATCAAGGCAATTATCTAATATGAACAAAGGCATTACCTCTAGACCGCTCTCTCAACTCATTGTTATGGATTTTGCATGAAACTTGCATACTGAATATGCTTTTCAATCTAAATTCAAAGTACAACTTTGTGGAAATAAAAGAATTAGCTTACTAAGGGGAGCAAATACTCATTTTATCACAGAGCTGTCATCTTTGTCACATTTAGATAGGTCTCAGTAAAAGGGCAAGTCTCCTGGTAGACTTTTTTGATGGACTATGTTCTATATGGGTATTAGTTAACCCTTTCCCAAACAGTAACGACATTTGACGACTTTGTTGCAGACTACTTTAGAAAACATTGTGGGAAAAGGAGAAATTGTTCGTAACGAGCAAGTCTTCCTTTTCCCACAAGGTTTTCTGCTCTTTCCGAATAATATTGTTCAATTTCATCACATTTTGAAATATCGTCTGCAAACTCTGTCAATTTGTTTTTTGGGAAAGGTTAAAGCTTGCTTGGGCTGTGTATGAGGGCCTTTCATCAATAATGAGTCATTCATCATGTAAGGACAAACTACTCATGCAGTGACAGAACCACCAAACTATAATTTTTGAACCACAAGTCTGTTCTGCTTGAAATCATAGAATTTTCTTCACAAAATCATGTGTTGTAGGTACTGGTTTAAATCATCATGAGAAAAAAACAACATGTCATTTAATAATGAAGAAATGTCAGTTGGATTAATAGTTTCAGATGATGTTCAACAACATACTCATCTACATGCTTTGGGACTTACCAAATTACATCAAATAGAAAGCCAATCAGGTCTTTGTTTGAATGGTTCTTTATTGTTCAATATAGATAAGAAAATCCCAGAGATTGCTTTGCTGATCTACAAAAGGTCATTCAATAACAACAAAAAGCTTTGTTGTAGCCAAAAGGTATTTCGTTTAACTTTAAAATAAAAAAAAATCCTTAATTTTTCATATTAATAATTCATAAACCTTTGTTAACACATGAAACACTGCTTTTTTATATGTTTTTATCTATTAAAGAACTTAGAAAAAGTTCTGTATGCAATAAATGATTAATGAAATGAAGTTAAAAGACATAAGTGATAATCAGCAGACAGCATTAGTTAATGTATTCGAATTCCTTGCTTTAACAATTTGGTTGAAAAAACAAAGTCACAGCTTAGTTTTGACACATTAGCTTCATTCTTGACATCAACAGTTCCCTGACCTTCATTGTTTGAATAGAAAAACACTTCTGAGAGTTGGAAAAATATGACAGAAACATTTGTGTTCAACTTCTTCAAATAAAAGAAATAACAAATACTCTATGATATACAAAGTAGCCATTTTCTTTTACAAAATGTTTCAAATTTAAAGCAATAACAGGTATTAATTAAAGTTTCTTTTTCCAATGAATAAAAGCAATTGTGACAAGGAAAATGTTCTCTCTGAGCCTGTTTCCCCTTGTCATAATAAGTTTCAAAATTTTGTGGTAAATCAAAGGAGAAATAATAATTCAACATTGATGTATGCAAGTTAAACTCTCATCTTTTTTCCCTTCATACTCATGCAATAATTAGAAAAGAAATTCAAGTAATGACTCAAGTTACTGTCTTCCTCTGGTCTGCTGCAGGCTTACTAAGCAGTTTTAACATAATATGATAATGCTTTTTGTCTCAATAATTTGATTGAGTTGTGTTTTTTAAGGCTTCTTGAAAGAAAGAAAAGATGAGACATGTGACAGTGTTGTCATTATAGAATATTTCATAGTCCTTCTCAATTTTTCTATATTATTGTCCTTTGATGTCCATAACATATGATATATCATTGTTAATGTTATTTTTTCTTCATGAAATAAGTCTTTTGAAAAGAAAACTAAACTTTAAGACTATTCACTGATCAAACATGAAGATTTAAGGTATCTCCTTGTAAATCTTCATCTGTTTTTTTTATTATATCCACATCACTGAATGTTCTGTTGCTGTTACACCTTCCTTACTCTGCCAGTTAGTCATCAGATTTGGCTGTTAAAAGAAGAAAAATAAAAAATTTAAATCTTTTGGCAATACTGGCCACATTAAACTGACTTATAATTTTTAATTGGTAACAATGGAAATAATTCATTCCTGATGGTGATCAATTGAAGCAGTTTACTGACAGAATAAAAAAAGAGCTGATTGGTGATAAAAAAAATCTATAGTCCAACCTGTCTTGACTTATTTTGGGTTCATTCTCATTCTAACCAAGGTTTTTGAAAAAGAAAAGAGAAAGAGTTATTTACAAATTGTGAGCAACACCAAATTCATCAACATTTCTGGATCATACAAAAATGTTCAAATTAAAGAAAAAAACAAACTTCCACATTAAAGAGAATTGCTTCTTTGCTATATTACATTAATAAGTTACCTTCAATCTTTATGACAATTATGTTTGTTTATTCAAAGGGGAGAGAAAGAATATACATGTTTAGACATATACTTACTCGTATTATAAAACAGAATCAATGTTTATGCAGGTCTGCATCTTTTCTTTAGAATGGACATAATTCCAACCATCATACATTCTGTAATATAAAGAAAAAACAACTAAGGGATCTATTACCATAAACCTTTCGGACAAAATTCTCACTTGCAAGAACAATTCAATGTTTTGGAATTATATCATCACTGGACGAAACGAATAAAATAAAATACTGCCATATAAGGTGACATACATAACCAAATACTTAAAACATAGGCGTAGGAGCGTTTTCAATATTGGGGGGGCCAACTTCAGATGAGGGCCCGTCTAAGAATAAATGTTCCTAAACTTTTTCATGGCTATTCATGCATTTACAAATTCAATAACATTATAAGAATAACAAGAAAGCGTATGAAAATGTGTATCTTAAATAAAAAAAAAAATAATAAAAGGATATGCCAGGTCTCGATCTCACGCGGAAATCAAATGCATTGATCTAAACAAAAGGTGCAGCGGCCAGACTGTCACAGCCATGCATTCAACTCGTTTTAGATTAATTTTCAAGCATTAGGTAACAATTGAAGACAATATTGAGTCTGACCCTTTAGGTAACAATTGAAGACAATATTGAGTCTGACTCCTTAGAACACGTTTTACACCACTGTTTTCGTCAATCTAGACTTCCCGGGTATTTCAGTGAGCTGAGTTTTCATTGGATAAACCAGATGTGTTTAGATTGCCATTTGCAATGATGACGTCAAAAAGATTTTTGTTATAATGCGTAACAAAAGGCGAATTGGTGTAAGATAAAGCACAAAAAAACAAAATTATTCTGCTGTTAAATTTTGTTCCTTTCATATTTCTTTTCAAATATCTTCATTTGCCATTGTGAATATTGGGGGGGGGGCAAAGTATACTCTGCCCCCCCCGTGTGGATATTGGGGGGGGGGGCTGGCCCCCAGCTCCTACGCCTATGTAAAAGGGTATTTCACTTTTGGAAAAGGAAATTCATGCTGTTATTGTTACTTAAAATATCGCCCCATAATTGAATTATTGAATTGCTATTGAATTGTCAAGAAGGTACCTTGTACTCAATTTAAAAGCTCCAACAATAACAAATAATCCATATCAGCAACTGACGAGTTGATATCGTTGCTTTATTGGTCAGCATAATAGTGTATTCCATCTACAACACGATGTATACCTAATGCTTTCTTTACACATCGCAAAAATGACATAGACCGTCTACATAAACATTAGATTATGCCTAACTGCAGGGTGTAATCACCGAATCGATAGGTGAACACTTATTTCACCGGGCAACACACATTTTCTAGCCAAGTACTGCAGGGAGCATGTACTGTAATACTAAAAATGAATGCTGTAGTTCTACTTAAAAGGAAGAAGTTTTTTCAGATGGATGTTTGTTTAGAGGAAGCATCTTCAGCGAGGCGTGACGAGGGCTCGCCTTCTCGAATTTTCTACGACGAATTTTGGTGAAAATGGTCTAATTAGATATACTGTTTTATAACGAAATGAAAGAGTACAAAAAGTTCTCTTACCTACAACCGGCGATTCGTTTTCCTTTCAAGGAGTTGAACACTGTGTCCAATTTAAAGTTTGAAGCGGTGGCGCCGATCCTGTTGTTCGTGTTTTGTTTTTCGATAGAATGGTTTATGGTTCATTCATGATTGGCGGAAATAAACTCAATGAGCGGCAATTAATTTATGTAAAACCAGTCCATTCCATAAAGCCGGAAACACCCGAAGCAAACCCGAGTTTTCTCTTTACAAGGAATGGTTCACTATTGGTAGATATATTGGTAGATAAAGGTAATGCTTGAAAATAAATTTAGATAGAACCAGTCCATTCCGTAAAGCCGGAAACACCCGAAGCAAACCCGAGCTTTCTCCTTTAGGTAAACCGGAAGCCACCTGTTTTTTTGCTAATGGTATAACCGGTGTTAACATAACTTGTTACTCGTACGTATGTTACCGTTATCCGCTCTCCGAGCGCTTCGCGCTCTGAGAGAGCGGTATTATCATCTAAATTCATAATTCTCTCCATTGACATTTTCAATAAGCACTTCACCCTTTTTTAACATTTGATTTCAAAGTATGATTTTTAATAATGCATTGCTACATTGGATAACAATTCGCGGTTTGTGTTCACTTTAATCCACTCCAATACCATTTTTGAGAGATAAGAAACTGGATGTATATGTCTTGCGAACAGGTTTTAAGTGATTCATCATCGATGGTTATTGGGTGATTAAATATTGTTTCTAATTCAAACGACCTTATTATATTCTACATGACCTATACATTCCCTTTAGCCTCCTGTGCAAGTTTATCTGCATCAGTAGGCGGAAATCTAACTTTGACAACAACCGGTACGGTTACCATGGCTACGTTTACATGCGAGGCTGGTTATACGTTGAGTGGGACGTCAACGTTAACATGTGACAGTGCGGGAACTTGGGATGCGGCATCTCCAGCCTGTGGTTAGTAAACTCTCACTGTGTTATCATGCTTTTATAGTAGATGATAAAGGTTTCTGTCTAACATTGACTTGTAGATGGTTTTGTAACAGTTCTATTGATGCGTACATTTCTAAACGCATTGACTTTTTGCATTAGGCAACGTCTTTTTCCACACTGATGTGAAATACTTTTTGCCAAATATATCAGTTAAGTTGATTATTGGATCAGATATCACACTTTAGAAATTGTTCATATAAAAATTTGGAGCAATAAGTAACTGTTTTTCTTACAATGATTTGGTGCACTAATCAGCCAATCTTAATAATTGTCGCTTAAAAAAGTTCATAGTGAAATCAACAGTGAGAAAAAAACAATACATAAAACAAATAGAAAAGAGTTAATAATGAAACGACGGCTCTGTTTTTAACAGAACAATGCGCAAGCAGAGACGCACCAACAAGCGGTACAGTTACCATAGCAACGGATGGGGAGGTATCGGTGGCAACATATGCGTGCTCCGCAGGATATACGCTGGTCGGACAATCAGTAGTCACTTGTCTTCCGGACGGAAACTGGAATTTACCGGAACCATCATGTGGTCAGTTTAGTTTAAACATAGTTTATTCAACGAGTTATACAATACAAATGAAATGAATAAGAACAAAAGCAAATGTTATAAGCTTTCCAGTACCCTTAGCGAATATGCGACGTTGTGTGTTTTTATGATGAAAAAAGGAAAATACAATAAAGGGAATTATTACAAGTTAAACATTTATCTGAAAAGACATTTTGTTTTGGAATGTTGGAATGTTGGTGTGGACTGTTTAAAGCTCGGCATGAGATATAAACCATGTTAAAAATTGAAAATGTTATAAGTTAATGGATAGGTTCGAAGACCACTCATAACACGGTGTTATAATCGATTTGACAAGTGATGTAGCACAAAGGTAGTATACGCACGTCTTGTATGGAAATCTGCCACCTGGATAACACTATAGGTCTCACCACATACTAAACGTATTGGAATTTGGTGCATTCTTAAATTTGTACTGTGAAATGCAAGGAAAAATAAAAACTACAGCTGGACATCCTTTCCATGTTAAATGAGTTACATACGTTTTTAATAAAAGGAAGATTGTACCAATTGTTTATGAGTTTATTGTTTATGTTTATCAAAAGACAACATCATCTGAAATTATGGATGTACGACCTTTGAATGTATAAGATGCATATTATTGCAGTGAGCCGAAAGCAAACCCACTCTAACGGCGTATTATCTTTGAATCTACCTAATCAGTGATACGATTTCTTTCTTTTTGTGTTGCCGAGATTATTTATAGCTTCACTTTAGTCGAATAATCAATCTCTTTATATGCTCTGTTTTGTTATACAATGTTAGATGTCGATGTTGAAGGCACAAAGTCATTGATCAGTAGAGACTGTTGTCCATCACTTCTGATCCGTAGTTTCTTTTTGTTAAAATTGTTTTACACTTTCGATCATATTTAGAATGCAATACGCCTACAACACCAACAAATGGTGACGTCACAGTATCCGGGGATACCGTCACGTTTAGCTGTGACGTAGGTTATACGATGTCCGGTCACGCGACAGGCACATGTCAGACAGACGGGTCAGGTTGGAATGTAACGACGCCATCTTGTAGTGAGTACACTAGATTATATATAAGATAATGGTACGGATCATCATGTAGTGAGTGCAACTTTATATTTATAAGTAACGTACATTGATAGCTCGATGCAATATAATGTTACCAATTACTTGATATACATCGGACGATACATTATTAATCTGGAACGGCGATTTTATGTTTGTCTATAGATTTAGTTTTTTTAAAGCCAGAGCACTGATTTTACCATTTTGCAAGTTAATCAAACAAGCATTAAACATTACTATTTCTACTATCAAAGAACGATATGTTACCGTTAGGGCTTTTCTGAACTATTTCTTTTTGTAAATATAATTCATTTGTTAGAATAACGGGGATCTTGCACTATAACGATATTTTTCAGCATCTTGCACAGCACTTTCGGCTTTATCAGGTGGAAATCTGACACTGGTCTCTGATGGAGTAACGACGCAGGCTGTTTATACTTGTGACATTGGTTCGAGTCTTAGCGGGACACAAACTGCCAGTTGTAACGAGACAGGTGATTGGGCAGCCTCTCAACCTGAATGTGGTGAGCAAATATTTCAAACGGTTAAGCGATTATGAGCTCTTTCTTTTAGGTGGACTTTCTGTAATGCAACTGATTAACATATGACACAGAATCTAGAGATATTGATCAAAGTTATAAGAACTTGTTTCACAATCGATGTAAAATCGATAAATTTAAACTAAACTTAATTTAACTAGGCAATGCGTTAAACACTTAATACAAAACTAATTATTTTGATGTAAACTTGTATGGTGCAGTTGATGTATTTAGTCATAAGCTTAATGTCGTTCCACTTCAAGTTTGACTTTGTCCTTTCTTTCCTTTGACACTATCTTTCCCCTTGTATAAAAGTGTGTCAGATAATACTTGAAAACCACCTGACAAAACAGAGAAGCGATTTTCTAAGTCAAATATCCTTTTCATTTGGAAACGTGGATGATTCTCGTTTTCTGGTTGGTAAACACAGATCACGTGAAAGGGTGAAATAGATGTTTTTACAGCAAAAAATATTTTTTGAAAATAAATGAAACAGATTTGTATCCAAATTTGCAATCAAAAGTGAAATAATTCATTTGAAAACTACTATTTATTTCCTGGCACACTTGTCTTTCAGATTGCTCATGGTTTTGTTTTCGCAACCATTTATTGAAATGAAACCTATGTTGAGACTTATAAGCTTGGTCGAAAGCCCTATCGACAAAGATTAAGTAGCTCATTGTGCGATGATTTGTTTCCAAACGTAATGCAATTACAATACCCTGAGCAACGTCCGTCGTATTACTCAAATAGAAACAACAAATATTTCTATCTATCTACAGTGACTTGCCCAAGTCTACCTTCGTCAGTGAGCAGCGGAAGTGTAACCATAACAACAGATGGATCTGCAACCATAGCAACATATTCGTGTGTAAATGGTTACTACGTTAAAGGTTCTTCAACGCTAACGTGTATGGCGAGTGGTGATTGGGACGTTAATCAGTCGACTTGTGGTACATTTACTTAGTATTACACATTATGACAACCAATGGAGTATGATATGAATACTATTGTGTTTATTGATTTCATCTTTTCTTTTAGCCTTATCAACTAAGATCAACACCATTTATTTCCTATATTTCTGTTATTGTCAACTGGGTCTACTTGTAACTTACACTTACGCTGGTTTGCCGGGAGAGTCAAATCATGTATTATTCTCAGTGTAAGCCAATAAGTAATAATGTTTTTCATAATATATATAGTTAAGCAAAATCGTCGTTGAACTATTCAACCAACCATATCAGTTAGTTCTGTTTAACTAAAAGAAATAAAACCTGTTGAGATAAAAACTAATAGTGTGTTTTTACATAGATACTACCATTCCATAATGGTCTTCATTAAGAACCAGAACCAAAATTCTTACATAAATCTTTAAGGTTTAATTATTTAGGGACGAGCAGTCTCAACTGCCATATGGAATTAGAGATGTCTCATTGATAAATCATTTCATCATACGAACAGATTATCTTTATGTTAGAACTCGCCTTGCAGTGTCCATGCACACTGTTGAGTCGCAATGACGATACTCAAACTGGTCTTGATATTTCAGCAACGTCAATCAATTCAGCGATTTTAATGCGGTATGTGTGTCGATGTGCAACGAGACAATGATGAGTTGAAATCTTATTACCGCGGTGTCTATTTTCAGCATGCGACCCATTATCAGCTCCATCTAGCGGGTCTGTTACTATATCCGACGACGGCCTCACAGCAACATACGGTTGTGATGTAGGGTACACAATAACTGGTGACGTCAACATAAGTTGTGCAACCGATGGTAGCGGCTGGACTGTTGTGGAGCCAACATGCAGTAAGTAGTTAATTCTATTTGTTATGACACCTTATGGCTGCATTGTTTTGATATCACCTACTAGGAAACAAATTATTCATCTTTTATGATGCAAACTGTTAGACAAACTTCCTTTTCTTTTTTCCTTTTTATGTGTCATCGGTGACGTAATTTTTCAAATATTTACATTTGAAAATGACATTATTTGATTTCCGGTGATATTTTAGAGAGCTTTTATGAAAAGCTTCAACATAATATGTGAAGGTGTGTACATTCTACAGACATTATTCATTTCTGTTTTCAAGCGCAATGTGCAGCCCTGGCCGATCCAAGTGGAGGTGAAGTGACATATGTAACGACTGGTACCCAAACGAGTGCTGTCTATAATTGTAGTCTTGGCTCAACATTATCGGGAACAATCCAACAACCTACATGCCAAACTGACGGAACTTGGGATCAAAACGATTTAACATGTGGTAAAGATCTTAACACAGGCATAACCAAATCTACCCAAACACATTTATGTATATTACAACAATAATGTTTATACAGTGATGTCTCGTTAATCCGAACACGTCCGTTCCCAACAAAATGTCCGGTTTACCGAATAATCCGGACTAATGAAGCAGAGCATGTTCTTATACGAATTAAGACATAAACAGTATGTATGCACGTGTATACTTATAACCCTTTAGCAAACGCCAAATTGTCGACCGTCCCAAATTGAAAGAGTTTGCAGACGACATATTAAAACGTGATGAAATTCAAAGATGATCTTCTGATATGGCAGAAAACATTGTGGGAAAAGGAGAAATTGCTCGTCACGAGCAATTTCTCCTTTACCCTCAATGTTTTCAAAAGTCGTCTGCAACAAACTGGTCAAATAATTCCGTTCCCTTACAATTTAGTTCGGATTGCGAGCCATCCGGATAATCGGGGTTCGGATAAACGAGGCTTCACTGTATTTCTGAATTTGCCACTCCGATGCAATGAGGCCTTGTATTGACGGTTACAATGTATGTGCTGATTCATACCAAAAACAAAACAACCTGTAACAAAAGCATCACTCAGTGACAAAATGGGTGTTGGAGAAAACATAAAAACTCGAAAAGCTTGTATATGGACAAACGGTTTTGATATGCAGGTGTAGAAGTAGGAAATTGGTATTACGGAACAATTATTCGTGGGCATTGTAGATTTTTTTATGCACGAAAGTATTATATCATAGACATGAAGGAAGTCATTACGGCATGTGCCCGACATATTCTCGCACCTTTTATCACAGAAACTTGTAATCCAAAATATCATCAATATACAGAGCGCTGTAAGTGAAACCGTTTATAGCATATCAGCATATAAGGAACATGTTTAACTAATTACCAAACAATAAAAACATTTGACCAGTTTATTGCAGACGACTCTGTTAAACGTTGTGGGATGAGAAGTTACGCTTAACGAGTAATTTCTGCTTTTCCCACATTTAATTCTGCCCTATCAGAAGATTATTTTCCAATTTCATCACATTTTGAAATGTCGTCTGCAAACTCTTTCAATTTGGGACAGTCGAACATTTTGCGTTTGGTAAAGGGTTAAAGAAATATGAAGGCATTATTGTTTGGCATAGAGAAAACAAAACAAATCAACCATTTCTGTTCCAGTGACATGTCCCTCTGTGTTGACCTTGAGGAATGGTGCTGCTGTACAAACTACAGACGGTCATGTGACAATCATCACATATAGCTGTAGCACTGGATACGACCTTGTAGGGGAGGTCAATCTTACATGTCTCGATACAGGCGTGTATGACAATAACGTTCCTGAATGTTGTAAGTATCATATTTTAAACTGCAGGCAATTTATATTGATAAATATTATCATAAATCAGACTTAGGACCGATGTCTATTGCTTGTCTTTACTATTAAGGATTATACTTAATTCAAACAGAGGTATTCAACTTAATGGCGACATCAACGACGTTTCAACAGTAATCGGTAATACGTGCTGGCAACCAGGTGTTTTTGTGAAAGAAAAGAAATCAGATTTGAGGTAACAAGAACATCCGCTTTAAAGGGTTCAAAGAAGCATGGTAAATTAAACTACGTATCATATTACATTGTAGTATCGTCGTATATGTATCTTGAGTACATGAAAACTTGATTTTGTTTTGCGAATGCCAATTAGTGAAAAGGATCAACATGCCGTTAACTATTACTGTAAATCCAATTATTAATGGATTGACATTGATTTCACAGTGTTTTCCAGCAGTGTGACAATCAAATGGTAGTACTTCAGTAGAATGTCGGTATTGCGTAAGTGTAAGTCATCGGTATTAGTGCTGACTAAGGTCTTCAAGAGGAACTGGAAGATGAAGAGTTGGTCTTCAGTAAACCAAAATCGTTTTATTGCAATATATTGCAATTTACTTTTGTTAGCTGTCTTTTTATGCATGTGACACTTGTTTATATTCCTTTATCAGGACAATAACATTCTAGTAAATAAGTTTTGATGATATAAATATATTGTTGTGTTTCAACCGTTGTTCGATATTTGTTGGTTTATACGTGTGGTGTGCTTATGTTTTCTAGATTGCAGCATCCCTAGTACCCCATCTAATGGTGCGGTGACCGTATCAGCCGATCGAACTATTGCTACATACAGTTGTGATTCTGGCTACATCCTAAAGGGCGTGGTCAACAGAACATGTCAGAACGACAGTCTTGGGTGGAGTGACATTGCCCCAACATGCAGTAAGTTTGAATCCTTACAGGCATTTAACAAATCGTCATTGACACCAATAATATATACAGGACAACAACACGTGTAACACAAAAAGACATATTCTATTTATATAAAGACCGATTTAACAACTTCATATAAACTATTCCGATTTCACAAGGATGTTTAAATTTCTTTTTTAAATATGATACACTTAGGAATTCATTATAAACGCGTACTACCAATATTTCAATATTGTTAACCAATGAAACTATACGTTTGAATCAAGCATAACGCAAATCACACACATAGTAACAGTAGTGCGCAATACAGTCATCTTTCATATTCGCTGTAGATTTATACACGATTGGTCAATCAAAGACTGAGCAAAACTAAAGTTAGAATTCATCAAACGTTATTTGTTGTACACTATTATGTAGCCTTTTAAACATTTTTCAAATTAAGACACTAAATGATTTTTTTTTCAATACAATGTAACTTCAACTTTTACAAATATTAGTTGATGGAATCTTACTTTTATCTACTTCTTGTCTACATCCCTTTTAAGAATGTGTCATTTTACGCCAAAAGAGTAATTGATTCTGCTTCCTTGATTTGGGTATCTCAGTACATTGAATGAATACAGGATTGAAAGAAGGAATACTGAATAAATAACATTATTTGCAATGTCTAAACAAACAATATCGTCAAAATAATACAATGGGATTTTAGGTGTTGTTACCAGGATGACAGGAAAGACTGTATTCTTTAATTAACATCTTCATATTCTCGTTTGGTTTAGAACATTTTATATAGACGAATTTAGAAAGGTTGTTAACATCAGTTTCTGTCGTATCTAATTACCATATACATGCAATATTCCATCTAAATGAACATTCCAGACTCGTGTTCAAGTCTTACTGCGCCCTCTGGAGGAACGTTTACTCTCACTACTGACGGGTCTGTCACTACAGCCCAGTTTTCCTGTACTATCGGATACTCATTAAACGGAACTTCAAATATCAGTTGTCTTGAGGATGGAACTTGGACGAATGAAACACCTTTATGTGGTAAGTCATTTGGATTTGTCTGCGTATTCTAGGTGGAATCCCACAATAAGCTAAGGCACTCTCTTTAGATTGATATGTGTGCACACTTCCTACATGTATAGAGCATAAGACTTCATACTACTAGCTATGAAAAACGACATATAAGTAAGTAAGGCCCAACGTTCACTTTATATATATATACGAGTAGTCGGTATATCTACTAGCGGGGTGATCAGTTTCTCAATTTCGATTTTTCTTTTTTATCGATTTCGGATACACAACCCAAATAGTGATGGTAGAACACATTGTTCGTGTCGACACCATCAAGCAGATCAAAATATTACATCGCAAGTAACAACTCCCACACAGGTTCGATATGGGTCGAGTTTCAAGCAAACATGAAAACTCCCTAAACAGACTGGTTAACAGTAAAACATGAATATAAATAAACTATATGTCACGAATGACCAAACAGCTTTTTCATTCAAGCACTCGTACCTTTATAACAACCTATCAACATGGTGTCACAAATGAACTTAAAGAAAAACATTTACCACTTACCGTTGAATCGACGATTTTTCACGATGAATGAAAGAGCACTCAAAAAGGAATATGCTCGTTAACTGTTGTGAACATGAGATTGTGAAGAGAGCAAGTGTTATCTTTTTCAAAACTGCAAATAGTTACGCTTAGTTCAATCCGTATTAATATTTATGCAATGAGAACGTATATGTATTTATTGTTCCTCGATTTTATGAACATTTAAGGTAGAACCAATTTGAAAACGAAAAAGTAACTCTGGTTTGTTGTACGTATTTGTTTCAGCTATTTGCCCCAGTATGACGTCACCAGATAGTGGTAGTGTATCATTGACAACTGACGGAATCACGACATCAGCCATGTATACATGCGTTACTGGATACTATATTGTTGGTAGCCAGAACCAGACATGTGATAACAGCGGAAGTTGGAATGACGTTCCGCCAATATGCGGTACGTGTTTTTCAAAGTATTGTTGTCAACAAATGTCTTTGGTGGTGAACGGATCTAGCATAGATGTCGTTTAGCCATTGGACGATGCCTTGTTAATTCATACACATACTAGATTTATGAGTGAAAGTGAAGTATAGAACTTATATTCTTCAGTAAAGTCTAATTCTCAGAATCCGTTTCAAGTATTATTGAATTGGTGATCGAATTATTCTCGTATTTCTGTGGTTTATCAAGTTCATGTCTTTACCGGAAAAGACGTTTTTATTATGTTGAATGATTGCATCATTTGTTAATGAAGCGTTTTTGGCAACCAAGCGGTTTCAGGAAATTTACTTATGCCATTGATAATTTTATTCGAATCTTATACAAAAACAATCTTGTCAAATTTATCGTACATGTTTCAAATTTTAATTTAGGTAGAAACAGATGGTTTTCTCAATAGAAGAGTCTATTATAGCCATTACAAAACGATTTCCAATACCCTCATTATCTGTTTTAGTGTGTGACAGTTTACAAGACCCTGCTGATGGATTGGTGAATATATCCACTAACTTGACAACAGCCTCGTTCTCGTGTAATGTTGGTTACACTATCAATGGTGTTACAACACTCACCTGTGGAACCGATGGAAGCGGCTGGTCGGGAACTAGTCCAACATGTGGTAATACTCACTGCATTGAAAATATATTCTTCCCAACACTATTTTTTAGAGATATTCATCATGAGTTTGGTATGGTGATACCAGTAATAATTATGTTATCGAAGTTTTGATGAATGAGATATACCTGAGTTTATTCAAATCGCTAACATATTCCTTTGCTCAATGGCCAGAGAGCGTTTTAAAAGCTCATACAAAGAAAATGGTCCACTTTAAGTGAATGAATGGATTGTAGGGATCGAATATGCAATTTAACGACCAATTTGTTTTATTGCTATTCCAGTATTTACAATGCCTACATATATAAACCCCTCTAAAAACACATACAAGTGCTCGTTTTTATCAGAGGTGGTGAATCTGTTTTGATTTACCTTTCTTTACATACCCATTTCTTTTCTGTACGTGTCCGTATAATGGGTTATGACATGAATATCCATAAGAATTCAATTATCCATTTAAGCTGTTGACAATCTGGGTAAGAAGGACAATTGTTTTGGCCACCCTTGTTTTATAAATCCATGTCGTATTTTATTTGGTTCTATCTTTTACATTTTACCTTCTACAGTGACATGCCCAAGTATCGCTGGAACAGCAAATGGACAATACCAAACTGTGACGAATGGAACGGTATCTTCCATCGAATATACGTGCAATTCTGGCTCAACATTAAATGGGGCATCGACAATAGCTTGTCAAAGTGATGGTTCGTGGTTGGTGACAGAATCAACCTGTGGTAAGTTATAAACCTTCATACATCATTTTTCTTTGTTTGAAACACAAGAAGCCTCAGCAATGTGGCGGACAATGTATTTTGTGAACTATGTGAAGACAATTTGATAAAGGCAAGGTTGCTATGTCGTTCTCAATTTTAAGGAAACAGACACGTATGGCAAACGGAGAGTAGGCTTTCCAATTGTTATAATAAAACGAAGTATAGATAACAAAAGAATGTTAGAGACATTTACAAAAATGAAACTTGGTAGATCATTTCTACTTCTGTTGGAACTAATGTCTCTGTTATTAACCGAATCGAATTGTTTGTTTCTGAAAACCTATGTATGTTATCGTATTTTAATGTAAATACTGCTTGTAAATACCCCCAATTACATAAATCTGATTTCATTGTTGCATAAGCACACGATATGATTTGTTCAAATATCGGTAAAGTTAAAGAGAAATATAATTAGAATCGTGTTTTTATCAAACATATGTGGATTAATTAAAGTTTCATTTCAAGTTTTCGTTGAGATCAACAATAAATTGGAATGGTGGCTGTCCCCAATGATTGTGATTGGAATGCTCAGGAAGGAAGGCCATGTTTATCATTGATTATAGTTGTGAAACATTTGTGTAGGGCTTGCAATGAGGTGGACCGATATCCGTAATACATCTAACCGAAACGCTATTGAAACGGCAAAAGACATTTGTTTATAAAAAAAGAGTATTCAAATAGGGTAACACCAATAATGGCAAACTAGTTCCAGACCTAAAGTGCAATTCGTGATTCCATCGAGCTTGACTACATCCATATGTCTGCAATAATCGTATAAAATGTTTGGAACAATATGAAACCATATCAACAAACGAAACAAGGCAGACGTACACTGAAATGTATCTGCTTTTCTATCACAGTTGAGTGTCCAGCACTTACGGATATACTGAGTGGTAACGTAATAGTTACTACGGATGGTGTAACAACAGTAGTCACATACTCGTGTTCCCAAGGGTACAGTCTAATTGGGCAACCAACAAGATCTTGTCAGACTGATGGAGCTTGGTCAGACGATGTTCCCTATTGCAGTAAGTTAGACATAACGGAAACTTTGATGTGTGATATGTTTCTCTAATAGTTTGATCTAGGATGAAACATTTAATTTGTTTTATCAATTACTGAAGTTATTTACTTTATGTTTCTAAGATTGTCATGCTTAAAAGCGTTGCGAGCCAAAGCGTATGATTTATCAGCTTCGTATTCTCATATGATTTATTCAAAATAGCAATACAATCATAATTTCCATGAACTCTATGAACCCCACTGAGTGCTCTTTTTAAAACGCCATTAACCCAACCAAACAGTAACGACATTTGACCAGTTTGGTAGACGACTCTGGAAACATTGTGGGAAAAGGAGAAAGTGGTCGTAACGAGCAATTTTCCTTTTCCCACAATGTTTTCGGCTCTTTCCGAAGAATACTGTTCAATTTCATCACATTTTGAAATGTCGTCTGCAAACTCTCTTAATTTGGAACAGTCAAAAATTTGTTGTTTGGGAAAGGGTTTAAAGCGCTGTGAGCCAACCCGTTTGCTTTATTCGAAGATTTATTCAGAATAGCAATACAATCATCATGTTCATAAACTCTATGAACTCTACTAAATGTTATTTTCAAAATGTCCTTTATTGGGCTTACCTCTTTCAATACATTTATCATGTGATATGAGAAACTACTCGATGGTGTCAGATTGGGTCAAATCAAAATGCAGCCTCTTTGTATTCGTCTTCAGGCTAAGCATGGCCCTAGTTTTTATTTAAAATTAGATATGAAAACAATACACACCCCTTATAGAACACCTTTGTTTTCAGTTTGTGGTGATCCGCCAGCTATAACCAATGGTCAGGTAATAACTGACACCAATAACACTGTGGTCACATACACGTGTGATGTCTACTTTACCTTGTCCGGAATACAACAGAGGTCATGTATGCAAGACGGTAGTGGATGGAATGGAACAGAGCCAACATGTGGTCTGTATCAGAATTTCCATTTCTTTTGTTTTGTGTTCACTGCATCATGTTGGTTTCCTTTATTTTGCGATGACCGATGCCTTAGATATGAACACACGAATGGTTTGCAGAATAGATGGACTAATCAAAAGATAAAAGCCATTGGCATTAAATAAAGCAACCACAAACCTCCAATGGAAATCTCAAACTCTTTGTTTTTTATAAGGATATGCCTTTGAAAAGGGCCTTGTAAAATCTATCTATTTAGCCATCATTTCGTAGATTATTTTATTGAAGCTGAATATTATTTACGAATGGTTTGATCTATATTGGTTGATCACATGTAACTCAATAGAAGACAATCAGATATGCCAATGGTTATCGACTTATATCTGAACCTATGTTTCTTACTAAGTATGTACCCATGTTCAAAGTTCGTCTATTCAATTTGATGCTCATCACTTTCCAAAGCCTTACAATAAAAAGGACAGTCATTGCATAGATCGATGATCCTCAAAGCAATATGCTCTCGAAGCAAACTCCTTTATTTGAAATAAACACACAAATTCGAATTCGAGAATTTAAATTTTCATAATTTGACTTTTTGTTAAACTACTGTGTACAGTACAAATTTAATTTCCGTTATGATGAAGTCATGAATAATTTGTTTTCGAGCATGATATGGTGTTGAACAGTGTACTTCAACACTCTTTCTTATGTCATTGTGCGATATCAAATGCAAGACTTGGTCAGGCTCTATTTTACTACTGTGTATAAGAGAACAATTTTGGTTTATTTATTGTTTCAGTTGGTTGTCCTGTATTAGTTGCCCCAGTAAATGGCACTATGAACGTGACGTCAAACGGTGATGAAACAGTCGCCATATTTGAGTGCGACCTTGGTACAACCTTACAAGGCCAATCAACCAGTACTTGTGGTACATCCGGTCAGTGGAACAACCCAGTCCCTCAGTGTGGTAGGTAACATGTGTAATGTGTCATGAGAAAATTATTGTGTGGATGGCTTCCCATATAGAGTCATCCAACTATATCGCAGTGGTCAGTGCTCCCATCTATGATCCTGGCTTTGTTTTCCACCAGTACTGTATATCATCACTTCGAAACTGTTAACTGCTTTTCCGCATCGCAAGCTTACTCAGTATTTAGAAACAAGTCCGGCTGATCGCATTTATTTTACTGACCATCGTAAAATATGTTGGTCTCAAACTCAGGGGTCCTGTTTTTCAAGTCAGACACGATATTACATACAAACCATTATACTGTGTAACGTTATGAAACAATGGTGGTGTTGTTTCATTGGCTTCCATACAAAGAATACTTTTTCAAAAGACAAGCTAGGATAAAATTAGTATGTGACCCTTATTTCAATGTTTGCTTTTATATATATTTGTTGGAGAATAGTCGTTTATACAACAGCATGGCAACATTGATGAACACCGACTCTGTGCATCGGAGATGAAAAAGATTTACATATTTTCAAAATCGATAAAGATTCTTTATTGTTACATAAGGCCATAGGCCCATCAGTACACACGGTTCACGTTCAAGAGACAAACCAGATATACGAATATGAAAGAGAACCATGCTTATGGGCCAGAAACCTTCTTTATACAGCCTTTATCTCCCTTTTCCTTATTTTCATTTTTTGAGAAAAATTTTTTTTTGAAGAAACATATTTGAAAGAAGAATGGATTCCTTTACAGTTTCCTGTGGATCGCCTCCAGCAATAGACAGCGGAAGTTACAGCGTATCATCCAACGGGACCACGACGACAGTAACATATACATGCACTAATACGTACCGACTCGCAGGAAGTGCAGATGTGGTGTGTCTACCGGATGCAGCATGGGACGTGGCATTTCCAAGTTGCTGTAAGTGTAGTCAATAATCATGTATTTAGATTATTCTCTGGTATGAATAATAAAATCCCATCCTTGTGCAGTCGAAAAAATTCTCTATTTCTCGCAACGCGTTCCATTATCCAGGATAAAATATACGGTTTATATAGAGAATAGATGGTTGGTGTCGTGAATCGGAAATGTTATCGGGCAAGGCGTAGGAATATTATCCGGTGAGCCGAAGGCGAAACGGATAATATTCCGATGCCGAGCCCGATAACTTTTCCTATTCAAAGACACCAATCATCTATTCTATTTATCCTGTTACGTCCATGGACTATTATTAACAAACAAACTGAAAACAAAATACAAAACAAAGGAAACAAAAGACAGAAAACTAGTAGAGAATGCTGCACACATGACGTCATATGCCATGGCGTATATATGACGTCATTATTTCGCACGTGAATGTGTGATATATGGTTAGTGCCGGATATCACAAATGTTATACGGCACCTAGTTATCGGTCCCAAAATGACACTAGTGACAGGATAAAGTGTATTTTGGTTAAATCTATACATGAGAGAATGTCCGGAAGGGGTATTTTGGTCGTTCAGACTTTTTATTATTTACAAGTTACGAATTCTAGACAATGTAACAAACCCGACGCTCATTTCCGGAAAGTGATAAACTAAACATGTATTTAGATAAAATCCATTACATAAACATTTGAATTATTGTACAGCCAGATACGTCACATTTTTTTCAGAAGTACATTTTAATCATGCGCAGTCATCCTAAATGCTTTACATTGTAATTGGTAAATATGTTATTTGAAATGTCGCGAATATCGTTTATGTTGGATGAGTAATGAGTTGTGATAACATTTTTCGTTATCGATGTTAAAATGTTCTTTTTCACAACTGAACTATGAATATAGGAACACGTCAACGTATATATTTATATCACACACACGCACACGCACAAATGTTAACATATAAATTATTTTATTGTCAGTGTGTGAAGACCCAGTTGTACCTACTGGCGGATCAATAACTTCAGATGGCGTCAGCGTGACATACAGTTGTGACGTAGGATACACGTTAGACGGAGATACGTCGCGTACGTGTGGTGATAGCGGAAGTGGTTGGAGCGGTTCGGATCCTACATGTGGTAAGTTCGGTTGCAGCTTACTCTTAAGAGTGTTTTTTGGTAACAAAATCCATTAACTAAAATGATGAATATCAGTTTGTAAAGAATGAAAATGATGTATTCGGGTTGCTAATGAAATAAAAATAAATCCCGGTTATTCATCCTACCAGACCGTTGCCTAATATCAGAAAATACATATTTCGAATAATGAAACAACCAATATTTACCATGGATAACTTGTTTATATTCCATCACCAAACATGTATGACGTCTTGTTTATTTGTTAGTTTGTTTGATTGCTCCCGATAAATAGTAAATGTATTCCGGAGTAAAGCATTAAAACGTTTATGTGATTTCTTTAAAATCCTGTTACATTTTCTAAAAAAATAATGTGTGTTTTTGTTGAAACTTCAGCCATGGTTGTTATGCAATTTCTTATGTTTACAGCACCGTGTCAAACTCTCGGTGTTCCCCAGAACGGAAGCTACGTCCCCAGCTCGAATGGTTCCACAACAACAGCATCTTTTCAATGTGAACAGGGGACCACTTTGGACGGCTCGAGCACACTGGTGTGCCTCTCGGACGGTTCCTGGGACGCAACCAGTCCAACATGTGGTAATGGGGCTTTTATATGACAATACAGTTTTAACAAGCGTTGTGCTTTAAGAAAGAAATGCAAATGAATAAAAGGAAAGTCTTTATATGTTTTCATTGTCGACAATATTGAAGTATCAGATTAAAACCTAAGTAATATCGTGAAAATGTGATCAATTTAAAGATTCAGTTGAATATGAGCACCTTTTATCAAGAGAGCGACAGACATTGTTTAGCAATCGTATATTGTCCTTGCTTTCTCAGGGGTTTTTTTCCGAATTGATTATGGACGACACATAGATAGATTCTAGAAACAGTTCAACACTCATCTAGTGCTCAACTTTTAACGGAACATATACAAAGGTTGACCTCTACTTTATTGTTCATGTTAGGTTATTCGTCCGGAATCGTTATTAAAAAAATATCAGTTAACGGGAAATACAACTTATGAAGAAGATAATAACGTTGTTTTTTTTATCGAAACATTAACATTCAATACTTAAAATCAAAATAAAAACAATATTATCAAGCTTTTTCGTGTACATTGGGTGAGCAATGTATTATTACTTTAAATCTTCGGATTGAAATGTCGGGTTAATTTCAATGACATCAATGGATGCTAATTGGTGTTTTCATTAACTGTCAGTCAATGAGTATTTTTCATATGAGTTGGTTAGAGCGCATTTTCGAATCCGAAGATTTTCTATGAAAAATGTATTTGAAGATGAAAAGTAGAACAGTCTTTCATTGTTCTTTAACCTGTATAATGCTTGAACCGACTTCATGCTTATGCAAACAACTTAGATCCAGGCCAGCTGCCAAGTAAATTGGCGGCTTGCATGTGATCTAACCTGTAAGCTACTCTGAGTATCTTTCTTCAGCAGAATTAGCAGATATTTAAGGTTTTGGAAACCAGACGACACAAAAAACGGTTTGAAGAAAATTACCCTGCATTCTAAGAGATAAACAACACACATGTTTTGTACATTTTAGTAACCTGCGAGTCTATCTCAGAACCTTCGAACGGTGCCTACACTTTCACAACGGATGGCGTAACTACTTCCGTTCAACTTCAGTGTGATACCGGATATGACGTTACCGGTACAGCATCTGTCACATGTCAAAGCGACGGGACTTGGAATTTCCAACAGACATCGACTTGTGGTGAGCATTCACATACGTTTTAAAGAAACATTGAACCAGGAGTTGACGAATACTATTTAGGAATGAGTTTGATTCTTTTTCTAGTAGGACCCAATTATTGTTTACAGGGTATCGAAATAGATCACCAGTTGGCTATAAGATGTCATTGCCATCTGTTCCTCCATTAATCAACAGCCCTAAATTTTCAATTCGCGTAACAAAACTTTTGATAACGCGAATGGAAAATCAGCGACCCAAATCATTTATTTCCAAGCCATTTTGGAACAAATATATCAAAATGTTCAGATTGTAATAATACTTTGTTTTTTAAATTATCATTATCATTTGAACTTGTAGAAAAGACGGCGACTTCCCAAGACAACACCGACTCCTTGTTACCAGTCCTGATGGGAGTGAGCATAGCGTCCGGAATAATCATCCTCGTCTTGTCCGTCCTGCTAGCCAGATTTGTGTACCTGTACTTCCGAGGACATAACATACACAGTTATACACCGAGGCCTTCTGTTACAGGTAACATTACGATTAGCATCATCAATCTGTACTCAATAGCTGTTTGATATGGTCTACTTTAACTTGCAGTGCTCCTTAGACCCCACGGATTATCTACCTGTTTGGACCAGAAGTGGGGTTCTTTCAGTCTTTATGCGATAACAATATTTGAAAGAGACATAGAAAGAAGGCATGTCTGCCCAGAAGGCATGTCCGCTCATTTTCTCGTTATCAAGACGGATATACAACAGTCTGTCGATGCGCAAATTTGCAAAAGAAATGCTGCTTTAATAATCTATTAGTTCAGTTTCTCAGGTTTCACTTAAACACATAAACAAAACCGATAAAAATCAGTAGGCCTGATTGTACTGTGCAGCTTGTGCGTAACTTCCTAAAGCTTCATGGTGCTATTTGCGTTTCATTGTGTTAGGTTTGTCAGGTTGTTGGCTCACTATTGTACTATCCTATACGTGCTTATGTGAAACAACTTTACTCTTGAATTACTATATTTGCATGTATTTTTTCGTTCTTTCAGACTTTAACGAGATCAAGAGCGGAAAGATCAGTCATTACGATGAGACAGCCAACGAGGAACCCTTCAAAATCCCACTGGTCAAACTAAGCCCTGCCAGCGCCCCAATGGGTCATCAGCACCATGTGCTGGACAGGGCCTCGACTTCCCTGTCCCGATCCCCGGCCCCTCGGGATCACGAGAGCGCGGTATTCGATAAGGGGCCAACATCTAGCAGTCCAGCACCGTCTATGACATCATTCACACCGAGGAGCATCAGTAGCGTTTCGACAGTGAGTCTGAATCATTTCATGTTGCCGTCCATCAAGTCCCCCTTCAAGCCGGTACAGAAAGCACCCAGGTTGGTATCAGAGGGTACCGATATGGGAGGGGCCGCTCCCTTGCCCAACCCCAAGAAGCCGCTACCCAAGGTGTTTAAGGTACCGAAAAAGGGTTTGGCCCCGAGTGCGTCGCCAGGTCCCGCCCGATCTACGACCCCCGTTAAACATATCCTGAGTGTTGTTGATTCGGATGATACCCCCAGACTACGAGCCCAGACGCCCGTAGGGGATTAACCCATTACCAAACAATAACGAAAGTTGACCACTTTGTTGCAGACGAAGTTAGAAAACATTGTGCGAAAACGAAAAATTGCTCGTAACGAGCAATTATTCCTTTTCCCACAATGTTTTCTGCCCCTTCAGAAGATTATTTTTCTTTTTCATAACATTTTGAAAACTGCAAACTCTTTCAATTTGGGACAGTTCTAAATTTGGCGTTTGGTTAAGAGTTAAAACAATCCTTTATTTTGTTTGGTGTGAATGATGTAAATTGAAATCCATAGCAGATGACACTTGCACGTATGAAAATAAACATAGTATAGTCAGTCATAAACTGGACAAGAAACTTTACGATAACATTACAAATTGTTCATTTTGTAAACTTTCTCTGTTGTTCATAATTGTGTTGTATGTCCCCTACTACTTGAGACCAATTGTTTTGTTCTAGCTTCTTTCACATGTTTAAATGTATAACTCTATTTTACTTATGTCTATTTATGTAGTAGCCGATGGCCGTATGATACAATAAATATTGTGTTGAATTGACAGGAATGTGTTGTGTGTATATGAAGGCATGGTTAAAGACATATGGGCTGCTAATGTCAATACTTATTTGAATAATCTTGTGAACGTAATTCACAGACGGATATCAGGTTTGCCTTTGATTATCCCTTTTTGTATTTGCCTTTTAACAGTTTATCAAAACCTTTAGTGTTCTATGTGCTTCCTTTGAAAACCAAAGAATTGTTCTTGACGGATTCTGAAAGCGATTCTTGAATCTTTTCAAAGCGTAAGGGACAGAATGCGACGCGAGAAGTCAATGTGTATCTAATGCAAAGCACAGACTTTACATCTTGTCGCATGTGTGTGGGAAACAACGCGTTAAACATAACTAGTTGGTGGAATGATACTTCATTCGATCTACACAGTTACCAGAAATCCCCGCTGCATACATGTTACCCACCCCTTAAAATGGATAACAACCGGAAATCCCTAACATACTTTTGCAAAGCCCGTCATATTTTATAAATTGTTCAACACCCAGGACACATCCAACTTACTTAACGCAAGTTTTCAAGATCTGTAATACATTTTTTACAAGCCGGCAACATAAGACTTTGTAAGACAATATCAGAAAAAATGCGAAGAGCTCTACACATGCTCAGAATTAAACATCTCGGAAATAGTTATGCCTAAAAAACAAGAGGTATGTCTTTCAATAGCAAATTGACTATCATTGAAATATTACACATTTATACATGAACATATTCATGTTTTATCTGCCTTGCATGGCACGGATGCAGGAAAGGATACAAAGAAATATGTATGTGATACATAGAAGAAACCAACAAACACGGTATAAAATTGAAAATATACGTTTATTGATGGAGCAGATATTTTCATATAATGGTAGGTAAAATTGTTTCTCGCTTAAAGAAAAATTATCACAACGATGATTAGAACAACCTCCCAGAATCCGACACCGGGCTCTGCTGGTTTCTTTGTAGTGTTCGCTTTGGCAAGGGCCTGAGTGGTTTCTAAAATTTGACACAGAGATATTTTTTAATTTCATGGTGCGCTTCTGAGACGTTGCATTATTTTGATGCATTTCACACTTTCAAAATTTTAGTGTAAATGAGCCATAGTATGGCTATAACGAGGTAAATCAACGTAGGGTTTATCTTTAAAAGTCATTCCGATCCTTCATTAGCTGGTAAAGCTGTATCATATAAATCATTGAATCGTTATGTTGTTTTTTGGCTAAAAACAGTGTAATGTAATGAGGTCGTCACTTTAACCCTTTCCCAAACAACAATTTTTCGACTGTCCCAAATTGAAAGAGTTTCCAGACGACATTTCAAAATGTGATGAAATTGGAAAATAATCTTCTGATAGGGCAGAAAACATTGTGGGTAAAGAAGAAATTGCTCGTTACAAGCAATTTCTCCTTTTCCCACAATGTTTTCTAAAGTCGTCTGCAACAAAGTGGTCAACGAGGGCGAACATCGAGCAATGTAACGTGTGAGGAGATTAAATGGAGATAGGTTTTCGTAGACAGTACAATGTCAGGTTCCACACCAACGATTGCGACTAAACAAGTTGAATGTATAAAAACAAACATTTGTTCTAAATTTCCTGAAGAAGCCATGGTGCACACGTCAGAATCCGTGTACCTATAATAAATTGCATGTTACCACGTTATGATCGTTTTAAGTTCATCTTTATCTTAATGCACTTTTCTATTAAAAAGATTCTCGATGACAAATGCAGAAGACGAAATAAAATAACCTCAATGTTTGATTCTAATTGATAACTAGGAAAATACCCATTGTAATATCAGTTTTTAAAATAAAAAAATGTTCATTGGATTTATTTACACACAACCCTTTTTCATACCAATTAGACATGAGTAATGATTGCGCCTTTCGTCACAATATTTCGAACAAACTAACAAAAACTATTAGATCATTTTGTGATATCAATGCATTAAAGTAGGAATGACTGCATGCTGATATTGAGTTAAATTCGTACCTTGTTTAACCCCAATAAGCGTTGAAAGGTCTTTGCACAACTCGGCAGATAACAGACTCAGACGTACAGGGTTGTCGGCCTCTTTGTAACTCGATGGTCCAAGTTGATAGGTGACTTCAGGAATTGCAAATTTCTGGAAAATAAACTTTGGATTCTGATTTTTCTAATCATAGGTAAAAGTTTTGCATTCGGGCACGCCTTCAAACCATTTGGGCGAGTTTATGTGTTCAATATTACACGGAAAGGTTACAAGATTACTTTTTGATGTAGCACAACCCCATCATGTCATGTCATGGGTTTTACCGCACCTTTTAAAAAAAAGTTTAGGCAATTATTGTGTAGTTAGCAGAGCTTAAACAAAATAGTTTCTTTCCGAACATAAAGTTCATTTTTCACACATGTAGTCTTATATTGCTCTCAATTTTGGAATTATGAAAACTCCCTATGCTTTTAGGATCGGTATATTAAATAGTTCAATACAACAGATGTCTAAGCTAGATTTTTATAAATAGTATAAAACCGAATTTTGTTGGGAAAATTACGTCGACGTTATCAAGGGTGGTATGTTATAGATATACAGAGTCGTTTTAGGTAAAGTTCTCATACATTAGCAATTGAAACTGAAAGCTATAATGGCACTGACAAAATTGAATTTGCGATTCATGCATTCTTAACCAAATAGAGTCGAAATATCACCTTATAGTTACACGATGTTGTTTAGCTTATTCAAATATAAGACTTTGAAAATATACCTTGGCCTAATATGAATATTTTTGAAAAAATAATGACGTCTAAAGGCAGAAAGACTATTTTTGATATTTCACATTACATGTATTTATAATAAACGTTTTAATAACGCAATAATAACAATAAGTTGATAGAATGCTCTTTTCTTGGGAGGCGGTTAACATGTATGTGTGAAGATATACATGAGTGTAAGTGTGTACTGTTTGCATATTCTTGTAGATAGATTGAAATTGTATATCTATTTTGTTTCATTGCCTTCTGAATTGTTATGGTATAAAACATGTTTGTGCTGATATTGCCGAATAAAAAAAAACTAATTAGAAAAACATTTATATAATGTATTGTAACGATTATGCTTTACCTCTTTGCTTTTCACCAATTCCGTTAGTTTTTCGAATGGGATCTGTTCTTTTAACTCTTTATCAAAGTTGTTAATGAGACAGGCTTCCTTCTGTGATGGGTTGGCGAAAACCAATTTGTCCTGTTGAATATATAAACATAGATATATGTAAATCGTTTACGCGATGTGCCACATGGAGTGTCGTATTTATTTACATGAGAATGACAGGGAATATAAGGTGCGTATTAAGTCGATGACATGGGTAAATCTCCAAACCGATAATGCAACAGACGATACCCATATTACGAACTTTGTATTGCAATCACCTTTATTTCTTGTATTTCCTTTTTTTATTGTTGACGAGTAATTACGTTTGTATAACAAGTTAAGGTAGAAAACCCATAATCTACCATTCGAAAATCCTTCGTCGGATTCCTTCGGTCGTTTGCGGGATACATCGGTCGGTGCGGGAACTGTTAGCTTAACCCCGAGAACAATCGGAGGAATCCGGGGAAAGAATTAGTTTGAAAATGGCGGATAATGGATATTCTACCTTGAAAAATGTCAAGTATGTCGGAATAACGATGACATTCAGACTCTGGTCAAATACAAACATACACTCGATTCCTAAGACAGAGTGAGAGGCAGGGTCCTATTTGCGACCTCTCATTAATCTACATTCGGCACTAGTTCTGGTTATGTTTTTATAGAAGGTGGCTTTTATGTTTAATGGGCTTGCTTCAAAAATGTTTTGAAAGTAGATCGGATGAAACCAGAGAAAAAGTAGAAATGTTCTAAACACACAAGTGAATGATGAAATATTGAGTGACTTCGCCAATTTACCCTTTACCAAATGCCAAATTTTTGACTGTAACAAATTGAAAGAGTTTGGAGACGACATATCAAAATGTGATGAAATTGAAAAAAATAAGAGCATTTTTCCTTTTTCCAAAATGTTTTCCAATGTCGGTTCAACAAACTGGTCAAATATCGTAATCATTTGGTAATGGGTTAAGCAAATATAAGTCGGAGAGATATACCTATAATTAACGGTACCATACCGAGCCATTACTATATATAATACTAATAACATGTCCTAGCCAATATTCTAAAACGTGCTTCTCTTCAGGCATTATTTTGTTTTCTTTCTTGATGTTTATTTTACGTTCGTCAAGTTAAAATTACACTAACAAAATAGATAAACTAAATGACTGACAGAGAAGAATTAATAATGCTTACAAGTCCATAATCCAGAACAACTGTTGCCCCGCCAGATACGCTTATCACCTCAAACTTGATCTCTGCGCCGAGAACTGTCACTTTCTCTATAACCTCAATACCGTCCTTCACGAACGATAACTCCTTCACCTGGTTTATAAATAAAGCAAACAATTGTGGTATTTGATTCGAACTAAATACCTTGGTACAATTGATTCGAATTAAAGACATGGGTAACGTTTTGCAAAATAATTCATGGAACATATTTCCCATAACTAAAATACTGATATAAATGACTAGCCTCATAAGCAAATTGTGATTAGACACGTTGTTTGAAGCATCTCGGAGAGACGATTCCAATGATGTGTTACTTTGCAGTAGTGCTTATATCACTATCAAAATAAGGAGGTTTTTTGTTTTAAACAAATTCTTAACGTAAAATGTATTAAAACGCTGCGCTGTTTTCTAGTATTCCAGTAAGTTCACAACTGTCGGTATATCTATACAATGTATATAATATGTATAGTGTTACACAATCATCCACCGCTTCCTAAACATGATATTTATTAGTGAATAAAAAAGGATGCGTATAATGTTTAAGAAATTACACTATTAGTCGTAGTGTCAATAATTCGATTAAGAAGAAGGTCAAGAAGAAGAAAACGGAAAAACGAGACATGAAAAAAGGAATACGAAGAAAAGGAAGAATACAAAGAAGAGAAGTAGGAGAAGAAGATGAAAAAGCTAAAATGAAGAAGAATGTGAAAAAAGAAGAAGAAAAAAAAAGAAAGAATCAGAAAAAGAGATCTCTAGAAAAAGAGCTGGCTAAACTTACAATATTTGGCTCTAAAGGATTTCCCAACACTTGGGCCGACACCATACCAACCAGAAGTAGGCTTATCTTTATGAACCCCATCTGAAATGAACATCAATGATTAAAACACTTACAGACATTTTTGTAAGATAATCGATCTCTATAAAATGATCAATAAAATGCTATAAGTCTGACCATGTCCTAATACGTGACACATGTGCTGAAGAAAGTTAAAGACCAATCGAAGATTGCTTATTGCCTGGTATCCAGTATTTAGCAACTATTTTATATTTAATGGATGAACCAACACACATTGTACGTGTGAACGATTGTACAAGCTTCAGCAATTATGAATAGAAATAGCCCAAAAGAACATCTAGAATGTCGCTTATGTCAATCTCAAACACACTAAAGCATATGATAATGTTGAGGTAGTATACAATTATTATTTTTCGTAAAAGTGTTATAAAGGTGTCTGATGTACACCAATTCAAAATTATGGGACAGTTTTATTACATGAGAACGTGTACATTATTGACTGGATTATTTTTAATGGAAACGTTTTGTAATTTGCATTTTTTTCTCGATGTTTAAGATTCGTCCAAGTATCTCTCTTAACTCAAATACTGACAAAGTTCGTTTCAAAAGTAAATTCCCTCTAAGAAAATAGTCATAACATGAAACCTGAAAACAAATTCCAAAATTCGTAAACAAACACTCCTCTTATTGGTTATTAAAAAAAATAACGACTAACCTTGTTCTCGATTAAAAAATGTTCTCGTCTTTACTTGCGATTTGTTTTATTTGTCGTTAGTATTGTACCAACTTATATAGGTATCAGCCTCTAGGATATCGAATTGATTGGTCTATTTTCGTCCAATCGGAACACACGATCAAGTATGGTAACGTGAATGACGTCATAGCTGTACTTTAACCCTTTCCCAAACAACAGATTTTCGACTGTCCCAAATTGAAAAAATTTTGAAACGAAATTTCAAAATGTGTTGGAATTGAAAATATTCCTCAGAAAGAGCAGAAACCCTTGTGGGAAAAGGAAAAATTGCTCGTGACGAGCAATTTTTCATTTTCCCAGACTGTTTTCTAAAGTAGTCTGCAACAAAGTAGTCAAACGCCGTTATTGTTTGGGAAAGTGTCAACGGGTATGCAACCAATCCTCTTATAAACGATTAAGTAAACCACAACATGTGATTCATGTCAAGTGTTCATTTTAAATGATTTTTTACACCATACGACTACTTTTCACTCCTTAGAATCCAGGGTAATTTTCTAAATATCGATTTTTGTGTCGTCTGCTTCTCAGAATCGTAAATGACTGCCTGATTTTGATGAGGAAAATTACTAAGAGTAGCAAAGAGGTTAGATCACAGGCCAGCCGCCTAATAAATTGGCGGCTGGCCTTGATCCAACATGTTTGCATAAGCATGAGGTCGGTTACAGTACTATAAGGGTTAATACCGGATTTCCGCTGGAGAATCTTGTCAACGGACAAATAAACTCCAACGCTGTTGTTGATGGATATCGAACCAGTGACCCACAGGATAAAAGTCCACCACCTTAACTTCTCAGCCACACAGGACCCGTGTTAATGTTTCAGTGTAAGAATATATCAAGAGTTTATTTCTATTAACGACTTACTATTGTCTTGCATTAAGCCCCTTGCGTTTTTATAGGTTAGGACCTCACTCCTAATGGCGAAACATTGTCATTTGATTAAAGAAAATATACTTTCTAATATATTAAATAAAAAAACATTCCTTTAGATAAAAACAATGTTTACTTGGTGCTTTTCGTCAAAACATGTTTACAATATACTGTATTTATCAAAACATGTTTATAATATATAACAAAATATATTTTATCGTCCTAGTTTGAAGTGATATACAGACGAAGCAAAGCGTAGCCAGGGATACGAACGTACGCATGTGCGTAACGTCCATTACAAAAATAAAATGTTTGACCTTTTTTATTGCCCTGAATCTCCAAATATACACCAAATCTCACCATTTTCACGCCTACTTGAATACAATTTACGAGTGAGGCCCCAATGGACTCCTCCCCCGAGGAAGTGGGTACAACCCTTCCTTCAGCTTTCCCCATTTAGGCGAAACATTGATTTGAGGCTTGCTACACCCCTGTGAAAAGTAATGAAAGTAAAGTTAACGATACAGTAAAGGACGACTTTTTGGTATTGCGTGAGAACGGAGATATGAATAAAACATTCAAATTTTTTTCCACTTCTCCAAAAACAACTTTTAGAGTATTATAGAATGATGATAAACTCCGGTGATAAATATGCAGATGGTTGAAGATTGTATAAACATGCTCGAGTATGTATTTTTTATGACTGGATTAGAAATAACCACAAACATAATGTGATATATGTTCACACTGTATGACGTGTTTATGTGTTTCAAAAAAGGTCATATTACCAGATAGTACTTTTGCATCAATACGAATTTGATATCACGTCAAAATAACACATTTCAGTTATATAATATCACACCGGTGGTTTATGTCTAATTTGTAAGTCAATGGCTACTCATAGGACGGGACCTCGGTTTAGAATGTCATGTGAAGACTGGTGAGGCGGGAAATACTAGAAAGTATCTCTAAAATGTTCATCGGCGCGACCTGGGATCGAACCCGGGAACCCTGGATAAAGGGTCGAGTGCTTTACCACTTATTTAGCGATGCTCGACTCGTTATGATGATGGAATACCCCATGTTCATCTACCAATAACGTCTAATTAAGCCGGGTAGAACCATCGACATTCTGGAAGTAAGTCGGAAATCTACCTCTCATGAAAGTCCAAATGCCGTCAACGGGCAACATTCTCTAATCATTTCGGACGTATAAAATCTTTCGGAAATATTTTAAGACTTCCGTAGCTGCTGTAGGTTAAAGACATTAAGAAATCGCTTTAAGATGCCGTACGTTAACATTATGTGTTGATTTATCATTAGAATAAAGGCAAGATAAACAGCAAACGCACCAACAACAAGATGTTTTGCTCCGGTTTTCAGACATTCAAAGCGTTCATGTGTACTCACCATATTTTACGTCTTAGATAAAATTCTTAAATGAGATGTTTACAAAAAGTTTTATGTTATCTTTTGCAACGCCATTGGTTTCTTATGCTAGAGTATTTAAATGTACTTTTATTCACTCCTTAACAAGTTTGCACACTGCCACGGCCTCAAATCCTCGTCTGCCTCTCCAAAATGGGCAGAGCGTTAACGCAGCCGAGGGCGCTTCCGAGAAGCAGGAAAAGGATGTAAATAATGGAACATGGTAAGTTGTGTTGACACATTTTCAATTATCATTCAATTTTGACCCAAAAGAATCGAAAACTGACGAATGATATCCTTCGGGCAATTGTTCAAACTATCCGTATATCATGTTTGCAAATTTGAATTTCATTTATAAGCGTAAGTGCTTTTCGCCCGTTGGTTCTTGAAGCTTGAGGACACATAAAATCAAACAATCATACCTAAAGAAATGTTTTGAATGTTGAAATGCCCCTATACACACACAGACTTACTTTATACACATTTAACATGGGTCCCTTCGCGATCAGAAACTCTCAAGCATAAATGTTGCAGAAGAAGTTCGCACATATGAGAATTTTTTTCATATCTATTATAAAAGGAACAAGCAGCAAGAACAAGCACATGTACATGTATAATGATATGTGGATGTAAATAGAATTAATTGCTCATAATTAGCAAAAGATATCGTTTTGTAACAGTGGTTTCTGATGTCCTCAATAAAAATGCATCATAGTCAGTTGTCATGAGGTAAGGATTTTAGCTGGTTTATTCCTGTTAAGTTAAAGCCTGTAAACACTTATATCGATGATACTTATATAAACGACCGTCCTTAGCCAGCCTCCTGTTACCATATATGTGCGATTTAACCATTCGTGTATAAGATGAATACATCTATGTTGTACTTCCAACAATCGTTAACGATTATGATTGGAAGGGATACAACACAAGCAATACAAATAATAATTGATAATCTTCTCATTACGAGGCTATTTCACCCGTCAGACGTATGTTCCATGGATGACACCATATCCTAACTGCCCCCTTAGGAAAATGCTTTGTTGTGTGGGGCTCAACGCCCAATTATCTCTTCTTTCCAGATTCAGTTCGTCTTTTTCTAGGTTGACCAGTACTGAACTATGCATTAAACATGAAAATATTTCAAAAGACTCCTCTCGTAAAACTATTGAAACCCGGGTGGGCTCGAACCGGAGACCCTCACACTACAAGGTTGTAACTTTTACCACAAAACGACGTTGTAACCTGTAACTTTAGTCTACATCCTGGGACATTTCTCACGAAGAAGTCTAACGTTTATGTTTACAAAACAGTCGTAATTCGTGAATCTCAAAGATAATTTTGTCTTTGTAAATGAAAAGTAGACATGCATTTAAACTTACGGTATATATTTCATAGGTAGGACTCATGGTCTATTCACATCTAAGTTAACGCTTTTTTATGTAGTACTTTCCTCTTTTTATTTACATTCACGAAATGTTTCATTGTCCAAACCTTTTTGAGAGAGGCTCCCGGGTACCGTTTTACAAACTAGATAACACTTAAGATCTCCATAAGTCTAGACAATAATTCATCTTGGGTCAATATTGGGCGAAGCAATATTGCAAAGTAACACATCTCTGAGACGCTTCCAAATATGTGTCACATTGCAATAGTGTACTTTCAATGGAGATACTATCCATGTTTATCAGTTATCACTTCTGCAAATATATTCCTTAATTTGCTTAGTAAAACGGGTACCCTGGTCCGTGTGTATACCCAACACTAGGCCTAGTACAGCATATACGCACTGGCTTGGTCCCAGGCTAGCAATGACATGTCGTGCAGCAAAGCCCATTCCGATACATATGGCTGTGGCTACATGGCCTCTTCATAGATACACATGTATCAGCGTGCTCAATGGCCTAGTCGGTAGCCAGAAGGTAAGTAAACATTTTTCCTGGCTTGGCCAGTCCTCATGGTCAGTCAGTCGGGTATGAGGTTTTTCTCTATCTTTAAGGGTCTGAAATTACAACATAATTGAATTGATGTTGATGCGATGTAAACTTCCCTGTCAATAATGGGATCATAGACAAGTGTGTTACATATGCAACCCATAAACCTTACCAGGAAAAAAGTGTTTACGACGGAATGCGATGTGATAAATCAACACACTAAATGATCAGCTACGACTCGTAATGCGTTATTAAATTTCTTTTCTGCGTCATCATCTGTCTATAGGTAGGTTGGGCATTAACCCTTTCCCAAACGACAAACTGTCGACAGTCCTAAATTGAAAGAGTTTGCAGACAACATTTCAAAATATGATGAAACTGGAAAAATATTCTTCAGATAGGGCAGAAAAACTTGTGGGAAAAGGAGAAATTGCTCTAAAAGCAGTTTCTCCTTATCCCACAAGTTTCCAAGAGTCGTCTGCAACAAAGTGGTAAAATGTCGTTTTTGTTTGGGAAAGGGTTAAAGGTAGGTGGGGCATTAAAGGGTTTAATTCGCCCTCCCTGGTCTCATTACAGTGTTCACATTTAAGTGCCCTATTGAAATAACCATGACCCCTGTTTGACATATTGTAGTTGTGAGATTTCGAGACCGTTTCCCAAACAATTGTATCTCACTTTATACACTCTTATGTAGCGTAACATTTTAAATTGCTTGGCAATCAGAAAGAGAGTAGTAAAGAGATGTTACGCTGTGCATTTACGATACAAACTATTTACCAAGGCGATGATCTATCTGTTCGAAAATATAAGATGAATTGAAACCTTTTCCGAGAGTTATCGACTTTAACCAAATGTTCTAATATTAAATTCTTGACAAGTCATTGCTCAGAGGTTTATATAAGGCAATATGTAGGCACACACGGTTCTTATAATTTATTACAAACTATTATAACTTTAGAATAAATTTCTTCTCAAAATCAATGTATGTATACATTGATTCTGAAAAGATTTGTTTTCTAAAGTTATAATGGTTTGTAATTAATGTATTTATTGGTCGCAGTATTTAAGTACTCTTTACAAAAAACGTGGAATAAAAGTGAGTCAAACTAGCCTGGCCTGCTAGCTTTTTTTATCTACTTCCAAACTATCGCTTGATGGATTTTCTTCTTTCTTGTTAGGTTCAATTCTATTTCCCATGTTAAACTCTCCCATCAATAAAGATGTAAATGCAGACGTCGGGGAAATGCCTATTTATCTAAAAGTGTGTGAACTTTGTTCGTAGGGCTATAGCATCATTTCATCTCCATTATAAAGTGTAATACAGGACACATTACGTGATTTGTCAGTATGGTAGTGGGAAAACAGTGAAATTCGAAAGGGATATATGTGCAACATCTTGATACAGATATTGGTATGTAATATGTTCACTAACGATTTTTTTCAATATGGAGTACCTACTATTTGACAAAGAAAAAAAAAGAGAAGAAAAACGAAAAGATCCTCTTTTTTGTCACTGTTATACAACAAGACGCCTTCTAAATATTTATTGAAATAACACAATAATAACTTACGACGGACACGGTTGCCTGTGCCGCATGCACATACATATGCATACAGGCTTTGGACTTTAAGTTAACCCTTAGAGCTCTGACCCAGATACCAAACGTATATCTGCAAACAGAAAATAATTGTTTAATGAAATCGAATGAAAGAGAAATATACAAATATACGTTACGACTAGGGATGGGAACGAATAGTGAAATCACTATTCGAATATTCGACTAGAACTATTCGAATATATTCGAATATTCGATTTTAGAATTCGTTTTGATGTCCGAATGTCTGCATGTCCGAATACAAGTACACTAGTCCTCTGTTCAAACCTTTTGTGTATAGCCGATGGGAGCCGATATCTGTATACATGTACGTGCATTCAATATCAAAGCAGTAATAACCATTATTTCGTTTTTTATCAACATACAACTTTTCCAGACGGATGGATGCTTGCCATTCAAGTGATTCAGTAGGTTGGATGTTGTATTCTTGAATACAAAGTCCTGGTTACACAGGTTACAGGTCGCCTTCGACTTGTCGGCAGAACGAGTAAAGTAATTCCAGACACGCGATGGAGACATTGTGATGTTCATCGAATAGATGTAGAAATTAGAATGAAGATAAGTTTGACAAATTATTCTGAAGAAAAATATACTTTCTAACACATCATTTGATTGGTCTTCGTGCATAAGCAATCATGATTACGATTGGTTATTGAAAGAGTAATTGTTTAGTTTCACGACAAACAAGTTACGTGATTGGTTGACACTGACAATTGTCAATTAGCGTGATTGACTTGTTTTGGATAATAAGGAGCAAGTCCAGATCATTAAGGTGTTAGATTTAGCAGCTTAAAATCGACTATTTTCACACTTAGGAATAAATCGTTTTGCAAACTGTCAAAAGATGTGGTAATTTGTCACAGGTGTTTTACTGTGTGACATACGTTGTAAAAACATCGTAACTGCACCTGGGAGCTAGGCACGTTCTTCGATATTTGGGGTCGGATTAGAGGAAGAAAATGAAAATAAAACAACATTACTTTTGAATAAAATTTATGGTAAACATACAGTTATATGGGTTCATTAAAATCGAATATTCGAATACTATTTTGCTATTCGAATATTCGACCCGCTATTCGAATATTCGAATATTCGAATATTCGTTCCCATCCCTAGTTACGACCTAAAGAGAGATTATTAACGATAGACATTTCTTCATTTTACATGAAGATCTAATTATTGAGGTCTTAACCACGAATCCTTTAAACAATTCCCCCAACAAACCATAAAGAGCTTAAAGAAGATTTCCTTAAGTTTTAGAACAAGTGTGTTATGGGGCAATATTGCTTGAAAAATGCTCTATGAGTCGAAAGAAATATGTAATCGTTTTGTAACTGTGGGTGTAAATGCATCTTGAAGTGTAAGTTTCAAAGAGATATTCTATGGAGTAAATGGTATATAAAATGTATTTGCGTTCTTTATGTCCTTGCAGACAGGACGATTGGTCAGCGAATTTATGTAGCAATGGGTTATACAGTTGTAAGACACTGACCTCTTCAAACTGTATTAACCTGGTACCGTTTTACTAAACATTTTGCACTGAAATTGTGCGTAAGCTTAAAAAAAATCATTCCGTCTTATGTCAATATTGAGCTTTGCAATATTGCAACGTAATACATCATTGGAATCGTCTCTTTTCTTATATTGTCAATTATTTAAGGTACTGATTATGCTTATTGGTTTTGCCTTACGCAGTTATTTTCCTTTCGTTGTTCAGTATAATGGTACCCTGCTCTCATGTTCATTGTTCAAATTGTATGTGTAGTTCGCTTTAAGATCAGCAACAGATGCCAAAATACAAAGTTTTGGAAAATCAAAAACTTTGAGTGAAGACTTAGAAACCACTTTGAACTGTAATAAAAGAAATTAGTAATTTCTCCTTTTGTCACAGTGATGTATTAACACTTATAGTGCTGGAACCGACTTCATGCCCACGCAAACAGGTTTGATTCAGGCCAGCCGACAAGTAAATTGCCAACCGACAAGGAAATTGGCGGCAGGACTGTGATCTGACTTGTTTGCTACTCTGGGTATCTTTCCTCGTCAAAAGCAAGCAGATATTTAAGGTTTAGGAAAGCAGACGACACAAAAACCTATTTAAGAAAATCATTCAGCATTTAAATGGTTAAGCCCTCTGCGGTGGTGACATCATGTAAACGTGTACAAATGACGGAATTGGTGAAACCTCTAACCTCAAGTGTTCTTGTATCTAAGGTATTTACGAGACAGCGTTAATGCGTTGGACATTCTACGTGAATTCACCCCTGTTACTTCATAGGAACATTCCAAGATGACAAAATTGAATCAAATTACTTTGGAAAGTTTGATAAAGGATAACATTAATTCAATTCTTTTTTGCATCAGTATTTAAAATAGAACACGTTTATACCGTAGATCGTTTCTATCCAATTAGACTTTTGGTCATACACTTAGTGGTCTTGATCCCGTAGTTCAAAACTATAAATAAAATGAAGGTGAACAAGTCCGAGTCAAGAAAGACAACTCTTGTTTTCAAAGATATTTAGAATACACCGAGTTATCTATCACATTACCTTCTGCTGTCACGCTGCATTCATGTATCTACAGTTCAAGACGGATACTGTCATGTAAAAATAAACACATAAGAATGGTTAGGTCTAAAACTATGTCCCTATTTTGGTACCTAAAACTAACAAACCTTGATATTACCTAAAACTAACAAACCTTGATATTACCTAAAACTAACAAACCTTGATATTACCTAAAACTAACAAACCTTGATATTACCTAAAACTAACAAACCTTGATATTACCTAAAACTAACATACCTTGATATTACCTAAAACTAACATACCATGATATTACCTAAAACTAACAAACCTTGATATTACCTAAAACTAACATACCTTGATATTACCTAAAACATACTCAGGAGAGGGATTCAGTAAGATTAAGACTTCCGTCCCAATCAAACATTGTAAAATGATATATCGCAATGAAATATAATTAAACTAAGACCTTAAAACACTACCTAAACCTACCTTTTTCCGCTCAATAAAAGACTCGCCCACTTATCGTAGATAGGTAAAGGACTGTAGCACATGTTTAAAAAGGGTGCAATCTGATGCCTAGGGACGTCTATACAGGACCATTGGCTCAGTAGATACATGTAGAACGTACAATCGCTCAAGACATTGCTAAGATGTCTGAATGTATTTCAAACACTTCTGCAAACAATTACAGTTCGTGTGGTGGGTAATTTGTCTGTGAAACCTTATAGTGCTGGAACCGCCTTCATGCTTATGCAAACAGGTTAGATCCAGGCCAGCCGCCAGTATATTTGGCGTCTGGCGCATGATCTAACATGTTTGCTACCCAGAACATCTTTCCGCAATCAAATTAAGCTTTAATATGAGATTTTGGAAAGCAGACGACACACAAATCTTTTTTAGAAAATTATCCAGCATTTTAAAGTTAAACCACCACGTCCACCTGTTATTAAAATAAAAAGATTATTTCAGTAATAAATGGCCACCTTAAAATGATTTAAACTAGAAATAGATAGTACAGTATGAGGAAAGGGCTAAAATCCGACACGATTTACAAATCCACGAGGTATTATTAATTGCACATTTTGGGAATTGATTGGGTATGTATAGGAAAAAAGCTATAGGGTCAACAATGCACAGAGGAAGAGAAATTAATAACGTACAAGACATTTATCTCTTATGTGGCCGAACACGACTATTTGTTAGGATTTTCTGCAAATCGGCGAACTGTTTCACAGCTTAATGGTAGTCAAAAGAAGTTAACCATCTTGGATGTAAAAATAGCTTTAAAATAGCCCACATACGCTATCAAAACGAATGTTTCGCAAGTTACTGAGATAAAAAACTTACAATGTTCCTTAATATCAATGTATCACTATGTATCAATATGCTCTTCTCTATAACACAAAGGAAATATCTTATCTGTCATGGTAATTTTGCCACCTGCTCTTGCTTTCAATTTGGATAGTCCGCAGGGTCCGGTGTAGAATCCTGTTTAAATAATTTGGCCAAATTCATCTACTTTGCAGATATACAAAACAACTAAATCTAGAAATTCATCTTCAAAACAAAGTTAATGTCTTATGAAAATGAATTATAAGTAAAATACACTTCTAATATAATTTGCTCTTCAGCCATCGTATATGCTCTTATATGTCCTTTGTCATGAAATATGTTTATAACACGGATATTGCTGCAAACTGGTGTTTTTTTTTTTTTTTTTCAATTAAATATAATGTAAATAAAACGCCCCTCGCCGATCAGCATACACTTACAAATAAATTTATATAATAACATTTCGAGACATTTAATGGAGTGAATGGATATAAACGTAACCAAAGGGCATATTCTATGGTGCACACTGTGATTGGCTTTGTCTCGTTTTCGCCCGCCGCCGCGTGTCATTCTTGCTTGGCAGATTGGCACGGTTTTTGTGGATGTTTTGCACAATTTGCGATGGCTTTTAGCGTTACATTTACCTTGACGCTGCATCAACGATGCGAATACAAACAGCTTCCGATTTTTATTGCGATAATATAATTCCTTTTATGCGCCGCGTAGGTGAAAAACATAGCTCTTAATGAATCGATGTATCATATATTTATTATTTTCAACCCACAACTTGTTGACAGTCACAAATTCAGAAAAAATGACTACAAAACAAATGTAAATGAAATTCTATATGACAAAAGGGGGATAGTGTTGTTGGTAGAGCGTCGTTTTTAGGGCATTGAGGTCCTAGGTTTGAATTGGGTGCGTAACAAGATTCATTTTCTGGTTCTTGATCCGAATCGTGCCCCAGAACTTGTTTTGTATGAGAAAGCGGAATCGAGAATGATATAACTCAGTTATGAATGTTTTGCATATTTCTAACATTATAACGTTCATTCCTCATTTTACATTTTAATATAAGAGTCTTGAACTCGGCTAAATCAATGTTTAAGCCAGATTAACGATCAAAAGAAGAGTGACATTTCGAAATCTTCTATTTCCTATCGAGCTTTACGAAAGGCATACCGAAAGCGGAAATTACGTAGAAACGGTCCTCTTATTTCAATATAAATCAAATGATAAAGACATTATGACACACTTTGCGCATGATGGATGATGTTTAAAGCCTTAATCCGTATTATTTCCAGTTATACATCTCCACAATAAGCTCCAGGGACCATTGTGACAAAAGAGTAAAGTACTGCTAACGAGCTTCTTTCTATATGATTTGATAAAGATAACTTATTGTTGTCGTGCTGGTTCCGTTTGCTGCGGTTTCATATCTTGTCCAATCAATCATTTCAATATGAGGAATTGGTTGGTACAGTAGGAAAACAATTAAGCAATCAACTATTCTACTTTTCCTTGCTATCACCAAAGGTAGTGGCCAATCGTATCAGCTCAAAAATGTACCAATAGAGATGGCTAGATTTTATCTTCATTTTTTACTAGAACAAAACCAACGGCAAAATCCTGGTGAATGAACCTTGGCGATCCACCACAATTTGGGGTTTAGGTAAACGCACATCTATTACGTGATTTTTGTTACCCATTGTCTTATAAAAAACAACATGTAAAAAATGAAGTCATAGTTGTCGTAAGGTGTTTTCATGGACGAGCCTAAGATACATTTCGTGTCCTTTTCACATTTGGTGCATCAGAGAAAATGATAAGACTCATCAACTGTATCCGATGGAGATGTGACTTTCTTTGTACTCATACATATTTCCACCATAAGAATAATAATTAAACTATACATCTCTATCTTGCAGAACTTCGTTTGTCCATACACTCTGAGCTCGCCGAAGCCATGTGCACGTGAAAGAGTATCAATCGCATCCAACCGCTGTTTACTGTATTCCTTTACCAAACGCCAAATATTTGACTGTCCTAAATTAAAAGAGTTTGCAGACGACATTTCAAAATGTGATGAAACTGGAAATCAATATTCCGAATGGACAGAAAACATCGTGGAAAAAGGAAAAAATGCTCGTTACGAACAATTTCTCCTTTTCCGACAATGTTTTCCAGAGTCGTATGCAATAAAGTGGTACAAGTGGTTAAATGTCGTTATTGTTTGGAAATGATGGGTTACACGAATTACAAAACATCGATACTTTTGAAAGTTTCTCTATAACGTTCTAGTTTTGGGAGAATCCCCTTTTTCAATGACGCGTTTACAATATGAGTAAGCTGAATTAATGATAAGTTCACAAGGTTGAAATTCCAGATTGTCGCTTGACTGACTCTCGACGTTGGTATAATTTCATGCCTCTCTCCTACATTATTCTTTTTTCTTTTATAGTTAAGTAATTGCTTTATCTTTTTGTTGCTGTTCAGAGAAATCAAATTGATGGCAATATGATTATATCTTGGTAACCTTGAGATTCGTTTGGGTGTGTGTGTGTGGGGGGGGGATTTTTAAATGAATTATTACAAAAAATCCTTAACAAACTATCTATTGTTAATTGATTAGCTCTCTGTATATAGACATTCCTGTTTCGAGCAGCCACTCTTTAAAAGTCATTTAGAAAGTTCCTCCTGGAAAACCTTTGTATGAGTGCATTACAACCCGTTATGTAATAAAATTGCATAATGTTATAATTATTACAAAACAGGTTGAAGTTTATTACATTTTGCGTTTTTGGATGCCAACCCGTTTTGTAATAAAGTTGCACAATGTAAATATTACAAAACGGGTTGAAGTTTATTACATTTTGCTTTTTTCGATGCGAACCCACTATGTAATAAAGTTGCACTATGTAATAATCATTACGAAACGGGTTGATTTATTTTTCAAAGTGATTTTTTTCTATACAAACCCGATATGTAGTAATATTCATAATGGTAATAATCTCATCCAATCCAAAACAGGCTTATAAGCAGAAGCCACATGTTCTTAAAATCTTTGTTTGAGCAATTGTCAAGCAAAGAAACCTTTTCAAATGACTAAACGTACTAAAAAGGTCAAGACAAGTAACTAAGAAAGCCGAAATGGGCTTATCAGCAAATTACAAAAACTATTTCAAATGTCGGTTTTAGCGTTTAAATGGTCAGAAACCCATCGCAAATGGCAACATGTACCAAAAAAAGGCAAACAGACATGCTTGAAAGCCAACATGGGTCTATCAGCAACATGTGAAAATATCAGAAAACTTGATTGTTCGCAATTTTCAAGCGCGGATGCTGTTCCAAATGACTTACTGTACAGAAAAAAAGTTAAAACACGTAACTAAGAAAACCAAAATGGGCTTATGGGCATATTACAAAACCGCCTTTATAAATATGTCTGTTTTTGAGCTTATATGGTTAGAAAAACTTCGCAAATGGCAGCACGGACAAATGTGCCATTCTCTAAGAAAAGCTGTTTTAGTAACGTTTCACAATACGTATAATAATTATTACAAAACGGGTTGAAGTTTATTACATTTTGCGTTTTTCGTTGTGATCTTTGTTTGAGCTATTTTCAAGCGAGGATACCTTTATTACAAAACGGGTTGTTACAGATATAGGGATAGAGTCGGGTACCGTTTTGTTAAACATTTTATGATAAAAATGTGCGTAATTTCAAAACAACATTCCCTCTTATTTCAATTTTGGACTAAGCAATATTGCAAAGTAATACATGACAATATTGTATTTTCATTTAAGGTACTATTCTTGTTTATCGGTTTTTTACTTACGGAAATATTTTGCTTCAGTCGTTTAGTAAAACGGTACCCGATGGTCTTAATATGTGTTAGTCATCCTAATTTATCCATAACCGTTTATTTCTGAATTAGGTTAGTTTGCAATTCGTAAAAAGGAAATTATGTTTAACGTCCATTGACAGCCGGAAACAATCTGGCAGGGCATAACATGCACGTCTGCTGTATTTGGGCCTCGATTTTAGATTGTGCAGAATGGTAGAATGGTCTCATTTTGTTAGCGGTCGTTTACGCTTTGTTTTGTATGATCCTTGGTGAGGGATTGTTATTTCCAACGTTTCCTTGTGATCCTCGTGTTGCATGCATCTGTGGTTAATTAAGTTCTCTGTTCTCTGGTCAGTCACCGTCATGGTTCGTTGATAATGTTTCATTGTTCACACATTTTCCTCAATTATCCGGAATTTCCAGAATGTCCAGAGTTTCCTCCGGGCATAAAGAACCCTAAAAGACAAACACTGGCGTATTGTTTAACGTATAGAGACCTGGTTACATCCCATCGCATAACTATTCTATCTTGATGCAAAGAAAGATATTTTCTAAGATTGAATGTTTATAAAAACCTTGAGACATGATACTTTTATTTTAAAGCATTAGCTTCTGTTAATATTGACTTATCGTCGCCTGAAGTAAAAGAAAAGTCTCCCAATATTGTAAACGAAAAAACATTTGAAATATAAGGTAGGATGACGGAATCTCGCTCTTCATAACAATTGTTTATGATATACGCGATAACTGTAGGTTCAATCGTTGATTGATTGGACAGTTCTTTCCATAGCAATGATTCCTATTACACCCGAGAAATGTATTTCAAGTCTAAATAGAAAAGTTCATATTTATCCGTTTTCTAACACTACTTTTTATTATACGATAAAGAGATGTTCTACTTCCCTCGGTATATGAGAAATTTCTTAGTATTGCTCAACAGTTCGAAGGCTGTTTTAAACATTACTGCATTTAACATGGAGAATTGATTTTGCTTAACCCATTACCAATCAATAACGGCATTTAACCAGTTTATTGCCGACGACTCTGGAAAACATTGTGGGAAAAGAAGAAGTTGCTCTTAACAAGCAATTTCTCTTTTTCCTCAATGTTTTATGCCCCATCAGAATATTTCTTTTCAATTTCATCACATTTTGAAATGTCGTCTGCAAACTCTTTCAATTTTGAACAGTCGAAAATTTGGCGTTAGGTAAAGGGTTTAGGGTCAATGTTGATCTACTTTTGAACACATGGTACATTTGATGTACAGATAGCCTGCATGTTCCCGTACAATTGACATGGAGATGTAGACGAACTGACAGACTAATCGCCGTATCTCGGACAGATATCACCAGATCCGGTAAACCACTGACATCCAGCTGGTAAAGAACAGTTCATGGTAGATCATTGTAGATCCTATATGTCATATAGAAACTAATAACTTAGAAAGCAGTCGAACGTTTTAGGAAACCTCCGTTAAAACCGGGACATAATATCGGTAATGAGCAATTTCTCCCTGTTTTTTCAATGCGACTTTTTGCTATATCATTATTTACACTATATTTCAGTAGCGACCTTGAACCAAATGGTTGTAGAACTGATTGAAATTGGTTTTATACTAGAAACATCTCACTTGATTTAACCCGTATCGTGCTGGAACCAGTGCTGAACCGACTCCATGCTGATGCACACAGGTCGGATCCAGGCCAGCCGATAAGTAAATCGGCGGCTGCCCTGTGATCTAATATGTTTGCTACTCTGAGTACCTTTCCTCGTCATAATTAAGCAGATATCAAATGTTTTGGAAATCAGACGATACAACTGTGTCAATGTGGTTTCTCCGCTATAATATAATTTTTATCACATTTCAGTAGCAAAGTTGCACCCTGAGATTTTAGAATTGATCGAGTAGAATAAATTATACCTGACTCAGTTTGTCATATCGGATTACATGACAGACGGATTTGCAAGCCACTACAAAGTAATACCTTTATTGTCATATTTGATAGAAACCAGAATTTTAATGTCTGTTATAAATATATTTACGGTGAAATCTGCAAGCCGTAATACAGAAAATTGTTATCTTCTCTCCGACGTGATTGTCGTCTGCTGTTGTAAGCAATTTAATAATCGACAAAGTAAAAGGATTACGGATTCAAGACCTCTATTGCAAACGGCCTTGTTTGCATATGCATGAAGTCGGTTCCAGCACTATAAGGGTTAGCCCGTTATAATTGTACATGAAGCTCCTGAAGGGATCTGTGTTAATCGGGTACTGTTGATGGATTGAAGATAACTACGGCGACGTTGATACTCTAGCTGCTCCAGTCAATTTGCGTTTAAAGACATTTTGCATCGACTATCAACGCGTAAAGATTCTTCAATGATAAAGCTATATCTTTTTTAATGTATCTAGGATAATTTTCAAACGAAATCCCGACTTTGGGAAATATTTCCAAGATCATTTCAATGGAAAATCACTAATAGTGAAGTTTTCAGTATTGCACAATTCTCAACCCTGTATTCGTCCAAATCGTTTTTAATAATTAGACCTAAAGTGATAATTGATTACACTCTGACAAAGGACATGTTATATCTTAATCAAAGTGAAGATTTTTAAGAACATCATATTAGTTACTAGAAAGCTCATTTTTCCGAGCGTTTATAAATATCGTATAGCTTAGCTTATCTTTGAACATGAACGTACAATTATAAAAAAAATTGAAGGAATTGAAACTACATGTTTTTCGTTTATGCAATTTTATTTGAAATTATTTTGATAATGAGAGAAAGCCCTCCGTACGTGCGAGTTTTAAGGTTATTTCCTTAGGCTTCGTGTAAGCACAAGCGATGATATAGTATGTATGAAGGTTCATATAACATCGGAGCCAGTCCAGCTGGGAAAAGCCAACTGTTTGGATGTAAAAGCTAATTTTCCTATCGTAAAGAGCGGTCTGGTCGGAACTATAGAGAAGATTATTCGTTACTCATTCACTCATTTATCAAACGTTCTATTACTACTTCTACTACCCTCATCTACCTACTTCTTCCCACATTTCCACATTTCTACCTATTTTTTCTTACTTCTATCTATTTTACTTCGACCTACTTTAACCTACTTCTACTTACGTCTATCTATTTTTGCCTATTTCTACCTACTTCTTCACATTTATACATACGTCTACCTAGTTTTGCCTACTTCTCTAACTACTTCTTAGTACTACTATATTACTTACTACTTACGTACTTCTTACTTCTGTCAACTTCTACCTATTTCTACCTACTTTTACCCATTTCTACCTACTTCTAACTACTTCTTACTTTTACTTACTTTTACCTATTTCTAAGTATGTCTACCTACTCACTGTATAAAACAATTTAAACAGTTAAACAGTTTAATGGACGAGGTTCTTGCTCTAAGCATATACAAGATAAGACAATAATATAGACTAGATTAGGAAAGCAACATTAACTATAACACCACATTAGTGAATTAACAAGAGCTTTCGTGTGGAGCGTTAACACTTATAGTGCTGGAACCACCTTCATGCTTATGCAAACAGGTTAGATCCAGGCCAGCCGCCAATTCACTTGGCGACTGGCCTGTAATATAATCTGTTTGCTACTCTGAGCATATTTCCCGATCAAAATTAAGCAAATATTTAAGGTTTTAGAGGGACAACGACACAAAAATATATTTTCAGAATATTACCCAGCATCCTAAGGGTTAACCTACCCATTGAGCGAGGCCGTTGAATGATTTCAACAAAGGTCAGATAAAATGATTCTTCTTTCAACATATTGAGCCTAATTGGATATGGTTTAGACTCGAATTCCTTGTTTTTCAACACGACTTCTGTAATTAAGGAAATTAGGCCGGGTCACAAGCTCAAGACCCTACCAACTTGCAGGCAATGAAGTCAACTATTTTTAAAAACAGCCGATTTCCTCATGTACAAATAATATGATAAAGCGGGGGTATAATTCTTACATCCTTTACCATTTATGTATGATTTTTTACTACAGAAGTTCTTTTCAATCGTCATTACAAAATAAACACATATGAACATACACGACACAAATTGTTAAAACGTGTAAAAGCAAACATACAACACATTAAGTTATAGGAAATAGTTTTGTATAAGTAAACATAAGAGATATGAATACACAATATAGGGCGATAATCTCTAGTGAATCTTATTTATTAATTAGAAACAATCGGGGTCACATGAATTTATAGCCACCATACAGCTAAGTTATGTCAAATAAAAGAATCAGGCGTTTAACTTAGTCAATCTTAAAGGCACATAAGAGGATAATAGTTTTATAACAGTATATAGTATTTGGTCAACTTTTGATCAGATTCAAATTGTTATCACCAAAAACAAAACCATCAGCAGAAATTAACGTGAAAGTCAATGCCAACGAGAACTAACCCAGATCAGCCAGTTAGATAAGTCTTCACTTCTGATCTGGTCTTGAGATACACAAGTTTTGGAGCTGACAAATCAGAATTTGTTTTTAGAAAAATGTAAACGAACAGATCGTTGATGAATATGATTGAATTGAAGACAACTATATTTCAAGCACAACAAACTCATGTTAAAGTGAATGTTCAAAAAGGGTCTCACAACATTCATAAACAAATGTTCATGTTTTCTTATAAACATAATAAGAGAACTCCAAATATTCTTTCAGTTATTTATTTGTTCTCATATCTTTTCATGTGCCTTCAAACGATAAACAGAACAGAACAGAACTCTTTTAACTTGTTTAAACGACGTGGTAATTTCTTGTGATGAAATTCACAAATTCCATCACTAAAACGGTACATTTGATTTTGTTAAATTGTACAGAGAGAATTATCGATTAACGAAATAAGTTCCAATTTTGTACTGATTTGTTTGTGTATCAAGTCAAGTCGATAAAGCAACGTACTATCATTATAGCCAAACAGAAAACTGGTATATCTGCACTGAAAGTTCGGAGATTCGACCTTTTCATTGAGCATCGACAATATCGAAAGATCACGTGTTCAACCAATCAACCTATCAACACCACTCACTAAACCGGAAGTTGAGGGACTAGTTATTGTCATGTTTACAAACAAATGATACAGCCGTGATAACGTATGCGATCTTGTAAATTGTATCCATGCGCAGGGTTTGGCTGATTCAAAAACCAATTTACCTTTCTATTTCACGTGAACATTTATAAATGTTCTATACTCGACTTCATTCGGTTTGTAAAGAAATGGTCCAAACTTGTGCGCAAGCTGCACTTTAAAATCAGTAACCTTTAAAGCATACTGAACATATGTCTGAAATAATCTTGTTTCTGAACTCGTGATAAAATATCTATGTCTATCGTAAATATTGCCATTTCATCTGAAACTGCATCGAACAGAGCGGCAAATAAGAACTTTTAGTTAACAGTATAGAAAGACGAACATTCATATAAACTGAACGTTTGATAAGCCATTTTTAAGTTTTAGGACTTTGCAATGAAATTCTTTTTTCTGAACTATTAAAATGATGTCTAAGATATAATGGGTGACATATATAACAACACTTTTGAAGACAACCTTAATTCTAGGTTTGTTTCAACATAGTACCATCTTTCTGTCAACTTTTATTGACTCGGTTATCTCATGCGCTTGATATTTCTCAATCGATTGTAAACATAACTTTACAAACCAAACCGAATACTGACGAAGTCCTGTAAATTCTTAATATAAGCAAAATGATCAAATATTTCTGATCTTAGTGTACAGACACTCTACAATGCCTTCCATGAGAAATAGCTCAAATCAGATGATTCAACGCGAATAAAGCACCGCTTAACATTTGGAAGACAGCATGATCTTTGTTGAATAACTATCTTATCAAATATCTTAAACAATCTTGGCGAGTTCTGTATCAGTTTATACAGTATATATGCAAAAATACTAATTTTACATGAACGATTTATCTTATCAAGTAACCCAGGACGTTGGCGTTTCAAGTCCGCTATCCGGCAAGTCTATTTTCCGATCCGACGATCCATTCGGTCAATGGTATAATACGCATTTGTTTCTTATCCCAGCAAGCTGTTGAACTAGAGTATAAGTGCCATTACAAGGAATAAGAAAGAAAAATGGATGAATGAATACTTTGCATATGTTTCATGAATTCGTGCTTGTTGAAAGAAAATGCGATGCATACCTTAGAAACACTGAGATGTGTAACTTATGTTCATTCCTTTCGTACCAATCAAAATCAGTTTCGTTTTCAAATGTTTTTTGTCTTTCACGTAAAATAAATCACGGAATATTACAAGAAGGGTACATTACAGATTTGTACACGAAGCTCGAAATACAGCATTTTGTATCTAAGTTTGCACATCATTCATTCTGAATCAAATCAGGAGCCATTATTCCAAAAAGAAGTGCAGTCTGTGATCAGTATGTATTAGTTCCCTACAGTTTGATACGAATTCAGACCTAAGGAAAAAGCAAGCGCTTGGGGATTTTCTTGTTACACCCAGTTAGAATTTCCCGTTGAAATAAGACCAATCACGCGTAATTAGCCCCGTAAACACCCTTACAGATTACTACTGACGACTCGTCATTGGAAAGTGAGACGAGTAGTATCAAAACCGTTATCTCATAAACCTTGACATTTATTTAATTCGAAACATTCTTTAACGACCATATTTCAAATCTAAAAAAGTAGAAATATATGTTAAGTTACAAAATAGGAGAGGGTAAATCGCTAATTTGTTAATACGCGGGACCCAATCCAATTGCAATTAGGTTTGCTTTTTGATGTCTTCTTTAGATACATGGACATCTGTCTGTTGTAAATATGTCTTGCTACTCATATAGGATGCATGCAATAAATGTTATTAAATGTAAATTGACATATTACGTGTGTTGTGGAAGTATTTAGAAAGCAATGTGGTGAAAGTATATATTACCCTTCCCAATGTCGACATTCTTCAGGTTACAAACACGCTATTAATACCTGTCAACTTAACCCTTAGAATGCTGTTTTTTTTTCTAGAAATATAGTTTTGTGTCGTCTGCATTCCTAAACCCTAAATATATGCTTAATTTTTATGAGAAATGATACTCAAAGTAGCAAACAGGTAAGATCACAGACCAGCCGCCACTTTACTTGGCGGCTGGTCTGGATCTAACCTGTTTGCGCAAGAACGAAATCCGTTCCAGCACTATAAGGGTTAAAAGCATGCCCGTCGTATTTCACCCATATCCTTATATACCCTTCAGCATATATCTTTAGAAACTACTTTTACAAAAAGATGATTTACCCGTAATGACTAATCCATCCTATTTGAAAGATAAGCTTCAACCATATATTAGGAGTATACTGTGCTTATCAATGATCCTTTTGCAAGTCAAACATACTAGTCATGAAATCTGATTATTCTTAGCCTTACCAATGTACTACCAAATTCGATATTACTTTGATCGTCTGCTGCTGCTTTCAGTTAAGACCATCACAATTTGCCAAATCTGATTTGTATTTTCCACACCCTTGCACTACCTAATTCGATACTGTTTTGTTCGCCTGTCGTTGCTTTCTATGATATCAAGTTACAAATAGTCAAATCTGATTATTATCAGCCTTACCCTTGTATTACCAAATTTGATGTTTTGGTCGTCTGTTTTTGTTTTCAATTAGGACAAGTCACAGATTGCCATTTAACGTAATTGGTTAAGGCTAGGTTATACCTCGCATGACAGTCAACAGTAACCCTTGCTTATCTGGTACAAACGAGTACATGTTGACAGATATTCTCATTTTCAAAATGTAAAGGCTGATATACAGTTTGCTTTGATCTTCATAGTTTTGGTCTGGACTGATAATTGGAAGATAGATACTGGTTCAAACAATTTGTTAATACGTTACCTCCTAACGCCCTTTTTGCGTCTTGCAGCAGACAACATTCAAATAGAATTGTGGCAAAAGGAGAACGTGTATGTTACAAACAAGTTTTCCTTTTGCCACAAAGCTTTTTCAATTTATTCACATATTTAAACAGCAGAACGGAAAGGTTTTTCACAAAGGTACATATTAACAAATTGTTTCTAAAGTCGGCTGCTTCAAGTGAAATAATTGTCGTCTGCAGGTGGCAAAGCGTAAAGTAAATACATTTTCCAACATAGTGTCTGGCATTTCTCTTACATTTTTTAACAGTATCGTATCGCCAGATCTTCTACTTGTTTCTTGCATTAACCAAAGAATAGCGCGAATAAGAAACTACATCGTCAAGCTCTTTTACAAGCCTAGTCAGAAGTAGAAATACTACTTGACAATAGCGCGTCGCATGATGACTACATTCACTGGAATGCAAGTTGGCTGTTGATTAAAACTGCCCCTGTTCCATTCACTTATTTAAATGTACCTGAAGCAGATGTCATAACGAAAGAATTTCTCCTTTTGTCACATATCTTTGTACTAAATATCAGAAGGATCATTATTGTTCTATACTTCGCAAATGCAGTGTTCTGGGGCTCTGAAAATGGACCGGTCCAAGAATTCCAAGCAGTGAACGGTTTAACACTTAGAATGCTGGGAAGTTTTCTAAAAATAGATACTTTTGTCGCTTGCTTTCCAAAACCTTAATTATATGCTTGAATCTGTCGAGGAAAGATACCCAGAGTAGCAAACAGGTTAGATCACAGGACAGCCGCCAATTTACTTGGCGGCTGGCCTGGATCTAACCTGTTTGCATAAGCTTGAAGTGGGTTCAAGCTCTATAAGGGTTAAAACAATGTCATTTTCCGAAGAATGTGCACGCATCCAGGCCTGGTACTCATCATTCACACTAAGCTCGTTTTCGCCCCCACTAAGCTGGGCACGTAGGTTTTCTAAACCACAATTAATTAGACTTTCACTTAGCGCATTACTCCACCCCCTTTCGGCCCGTGTCAGGTAAAAAACCATTCCAATGCCATTTAGTGAATTGCAATCTGCCCAGTCTAATGTGTGTGTGTTTGTTATTCGCGCTTTGTTATTCGATTCGAAGAGTATTTTCTCAATTTATAACGTCTCTCAAATTCGACAGGGTAAACCGTCTGGCTATAAATACTCGCAAAGCAGTACAGCATCATAAGCATTCGGGTTTTAAGACAAATGACAACATCACATTACAATTCAAATATGTCAGTTTCGGGGCTTGGTACAGTGATTCCAAGTTTGTTACCCTGATCACTTTAACTGCTTTGCTATGACTTATGATATCAGACACTAATTTTAAAGGTTCCAGACGTATTCAAAGGCTAAACATTAAATTGAAAGCTAAAAGATTTCACCAAATAAAAAGCATTCCATTAGTGATTCTACGAAACACAAGAGCAGTTAACTAAGGGGTAACCCTGCGTATATGTGATTCATTCCCTCTACGAGTAAATCTGTGAATTGTTTTCATGAAATGGATAGAAGTCGAAGCCTTTCCGTGAAATAGCCAATTAACGGAGCCAATTCATGAAATGGCTAGAATACTTCAGGCATCTCGCGAAATGGCTTGGATTGGCTGTTAATCAAGGAAAATTATCAGAAAATAAACCAAATATAAGCAAATAACCGCGATAAATTGTCGCGTTATCAGTCGTCATCAATTGCGTTATATTGCGTTATATTGTAACAGTAGTGTGCACTGGTTTGTGAACTAAAAACAGCATGCATTGTAAAAGCTTATTTTCAGCATTACATACCCGTAAAGGTTAACATTAAAGCAATCAAGAATCCGTCAATATTGCCTACCTAGTACTACAGTAGCACTGTACTTCTGTATTGTCTGTTGTATTGATTACTTATGATACCGGCCCTTATCAAATACAAGTTCACCAGCTAGTTCAGTCGGTAACGTCTTCAACCTAGAATACATGGGTCCTCGGTTCGGGATACTGCTAGGTCAATATATTTCATGAATTTTGATGAATGATATGCTCTACGATCTAAACGTATCTCACCCATTATATCCATCAGTCTATTTTGGGAAAAGGAGAAATTGCTCTAAACGAGCAATTTCTCCTTTTCCCACAATATTTTCTGCCCTATCAGAACATTGTTTTTCAATTTGATCACAATTTGAAATGTCTTCTGCAAACTCTTTTAATTTGGGACCATCAAAAGATTTGGCGTTTGGTAAAGGGTTAAGCGGTCGGCGGCTTTAGATGTACGAGTGTAGTAAGCCTTTTAATGACGAAACACAAGGAACATAAATAGATACACTACAGCCGTATTTAATGAAATGCTGTTGAAATTGGTGTAAAACCTCCGTCAAGCGAACCTGAATCCAGTCTAGATTAAATGACAATAAAATGGTATTAATTAAAGTACATGATGTTTTGATAAAAAGAAACAAGCAAATTATAAAATTTAGAGCTATTAGTTTAGTTTAAACTTATTTATTTTACACCCATTGTGACGTGAGTTTGAAGTTTATTGAATTCACTTTCCGTGACTGCTTCCTTGATACTAAACCATTACTTGCGTCGATTTATGGGTTAGTCCCTTTAATTTGCAACTCGCCTAACAGGGTTCGAACCCAGGACCCTCGCTAAAAGAGACCGGCGCTCTACCACTGCAACAATGTCGCCCACTAAGAAAGAAATCCACAATAATTGCATAATTGCTTAAAGAGTAAACAAAGTTATTTGGCAATTATGAATATTTGCTGATTTAGAGCAAAACATCATTCCGGAATGTCGTTGTCATCTTAAACGAAATCAGTTAAACTTATTTATAAAGAAATATCCGTTTGAAGTGAAAATATGCGCCACATTTTGTTAAAATAATAAACAGTTTCAAGAATGCATAAAACGAACAACAAAAACACTGTTCCTAAAAGAAGGTGAAAATATGATTAAAAACTATGGCAAGAAATTAGAGTAAAAACTCTTTAATATTGTTTTTTGTGATTAATTCTGCAGAAAAACCTGCTTGATTTGAAGTTAACGCCATTCCTTGCACAATATAACAGATGCGAGTGGGGCGTATTGTAGAATGTGGGGGCGTGTGTCAAAGTGTAGGCAAAAGAGTGAACAATGCATTTACGTGAAATGTACTCTCAACGAAATGCGTGTTTGATCATCAATTAGTTATTCTGGTTTCTTTTTCTGTTATATATTGAACAGATGGACTTATTTTGGAAATAGATCCCTACAGCGTCTGTCGTAATGATATGTCAACGATTTGAATTGCGCGGTCCGTCTAAAAGTTCGACTTTGTGCGTGTTTTCGCGCCCCTTTTTCTAACAGTGAAGTTACGAATAAAACACTCTCACTATTATTAACCCTTTACCAAACACCAAATTTTCGACTGTCCCAAACTGAAAGAGTTTGCAGACGACATTTCAAAATTTGATGAAATTGGAAAGTAATCAGGTGATACAGAAAAAACATTGTGGGAAAAAGAGAAATTGCTCCTGACTCGCAATTTCTCCTTTTCCCACAGCGTTTTCTCCTTTTCCCACAGCGTTTTCCAGAGTCATAAAGTGGTACAATGTAGTAAATGTTTGGTAAAGGATTAAGCTAACTGAATGGTATAAAATAAAACATTTCACATTCCACACATTTCGTCTGATAGGGTTAGCCTTGTAACTGACGGAGAGTTAAGACTTAAACGTAATCCATGTTAAAAACCCTTTCAAATCGCCTAAAGCGACCTTAACAAACGTGGTGTTGACAGCTTCAAGAGCACATTTAATTCTTGATATGGCGAGCAAGTCATGCAGAAAATCATTATTGAGCTTTTTGATAGAACAATTACCATTATCAGACTGTTCGCTATTTCAACGATGGCAGCTCGCTTCAAGATTTTGTAGAAAGTATTGAACTTACAGTAGTACCATCCATATGGTTCATAACCGCGTATGGATGGTAATCGAACGAGTCGTTACTTGTCAATGGTATTGAGGAACTGTGAATTTAAACTTATTTGGGTGATTAACAAGATGTCTTGTAACATAAGTTGATTAAATATCTTTCAAATAAGGACACACTGATGTCAAATGACATCCAGGTATACAGGTTGTTCTGCATTTCACATCCTTTTTATATGTGATCTTGATTTGTTAGTATATTTTGAATAGTATTGTAATTACAAGAAACTCTGTAAGTTTATGTCTCAATAAAATATTCGTATTCGTTATACTGAGGTAGTTTGCCAGGTATCTAACATCATACATACTTCATTTAATTATGACAATTTACTCTATGGTCAATGCCTCTTTGTTACCAATTTTAGGCGCGAACCGCTGCAACTATCGTCAGCGTTGTTTACCTATGGTTCAAGTTAGCTTGTAAAATGAAAGCTTTCGCTATTCACTTTTTACCCGATGGAATATTCTTTACCGTATTTCAATCCTTTATTCTAGCGTATAGTTTATACTTCTTTGATATGTGTCTTCCTTACATACGAATACGAATATTTTATTGAGACGTTAACTTACAAAAATTCTTGTCATTACAATAATACTCAAAATATACAAACAAACAATAATTCTTAAGAATCAATGCGTCTCTGTCTTTCTTTATGTATTTGTCTCTATCTCTTATAATCTTTCCAACTCCACACTTTACCATAACCATTTGAATGCATGCTTGTTAGTACTACCTTATTATACAATACGTATAGGCAGAATGAACGAATTGTTCTGTTCTGTTCTAACTATCGTACTGATACCTGTTGAGAACAACGTACTGTGGGTAATTCTCTAAAGGTGCCAACACACGGAGCTATCTATAGATATCCGACAATTAGCAACTTAATTACCATCTATTTGTCTGACATAACTCGCTCACGGCGTAAGGAAAGCCTAGTTTACTATGTCTATCTCGTATAATGGTGATCTAGATCTTTGAAACGTTTTACTTCTTATTCATAGACCTAATAAACAGGTTTTTTGACTTATTCTAAGAATGTGTGTTACTTCAGAAAAGAAATCCGCCCTATTTGCTTATTTACAAAAACATTTACATTGTACAATATTGCCATGTGACACGTCAATGGGGTCGTCTCTTCGAGACGCCTCCATTGACGTGTCACATGGCAATATTGTACAATGTACTTTCGTGTTGGATAATATCCATTTATCTCGATTTGGACTTGCGCAAATATTTTTGTCGAAACAATCGATTTAAATTGGGAAACATTCGATTGGCCGCTTGAGGGTGGGTTTATTCTTCAATCCGATGTAATGTAAGTTACGCAACCCCCAGACGATCATAGTAAGTAACGAAGGCAACAAATGGCTATGAACTCTAATTGAAACCCGATACCTTTTGACGTTATTATTTAAACACATACTCAAGCATACAGGTGTAATATTGTTGTATAATTCCGATAAATGTATGTGAAGATTAAGTCAAACTTCCTTTGTTGAGATGGAATTAAGGGTTAAAGTTTTTGTCGCTTTTAGATGTTTCACCAAAGCTTGGCGCTCAGTGTATCTATCTAAATAAAGCTATGATAGTAGTGTATGTACTGTACCGTGACTGTTTGAATATATTGCACTATAGTCTTAATACATGTATATGAGTTTAATTTTAGCTTTTATGAACTGAAGTTTACTTGGGACCAGACGGAGGTTATGGACAACACTCGAATACCACATATTTTAGAAATATTCCTGTTGAGTACGACGTACTGTGGGGAATTCTCTAGAGGTGCCAACACACGGTGCTATCTAACGATATCCGACAATTAGCAACTTAATTGCCATCTATTTGTCTGACATAACTCGCTCACGGCGTAGGGAAAGCCTAGTTTACTATGTCTATCTCGTATAATGGTGATCTAGGTCTTTGTAACGTTTTACTTCTTATTCATAGACCTAATAAACAGGTTTTTGACTTATCCTAAGAATGTGTGTTACTTCAGAAAAGAAATCCATCCTATTAGCACATTTATAAAAACAATATTGCAATGTAGCACGTCATTGGGGTCGTCTCTTTGAGACGCCTCCAATGACGTGTCCCATGGCAATATTGTACATGTACATTTATGTTGGATAATATCCACGCATCTCGGTTTGGTCTAACGCAAATAGTTTAGTAACGCGATTTAGTAATACGCTTCCCAGGCTCGTGGTAGTTTAACTTGTTTTAGTGCAAACTCACTTATCCTCACTTTTCGATGCTTTTAGTGTGGCTTTGATAACATAAGTGTGACTATGACCGAATATGGTTAACCTTTCATGCATATATATTCAGTTTCTAACGCTAACAAACAGATGGTTGGGTATTATTTTGGTAAAACACGGACTTGCTCTTGCGAAAATTTCGTTTTTGTCCCATTGTATTTTTCTAAATATCAAAAGACAAAAGAACATTGTGTTTAATGTATTAGTATATTTGTCGTGTTGTCTGTTTTAATTTGGACCAGGATTGTAAGTCCATGAGAGAGACAATGCAAACATTAGAGGCGTGCTATATAATATTGGTGGTGTATTCAAAGGAAGGGGCGTATTTGCTGTTCGACGAGCCAAACTGTTGTACCAAAGTCAAGGAGGTCTACACTTTCCTTCGTTATTTTCATTTTGAGTTTACGATCTCAGTAAGTAACGATGGCAACAAATGGCTACGTGTCCATAACAGTAAGTAAGTAAGTAAGTAATTCTTTTATTCCTCCATACATGAAGAGTTATTAACATACACAAATTATCTCATATAGAAACACAAAACAGAACTAAATACGCTTACCACTTTCATGGTGAAAACGCATGCATGTATATACAATATTTACAAATGCTTACTGCGTGCTAATGAGTGGTGCTTAAACATGTAAGTGTGTGTCTATGTGTGTGTGTGTGCGCGCGTGTGTGTGTATGTGTGTGTGTGGCCGGGTGCGTGTATTTAGTATGAGTGTTGCATGCAAAAATGTTGGTAATTTCTAGCGCACCCTTATCGAAACGAAATATAAGGAATACTGCATTAAAAGAGTTATTGTTTTGTGTAATTCCATTCTGGAAACCTTTTCGTGAAGAAAAAGTAGTCCATTTGGAGTGATTGCGTGGTATAACATTTTGGAATTGCTTGTACAAGCACCCACCCATTCGCACTCATAATCTTATAATGAGGCATTTACCCTGATTCTAAGAATGCCGCAACATGAAAACATGGTAACTTTCATTGAAACAGTAACGAATCAGCCAACATACACTTACCAACGTTAAGTGTATGTGGGCTGATAAGTACGTGCTACCAAGTTTAATGGACATATACAGATGTTATGTTATGACACAGTAAATGCATGTATTTCAAACACATCTTAAAACAAATTACTCTACAGGCTTCATCTAACTGAAATGAAATAAATCCTGACAATATTTCTATGATTTGATCATTTGGCATCTTACCCAATAGCATTTCATATTGGTTATCACCCAATAAGCAAAATAACTTTTGCCAGAATTCGTCACGAATATGGTCTGTTTTAGAGCAATACATTAACAAATGCGAGGCTATACAATTGGTCCCTAGCCTGCAGTTTGGACACAGAGTGTCGTATTTTCTTGAGAATAATCTAGAAACTATCTGTACAGCCGTAAAGCAGTATTTCAGATAGCTTCTATACACTCTGCAGAAATACCAGATGTGACATGGCATGAAATTACCGTGCATGATTTTAAAACCTGATAAACCCGGACTTCTATTTATATTATCAAATATAAAATGTTCTGTGAATGTTTTTAATGATTGATTGATTGTTTTCGTCCATGAATATTTACTTGGAAAAACAGATGTTGACATGTATTCATTTAATGTCGATGTCAGCCTATATTTTCCCAAGATTCGATAGATATCTGGCAATAAACCGCGAACTGTGCTAGGTTTATTCATAAAAGCATGTAATCGGTAATTAAACATATTCTTTATACGCATAACGGTATTCAACCTGCATAGTTGCCCGAACAATATCAATTTTCTTTTATCTATATAACTTTCTATAGGCATCATTCCCATACAAGCTAACGCAACAGTTGTAGAAGTTGAGCGGGGCATTCCTTGAATATACTTAACACACTGTTTATGAGCACGTTCAAGGGTTTGTATTTTGGTTTCGGAAAGCTCGTTCCACAACTCACTTCCATAAAGCGCCTTCGACAAAACAACAGTTTCATAGATACGCCCTAGCGAAAGTGGATGCATGCAATTTCGAGAATTGCCACAGTCGTTTAAGCTGAAATACGTTTGTCGAAGTTTTTTACAACATTCTTCAACTGATGTGTTCAGTGACATATTCTTTTCGTTGTGTACGCCTAAATGCAAGTAGGACTGTCCTTCGTTAACTGGATGTGGTCCGATACACCATTCACGTTTTACCTTTTCAGAGTCAGATTTATTCTCATTATAAACGACCACCACACATTTTGAGGAGTTGTACATGAAATTATTCCGGAGAGAATAGTCATAGCAAAGGTCCATAAGCCTCTGTAACCCGTTTTTTGTGTATGACATTAACACCATGTCGTCTGCAACTGTTGGACATCCGTATCTAGTGTTTCCAATATTTAAACAGTCGCTGCTTGCGTCTAACGTATCCATTAAGTCGTTTATATACACTAAGTACATGCTTGCGCTGATAATCTGACCTTGCCTTGCACCTTTCATGACCGGAAACCAATCAGATTTTAAACCATTAGAGCGAACGCAGGAATATATGTCCGCTAGCAGACTTTGTATTATTCTAATGAATACAACATCGACGCCATTTTGGCACAATTTTAACAAAAGAAGTTTATGATTAACATGATCGAATGCTTGTTTAACATCTAAATAGCAAGTGTACAATTTTGAGTTATTTTCAATGGTACTAAAAATAGACTCCCGAGTCATGAAAGAAGTAAGACAACAGCTTAAATTCTTTTGAAATCCACCCTGTAAATTATTTAACTTGATAATATGTTCCATTTTATTAAGAACCACTTTCTCGTATAGTTTTAATATGGTCGAACATAGGGAGATAGCACGATAAGAGTTGGGATCCATTTTCGACTTATTACCTCCCTTGTATAATGTTGTGATTACTCCCCTTTTCATATTGACTGGACAGTGGAAAAACGTTTTCATGGATTGAAACAGTTTCAATAAAACCTGCATTAATGTTTTACCACCGTAAATAATATTTTCGTAATATATTTCGTCATTTCCACAAGCTTTGTTCTTTTTACAACTGCGGAGTGCACTAGATAAATCTTCTTCTTTTATCACGAAATTCGCTTCATCTGTTTGTGAATTATTGTCGAAAAACAAGATTGTTTCGGTTTCTGTTGAACGAGTATACGCATTGTCATCACATGAGTACAGATCTTTGAAATATTCCGCCCAACCACAGATGATATCTTCTGAGGATGAGCAGCGGATATCGTTGAAAACCATTTCGAAGGATGGCTGTGGCCTTGAAATCCGTTTTTTATTAACAAATTTCCAGAAAGCACAACTATCCACTTCGGCCGTTCTATCGATCTCCTCCTCAAGCATGTACATATAGTTCTGTACAGACTGTCTGTGTGCTTTCCGGAATTCGCGTTTTGCTGCTTTATAACGTTGATAGGTAATTTGCTCGCCACGCGGTCTGTTATCATTAATCCATTCAGAACGATATCTTTTAACGTCATTATGCAGCGAAGTGAGATTATCGTTCCAATATGGTTTAATATACGGCTTAAATTTTGGTTTTGGTATACACTGTTCATTAGCATTTTTCAATACTGAGACAATATCTTCGTACAAGCGATCGATACCTTCTTTGCTAGATATTTCGATTAAAGACAGTTCTTTAAGGTGCTCATTTCTCTCGAGAAACCGTGTATACGTTGAGATATGTGACTGTTTCACATTTTTCCACACTATAGTAGATGCTATATTGTGATGGGTTTGTTCTTCGTGGTCACCGGCGGGTTTAATAGTACAGGTTAGTGGGCGATGTGTCGACACGTTTAAAGAATGGTCGTCATGTATAGTAAAACCCTGGACCGTAGGCACATCAACAGATGGAAGGAATACATAGTCGATAAGTGTTTCCCTTGAACTATTATATGGCACATTACTATATTATATTATATTATTATGAGTTTAAGTTTTTGTCGCTTTCAGATATTTCAGTCAAAGCTTGACGCTCAGTGTATCTATCTAAATAAAGACACGTTTGTACTGTGTACAGTACAGTAACTTTTCAATGTATTGCACTATAGTCTTAATACATGTACATGTATATGAGCTTATTTGAGCTAATATAAATTGGCGTATCATTTACGTGAGACCAGACAGATAGTATGGAGGTTACTCGAATACCCTGTACCCAATAGAATTGTATTATATTATTTTTGTAGGAAAACATCCTTTAAACTTTACTTAATTGAAAGATTGATAGAGTTTGCAGACGGCAATTCAAAATGTCATGAAATTGGAAAGTATTCTCCTGTGAGGGCAGAAAAGATTGCGGGAAAAGAAGAAATTGTCCGTTTTTCAGACGCATCTGGAACAAAGTGGTCAAAAATCGTTTGTTTGGTAATGGGTTAAAAGTCGCCTTCAGCACGAGACAGTTTACCTTCGTATGTTTTATTCAGCATATTCGACATGCGCATAAATCTGTGGGAGTCGATAACACTATCTACTCCTTTCATCACTGACGTGGTAAAGCCATTTTGATTCTAGTGAGCGTTTCTACGCTATTCCAACAATGGATCCCCATACCTTCCAAAGCGCATGTGTACATGCGATATGGAAGTGGAACATTTGAGCATTTTTTGTCTTTTCCAACAATGGTTTCCCATGCCTTACGATATGGGATCGCTTTAGTAGAACGATCATTATAGATGGTGAATAGATATCGCCTCCTAATGAGCTGCTAATTGGTGTGATGTAATCGATGAGGTGTGGGAAATCGAGAACGGATCACGAGTATCGTAACGGGACAGGTGTGGATATTGGCCAAGGCACGGTATGAGAAAACGGGATCACAAGTACTTTCATCCAGTAACTTTAGCTATGCTCAAGAGATGTAATCATACGACCGACGTACGAAATACAAATGGCTTTACTTTACAGTACAATCCCTTATTGGAAGCTTAAAGCAGTTTATTACACTTAAATTATGAAAGTTCTAGAATAATTGACATTTAACTTAGATGTACCTTGAATTCCATTTTACAGAGGAACCGAGACAGTTTCACATTCAAATGATGCTTTTAAAAGAATGAATACTATAAGGTTTGTTTGCAATTAGTGATAAAACAAGGTCAGCCGAAAAACGTCGGGAACAATTGAAACCCGAGTCATTCTCAATTTTGAATGTTCACGTTTTTGGTATTGGATAAATGACATCATTTATATGTGTGTCGCGTGTTTTTTTTTATAACCAGGGGTCATCACCCGTTAACCCAAACGCTCCTTACTCTTTTAGATGTAGCTTGATTGTAAACAATGTATTTAAATTTGTGTGTAGATATTTGTGAAAATAGCACTTTGAAACAAATAAAACTAATAAATAGTACAGGCGTTATAGTGTCTTGATCCTCTGGTGTTTCGCTATGTCGCAACATATGGGCCGCGTCACGCGAAAAGGGGCACTCGGACATAAATAAAAACCGCTGACTCAGCTATTTCTTAGCGCTATTATTCCAGCATCTAGTCACGACAGTTATCATTTGTATTTATTTAAAGGTAGAACTTGATGTCCTCTAAGATGGCAAACAGTGTAACCCCAGACCAGCCGCCACGTCACTGACGTGGCGGCTGGTCTGGGGCTACACTATTTGCTATGTCCGAGTGCCCCTTTTCCCGTGACGTGGCCCATACTATATCATCATCTATAACTCATTTTACCCAGATTTGCATTTTCTCTGAGAGCTGCTTTGCTTTTAATTTCTGATTCTCATCCACAAACAGTGAGATGTACATCACTCACTCACTATCCGGTTTATTTTATCAGACCAACAATTAATCCTCTGCTGCGGGTGGGACCTGACTGTCCAGTCTCGATCCGATTCTTCCTCTCCATTCTCTTCTCTGATCAGGGTTGATGGTGTTCATGCACAGGGTATTCCTGTAATGATTCAAGACGTCCTCCCAAGAGAGTTTGGGTCTACCTGCTGACTTCTCTGCAGGGAGTTTCAATTGTCGGACTTAGGCGATGCATCCATTGCTATGCTCGACATATTTACTAAAATAGCGATGACGCTATGTTTAAAACAATTCAAGACAAAGCTTGCGTTTAAACGCACGTGTCCCTTATATCAAAATAACAAATGTGGCAAAAGGTCAAAAGAATGCATATAACACACATTTTCCTGAAACTATTGTAAATGTCGCATATGCACATATCAGCAATGCCACCTCTAGAAAGTCGCGTGTGGTTAAGCTTCGTAAACATTCTCTTGACAAGACCGGGATGAATGCTGACTGATTTAAGAACTGAACCTTTCAACAAGTTCATAGCCCTGGTATGACTAAAAAACACGTGTTTGCCAAAACAAAACCAAAACATGTTAAACCTAGCAACGGTTATATACATCCGCATCAAACAAACATCGGTCGCCATGTAAGAAGTTGCATCATAAATACAAGAGCAAATTGAGGGTTCAGCACAGGACTATAGTAAGTGCTTCACAAACGTGAAGCACTTGCTACAGTCTTGCTCTAAACCATCGAAATGCACTTTCAAACTCCCTTCTCCTGCATGTTGTCCTTATCGCTCACTAAATGTTTGATAACAGGGCTATTTCCCTAAGCCACGTCTCTGCCACTAAGATACCTATCAACCAGAATCGCTCGGATCGTGAAGAATGACAGCAATTCGTTCCGGATTTCATAGCATGTTAGCATCATGCGATATAGGCAGGACGGTTTACCTGTCAACGCAAATATTATCGTTAAAACGACGTAAGAAGCATATGACATAACAGTAGATAGGGCATTCTGACTCTTAGGTGTTTATTATCAACGTCTTTGTACATGTCACATCTTGTTACAACGAACGAAAGACGGGATCGTCACACAATATCTACCTTGTAGTTCATCTACTTTGTGCGAACTCGTGGACTATCTTATACACTGAGGTTTGTCGATGTTTTCTTTGAAATCCTATGTTCTTTGCAGCACATATAAGATAACAACTTATGAAAGCGATGTTAGGTCCCAATAAAAGCAAGGTTTTTAAAGTAAAATTATCTTATGTGCTGTTTGTTAGTCGGGGTATCAACTAATCAGAAGTAAGGTTGAACAAAAATGACAACCACTAACACGTTTCAAAACCTACGGATTAATGTTTCCGGACCAATAACGCACAGTTTCGATTTATCAAACTGTAGCGTCGTTTTCAGCATGATTCAGTTATATCACTGTGATCAGTGCACATGTCCATGCTTCTGACGGTTTATCACTGTGATCAGTGCACATGTCCATGATTCTGACGGTTTATCACTGTGATCAGTGCACATGTCCATGATTCTGACGGTTTATCACTGTGATCAGTGCACATGTCCATGCTTCTGACGGTTTATCACTGTGATCAGTGCACATGTCCATGCTTCTGACGGTTTATCACTGTGATCAGTGCACATGTCCATGATTCTGACGGTTTATCACTGTGATCAGTGCACATGTCCATGCTTCTGACGGTTTATCACTGTGATCAGTGCACATGTCCATGATTCTGACGGTTTATCACTGTGATCAGTGCACATGTCCATGATTCTGACGGTTTATCACTGTGATCAGTGCACATGTCCATGATTCTGACGGTTTATCACTGGTGCTATACAACAGTTGTTTTTCTGACTTCTTTTCTGCATGACTATATTTGACCAACGGCGATACAACGCAGATTGATTAAGCTGCAATACCGCCACTAAACGTTGACTGGTGTGGAATCATGGAATAAAAGGTTAAAATTCTAATCATTAACATGGGAAAAAGCGGGAATATATAAAGAGATTATAGAGGAAATTATTGTGGAAAACAGGGACAAATGGTGCTCATTTAATTGGAATAAGGTTGACATATGACACGTTTTGAGCCATCATTTGTTGTTGACAAACTTATTTCATTGCATCGACAGTGATTGTTTTATGTTAAAGTTGATTCTAACTGTAACTACGTCTATGTAAATTAATCAGTTATATGAAGACATCAGGTTCAGATTCAAAAGACCAAAAGCCTTAGAGCCCATTAGGGCTCATCGAATCGGCATTCCGTAAGTCAGTCTGGAAACTTCCCTTTATTAACGAACTATCCTAAGTTGAACCCATCATCTACCACATAGATGTGGGATACCCTGCTCCCTCGCAACCTATGGTTCAATTTATAAACAAAGATATTCATTTTGAACTACCTCTATTTATGTATCTCTGTTGTTCTATTTCTGAAGTAAATGTTATAAAACGAAAAAATCGTCTTCACATTATTCACACTTTCTTGTTCAAATTCTGCAGAGTTTTTCAGTTTATATATATATATGTGTGTCGGTTGTACGATACCGATCTATTTGGGGATATGTTTTGAAGTTTAAATACAGCTGTTTGAATACGGTGAAACCACTTAAACATTTCAATAGACATGTCACTTACACGCAAACTGCGTTAGGGTAAAATCCTGCCTTGAAGATGACATCCTGACTAATGGGTTTCAAGCTGTGTGACTATGGTTATGTGAATTAGATACAGAAATCTGGGTAGCGTTTACTAAACGGTTCGTAGAAAGTATTTTTTAATACATAAAAGATAAAAATTGATAGTATCTTATATAAAAGTTGAATATTATAATGCAACACGCCACGTTAAGCGTCTCCGGAAGACGATTCTGTTAATGGAAAACAAGACTAAAACAAAGCCGGATTGCTCTTTATCACACATTGCAAGTGGCATGTGATAAAAGTGTTGACCTCTATGTTTTTCTTTTTTTTCTTTTTTATGAATCGGAATCCTCTTAACCATTTGAATTATTCACAAAATGGCAATAAAGGGCAACCCGTTTAAACAATGTATTATATCAGCAAGATAATTGGGCTTCATTTTCACCAAACGGTTTTGAAAAGGGTTGAGAAGTGAATCAATAATCTAGTTTAACTATATAAACCTGTGTGGTCTTTTCATTCATAGTTGAAACCTTATTTCATTAAGACCAAAACCTCAGTGTGTGAGAGTCATTTTAACAGGTTTGTATCTAAAACCAATTAAACTAGTTTCCTTTTCAATCAAGGGGTCAACATAATTGGATATTTAGCCTTTACAACCCTGAAGGATTTACTATACTACCATCATGTGGCGGGTCTTCACTCTACCGGGCTTGAATCCTTAAGATCGTGGGTAATTTTCTAAAAATAGATTTTTGTGTCGTCTGCCTCCCAAAACCATATACATTTGCTTAATTCTGATGGAGAAATATACTCAGAGTATCAACATGTTAGATTACAGGCCAGCCGCCAATTTACTTGGCGGCTGGTCTGGATCTAACCTGTTTGCATAAGCATGAAGTTGGTTCAAGCACTTTAAGGGTTAAACTTGTTTTACCTGGTAGGGTGAGTCTGTTTTAAAATACACCAGGGTGAATGTCCTTTCATTCAAGGTATCATTTGAATTATTTAACCTTCAACCGTGTGAAGGTTGACTTTTACAGTGATCCATGGATCTTTTGTAAATATTCTAGATTTATGCTTGGAATTTGTTAGCAATATTCTCAACACGTTTTGTAGGCATATAGGTATGTAAAAGAATATCTTTTCAATCATCTTATCTATTATAAAGGTTTCTCTTCCAATAGTTGAATTTAGAAATGTTTATATCAAATAACATTCGAATACATTGTTACAAACGCAGAATATCACATCGTGGGCAGTCGTTTCTCATGACACAAGTAGTCCAATTGTGACATCTTTCCTTTCGTTGCAGTGTTTCATATGATTTATGGTTTAGATTTAAACTACGCCTGATGAGAATAACTCTCACAAAGGAATATCTTAAGCGTACAGAATTGATCACACTGAATGTTGACAATGTTCCTATCCAGATCATGTACTACATGTGACCGCCTCTCTCTAGCAATCACCCTCATATTGCTATAACCGACTTCATGCTTATGCAAAGAGGTTAGATCCAGTTTACTTGGCGACTGGCCTGTAATCTAACCTATTTGCTACTCTGAGTATCTGTCCTCGTCAAAATAAAGCAGATATCTAAGGTTTTCGAATCCAGTCGACATACATATATTTTTCGAAAAATCCCCCAGCATTATAAGATTTATGGTGTTATCAGCAATCTGAACTCATTGAGTTAATTCAATGAAAACATTGTATTTCTCAGCTGACCGAAATACCGGAGTAGTTACGATTAATATAACGAGTGCAACGGTTCCGCAACTCTTTGGACGAGTGCTCGATAACGAAGTGTGGAAAGAAGTCCGAAAACCATTCGTAAGCATCGACAAACTTGCAACCCGAGCATAAGTCCCGCAGTACCATCACAAGGATGCTACGTTAAATTGAAGGTCATATGACTGCTGCGGACGTAATCTTAGATAAGTTTTGGAAAATGCTGTAATCCAAGTCATCACAATTTCTTTTCCTTGGCATTGATGTGTAATCCTTGATTATTTTTCTTTATATATCTTTATTCATGATTTAATGTTTTAGATATATAAAGCTTCGTCCCTTTAGGTTTGTTTAATTCAACATCACCTCCTTAAACAAAAAGGAAAATTGATAAATCAAATAAACTTAATCTCTTTTGCAAACATTCTTTATTTCTTGTTTGCTCTCATATTGGAATCGACAATACTTATCTTAAAAGGACTATCTCACAGATTGAGATTCCATTCTTTTTTAAATGAAATATTTTGACGGATAAAATTACATTACATATTTATAGAGCTACATAACTTTCGATTATTGGTTTACTCATTACTCCCTTTACTATCTTCTAGTTGAGATAAAGTGCAAATAACCGATCGGCATGGCGCCCAAAATGTATACTCTTAACGGTTGCTTTTAGCCGAGGAAAGTGAGATTAAGATTTCGACAAACAAATGCATTTGTGCTATACTACTTTCAAATCGCTTTATTTTAAGAAAAACTCCGACAAACATAGGGGGCGGGATTGTCGACTGGAAAATTTGTTGCCGATTCCGGGAACTGTTTAAGGGGTTCAATGCGTAAGCAATTTCACTCCAATATAGTTTAATCTTACGTATTTTACATCGATTGTGACGAAAGCATGAAGCTTATTAAATTCACTCTCGATGACCGCTTCCTGGAAACTACACCAGTACTGGCGCCGATTTGGAGGACTCTTCCCGTCCCGGCAATTTTCACATCGCCTTGAAGGGATCGAGCCCTCTACCACTACACCAATGACACCAATCTTGAACTTTGATTATTCATTCGTCAAAATGAGCACTAACATTCTTTAAGCCATAACAGTTAGACAATGCAAACAAAATAAAAATATTTTGAATTTAGCTTTTATCAATCACGGGTGGGTCACGCCCGAGGGACATCCTTGTTTTAAAACCTAGTAACATTCCAGTACAACACCCACTATTTATTCCCTAATATTGGTCAGAGCTGCTAGTTCACAGAAGAGAGAATTTGAAAGTCAAAATGAATGTCCTTGAAACAATACAGTTTTTGTATTGCTGTGTGATATATGATTAAAAGTTTCTTTTGAAAGAATGATTAATTTCGGAAGTGTCACTTTGTTTAAGTATATACACTTTAAATGTGGAAGATCTCAACAGCGATGATACGCGGTTAAAACATGTTAATTCACTGTATACAGACTTTAAAGAATGAATAACGATCTAGTTGTGCTTCCAATGATTTTTGTCCAGTGCGTAACATGTAACAGTACAGCAGTTGTACAGTTAAAAAAGTCTGTAACTTCCATATTTCTTCAAATCTGTGAACAAGAACCTTTAACCCTTACAGTACTGGAACCGACTTGGTGCTTATGCAAACAGGTAAGATCAGATGCAATCCGCCAAGTAAATTGGCGGCTGACATCTGATCTAACCTGTTTGCTACTCCGAGTATCTTTCCTCGACAGAATTAAGCAGATATTCAAGATTTTGGAAGGCAGATGACACAAAGATCTATTTTTAAACAATAACCCAGCATTCTAAGGGTTAATGTTCATCAGCAGTAAGGGCAAAACACTACGATCCGTTGTCCCGTACCGTTGGCCACCTATCTCCCGGCCCCATTGGATAGTTAGCCGAGAGAGCGTCTGTACGAGTCAGATGCGAGCGGGATATCCAAAGCGCAGGAGTGAGTTTAGAGAGCGTTTGGCCGACCCCGGAGTGAGAGGCTTGTGTAAATTGATTTTCCCCCAGTGTGATGATACTTTGGATATTGGATGTTTAATTGGAAATTTATCGAGAAATTGGTATGCATGGAGCTTTATTATCGTATACAGGAAGGATGTAAGAACGATATCTTGGGATATGATAGGGAAAACTTGTTGGGATTCAATGCAAGGGAATAGGAAATACTTTATGAAAATGCAGATTTGTTAAAGTATATTTGATCTATCGATTTAAAATCGCTTTTTAATGATTAATGATACAATTTGTTCCTTATTTTTAATGCTAGCTGAAACCAACCTATCGAAAACTAAGTATATGTTTATACCATGTCCTGCGAAAAAATAAAGACTAACTAAAGAAAAAAGTGTACCCTTGTACTGAACTGAATTCAAAATTCAAGATAATATGTATTTATTGTACTTGGTCTTCAAAACTATTTTGTCAGCTATCCTGGTCGATAGTGACAAAGTTTAGAAGCTCCTTCAGAAATAAACCACCTGTAGTTTTTCACTGTACGCTAGATTTCATATTAAACGTCTAAACTTTGTGTGTGTTGAATACATAATATATCATATTGTACTTATCTTTTGACAATTTGTAAAATAACCATTGATTTGAATGATGTATGTCATTACAAAGCATACGATTTAAACAAATGACAAGCTGATATTGCGTCTATTCAGGAAGAAAAACAATTACAGACAAAGGCGCCATAACGATTCTTTCTTGACGAACATGGAGGAGTTAAAGCCATTCATATACCTTACGGCATTGAAAAAAAACTTGAGGGCAGGAGAATTTGATTTTTTTAGGAATTTGCGAGTTCTGTTTTTTTTTATTCTAATGTATGTTTTATCAAATCGTCTGAGGCGAAAATAACTCTGAACTAGAAAAAAAGGTGAAAGCAACGTGATGTGTAGATATCGAACTTTTTATCTGATTTCAAAGGCTAGCCCTAACTCCATGCAAGTGTTGCCAACACTATGCCTGGGGACATACCATCACTGTCTCGTAACTGTAAAAGTACATTTATTTATTTTTGACGATTTTGCACTTACTATTTTAACAGAGAGTGAAAATCTTGAGCACCTCTTGCAAGTCGTTAAATTTGATACTACCAATTCAAGGGTTCAGTACAAGACTATGGTAACTGATTCATGAACATAAAACAGTTACTATAGTCTTGCAATGAACCTTCAAATTGTCCATTTTATATGTTACGTCATGCGTTTCGTCACAATGTTGATGTATTTTATTATCTTCGAACTTTTGATACAAGTCAGAAATGGTATTGGTCCTTTTGTTTATACTATTTTCATTCGCCGAGTAAACCTTTACGAAAATTATCAATCTTTCTTGATAAACATATTTGTTTAAGCGTTTGGTTTCAATACAGACGTTGGCGATATAGGACGTTCTCGTTTTCATACGATGAAAATATGTGACATACATTATTTATATATTTCAGTTTTGCTAAAGTTTTTAATTTCAAGCCGATGTAACTCTATGAAATAATGCATTTCAACTTTCATACCAAGGTTTATCGAAGAGATTTAACGATTTGGTCTGTGAGGTATAAGCGTTTTTGTTTCTCATGGCGACGTTAATTGTGAAACGTGCTGGTTTAGTTTTCATAGCGACTTAAATTTTGGAGATTTTTGTTTTGAAATGTTGAGGTATGACAGGTTGGTAAACCTTGAACCCTACATTACTATACATTACTTCTAGTATACATGTCATCCTCTGTCTGTTTTATATTCATTAGCATGTCCGAATAAAGCAGTACACTTTAGCAATGTACTATAACACTAACACTAGAACACCTATGACTAATATCTACATCACGTTGAAACTATGCCATTGACTTGAAAAGGCAGTTCCTCAATGGTTGGGTTATTTATGATTCCTATCAAATAGAACTATGTTTTGTATAACTTATGTCAAAATCTATGCATCTTGGTGAAGCCAGAGACGATCCATTCAAGTCAATACATCGACAGTTATTCAAGGCTATGCTATTAGCTTAGCTTTGATGCTTTGATGTTTTTGGATTACCAGAAATACACACTGAGAACAATTCCCTGTAATCCAAGTGAATATAATAACTTAAACCCTTGGAATGCTCGAACTGACTTCATGCTCTCACACAGACAGGTTTGGTCCAGGCCAACCGCCAAATATATTGGCGGCTGACCTGTGATCTAACACGTTTGCTACTCTGAGTATCTTTCCTCATTAAAGTTATGCCGATATCAAAGTTTTTGGAAAGCAGATAACACAAAATCTATTTTTAGAAGATTACCAAGGATTCTAAGGGTTAAATAACTGTTGTACCATTACGCGGATACATAATCAACTGGACACTGTAGAGATAATTATCTTATTAACATCTACCTACATTGATGGACCATTATGCGGTAAAGTTATATCTATTAAACAGCAGGGTAACGTTTAACTAAACATTATATGCTAAATGTGTGCGTAAGTTCAAAACAAAATCCCGTCTTATTTCAATATTTGGCTAAGCAATATTGCAAAGTAACACATCATTGGAATCGTCTCTCCGAAACGCTTCAAATGACGTGTCACATTACAATATTGTTCCTTTGTTAAAAGAAATAACCCATGTTTGTCAATTTTGACTAACGCAAATGTTTTCCTTGAATCGCTTAGAAAAAACGGTATCATTGGACAAAGGGAACTATTTCTCCTTACAATGGATTCAGGGCAATGACATAAAATAAGCGCTTTTTTCATGCTTTATCACTGTCGCTAAAAGTTGCTTTCATTTCTCAATAATCTCAAGTTCCATCCAAAAGGCAACTCTGCAATCTGTCTATTCAAAGACTTGTCCGTGAAAAGTAAAGCCCAATGGCTGTCGTCTTTGCAATGGCAAACTGGGATCTTGACGCCCGATAGAAGTAGCTACAACTTAGATAAGACAAATTACTGCCTTTGCAATCCTTGATTCGTAAATAGTTTCTATTGGATGTCGATGTGACAGCTTGGAAAAGACAAAATGAGACTACTTTTGGCTATCAATGATTTCTCATCAGTGACGGATCGAATACATGTACAATGTGCAAGCTGTATTACGTATGCTCTCGTGTTATTTCACCATAGAACCCGACCTGCATACATTTCGACCTAATCCTTCTAATTAAATTGTGCATTTAACATTCCCGTGGTTCCTGTTGTCAGATACTGATTTAATGTTAAAACGGGAAATTGCCTTTACCACCAGACGCCGATCCGCTGTGCGTCTGGCCAATTGGCGCTTAACACGGATAACGCAGATTGATTGATTACTGGAGGGGAAATACATGGCGGAGAGAAAAGAGAATTATTGTGGAGAAAAAAAAGGAAAGACTTAGATAGGAACAATAATGAAACAAATGCATTTAACCCTTAGAATGGTGAGTACTTTTCTAGACCCATTCTAAACCCTTAAATATATGCTTAAGTTTGATGAGGAAATATTATACTCAGAGTAGCAAACAGGTTAGATCACAGGTTTACCGCCAGTTTACTTCGCGGCTGGCCTAGGGTTTCACAAGCGTGAAGTCGGTTCTGGCAATATAATGGTTAAGAAAGGCAAAGTATCGAACTTGTAAATATACAAAGAGAGGAAGAAGATGAGATAGAGGTAGGGAAAGGGGGAGAGAGAGAGAGAGATATAGATAGAGAGAGAGAGAGGGAGGGAGAAAGAGAGAGAGAGAGAGAGAGAGAGAGAGAGAGAGAGAGAGAGAGAGAGAGAGAGAGGGAGGGAGGGAGGGAGGGGGAGGGAGGGAGAGAGAGAGAGAGAGAGAGAGAGAGAGAGAGAGAGAGAGAGAGAGAGAGAGAGAGAGAGAGAGAGAGAGAGAGAGAGAGAGGAGGAGAGAGAGAGAGAGAGAGAGAGAGAGAGAGAGAGAGAGAGAGAGAGAGAGAGAGAGAGAGAGAGAGAGAGAGAGAGAGAGAGAGAGAGAGAGAGAGGGGGGGAAGATGACAAATGAGGATTATTTGTTTGAATTACTAAATTTGATCAGTACGTGAATGGCAATATAGACCATTTCATCATGCTTCTGACCTATTTGTTATTGAGTAGAGTTATAACCGGATATCTTTATGAGTCTCAATGGTCTCAATGGAATGCTGATAATTTGGGTGAGTAGGTATATCTCCATGCTTTTATAGTATTTACAGTTATATCACCGATATTGATGCTTCTCGTAACGCTCCTAGTAACACTTCATTGTTCATTACAGAGATTAAACGTGTACATGTTCATACATTGCATCTCAAGCCCTTTCAGTAAAATTAAAAGTATTAGTAAACGTTTTACCTAATATGTCGTAACGATTGTTGAACAAAGTAAATGGTCAGTTATGTATAGAGAGGACATGTTTATAAAGAATGTTGATTATATTCGACCTACAAGCGGCTACATAAAGCTCAGTCGTCGGCATTTCTCGTATTTAAGCGTTGGCTGAGTGAACTGCATGTGTTACGTAACCCGAAACTTTCTCTCCCCGAAAAACATAACTTTTTAGGAGGAGATTTGTTAACTAACAATTCGAATGCAGTAACTGAATCTTCATTTTTTTTTAATCAAATTAGGACACTGATTATTTACCGACGATAAGAATGTATTAGTCTTGCATTTCTAAGATCATTTGGATAAAGAATATTGTAAAATTGAAGCTGCCAGTTGTGGTGGGACAAAACAACTCAAATAATTGTACGTCAACTTAAAATTCCAAATAATAAAACAATCTCTATCATTTGCCTGTGCCTGTATTGCCCGAATAATGTACATGCATTTTGGCAACTATCTGAGTTAACAGACGTCCTCAACCTCTATTTATCAATTGGTTGAAATGACTTGACATGCTAATGCGTTTCATGAAACACCTTTTCCTCGAGGGTAAGATTTCACAGGTAACAAATGAGAAGCACTTGATCCCGCCACACAGATACTGTCGTAGTGTAGGTTAAAATTATCATAAAATTTTGTTTACATGAGTCCTGCGACGAAAAGTGTAACACATTCTCAAACGTAACCTAAGATAACAAACGATATATACGTGACATGAACTAAATATTCAATTTTCTTTCAAGATTAAAAAATGTGATAAACTAACACATAAAGGTATAAGTACATGTTTATAATGTTTTGACGGTACGAAAACTATTAACCCTTTTAGCTTTACATCGAATCTTATGAGATAGAATATACCATCGTGGGCCCCTATGGGAGCGTCATCAAATTCCAACCCTTAACCTTATACATATGTATGCTAAAAATCGATAGCCAACAGCACATGAAACCGTTGTGATAAAAGCAGAAGTCAACCAACACTATTTTTTTTATCATTGTGCCAAGTTTCATCAAGAAAGTGATACAGTTCAAAACGAGCAAGTTATCCTTTTTTTGTCAAAACTATTTAAAAAAGAAAGAAATATTTTTATTCATTTCTTTGTAACAATTCACAAAACCCTTTAACCATAATAGCACTGGAACTGACCTTATCCGCATATTAACAGGTTGGATCCAAACCAGCCTCCAAGTAAATCGAGTAGCCCCCGAGTATCTTTCCGCATCAAAATTAGGCAGATATTTAAAATTTTGGAAAGCAGTCGACACAAAAATCTTTTTTAAGCAAATTATCCAGAATTCTTAGGGTTAAGAACCATCAATGAAACCTTACAGAGGCAATGGAGTAGGTCAATCTACCTAAGGTTGAACCGCCCGCCTATGCGCTATCTGCGAAGCGCGCGTTTTTATGACTGAATCGTCCGTTGGAGTAATAACGTCGATAAACAATCGACGTGAAGACGTAACTGATTACATTCTGACGGGACGACGTAATCTATCACAGGCCTCTATCCGGTCAACACAGCACATTCTGCTCGAAAGGGGGGGGGGGCAGGGGGGTCAAACAATGTGATAGCGAGTCCGAAATTGCAAAGGACAACCATTTCTTCCTCATATCCCCACCCTCTTTCTCTGTAAGTTTCAATAAGAAAAAATGATTAAATGATTTTCGTCTTTATTTTCTTTGACCTCTTTTAATTGAATGAATATCCCATCCTGGATAAAGTTTGGATACTGAAGTGGAACTTGTTAAGCATAACTTTTGTTCAAAGTTTTTACGCACAATTTTCGTTCGATCTTTTTAAGCAACTTTTGCATAGCTTTTGCTCAAACCCATTTCATCAAAATCATATAATTTGATCAATTTATATACCATTCCGATGAACACTGCATGGTCGCATTAAATTGCAAATGGACGTAAAATGTTATGCCACGATACCTGGGTACTGTTCTAGTAAAAGATTTACGGAAAATATTTGTGTCAGTAAAAACTGATATACATCGATAGCACTGTTAATGGACGTAAATTATTGAAAAGTGACAAGTCATTAGAAGCGTTTCGGAGATATTACTGAGCCCAATTCTGAACAGGATGGAAGTTTTTGGCTTACGGAAATGTTTTTCTTCAATTGTTTAGTAAAACGGTACCCAGCTGATAATTGATTGAAATATATCGGTGTTTTATGGAAATGTGCTTACTCACAGATTAGCATTGTAATCTGTTGTATACGACATTTTAAAGACGGAAATTGACGGAGGAAAATCGTAATACTATTTTCATATCACTGCGATATACGAAGTAAATACATCGCATACACGTAATAAAACAGCATCCTTTCCTATTTCAACAATGGTTTATTTTATCTGATGACATGCTGTACAAACGATAAACATGGAGTAATTAATGGATTCGTTTGAAAGTTGTGATACAGAAAACATTCCCTGTCGTCAACTTTATGCAGGTCGTATCGGTGATTTTACGTGTAAGGATATTATTAGCGAAAGCCTACTACCTGCCATACGAAAGGTCAGTGTATTTACGAATGTTATCAATCCAGTTCATGTGGTTTGCTAAGTAACTTGGCCTTTCATTTTTCCTTGTTTGGCAATATGAGAAACAGATTTCTATCGAACTGTTGAAGACACCGCATTAACAGGTCTGAGATACAATGTATGATGAAACCTAGAAACGCATGGACTGTCACTCATTTGATTTCTTTATATTTTGAAATTTTATAATTCTGCCGAACAGATGAGATGATAAAACTTAAACAAATATAGTAACAATATTTAAAGTTCAACGTGTAAGTAGCGGTTCAAAGATTTGAACAAGATCTGCCTTTTGACATACAGTACTTACTGCATTGAAAGACTTGTATACTATGTCGTAACTGCTAAATTTTCGACATAACGTCTAATGCTTTGGTTGAGATAAACCAGATTGTACTGCTTTTGGCTTAATCTTACATCTAAAGCATTTGGTATGAAATCTTGCATGTCATACAGTCATCAAGGAATCGCGACTGCTTGTACAATTCATCAATGATACTAATTCTGAATTGAATGGGAATGATGATTCGATCTGACGAGATAAAGATTATTAAGAAACTGCTTCGCCTTTGAATGTCTTTGGGTAACGCATTCCCCTTTCGGAAGGCGTGCCAAATCGGACTGAAGGCAACATCAACAGACAAGCAAATGACACGAAAATGAATTTATCTTATTAATGATAAGAGAAACAAACCTTTTTGAAAAGATTTGATTACTTTGTGGTCTTTGAATCTCTCTCAGATAAAGCATCAAATATATGTACTATTGGGTAAGGGGTTAGCACACACGAATCCTTACAAACAACAACTGAGCCAGATGCGAGATTAGTCAATAAGAGCGCATAGCAGACATCGTAACATTTAATTGAGATGTTCCATGGAAAAGAAAGGTTATATCTTTTCCTTTACACTTAATTGGTGTTTCGAGGTTTAGCTTGAAGAAGCTTGCATCTATAATTGAAAAGTGTGGAATGAATCAATTCGCCCTGAATATTTAAACCATTCGGTTCCTTTTGAAGTTTCGATTTGAATTATGAACAGATCTAAAGTAATCCTGAATATTATTCTAATTGAAAATTCTTCAACTGATTGTTCCAAGAAAGGGTAAGACATAACACAACGTTTAATTCCCGCTCGGCATATTAAATCCCAACAGATGGTCTTTTAAGTCCAACTGGTAATATTGCATCACAGTCTCTACAGTTTATCCTGGTTGAGGTTGATCCCCGTTTCGCTGTGTGCGCATTGAACACTATTTAAAGGGAACCAACCGGCTAATTGATGGAGGTTTAATAGCCATACGAGATGTTTACCCTTTACCAAAAAATAACCTTTTGGTAGGGCAGAAAACATTGTGTGAAAAGTAGAACTTGCTCGTTAAGAGCAATTTCTCCTTTTACCACAATGTTTCCAGAGTCGTCTGCAACAAACAGGTCGAATGTCGTTTTTGTTTGGTAATGGGTTAATTCTGAATTGGGTTAAGTCATATAGACCAGGGTTCTGGTGTAATGGGTTAAGTCATATAGACCAGGGTTCTGGTGAATTTGATCCTCGTAAGGAAAATCGCTCGTTTGACCGACGGGATTTGGGTGGTTCTACCCAGTAAAGACCTTGTGGATTGTTAACCCCGATAGTGATGGAACCTAACCTTCTACTAACTCCACAATAATTGACATTGTCACGCCTCTTAAAGCGTACTTTAGAAATTAATGTGTCGTAACTGCTCTTTATGGACAATTTACGCTTGTGTCACAATGGTTTCTTCTTAATATCATAACAGTAACATATTTCTTTTGCGTTAAATGATGCTTAGTGTTGTCTTCAAGTTCGACCAGCCAAAAATTGCTATGTAGAAGAATCGGCAAGAATGTATGTTTATTGGTGGTTTCAACTGATCTAAGTCATCTCGTGGTAAATACAACTGGGTCATGAAGAAGCCGTCCTTCAGGAAATGGTCTCAATATGTAGATTACCTACCCGACTAACGCTGATATTGCTTCAACACGTTTCAATTTTCATGATTGATATGTCGATTCGATTCCAAGTTGGTATGTAAAAGCCATTCGTAACCCTAAGAATGTTGGATACTTTTCAGAAAATAGATTTTTCTGTCGTCTGCTTTCCAAAACCTTATATACATTTATCTGCTATGTTTGCTGAGGAAAGATACTCAGCGTAGCACACAGGTTAGATCACAGGCCAGCCGACAATTTACTTGGCGGCTGGCCTGGGTTAACATGTTTGCATGAGCATGTAGGCGGTTCCATCACTGCAAGGGTTAAAGAAAGGCTTCCGCTTACGCTAGAATATTAATGATTGTTATGCAGTATCATGGCCATGAAACCATTTACGAAGTAAAAGCAAACGCCATAATCCAATGCCAATATGAACTTCTAAAGAACCGTTGTACATGCTACTTTCCTCGACTGATATTTGTTTGTGCTCATAGTCAAATAATTTAAAGTTAAACCGGGACAAAACATGTTGTTGACTGTTTACGTTTTAATCAAGTCTGTCTGTTGTGTGTGCAACATTGGTATGGACAGTCGAGACTTTAAGGCAGATTTAGAGATTGAGGTGCTAGACCAATTCGCAAGTTCACCCTCTGCCTTACCCAACGTGTCAAACCACACTTCCCGCGTGTTCTAGTCGAAACACTGCTGGTTTGTTACCCCTTTATGTTAACCCGCTACCAAACAATAACGACATTTGACGTGTTTGATGCAGACAACTATTGAAAACATGGTGGGAAAGGAGAAATTGCTCTAAACGAGCAATTTCTCCTTTTCCCACAATGTGTTCCACCCACTCAGAAGATTATTTTTCAATTTCATCACATTTTGAAACGTCGCCTGCAAACTCTTTCAATTTGAGAAAAACGAAAATTTGGAGTTTAGTAAAGGGTTAAAATACCATAATTATGATACCGTTTACTATTTACCGTGTTGGTACAGGATTAAGGCATAAGCATGTGACTTGTATGGCTTTTCTTGATTTACGTGTAGTAGTCTTATGCTAATAGAAATGTGGGTTTTTTATCTCTCCGGTTCTTGGGAATGACATTACTACAAAAATCCCAGGATTTCATTAACGACCGTTTTTTCATGACCCAGTTTGTATTTCCAACGAGATGAATCAGTTGAAACCACAAATAAACATTCATGCTTACAAATTCTTCTATATGAAAATGTGGGACTGGTCGAACTTGAAAACAACAGTAAGCAACATTTAACGCATAAGAAATACGTTTCTGTAATATTAAGGACAGCGTTCTAACCCTTAGAATGCTTGGTAATGTTCTTAAAATGTATTTACTTGTTGTCCGTTTTCAAAACCATAAATATCTGCTTAATCTTAATGAGGAAAGATACTCAGAGTAGCAAACAGGTTAGATCAGAGGCAAACCGTCAATTTACTTGGCGGCTGGCCTGGATCTGAACTGTTTGCATAAGCATGAAGTCGATTCCAGCACTATAAGGGCTTAATCACCATAAAGTGTAAAGTAGTAGGAGGAGTGGTGGGTTGTATTACATGGTTACGGATGTTGGCTCTATAAAATGGCCCTCTAAAATCGACACATTATGGAAATCACTGATACTTATCTTTACCCATCCCCCGCATATTGGGGTTTGTGACCGAACTGAAAGTACAATTGTGAAAGATTGTGATATCGGCTAGAAAGCATAGTGACAAAAGAAATACAGTGATTTCTCGTTATGCCGAACACGTCCGTTCCTAACAAAATGTCCGGATTACCGATTCATCCGGACTAATGAAGAAGCGCATGTTCTTATACACATTAAGACATAAACGGTCTGTATGCACGTGTATACTTATAACACTTTAGCAAACGCCAAATTGTCGACCGTCCCAAAAATAATCTTCTGATATGGCAGAAAACATTGTGGGAAAAGGAGAAATTGCTCGTCACAAGCAATTTCTCCTTTTCCCACAATGTTTTCAAAAGTTGTCTTCAACAATCTGGTCAAATAATTCCGTTCCCTTACAATTTCGTTCGGATTGCGAGACATTCGAATAATCTGGGTCCGGATAAACGAGGCTTCACTGTAATTCACTTTTACTTTTACTGGATTATTGTTTACATCTTTTATTGACAGAAATACTTTTGCATTGAATTACAAACACAATATATACAAATTATGGCAAAAAGGTCTGGCCTAGATATCTATCATAAGAGCATAAATTTGTTGCCATCTTTAAGTTTAGACTATTGGCAGAATAGTGCTGTTTTCATTTGGTCGATCAATTTCCCCTGTTATTCCTTTTGTCTTATGAAGGTGCAGTAATCCGATCAATGTCTTTACCCTTTAGTTAAATGTGTAACACATTTTGCCCGCGGGGCGTCAAAAGACAGCGACGATTTCTCCTTATATTACGATGAACTTATGAAGTATCATGAACAAATCCATATGAAAGAAGCTTCCTTTTTGATTAAGTCAATTCAGGCAGTTCTTATAAGGCAATGAGTTAGTTTCCCAGCAAAATCGCGTATTTAGAGAATCAGTTATGGTATTAACGTATCGATTCCTATACATCAAATAAAGTTTGCAATGTAGATAAATCGAAAAAGCCTAAAGAAGATAATCAGTAAAGTTACTTTTGCAGTCATACATATCTGTCAAATACCGTTTGCAATATAGATATATCGCAAAAGCCCGTATTAGGAAATCAGTTAACAATTCATTCTCAGTCATAACCACACTTATAATATCGTATGCATTATAAATATACTTTGTATTGCAAAAGCCAATATGCAGCAATCAGTGAAAGGTTCAATCTCAGTCATGCCCATACGTCAAAAATTGTATGCTTTATAGATATATCTTGTATTGCAAAAGTCTGTACGAAGGAATCAGTACACATCCATCAAATATCGTCTACAAAAAAAGCCCATGTACAGGACTCAGTACAGAATACATTCGTATCCATACACATCCATCAAATATTGTTTGTAATTTAAAAATAGTGATCACGTGATCGAGTGACGGATATCAAAAATGTTACACATCAACCTGTTATCGGTCCGTACATTGCGGTGGTGATAGGGTGAATATCAAAAAGCACTTTCGCGGAAATCGTTTACCCCTTATTGTGCTGGTACCAACTTCATGCTCATGCAAACAGGTTAGATCTAGGCCAGCCGCCAAATAAATTAGCGATTGGCCTGTGATCTAACCTGTTCGCTGCTACGAGTATCTTTCCCCATCAAAAGTAAGAGAATATTTAAGGTTTTGGAAAGAATGCAGAGGACACAAAAATCTATTTTTAGACAATTACCAAGCATTTTTATGGTTTAGGTACTTTTGCAGCTATACTCCTCTGACAATTAGGTTCTACGTCATGGGTTAATCTTTCTCTTAATATAGCCTTCGTATCGCCTGGAATAGACACTAAGAGCATGTAAGAACATATAAGTCCCCTACTTGTGAGAAACGCACGGCGTGGTAATTACCACCCTTGTCGATTAAGATAAGCCCTTCCTTCCTTTTAGGATGAAGTATCTGATTCAAGTATAAAGTAGTACATGAACAAACTGTTATCGTAAACATGTAACAACACTATACGTCAACTACAGATATAACTTTGTACCGATTCTCGATCAAACCTCACGTTACCACCAAATAATCATGTGATCCGACAACGTGTCGATTCGTAACTTACTTTTGGCATCCGTAATTGTCTCGTTTGTTGGGAAGTAGACAGCTAATGTTAAATGTGCTTTAATTCAGAGAGGTTTTTTACCCTTATAGTTCTGAAACAGACTTCGTGCTTATGCAAACAGGTTAGATACAGGCCAGCCGCAAAATACACTGGCGGCTGGCCTGTTATAGAACCAGTTTGCATATCTGAGCTCTGAGTATCTTTACGCATCAAAATAAAGCAGATATTTAATGTTTCGGAAAGCAGACGAAACAAATCTATTTTTAGAAAAATTACCCAGCATTCTAAGGGTTGAATGTTAAATAAGCTTTAATGCAGAGGTGTCGAAGTCCGGCTTGAATGATACATTATTGGTTATTCGGGTTCTCGATAGGGGACATCAGATGACCGTCTTGTCTTTTATAACCATGTCCCAGAAACGTCGGCGATTATTGTCTTGTTTACAAAAACCAGAGACATTGGTAACTATGACTCTGCAAATCTGTGTGCGATTACATCATGATCAAACAATGTTTATTCTGTCAGGATCCGTGGTCATGAAATATGGTTTTCAGCCAATAAATCATTTGGGATCGAGACTTTTGCTCTGACGTACAAAACGGCTATCCATGTTTATTACAGAATAACCAAGCAAAATCAAATCGAGGATTCAAGGCCAAACTATAGCTTACTGTTCCCAAACATTCAAATGACAACTCTAATTTTGAAATAAAAGCTTAAAAACATTTGTATGTAGTTGTGTTCTGACGGTTCTTAAGAAACAAAAGTTTAAGTCGTGTTGTCTGAGGTTTGCCGTGTAGTAGTAGTTAAAGTTGGTGAGATCGGTTGCTTTTAGTTTGATCTCCGCCTATGGCTGATTGGTTAATTGTAGTGTGTTCCTTGACACGAAACCAATTAAATCGTTTGCATCAGAATGCTTTCCATAGAGCATGATTTAATACTCTGGATATCATAATGTGTCTTATAACGGACATTGTTGAAAAAGTTGTTAAACATAAAACAAGCAAATGAACATTGGTTCTAATGAACAGCGATCGCCTATACCATCTCCGTGTCTAATTGTGTCAAGAGCGTACTCATGCATTTGAGTTTAGTGTAATTCTGTGCTATTTACTTGTTGCATACCGTAAACTCCGATCTTCTTTCTCTGCTCACCTAGTGCGATACTGCACGCTGATGATTTTCATCGAACATTCTCTGTGGCTTGTTCATGTTGTCTTGATTTAGTTCTACACGGCCTTGCAGTGCTTTATGTCGATAACAGATATCAATATTATTGAAAGAGGGGTACGCATGACAGCTAATAAACACGGCTGTATTCCTCGGCTATGCTGTAACGTATCCATCATGCGGAAGCAATGCAAATATTCTCGGAGCCGATCTCCATAACAAAAACCACTGCTAGTAATACATCATATGAAGAAAAGACAGACCGAGGCATAGGAAGTGGAATCATGAAAACAGTTGCGTAATATATTTTAGATGACATGAATTAAAATAGATCAATGAATAAAGTTTTTCCGTACACATATGACTTACAGGAACCATAGGTGAATCTATTAAAGAGATTTTCTCACACATTGTTCCCTGTGGGCAACATTATCAAAATAATGACTCAATGATGAATCAATCTTAGTCACTATAAAACGTTCAACTTCTGTATTTCAACCTTAAATAACATTTGTGTTATCATTTAAGGAACTGAATGAGCGTCTATGCCTTTCAGTACTTTCGATGGTAAATTCTTACCTTTTTCGATGTCCTCGCAAGACGGAAATAAGGCAAACATATGAACAGCCAAACGTACATGAGACCCACATGATGATGGCATGTAAAGTTACCACCGCTTACTCATGGTTAATTTGATCTAGATAATTGTTTAGGAAACAGACTGCCATACGAGGAATGAGTTTTACCTTTTTCGATATTGTCAGAAACACGATCATGTCATACAGCTTGTTGATAAACTTACATCTACATGAGTATGGTATTGTTACAAGTTTCGGACACATAAACCCATTCCGTTTTTATTATTGGGGGCTCATTCTAGAAACGATCCCCAACAAGATATTTTTAGAAACTTCATCAGCAATCTTAAGTTCAAATTGCTACGGAATCATCGGACGGATACTTACTAAACTAAGAACCAATTAACCCTCTTTGCAGAAAAAAAAATCACTTCTGCTCAGTCATTGCAATGTTATAGTCACTTCTGCGAAATCACGTAAAGTTTACTTTCAATTATGTTCTTTTTAGAAATATATAAAATGATGTTCTTTACCGTTTATGTATATTCATGATCTATTAAGATACGTCTTATGTCACAATATGATGTTTTTGAGTGAATCAAACCCGAACTTCCCAGACGTCTTTATGAATAATTACCCCTCCGAGATTTAACTACACTAGGTTCATGAATAAAAGCAGATCAAATCGATGTGATCAGCAAAAAGGGAATAAGTAACATATTTGAAAGTACGCAGCTTGTTTATGTCGTCTACCATGAAGCCTCGTTTATCCGGATCCCGATTATCCGGATGTCTCGCAACCCGAACGAAATTATAAGGGAACGGACTTATTGTGCAGTGATTGGCCTAACCAATTACCAGAAATAACCACATTTGACCAGTTTGTTGCAGACGACTCTTAAACACATTGTTGGTAAAGGAGAAATTTGCTCGTAACGAGCAATTTTTCCTTGGCCCACAATGTTTTCTGCCATATCAGAAGGTTGATGTTGAATTTCATCACGTTTCGAAATGTCGTCTGCAAATTCTATCAATTTGGGACGGTCAAAAATGTGGCGTTTGGTAAAGGTTTATTAGCATACACGTGCATATAGACAATAAGACGAGGCCCTGCTTCATTAGTCCGGTAGATTCACTAAATCGGATATTTTGTTGGGACCGGATTTGTTCGGATTAACGAGATATTACTGTATATCCAAATGATATACGACATCCGGGTCATTAAGGTACAGTTTGTAGTTCAGCCCCAATACTATTCCCACTGTCGTATAACTTGGGCCCAGTAGCACATGATTCACATCACTTGTTCCATTTATTCAACTTTTTTTCTTTTCCATAACATTCTTTTTCAAATGTTATCCCTCATTCAATTAAGTAAAAGTGTCATACAGCAGATGTTTTCCATATTTACAGGAACATTAATGAAGCAAGAACTAGACTAAGACATTGGACATGTGAAAACATTCTTGATGATTACAATATTTAAATACCTGCCATGGTGATGGCCGAATCTAAGTTGGTAGAACTTGTGGCAAAACCCTTTTGCCCAATTAATCATTTGCTTGCTTGAATGTACATTTTGAAAATCATTATGGCAATAAAATATGTTTAAAGTAAAAATATTTCAGCCATTTTAAAAGTATGTGTTGTTCTATCAAAGCTGCGTGTTTACATATGTAAAGACATTGTTTAAACCTGCACCACGACTGCACTGGTGTGCAGAACACACTCAAGAAAAGTCGATGGAAACAAAGTTAGCTTCTTTTTAGGTCAGTTCCAGTCTGTAATCAGCGCTTTAATGTGTATTCAGATCCAAAAACATTGCAGCAGTTTTTAGCTCTACTGCATGTAGACTGTGCACATTTAGATATATTAAAGCTTCCTGATTTAATTGTATACAACACAAAAACAAACAAAAAATGAATTGTTTCAACGATATTTCACTTTGACTTGCAAGTATTCTCATTCGTGAAAAAGCAACTTTAATCACTGTAAAACAGTTTTACGTTTAGGCCATGTTTTTCTGATTACCTTTCACTGTGAATCGAAAGACTCTGTTACAACCAGTTGGTCATTTCGACCCAATGCCATGGCTTCTAACTGAAATCATAGGTAACTTGTTATTTATTTTCATTATTTATTATTTTTCATGATTGTTATCCTCCTTTGCTTTCAAAGAGGACCTATGAAAATATTGGTAAAGCTGTTTCGTTAAGTAAGCTTAACCCTTAAAGTGCTGGAACCGACTTAATGCTCATGCAAACAGGTTAGATCCATGCCAGCCGCCAAGTTAATTGACGTCAGACCTGTGATCCAACCTCTTTGCTACTCAAATTAAGCGGCTATCTAAGGTTTTGGCAAATAGACCACACAAAGATCTAGTTCTAGAAAATTACCCAGCATTATTAAGGTTAAGTGTTTGGAATTTGGAGTCCTCGCATGATGAGCTTCTTGGACTTCAGTGACGCTTAAGCATCCATAAAATTCGGTCATTTGTAGTATAGTTAGGACAGCTGTATGTAAACGTTCGCGGTCTGATTCCAGAACGCTCAGTCGTTCCCCGTCTTCTTGTGACATAGATATAAGAAACAATTCAACCCGTATATGATTACTAATAACGAACCGCAACACAAGTACAACACAGACTGTCATTGCAAAAGGTACTATCTAACAGAATCTTCTCTGTTTATTGATTAATACGAGCACGACGTTATGAAGAAAACCAGTTCTTATAAACTGCATAAAGCTTGATATATTTAACCCATTACCAAACAATAACGATATTTGACCAGTTTGTTGCAGACTATTCTGGAAAAAATTGTGGGAAAAGGAGAAATTGCTCTAAACGAGCAATTCCTCATTTTTCCTACAATGTTTTCTACCCTATCACATTACTATTTTTCAATTTTATCGAATTTTAAAATGTCGTCTGCAATCTCTTTTAATCTAGGACAGATGCAAATTTGGCGTTTGGTAAAGGGTAAAAGCAATCAATGATTTTGAACTAACGATAATAAACTACAGATTATCGTCCAAAAGTCAATCTTATGTTGCCAGTATGAAGTGAACAAGATATGGAGATTGCTGCATCAAAAACTGAATCAGCATTAATAATACCTCATCTCGATGATTTTAAATATTGATATCATTTCTTACTCACTTTATTTTCGTTTCAGTGATCTCACACGTGACTTCCTGTTTTAAAATGAACCGATCACTCATCGTCGCCCTTGTGCTTGTCGGAGGATGCGCCTCTATATGTCTCGGTAAAATAGTCACTACAAATAACGGTAAGATCAGCGGAAACACCCAGATTATAGATGGCGTGTACGTGGACACCTACCTCGGAGTTCCGTTCGCAGCGCCCCCTATCGGTGACTTACGTTTCCGGGCACCGCAGGATGTACACAACTGGACGGGCGTGAGAGAGACAAAGACGCAGCCAGATTGCTGTATGCAAGCAGACGACACAAACTTCGGCCGATTCCGGGGCGTACAAATGTGGAACTGTAACACGAAGGTTAGCGAAGACTGTCTCTATCTCAACCTCTGGGTACCGCGGTCGGTGGATGGCTCTAAACTGACGACTATGCTATGGATATACGGAGGTTCGTTTGTGTATGGTTCTATCACGCTTGATGTGTATGATGGTTCCTATCTGGCAGCCAAGGAAAACGTTATTGTCGCCTCTATGCAATACAGAATGGGCGTTCATGGGTTCATGTACTCTGGTACTGACGATGCCCCGGGTAATGTTGGGCTCCGGGACCAACAGAAGGCAATGAAATGGGTTTACGAGAACATCGAGAATTTCGGCGGGGATAAAACAAAGATCACGTTGTTCGGGGAAAGCGCGGGGTCTGTCAGTGTAAGCTATCACATGATCATTCCGTCCTCCATGCCTTATTTCACGAATGCAATCATGCAAAGTGGGACGTTTTATGCGAGCTGGGCCATCAGTAAGCCTGAGTCGCTGCTAGCAAAGACCGGATACTTTGCTGAACTTATGAACTGTGATAAAAACGCATGGAACGAAACCATCGAATGCCTTAAGCTTGCGGATGCAATGGACTTGGAAAATACCCAGTGGTCGGCAGACGTGGAGGCAACAGACATTGGCACATTCGGCGTTGTAATGGACGGGGATTTTATACCAGATTATCCCTCCAATCTTGTAGACTCCGGTAACGTGAAAGACGGGAACATTCTGATAGGTACCACTAAAGATGAGGGTGCATATTTTCTGGTTTATCAGCACCAAGATATCATATTGCCAACTAATCTACGAAGTCCAGTACCGTTAAACCGGACGGAGTATTTAGAGATAGCACGGCGAATATCGGGGCAGCAGCCTGGTCTGGGACTGGACGTTTTGTTGTATGTGTATGAATCGTCCAATACTCCGTCTAATAGAGGGACGTACTGGGATATACTTGACGACATTAGTAAGTGGACGTTGTTTTTCTCATTTTGTTTGTCATTCAACGCCGTTTTCAAAGATTGTTTTCAATCACGCTGACGTTTCCCCGGCCCTTACCATAGCCCTTACTTATTTTAACTGAAACTGGCTTTTCAACTCTTAACCAAATGCCAAATTTTCGACTGTCCCACATTGGAAGAGTTTGCAGACGACATTTCTAAATGTAATGAAAAATAGGGCAGAAAACATTCTGGGAAAAAGAGAATTCGCTCGTTAAGAGCAATTTCTCCTTTTCCCACAACGTTTTCCAAATATCTCAAACTGACTTTTAAAGGCGTAATGCCATTTTCTTTACAAAGAACCTCAATGCGTAACATTATTTCCAAAACAATGTATTTGAATGACCCTGCCGTTTATCGAACCCTCAACCTCTGACACAATAAGCGAAACTTCACCCATGGGACACATGGTCTCTCTCAAATCACGCCCCCGGTTTTGTTATTATTAAAATCCCTGACTCGTTTCATCGTAGTTAAATCTTAATTAAAACACATGCGCCGATTTTATTATGGCTCTATTTCAACTCCAAAATACATGCGTCGTTTCATATGTTTTCTATTAAAAATGAAATCCCCGAACCTTTTAATACCGATTCTATTTAAACTTAAATCCCTAAATCGTTTAATCGCAGTTAAATTTAAACTAAAATCCAAACGTTATTTACATTATCGTTTTTATCTAACTAGAATCCGTCGTCGTTTTCATAGTTCATTTTTTATTAAAAATGAAATACAAGTGTCGATTTATTGTTTTTTTGTGTTTTATTTCAACGAGAAGCCATCCCTCTTTTTGTCTTGTCTTTTATAAATAAAATCAATTTATTATTTTGTGGTGGGTAAAATTTAAAACAAATCATTCTATCATGCTATCCTTATTCTATTATAACTTAAATTCTGGTATCGTTCATTATGGTAATCTTACAAAAACTTGAATACCTGCATCGGTTATATTTCAACTAAAATCTCCTGTATCGTATTATCGTAGCTCTAACTAAAGCAAAACTTTTCCCACAATGTTTTCCTGGGCCCCCTGCAACAATGATTACATGTCGTGAATTTGGTAATGGGTTAAACTTAATATCTGTATCGTATTATCGTAGTCATATTCAAACAAATCCATGTATCGTATTATCGTAGTCATATTCAAACAAATCCATGTATCGTATTATCGTAGTCATATTCAAACAAATCCATGTATCGTATTATCGTAGTCATATTCTAACAAATCCATGTATCGTATTATCGTAGTCATATTCAAACAAATCCATGTATCGTATTATCGTAGTCATATTCAAACAAATCCATGTATCGTATTATCGTAGTCATATTCAAACAAATCCATGTATCGTATTATCGTAGTCATATTCTAACAAATCCATGTATCGTATTATCGTAGTCATATTCAAACAAATCCATGTATCGTATTATCGAATTGCTGTTTCACTTTAATCGGTTTTTAGTACATGTATTATCGAAATCCGGTTTCAACTTTATCCCTGTATCGCTTTAATGTAGTAGTGTCTCAACCAAAGCCTTTATCGAATCATCGAATTCCTGTTTAAACTTGATCCATGTATCGTATTATTGTAGCCCTGTCTAAAGCAAAATTAATGTAAAGCATTGGCGAAATCTTGTTTCAACTTGATCCCTGTATCGCTTTATGGTAGAACTGTCTCAACCAAATCCTTTTATCAAATCATCGAATTCCTGTTTCAACTTTTTCCCTATTTTCCGTAATCGTAGTCCTGATTAACTAAACCCCTGTATAGTATTATCGAATTCTTATTTCACTTTAATCCCTGTATCGCTTTATGATAGAACTGTCTCAACAAAATCCTCGCATCGTATCATTGGAATCCTATTTCAATTTGATTCATGTATCGTATTATCGTAGCCGTATCGTATCATTGTATTCATTTGCCAATTTAATTCGTGTATCGTGATATCGAATAATAACTTACATACTGAGCAATGGCTAATATAAGGTCTGAAACCTATGAAACGCATGTCATCAGTTCTTCAACATCCAAACTGTATACCTACTATTCCAGCTGGTGATTACTACTTCAAGTGTCCGGCGTGGGAGCTGGCGAGTTGGACATCACGCCGACACCCGGGCCGTCACACATACATGTACAGATTCGACTATATCAACTCGAACAACCCCTGGCCCGCGTATATGGGTTCCCTGCACGCATACGAGATCGAATCCGTGTTCGGGATCCCCTTCAATCCGAAATACAACTACTCTGAGGTGGATAGGAAAGTGAGCGCTAACGTCATGAAGTATTTCACAACGTTTGCCAAAACTGGGTAGGTATTATCGTCGTTATAATGTATATTTACAAAGTGTTGTACATTGTATGATAGGATCGCTGTACACATGACAGGTATCTTTGAATTGTCTTTAACCCTTTACCAAACGCCAGATTTTTGACTATCCCAAATTGAGAGAGTTTGCAGATGACATTTCAAAATGGGATGGATTTGAAAAACAATCTTCAGATAGGGCAGACAACATTGTGTAAAAATGAGAAATTGCTCTTAAGGAGCAGTTTCTCTTTTTCCAACAAAGGGGTCTTATGTCGTTATTCTTTGGTAATAACGTTAGGGCATATTGTACCGAAGTTGGTGTGTTATATAGTGTACCTGTGTGCTGATGTCGTTTTTGTATAGAGAGAAGAAAAACAAAAACATTTGAATCCAGACTACAGTTAATGTATAAGATCGGATAGTCTCATTCTGAGTTTAGATCGTTCACGTACAATTTTATAGAGTAAGAGTTTCTTACTTTTCAACATTGTTAACCATCCTTTAACAGCATGTACTTGAACTATAACATTACCAATGCCCGGGGTTTTACATCGAATCAACATTATGTCAGAACAGTAGCAAAACCTAACTCTAAATGATGAAGGAAAAGCCCGTAAGGACTGGTCAAGCTGGGTAGAACCATAGGCACTACGCAAGTCAGTCGAGAGACTACCTATCACGGAGATCAAAATGCTGTCACCGGGATTTGAACCAACGCGGAGAGGGGAACAATCATTACAAATTATGAACTCTAACCACTAGGCCTAGGAACGTGTACTACACTGTTTGACTAGCATATTCTTATCATTTTGCTCAGTATGAATAAATTTAATAGCACCTGATTAAAAAGAAACTTAAAAACGAGTTAAGATTCTGGTCGATTGTAGCATGTCTCATAATCTCGCGAGATGACAATCTCGCCAGATTATGAGACATGATACAAGCGGCCATGCCACTTACTCGGATGATTCAAGCTGTAACTATGTAGAATGAAATATCTCCGTCTGGATCATTCGGACTACCACACTCGGAACTCTTCGGCAGATTCCACCAGGCCTGCCAACATCACCGAGGAGTTCCGTTTGAGACTACTATAGCACCGGAGTGTTCGATACTTCTTGTTTACCGATTACAACACAATTATTCTTTTTTTTTTCAGAAATGTGAACGCTCCTTCATCTGGTTTGTTAGAATGGCCCGAGTTTAATTCTAATTCCGAAGAACATCTCGTTATTTCATCTAACAGTACGGTACAGAGAGGATTTAGAACGAAGGAATGTACTTTTATACGGGACATTGCGCCTAAACTATTGAGATTAAATTCAGGTTTGTATTTGAATAGTTTTCATAATAATTCAGATAATGATTTAATCATCGGCCATTTCACTTCTCTTTCTGTTTTTCTTTTATAAATGTATTGTCTTTGGTGAGAAGGTTAGTAAATTTTGGACTATGTGTATTATTTTACAGCCCCCTTCTTTCTCTCCTTCCTTTATCATCCTCTTTCTCTTTCCTCATCCTCTCACCATCTTTCTCTCACCCTCTCCCTCTCTCTCTCTCTCTCTCTCTCTCTCTCTCTCTCTCTCTCTCTCTCTCTCTCTCTCTCTCTCTCTCTCTCTCTCTCTTCTCCTCTCTCTCTCTCTCTCTCTCTCTCTCTCTCTCTCTCTCTCTCTCTCTCTCTCTCTCTCTCTCTCTCTCTCTCTCTCTCTCTCTCTCTCTCTCTCTCTCTCTCTCTCTCTCTCTCTCTCTCTCTCTCTCTCTCTCTCTCTCTCTCTCTCTCTCTCTCTCTCTCTCTCTCTCTCTCTCTCTCTCTCTCTCTCTCTCTCTCTTTCTCTTTCTCTCTCTCTCTCTCTCTCTCTCTCTCTCTCTCTCTCTCTCTCTCTCTCTCTCTCTCTCTCTCTCTCTCTCTATCTCTCCTTCTCACTATATCACTCTCTCTCACTCAGTCTCTGACACTATCTGTCTCTGTCTCTTTTTCTCTTCCTCTCATTCTCTTTCACCCGTATCTTCCCCCTCTCTCCCCACCTCTTTCTCACTACATCTCTCATTCTCTCTCACCCGTCTCTTCCCCCTCTCTCCCCACCTCTTTCTCACTACCTCTCTCATTCTCTCTCACCCGTCTCTTCCCCCTCTCTCCCCACCTCTTTCTCACTACCTCTCTCGTTCTCTCTCTCTCTCTGTCTGTCTCTCTCTGTCTGTCTATCTCTCTCTGTCTCTCTCTCTGTCTCTGTCTCTCTCTGTCTCTGTCTCTGTCTGTATGTCTGTCTGTCTGTCTCTCTCTCTCTTTCTCTCTCTCTCTCTCTCTCTCTCTCTCTCTCTCTCTCTCTCTCTCTATCTCTCCTTCTCACTATATCACTCTCTCTCACTCAGTCTCTGACACTATCTGTCTCTGTCTCTTTTTCTCTTCCTCTCATTCTCTCTCACCCGTCTCTTCCCCCTCTCTCCCCACCTCTTTCTCACTACCTCTCTCGTTCCCTCTCTCACTCACATCAAATGATTCTTTTGGACATGGTGCAATGTGTCGTCAACTTGAAAGTACCTTTCTTCGTACTATAACATCACAAACGTCAACGTTTTATAGGACCTCGTATGTACATGTATATGAGGACCGACAGAAATGGAGGTATAATTACACGACGCGCTTGTGTCAAACGGATAAATGCATTGAATTAACCCTTTAACAAACGCCAACTTTCCGACTGTCCTAAATCTAAAGAGTTTGCAGACGACATTTATTCTAAAATGAGCTGACATTGAAAAACAAATATCTGATAGGGAAGAAACCATTGTGGGAAAAGGAGAAAGTGCTCGTTAAGAGCAATTTCTCCTTTCCCCACAATGTTTTCCATAGTCGTCTGCAAAAAACTTGTCAAATTTCTGATTGGATGGTAATGGATTAAAAGATTGATTAAGGTATAATTCAAATATTGGTTTGTATAGATGACTTTCAATACACCAAGGACCGTTGTCACAGCTATGAAAAACCATTTAGGAGATCAAAATGGAAACAAGTGTACATTAGAAATGGGACGGATAGAAGTAGAAAAGGAACAGCCGTTACATAATTGAAAAATCTTTGATACGGCGTTTAACACCTTAGAAACAAAGAGAAGGAACACACATATTAGGTTTAAACCTTTCAAAACTAAAGACAAATTTTATGGATTAACTGCTGAATGTTTTTATTAATAATGTAATAGCTTACATTGCCTTTAAGACCTTTCAATAAAATGATAATACAGTGGATTAAGAACTAATTCGTTATCAAATTAAGCTAGCATCTTTTGAAGTAAATGATAAGCTGACTCATTAGGTTAACCCTTATAGTGCTGGAACCAACTTTGATATTATGCAAACAGGTTAGATCCAGGCCAGCCACCAAGTGAATAGGCGGCTGGCCTGTGATCCAACCTCTTTGCTACTCTGAGTATCTTTCATTTTATTTTTGAAGATTATACAGCATTCTAAGGGTTAATTGAAAAGGGAACTCACAAACATATAACGAGACCAATCATTAGCCTAATTGCGAGGATAAAAAACTGATTAGTTAGAAATTATAGAATAAAACAGACAAGTCTTGGCACCATATTAAATGCGGGATTTTCGCGTCAAAGGGGAACTAAGCCTGTCGGTTTTGTGTAGAACATTTGGATCAATCTTCGTTTATTTCTGGATTAATAGGATTCAAATCTCGTCACACAAGATCTGGTTTCCTGTTACCCAAAACTCGAAATAAATCCGGGATAAATTCAGAATTCATGGTGTTTCTAATGGTCTAGGTCATTAATAACTCATTCCCAATAAAGTTGACTTTGTTAATTGTTCAAATTCAAAGCAGTAATAGATGACGAAACGTAGTTGACAAATATGCATTCTCTTTTTATCTATTCACAAGGTTTAACGTTAAAGCATTTTGGTATGGTTTCTATTTTTTTTTACATTGAAAGCAGTGTAATGAAGCAACTCTAAGTTACTAAGTTACGTGGTGTCTCGTTACAGTGTAGTTTCTAATAATTGTAGAGATTTCATTTTATTACATGAATGTCTGCCATCTCCAAACTGTAAGCCGCTTTTCCAATTTTTCGTAAAATGACAGACTGCGGTTATTATTATCGTGCTTTTTGTATTTGTCGCAGGCCTTTATATGCAAACATACATCGAATTGAATTGAACTCAGAAAGAGAGTATTAGAGGCAATTCACTCTTTCGTTACAACGGTTTTTAACTTTTATAGTGCTGGAGTCGATTTCATGCTTATGCAAACAGGTTCGATCTAGGCCAGCCGTCAAGTAAATTGGGGACTGGTCTGTGATTTAACTTATTTGCTTCTCAGATATTCTTTCCTCACCACCCTAAGCATATGTTTAAGCTTTTGGAAAGCAGACGACATAAAAATCCATTTTCAGAAAATTACCCAGCAAACTTAGGGTTAAATAATCATGTAGCATATGTGGTATAATAAGGTAAAGAAGACGTTAATCCCCTTTCATCAGATATACTTATAAATACGCACGTGTGTCGGAATGTCGAAACCAAAATGCAAATACACGAGCTTCTGCTGCTAGTGAGAAGCACAAACATCTGTAACTGTTTGAAGTTCTTACTTTCTGCGTCTTTTAATCCTTATAGTGCTGGAACCGATTTCATGCTTATGCAAACACATTAATTCCATGCCAGCTGCTAAGTAAATGAAACGGGTATCTATTAATAGATATGACATATATGCCTTCACCAAGCAACCGAACATGTTCTTCGATATATAAGATTGTATTCTTTGCACGTTCATGAAATTATCCGGAAAACGAAAAGTGCTAAACTAAGACCCCAGCTTTATATTATTGTTGTCATCATACCTTTACTACTGCTGCTTCAAAAGTAATGATTGTGAGTTTTATAACAAGAGTTCCGTATGATTCTTATAGAAAGGGCTATAACCCGCGGTTCCTGCTTCGTGAACAAATTATGTTCTACATAAAGGGTTCCGAGAAGTCTATTCCCCAAAGAGCGGATCGATCTCAAACTAGCTTTTAGCATGTCTAATTGGGATCGGTTTATATCGCGGTATTAGTTTACAATGTCTATATCCGAAGGTCTGTTGTTATTTATGTAAAGACTAATTACCAGACGAGCCTCCACATCCGAAATACCATATATTGAGCTGATCACCATATCAACCGTTAAATACCATTAACAGCACGCAAGTTCGCTTGCAATCCATTTTAATTGCATGTGAAGCAGAAAAAAGCAGTACCTAAGGAAACCCTACTGAACTTATTATCTGTCTATTACAATCGCTGTCGAAAAGGGGCACCTTAAAGAAAATCCATTTAGGCCATTTTCTCTGCAAAATTTGATTTAAGCACAAGATGTAGTGAAATTGCAGTTTAAGGGATACAGAACAACATAAAGGCTAAATAAATGTATCAATAAAGTGATAAACATTATGAAAGTGAAAATATTAAGAATCGAGTTACATGTTGCGATTCCTAGAGTGGCAAACGTAACCATAGAATCAAAATGAAACAATAGTGGGTCAAACGAAACGATAGAGTACCACACGTAACGATAGAGAGAAACATAACGAAAGAGAGAAAAGCGTAACGATAGAATGCAAAATGTTACGATAGAGTACAAAACGCAACGATAGAGAGAAAACATAACGAAAGAGAGAAAAGCGTAACGATAGAATGAAAAATGTTACGATAAGTTACAAAAAGCAACGATAGAGAGAAAACATAACGAAAGAGAGAAAAGCGTAACGATAGAATGAAAAATGTTACGATAGAGTACAAAACGCAACGATAGAGAGAAAACATAACGAAAGAGAGAAAAGCGTAACGATAGAATGCAAAATGTTACGATAGAGTACAAAATGAAACGATAGAGTGCCAAACGTAATGATAGATTAAAAAAGTAACGAAACAATGCAAAACATTACGAAAGAGAACAAAAGAAATGATAGAGAGCGAAACCTAATGATAGAGGGGAAGATAAAAACGATGAAGTACAAAACGTTACGACAGAGAGAAACACGTAACGACATAGAGAAAAACGAAACGATAGAGAGAAACACGTAACGATAGAGAAAATCATGTAACGATAGAGAGAACAACGTAACGATAGAGAGAAACACGTAACGACAGAGAAGAAAACCGAAACGATAGAGAGAACACGTAACGACATAGAGAGAAACGTAACGATAGAGAAAACACGTAACGATAGAGAGAAAAACGTAACGATAGAGAGAAACACGTAACGACAGAGAGAAAAACGTAACGACAGAGAGAAAAACGTAACGACAGAGAGAAACACGTAACGATAGAGAGAAACACGTAACGACAGAGAGAAACACGAAACGATAGAGAGAAAAACGTAACGACATAGAGAAACACTTAACAATACAGAGAAAAACGTAACGATAGAGAGAAACACGTAACGACAAAGAGAAATAAGTAACGATAGAGAGAAACACGTAACGACAGAGAGGAAAACTTTACGACAGAGAGAATCACGTAACGATAGAGAGAAACACGTAACGATAGAGAGAAACATGTAATGACAGAGAGAAAAATGTAACGATAGAGAGAAACACGTAACGACAGAGAGAAAAACGTAACGACAGAGAGAAACACGTAACGATAGAGAGAAACAAGTAATGGCAGAGAGAAAAACGTAACGATAGAGAGAAACACGTAATGACATATAGAAAAACGTAACCTTAGAGAGAAACACATAACGACAGAGAGAAAAACGTAACGACAGAGAGAAACCCGTAACAATAAAGAAAAACGTAACGACAGAGAAAAACGTAACGACAGAGGGAAATACGTAACGATAGAGAGAAACACGTAACGACAGAGAGAAACATGTAATGACAGAGAAAAAAATGTAACTATAGAGAGAAACATGTAACGATTAAGAAAAACGTAACGACAGAGAGAAACACGTAACGATAGAGAGAAACACGTAATGGCAGAGAGAAAAACGTAACGATAGAGAGAAACACGTATTGACAGAGAGAAAAACGTAACCTTAGAGAGAAACACGTAACGATAGAGAGAAAAACGTAACGACAGAGAGAAACACGTAACGATAGAGAGAAACACGTAATGAAAGAGAGAAAAACGTAACGATAGAGAGAAACCCGTAACGATAAAGAAAAACGTAACGACAGAGAAAAACGTAACGACAGAGGGAAATACGTAACGATAGAGAGAAACACGTAACGACAGAGAGAAACATGTAATGACAGAGAAACGTAACGAAAGAGAGAAACACGTAACGATTAGAGAAAAACGTAACGATAGAGAGAAAAACGTAAAGATAGAGAGAAACACGTAACGTGAGCAGATAGAGAGAAACACGTAACGATAGAGAAACACACGATAGAGAGAAACACGTAACGACAGAGAGAAAAACGTAACGTTAGAGTGTAATCGTAACCATAGGTGGGAAAGCGTAATGGTTAGTACTGTACAAAAGGTAAAGAACAAGCACAACACGTAACGACGTAGTACAAGCTCAATGATAGTGGCAGACTTTAACGAAAGAGTGAAAACGCAATGATAAAGCGCGCGACGTTACTATAGAGAGCAAACTGGTAACGTAAACGTCGAAACGTAAAGATAGAGTGAAAACACTTAAAGATAGAATGAAATCTTAACAAAAGAGTGGTATGTAACACTAGGGTTGATAACGGACTTTTCCTCTGAGACCTGAACAAACAATACAATGCCTGCTATACATACATTGATGTGCTCTCTTTAACGTACATATCGCCGGCTCGGGGATATATCCTCCGTGTTTTCTGGCTGTTCCCCTCCCACCACTCCTTGTACGACAAGGGGAATATTTCCATGGCGTCTTATTTTGTGTTGAATTATTTGAGTCGCCATATAAAATGCAGTATTGTGTGCTTCAGAAATTTGGATACTTCGTTTAGCTTTTATTAAAAACTATATGGCCGCTAGTTGAAGATAGAATTGTTTTCACTATTCTAGTTTCGGATCTTTGCGACATTAATGGCACTACCAGTTAACTCGAGGATCATATTTGCTACCATTTAGAATATTGAGAGTATAAGTGTGAAAATATAGGTTTTATATACTATTATGCATTTAAAGAAATATTTGTTGCACGGAAGAGTTTTTTGTAAGTCAATAAATTTGATACCTGTTGAAGTTAGTAAAATTATAAATATTCAAACTCACCATACAGAGCCATGTGTGTTGTTTCAATGCATATACCTAGTTTGTCTTTAAAAAAAAGTGTGTATGAAATAAATCTTTTTCTTAAAAATCATATTTCCCTCAAATAGGTCAAACAAACAAACCTATTTAGATAACCTTATCATCAAACTAGAGTTTTGTGTCGACTGCTTTCCAAAACCTTATACGTATATCTGCTTAACTTTGGTGGGGAAATATACTCAGAGTAGCAAACAGATTAGATCACAGGTCATCCGTGTAATAGGGTGTTATGATGTACAACAAACGTTATAGCTATGTCATCATTCCACGTTTGATCTGTATCTATTCATGAATGATTGTTTAATTGTAAAATAATGCATTAACCCTTAAAGTACTGGAACCAATTTTATGCTAATGCAAACAGGGTTAGATCCAGGTCAACGGATCCTTACTTTCCTCGTAAAATTAAACAGATATATACGGTTTTTGAAAACAAACGACAAGAACATCTATTTCCTGAACATTCCCCAGCATTGTAAGGGTTAATGTGAATCGTCATTGACTAATATTGTTCTCCCATTGGTTATTTCAGGTCATGACGATGATGACGTCAATTGTTCCGAAAGTTACAGAACATCCGTTCTCTTCCAGGTTACCGCTATCTTGTTTTCGTGGATTTGGGTTTCATTTTCATAATCCCCATTATGTTATCGATAGACATTTTTACAAGTTAAGATCATAATTTAAATACATCGACACTGTTAACACAACACCACATTACACATTGGTCTTATAGCATGAAGTGGCACTAAAGTGAAATGTGTAAGATTGTACACTCTTACTTAATTTTCCTGAGATGTCTTTTTTGTTAACTGGAACAAATGAACTACGTTCGAAATCATGAGATAAGTCATCACCTAAAAAGTAATATCAAGAAAACAGCCTTTCGGTTACTTTTTTAAGATAATGATAAATGGAATCTGGATGAAAAATACGTTGATTTGTTTTCTCAAAATAATCTATCTCATTTTCTAAAAGAAAAAAAAAACGTTTTTTTGTGTTCGGGGTAGTAAGAACAGATATTCCAGGAATACAATTCAGACAACGCTATTTGCCACTTAAGAACCACTCTGTCTTACATATGACTGGTTGGACAAGCATAGAATCATCGGAAAAGACTGAAAGTCCACGATGGGCTTGGCAAACAACTAGTTTGTATCGTCACAACTTGAAATGTTTTAAACAACGTTTGATATCACGATGGATGTTAACCCTTTAGCCAAACGCCAGATTTCCTACTGTCCTAAATTTAAGGAGTTTGCAAACGACATTTCAAAACGTGTTGAAATTGAAAATAATCTTCTGATAGGGCAGATAACACAGGGGAAAAGGAGAAAGTGCTCATTAAAGCAAGTTCTAATTTTCCCACAATGATTTCCAGAATCGTCTGCAACAAACTAATCATATGCCGTTATTGTTGGTAATCGGTTAACGGAGACCTCTGGTTGAAATGAAAGTATATAGAATTTGGAATCCTTTCAAATGAATATTTTCCATTCGTCACCCAAAGGTCATGAAACCAGTGGATCATCCCGTGATTTGTAAACTAGAATCAATTCGCTTTGCAAAGCTTTCTGGACATTTACATTTTACTAATAAGTTAAGCTAGCTTTGTATTTCAACCCATTACCAAACAATTACGGCATTTGACCAGTTTGTTGGAGAGGACTATGGAAAATATTGTGTGAAAAGGAGAAATTGCTCTTAACAAGAAATTTCTCCTTTTTCCACAATGTTTTCTACCCTATCGAAAGATTATTTTTCAATTTCATCACGTTTTGAAATGTCTTCTGCAAAGTCTTTCAATTTGAGACAGTCGAAAATTTAGCTTTTGATAATGGATTTGAGCAGAAGGTTTTTGAAGACATTGAACAAAGAAAGGAAAAGAGAATCTTATTAAAGGACAATTCTTACTTCGTCGCTTACGACGTCATCGAACTCTGTATAACATACATACCACCTTTCCATTAGTTATGTTTGCTTCAAACAAGCGAATAAAATAATTTGAATTTGACGGGTTAGTTTGCATATCTGAAACATTTTTTCACCACCGCATGCGGGGGAATCACGTGATCAATGTTTACGATCTTAAGTCCGAACAAGATGGCTGCGCCCATGACAGAACAGACATTATTGCTCTTTTCACCTACTTTTGAAGATGACAGCCACATTGTGTACCCCGCATGAGTTAATCATCAACATTCCGGTTCTGGTGTCATATGATAACACATGCTTTATAACGACGTTACGTCTAACACTTTGTAGAGGGATCCTAGTCGAAGACGCGACTGTTTTTGGACATGCGCGCCAGTTGACAGCGATAGCGCTGCCGAGTGTTAGACGTTATGCCATTTATGTTATTTTGATATATAATTAAAAGTAGCTTTAATAAACGAAATAGATTTAACAAGCGATAGTTTATCGAAGTATGTACAGTTCATATGCAGTAGATCTGAACAGCGATGTCACCCTTTCGGACTTAGATTCACGTTAGCTCCCTTTATATACACTTTCAAGAATTAAAAGCGATCTCAGTTTGCCTTGGACGACAGTTCTTCAGTGCGTATCATGTAAAAGTACAGCTGGTTTGTAGGTTGTTAAGAAATTCATTTTAACAAATTGCCTCACGTCTGTCGAAATGCTGCCCTTAGTACAACCGTTACCGCCAATTTCGAGGGTGTCAAAGTCTAAACTTTTCAGAACGTTGCCTGCAACAGTATTTAAAGGGAACAGCCACCCGAATTACGCTGTGAGAAAGTTTAAGATTCAAATAGGGCAAGGCAGCGTAGGTAACTCGTTCTAAGCACAGAACACAGTAGTAACCCTGGGGGTCATAGGTCAATGATACAGGCGTAAACTGACTCAACAGCTTAAAAGTCCAAAGTTAGGATAAGTCTTAATATTGTTTGGTATTGTCGTGAATTATTCTAAATGATAGCATTACGTTAATGGTTTTGTCGTATTTCCGTACGTCAATTTTGTTCTAGTTAATGATCAAGGGACATTAACAACGTTTCCGTATCGAAATGACTGTACGTAGTAATTTTTTTCAGTTTATTACATTCTACTTAGGCGTATCGCCACATAATATCACCACATGTAATACAATACAAAGCTTATTTCTTTAATGACAGTATGATAACTTACCATAATCAAGAAAACAACGAATATATAAACAAAACAGAAATGATTGGCACCAAAAAGTAGACACTATAAGACACAGAACCAAACTGATTAAATTTCACCTCAAGTCATGTTTTCGCAAAACAAAACTTATAGTTTATTCGATATTAATCTACAATCTCGTTGAGAATGTATGTCCTCGTGGCATTGTTCCTTGAAAAGCTTAAGGGTCGAATCACAACATTATGCGAATATTAAACGAAACGTTTCCTGAAGGTGACTCGACGCAAGAATTCCTGTTTTACATTTTGTTCGATAAAGACGATGTATGCTTGATACTGAACAAGAGATATAGAATATAAGAGATGTCGCTGTACTAAGGGATTATCGTAGATCAAGGGAAACAACTTGTGGTGATAATTTGTGTAAGTACACAACCAGTTATCCCCCGTACATTTATACAAGTAGGCTTTTGGTCGCGTGTAACTCTTAGGGCAACCTATGTTTTATAACGGCGTAACGTCTAGCACCCAACATAATTGCAATCAACGAACGCGAATGACCCATAAGTATTGCCTGCCAAAAGTAGGTAAAAAGAGCAAAGGTACATACTCCGTAATGGATGCGGCCATCTTGTTTGGACATAATATCATTTATAAACATTGGTCGCGTGATACTCCGGCTTTGCATCTCCCGGACTCAAAAGAACTGGGGCCTCTGTGGCCTAGTTTCTAGAGAATCGAGCTTTAAATGACATGGCGTTTGGATTTCCATGCTTTATCATGAGAGTTCTCCTGACTTACTTACGGAATTCAGATGGCTCTACCCTGTTTATTGTTATGGACAGTATAGTTTTGGTCTTCCTCCATTATTACAATTCGGGTATCGCAATTAAACTATGAGAAAAAACATGCAGGATACGTGTGTATATGCATTGCTGCATGTTCTCTTTAACAAAGCGTATGTTTTAACTCTCGTCCCGAGTGTTGACCCTTCGGAGACACGGTGATGAGGCAATTCGGTTCTAATGAGTTATCGTCATCCCACTACTACCATCGATGTAAAAGACGAGCAAGGAAAACTCTCAACGCCTCACTATAATGGTCTTTTATGCTATATATTTTAAAATTTTAACTTTTTATGAACAACTCTTATTGGCATTTTAACGTATAATCATAGAATATTATATTTCAAAATATGCATAACTCGTAAGATATGAATTTTGCGTCGTGCGGCATGCTCCTATGATAGCGCGTATGTTAGCTGTTTATATATTCTGTGGAAGCAGTACAGATGAACCCCCAACGCCTACAACCAGACTATCCGGCCTACTACCAAGGACACTTGGGTTTTCTGACAAGTCAACGGAGTTAGTTCGCTACACTACAACAACAACAACAACAACAACCGATCAGTAAAAAAGAACTCTACCATTTCAAGCCGTTCTATTACTTCTTTATTAAATTGATGATAATTCTATTTGGTTTAGTCGTTATTATGGCATCGGCATCTGCTGCTTTTGCAATCCCATGCCTCTTCGTGGCCTGAGCATGGCGGGTATTCATTTGAGCAATCTGCGTCGCTGTGACAATGGTAGTTGGTCAGATCTGAAAAATTAATATGTATTAACCCATTATCAAACAATAACGACATTTGATCAGTTCGTTGCAGACGACTCTGGAAAGCATTACTCTCCGAGTGGATATTTTCCTCTTAGTGGATATTTTGTTACCAAAGCCCATGTTCTCGAAACATATGATGTGCTGCTTTTTTAAGTTCAAGATTCTTGCTCAACTAAGAGCCTAAAGATATGTTTCTTACCGGGTACACAGGTACATTCGTGTGCCGTGCCTGTGCCTTGACTAACGCAGGCCACCTTGTAGCTGGCCGAAGTACACACCGTGTTCAGACAGTTGACATCGTCTATGCAGTTTTCAGCATACACAGCGACTGGAGAAATGGAGAGAAGACAAACGGATTGTTTAACCCATTACCAAGAAATTGTGACATTTGACAAGTTGACCCTGGAAAAAGTTGTGGGAAAAGGAGAAATTGCTATTACCGAGCAATTTCTCAGTTTCCCAAAATGTTTTCTGTCCTATCAGAAGATTATTTTTCAATTTCACTACATTTTGAAATGTCTTCTACAAATTCTTTTAGTTTGGGACAGTCGAAAATTTGGCGTTTGGAAAAGGGTTAAAAGACCAGACGCCGAGCAAGTCTTCAATAGTTGCATAGGCAACATTTTGGGCGTGTAATATCTCACAAGATCTATTGAGGTGTCCGAATTGTAATAGATAAAAACGTCAAAATCTTAACAAACAAAAACATAAAAATAAACAAAAAATGAAGAAAAAACACGAAGACTCAAAAACAAGGGAATTCAATTAACATAATCTACAGGTTTTGTAATATCGCACATATTCACCGGAATAGTTCTCGAACATGACCAGAGACCTACCTTACAAAGGCTTTTTGGACAATCCTTCTTTAAACGTAAATCTAAAGAAACTAGGATATCAGAAAAGCAATAACTTAGACGCGAACGGAGCATAAGTCCTACTTGTGATACATTCATCGTACTCTTAAATGTATATCTAGTGTTCAATCACGAAATCAAAATAACATTTGAGATTCAATGTAAAAGTAGTCGTAAAGTTTTACTTCTTTGTAAGACAGGTCACAATTGTAGGTTTCAAGGAAAACATTTGAGTTGGATGCCAAAAGACTTCATGAAAATATGCAAAACCTACCTGCTACGAAAAGTAGACACAGTAAAAGCTTCATGGTTAATTCTCTATCCTGTTTTTGGCCGAATAGAAAGTTTAAATGTCTTTGTTATCAAATCTCTGTTCAGGTCACAAACATGGGAACTAAGCATAAGTCGCTGCTTAGGTCAAACAACGATAAGCATTAGGGACCTTTCGCGTTTGTACGGAAATGGCACTCGCATAATTCCGTAAAAAGCGAAAGGAAACGAACGGTGTTACGCTTATGATGAAATTGAGATATATGGACTAGTGACTGAAAGCTGTATCTTTAACAAATAGCATCCAATGCGCGTTTAATGGTGTTTCAGTAATATAGCAATCAATCAATTGTTCTGTTGAATTGCAAACTAGATATTTCCTTTTTAGGAAAACATCGGGTTAACTGTTGTGTTAACATCAATGTCTTCCATTGATCACTCGTGGCGATAATTATTTTGTGTAGAGGAGAAACAAAGGAATGTTAGCCATCAAAAGTCTAAAACAGGACCATAAAAAGAAAATAAAGGATAAATGATAAAACTAATAAATCGAACAACCTTTAAACTTTGTTTTAAGACTATATTAAAGTCATCCTATTTTCAAAAAGAGAGTCTTTGATATATTTTTGAAAGTATGTGTAGTTCTCCAAATCTGGTTTTAAAATATTAATGATGTAAATGAAATCGCAAAATTCACCATGAAAGCTTGAGGTTCAGGTCATGCGTAAGAGATAGAATTCCTACCTAATAATAGAATGCCTTTGTAAAACCTCAATACAGAAATGTTAAGAAAAGATTTAGCCACTATGAAAAAAAGGATATTATAATGTTATGTATTCCTTCAATCCAAAACACATACTGCATTGGTTAGATACTTCTTCGGTGTGACCTGTGAGTAAAGGGTTGGAACAATCAAATGTACATTATCTTACTGTAATGCACTAAAAGAATGGACAGAAACGGTCATTTTAGTAATAACTAATCAAAGCATACGGCTATTCAATGTTTTCGTTTGTACTGTATCCATTGTTTTATCTATGTATATGTTTTTTAAAAGTTGACACTTAAAATTAAACAGTCTCAGATAAGACACAGATTTTGATAGAAGAGGTCATTGGCGTCTTTTAACCAGGTCATGAATACGTATGTCTTGGGACAGCATGTATGGTCGTTAAATCATTTCTCTTTTTTGGATCTGAGTATTAACTTAGTTTTTGACGATTGTGAGAACAAGTTAATGTGACGCATTTTAGGAAATGTTCGACGACCAAGTAGTTTGAAAAGACCATATCATCTGCCCATGGCTATGCGCCTTAACCCTTTACCTAACGCCAAATGTTCGGCTATTCCAAATTGAAAGAGTTTATAGACTACATTTCAAAATGTGATGAAATTGGAAGATAATCTTCTGATAGGGCAGAAAACTTTGTTAGGAAATGAGAAATTGCTTATAACGAGCAATTTTCTCCTTTTCCCACAATGTTTTCCAGAGTCGTCTGCAACAAAGTGATCAAATGCCTTTATTGTTTAGAAATGGGTTAACGGTGCTAGCCAGAAGAGGAAATTTGAAAGTCAAATCAAAATATCGCTGGAACAATATAGTTATGTATTGATGTTATATATACAATTAAAAGTAACAATTGAAAGCACAATTTTGTTAGGAAGCCTCAATTTTCGTTAATATGTACAGTTTACATGCATTATATTTAAACAGCTAGGTCATGCTTTTAGAATAACATTCATTTTAATTCACTGAATACAAGTTTGAAAGATTAAACAGCGATCAAAGTTCGGCTTCAAGTGACTAGTATTAAGTGTGTATTATATAACGGTAAAGTTGTTGTGCAGCTTTAAAGAAATTGTTTTTTAATCCCAAACTTCCTCTCATCTGTGAACATGTACCTTTAAGCAATCTTCGTGGTTGAGAAGAGAATCGTTAATTCTATGTAACTTTATATATTTCTGTTGCTGTTTCTTTCTTAAAAGATAATTCAAAGATCATTTTTAACTCTTAATTCTAGCTTAAATTCGAAATTCGTGAACTTTGAAAAATGATAAACAGTTTTTTATAAAGTGTTCTAAAAGGACTATCTCAAAGATTGCGATTTTAATTTATCTAAAATAAAATTTCTTCTATCAATGAAAAGGTCTAGTAAGTCACAGATAATAAGATAGCTTATTGCATTTATCACATTGTTTATAGCAAAACAGTAAAACTCAACCCTCAATACAATCGCATTGTTCAAATGATTCAAATATATCAACTCAACATAGGAAATGCCACTTAGTTCTTGAAATATTGTATGTAATGATTTGTGTTACGCATCTTTACCAGGACCTATGTATGTATGTAATACACTAGTATGCTTGTGCATTATTTTCGGACGTACAGTTGTTCATCTCGATTGCAAAGGCAATGCATGTCGGACAGCCGTGCAAACATGGTGAACGAAAACACATGCATGTGCCTGGTATTGTTTCAAATGCACACAAAAAGAGACATTTTCAATTTATCGAATTTATTCAACCTAAGTGTACATACATTAACATGTGACGAGTCTAAATCATTGCGATTTTAAACGAGGCTGAGCTGGTCATTAAAGTCCGGTACAGGAGCTGGCCATTAAAGTCCTATAAAGGAGCTCGTCACTAAAGTCCGGTGCAGGAGCTGGTCAAGAAAGTCCGGTACAGGAGCTGGTTAAGAAAGTCCGGTACAGGAGCTGGTCACTAAAGTCCGGTACAGGATTGTTGTATTTTGTTAACTGTGTCTTATTCTCCAATCCCAGCAAAGTTGGCAGGAACGTCTGTGAACGCCACGAGTATTCTGAAAGAGAATTGGTTAGACTTAAGTTTCTATGTGTGTTTGTTATCGACCTATTCATCACTTTCCCCGTAAAATGGTGCCAAATGTGACGTGAAACAAGTGGCGCCGTGAAATCTGAGAGATCAACAGTCACTTGACACGTGGTCTTCTCATTTGCATACAATGCTGGAACTACTTTTCCAGTATTTACTCGCTTTGTCCTATTTAAGTACAACGTTTTGAATAAAGCAAAGGCTTTCTTGGGTGCTACCTACATTTGAAGAAATCGTACACATTTCTTGAAACTAATTGTTGTCAGTTTGCACAAAAGAAAACTTCGAGATTAAGAAAAACTGTCCTTCGTTCTGGTTATTTTTATCGTGCCTCATAAGAACTGCTTTCATAATGTTCTAATGTTAAATTAAGGGATTTGAAAGGTTTGTAACGCTTTGTACAGAATGATAGACAATCGACGTATAATGGTTAAGTATTTGTGCAAGGAGTAGAAATTATTTATTGGGTGAATTCGCCAAATAAATTCCTACGCCTTGATAAAGGCCCCAACAAACGACGTCAAGAACACAAGTAATTAATCTTAATCGTCTGAGCACGATACCAGAATTAAGTTTAAGTACGATGTCAGTCATTGTTCAAGAACACGGTCCCATGCAAGGGACCTGTCTTAAACATGTTTGTACGATATATTTCCTCGTAAACGTAAATGTATAGGAAAAGAAAGTACCTCAGTTAAGCATTAACCCATTACCAAACAATAACGCCATTTTATCAGTCTGTTGCAGACGTCTTTGGAAAAAAATGTTTTCAGCCCTATCAGATGATTAATTCTCAATTTCATCACTTTTTGAAACGTCGTCTACAAGCTCTTTCAATTTGGGACAGTCGAAAATTTTGCGTTTGGTAAAGGGTTAACTAAGACGCAGACAAAAGCTACGAATCTCTGTGAGACAGGTCCTGGGACCCAAGGCTCACTGCGCTGGAGACACACATGTCTGAATCATACGGTAAACATTCATCATGAGCAAATATTTCCATGACGTATTTCGTCTTTTCAGACTACCAGATCTTACGATTTAACCTTGAAATTAACCCTTTACACTTACGCTTGCGTATCTATCATCGTATAGGATTTTATTACGGAGCCAATTTTAAATCAAAAGTAAACGATAGTCTTTATGTTTATTACAAGTAATATCTAGACAATACAAACAGTTCCAAATCCATATTAACATGGCAAACTTTATAATCAGTTCTCACATCATCTTAAATGTTCATAAAACATTGAGGACAATAAAATCGTATATATATCTCATGATTACTGATTTCATTTGTTAGGATAGAAATGAAACATCCTTTTCGACAGTACTTTGATTCCATCAAGGTAGTCATCCTTGACAATGATATGTTGACAAGTATTCACCAGTAAAGCAAATTAAATACAGTTTCCACATCACTGAGTGCATTCACGCATGAGCGCTTCTGTTAACCCTTTTCCAAACGCAAAATGTTCGACTGTCCAAAATTAAAAAAGTTTGCAGACGACATTTCAAATTGTGATGAAATTGGAAAATAATCTTCTGATACGGAAGAACACATTGTGGGAAAAGGAAAAATTGCTCATAATGAGCAATTTCTCCTTTAGCCACAATGTTTTCGAGAGCCGTCTGCATCAATGTGGTTAAATTTCGTTATTGTTGGGTAATGGGTTAAGTAGTGGGGGGAAGGATATAACATTACCGACTGTATAACATAAATTGTGTATGCGTCTCTTTACTGAAAGAAACCCTTCAGTTTCCTTTCTGTGCAATAGTTGAATAAAAATTCATGTTTACTAAAAGTAGTAGGACCGAAATACACTTTATTTGTTGTGTAGATAAAACAGCAAACGGTCATTTACTTTATTTCATTGATAGATTATTGATGTCATTTTGCAAAATCGTTTTTTCTTTACTTATTGTTACATACAACTAATTGTATGTTATGTTTTCATGTATTCATTTTGCAACATCATTTTCTTTACTTATTGTAACATACAACCAATTGGTAATGTTTTTAATATAAATTCATTGGTACTTATTCACCCACTATATTGGCTTTACATCATTAATATTAAATATGAATGTATTTATTAATTTTATTTTAACTGCAAGTTTAGATTTTGGATAAATAGAAAAAAAATGTGTCATCTGATGCTGCTGAAATACATTGTTTCTTCCGCTCCCCTTAAATTCAGTCATGGAGGTGTTAATCATAATGAGCTAATACACCTTTTACGAAGAGAAAGAGGCCTGATGCCACCAATCTGCTGCTGTTTCCTGATTGTTTAATCTTCGCAACTCATAGTGCTAGTCCTCTTTCTTTCTTCATAATAAACGCATAGCAATATAGCTAAAATGTTGTTGAAGAAACGTAAAACAATAATAGTAACAATAATGAGGACATATTAACTACCTGCTAATGAAAATCTGTCTTGCGAACTTTCACAAATCCACATTCGGGGCGATTACTGGTTATGTATCTAGGAAGCAGAATCGAGAATGATTAATCTACGTTGTAAGAACTTGTTTCACAATCTATGTAAAATTAATAAGTTTAAACTAACTACCTGCTTTTCTCAATACGTAGTTCCGTACTGACGAAATCCATGAATGCGGTACGTGACGTGCCGACGTTTTCGGGCGTGAATGTGCTCATGGATTGTATCTCTAGCAGAGCCAGAGGTTCGGTACCCGTGGGACATCGGAGGGAGTTGTAGATCTTCGTGCCCGGTTGTACCATTATAAAGCAGTGCTGAAACAAACATAACTCGGATGATCCAAGCTGTAGTTGCATGATTTGTTTGTTTTGTTTATATTGGTTTTTACATCGTGTCAACAATATCTAAGTTGTGTTGCGATGCCAGACCCATCATGATGGAGGAAGACCCGATATCTAACTGCCGTTAAGGGCTGGTCAAGCCGGTTAGAACCATCGGCACTCCGTAAGTTAGTCGGGAGACTGCCTCTTATGCCGTCAACGGGTTTTGAAGCCAAGCGGAAAGGGGCCATGTGATTCACGGCTGGTGATCGCACTAATGTATCACCATGGTGCTGACGACGAAAATCGATTGAACAATCTCCAGTTTGGCATTTTTAGGGTGATCTTTACTATTTTTCTGCACTTTTACACAAGTAATGAAAAGTCCTAAAACATTATTCAACGATTATTGAATCTAACCGCCTAAAGGTAAAACTTCGGCTAAGATTTCGTTATATTTCACCATGTTTTTAGACTTTTGATTTCTTGACTGGAAATGCAGAAAAAAGCAAAAACCTACAATAAAAACTCTAACCCGGAAGTTGCAGAACCGATTTTGCAGTCAGCACCATGACGGCGTGGTATAGCCTGGAGCCTGGCCCGTCCGTATACCGCGAACTAATGGGCCAGGCCTCCAGGCTAGGCGTGGCAAAGCGTTTACCAACCCCGGTGATTCCAAGTTCTGATGTCTAACAACAAGGACACGAAATCGTTTTGTCATTTGATTTCATTTATTTAAGTGATCAAAGGAAGTTACTTTGTGGGAAAATTGAATCCTTTGCAAGTTTGCTTGGTATTTGAAACGGATTCAATCTCAAACTAGCACGACAGATGTTAAGTTAGCGTTTGCGCTGTCTTGATTGGACGAAACAGTGCTTCACAGCAATTGTGACTATAATTTTTCGCGCCCTTTACGTTAATCCTTATAGTGCTGGAACCGACATCATGCTTATGCAAGCAGGTTAGATCCAGGCAAGCCGCCAAGTAATTGGCAGCTGGCCTGTGATCTAACCTGTTTGCTACTCTGGGTATCTTTCCTCGTCAAAATTAAGCAGACTCATGTTTTGGAAATCATGAATCGACACATGAATCTTTTTTTAGAAAAAATTGTCTAACTGATTTTATAAGATGTAGTGAGCTCAACAGACTGTTGTTTTGCAGTATAGAGCAAAGGGAGAGAAAGGTAGCTATCGAATCAGGGGTATAGGCAGTGCCTAATCAATTCGTTTTTTTTATCAAGTCAGAAAACTAACACATACAATTTATAAAACTTATCTATCCCTTATTGGTAAATAGTATGAATTTGGATCGATGAATCGATTAATAAACTGTTGATTGGTCATATCATTAGTATAAAGAATTGATGAAATGAAATAGAAATGACAACAGCCCCTATGCATTATGCTGCAGACTGTACCGCTAATTAAAAAAGAAGAAAAAAGAATAAAACGATTCAGTAATAATGCGTTCAAATATCTGGTAAAATTGCATGTTCAGTGGTCAATGGTTTGTGACGGTTTGTACATTTGCATAATGACTTTGGATAAAGTTGGGAATATATCACATATATTAAACCTTTACCAAACGCCAAATTTTCGACTGTCCCCATTTGAAAGAGTTTGCAGACGACTTTTCGAAATTTGATGAAATTGAAAAAAAAATAGCTTCTGATAAGGCAGAAAACATTGTGGTATAATGAGAAATTGCTCGTTAAGAGTACTTTCTCCTTTTCTCATGACGTTTTCCAGAGCCGTTTCCAACAGAATAGTCAAATGTCGATATTGCTTGGTAATGGGATAAAAGTGAGCGGAATAACCAATGAAAGTGAAAAATCAATAACTTATTGCTATCAAGATTTTATGCATTACTTTATCACGCTTTGATGTTCAAGGACATCCATTTAAAGTTATGTATTACGCTAAGTGTATTATGTAAACACATAAATACATGTGTGTGCATTACTTTTGCATAATCGGATTCAAAAACAAAATATGCATTAATCAATGTTGACAAATACACATGCAAAATTTATTTAGCACACGACATTGCAGTTCACATGGTTAATTTATACTACAAATATGCTGTAATTTTCTTATTTTGTTGTCGACTCATTCCATTACCCTTTAGGTTAACACTAAATACCTCCTTTGGAATTACTTGACTGGTCTAAAATCAAATTAAGAGCAGACGACAAGTGTTGAATAAGAAAAATAACATTTTCTTTAGAAATGTGTTTAACCGTTTCCCAATCGCCAAATTTTAGACTGTCCTAAATTGAAAGAGTTTGCAGACGACATTTCCAAATGTGCTGAAATTGGGAAATAATCTTCTGACGGGGCAGAAAACATTGTTGGAAAAGGAGAAATTGCTCATCATGAGCAATTTCTCCTTTTCCCAAACTGTTTTCCAGAGTCGTCTGCAACAAACTGGTTGAATACAGTTATTGTTTGGTAATGGATTAACCCGTATAGTGCTGGAACCGACTTCCTGCTTATGCAAATAGGTCGAATCCAGACCTGCCGCTAAGTAAGATGGCGGCTGGTCTGTGATCAAACCTGTTTGCTACTCTGAGTATCCTTCCTCATTAAAATTAAGCAGATATGTAAGGTTTTGGAAAGCAGACGACACAGAAACCATGTTGACCTGGAATCAGAGTATCCTGTTAAGTTTACATACATTGTATTAGAATTGTCTTGTCGATGTGATTCTAATGAGTACCCACAATGTAGGATTTAGAGAATCAATAAAGAGGTTAGCCATGGGCAACGAGTCCAACCTGGACCTGAAAAGTGCATGAAAAGGGTATGAAAAGTGTATGAAAAGTGTATGAAAAGTGTTAAAAAAGTTTGTGGAAAATGCATGAAAAATGTATGAAAAGTGTATGAAAAGCGTATGAAAAGTTAACTCGGATGATCCAAGCTGTAACTGCGTGAGAATGAAATATCTACGTCTGGATCATTCGGACTAATGAGAAGTTTAAGAAAAGCGTATGAAAAGTGTATGTAAAGTGTATGAAAGTTTATGAAAAGTATATGAAATAATACAAAAGTGTATGAAAAGTGGTTGAAAATAGTATAAGTGTATGAAAAGTGTCTGAAAAGTGTATGAAAATTATATAAAAATGTTTCAAAAGTATATGAGAGGTGTATGAAAAGTCTATGAAAAGTGGATGAAAAGTGTATGAAAAGTGTATGAAAAGTGTATGAAAAATATATGAAAAGTGTATGAAAAATGTATGAAAAGTGTACAACTTACCGACAGTTCCTTCCATGGGAACAGCTTGTTAATCAACGTTGCCAGTCTCGCCTCGATCCCTTCCGGAGCCTGCTTCAATGTGGTCGTTAGTCGAACAATCGGCATCTCGTCTGGTTGTGTGAATTATCCAAGATTGAATCTACTCGTACGTCAGATCTCAAGTGAACCACTGAATCTTTATGTTCGCAAAGGGTCCCTGTGTGTAGTGAGTTACCCAACCGGTAGATAATTATGGCAGTCTACCCTATGCGAGACGACTCACTTTCACCCATTACCATGCAATAACGACATTCTACCACTTTGTTGCAGATGACTCTGGAAACGTTGTGGGAAAAGAAGAAATTGCTCGTGACGAGCAATTTCTCCCTGTCCCACAATGTTTTCTAACCTATCAAAAGATTATTTTACCAATTGCATCACATGTTGAAATGTCGTCTGCAAACTCTTTCAATTTGGGACAGTCAAAAATATGGCGTTTTGGTAAAGGGTTAATCTTTTAACATGTACGCGTATAATTTCTCATATATTTCTTCAAATATCCCAAGTTATTTACGAAACATAATAACTGTATGCGTTCCTAATAAAAGCCCTCAGGAATCTATATGTATCAGTATTACAAGCTTTTGTCTTAAACAATAAACCTCAATCTCAATGGTGTATATTACATAAGGGTTATACATTACGAAATATACACACAATTATATTTCGTAATGTATTAAGCAGATGAATTAAAAACGAACGAAACCATGGCAACTAAAAGAAGCTAATGTCCTTGGTAAATATAACCTTCGTTCGGAACAGTTGGCTTGGCGTTGTACTTGTGATAAACGTACAAATTGAAATTAAGTTCAAAAACATTTTGCCTTCTTTAAATGCAACACCAAATCTGACATTAAATGAGGAATGAACGCATGGGTAAATATTCTACAAACAATCTCTTGATATTATGCATCAGACGACATTTCGAATCTTCTGTCAAAGATAATGTAACCTGTACTATGGTTCCCCTTTGCAGACAGGCACCCTATCTTATCAAACTGGAAACTGTTTCATTTTTAAGAGAATCAGAGAGCTTGTGACCATCAACAAGTTTTCGTTAAAGGGTTGTTGTTTATATATCTGAGCATATTACCTATTTCGGGTTAACGCTAACTCGGATGATCCAAGCTGTAACTGTGTTAGAATGAAATATGTTACTGAAGACGACTCTGGAAAACATTGTGGGAAAAAGGAGAAATTGCTCGTTAAGAGCAATTTCTTCTTATCTCACAATGTTTTCTGTCCTGTCAAAAGACTGTTTTTTCAATTTCATCACATTTTGAAATGTCGTCTGTAAACTCTTTCAATTTGGCACAGTCGAAAACTTGCCGTATGGTTAACTGTACACCTGTATACATGTACATATTTTATCTTTTACGAGCTTGTGTCGTTTGTACATGTATATGAATTGCTATATTTAAGGTCAGTGTTCTATTTAACATCATCTTTATCTTTAATACGAAAACAAAGTGGCTCATCGCTATTCACAAGAAATAACATCCTACGTTCTAAAGGTGACCTATTCAAAAAGTACACGACAGGGTGACAAATGTTTTGAAAATTGTCTATCGCAAGAAGCCCCCCCCCCCTCCCTAAAAAAGGGTAAAGAAGAACAGTTGTCTCTCATATTTACCAATTTTTACACAGTGATCCAGATATTAGCCTAATGTCCTGGTCTGAGTGTATACCCAACACTAAGGCCTAGCGCAGGTTATACGCACGGACCAGGACCCAAGGCTATCCAGCAATGGTGTGCACTTCCCTTTCTAGCCTTACATTTGGTCTCTTGTCAACATCTTCTGTAGAATCGATTCGAAAGGTAAACCCACAGCAAAGAGTTTACCGCATTTTGTAACAACACTATTCTGCCTCTCATAGAGATGTTTGGGTTTCCTGGAGCAACGTGACGTAAACACATCACTATGTGGTAGCGCTCAGATAGTAGCCTTGGGTCCTGACGCACTAGCGCGGTGTATGTATACGCGTATACGCACGGGCTTGCGTACAGTTTTACTAAACATTTTATGCCAAAGTTTTGCGTAAGTTCAAAACAACAGTCGCTCTTGATTTAATATTTGTCAAAGCAATATTGCAAATTGACACATCATTGGAATCGTCTCTCAGAGACGCTTCCATGGACGTGTCACATTGCAATATCTGTACTTCGATTTAATATAACATACATGTTTATCAGTCTTGACTTACGCAACTATTTTTCTTACGTTGTTAAGTAAAACTGTACCCAGGACCCCAGGGTATCACTATAGTGCGGACAGAGCTGGATCGGACAAACACTCCTCACATGTCAATCAAGCGAATTGTCATCACTGTAAAAGTAGAGTTTGAATAGAATGTAGTTTTATAAATAATTAAAAAATAAAGACCGTAAGAAAGGAATGGTTGAAAGGTAATCATATATCAATAGCTTACTTGACTCATAACACATGATTGTACTTTGACTTTCTCCATATTCAAAGGCACTGTTCAGATCACAAAATGGTCCTAATGAAAAATGCAATTTTGCTAATGACGAGCCTATTAGGTTGTAGCAGAGACATATATTTTGCTTATTTTGTCTCTGGTAGAAGTAAATGTAAAACTTATTCGAAAGCAGCAATGTATCATAATGTCTAATGTCTAACTAAGGGGTTTGACATCATAGGAAGATATACTAAGTATAGATCATTATGTAACAATGTCCCCTAATTTGATTAGAGTCTACTGAGGTAAACATATGTCTGTGGTTATGCTGAGCCCTTTACATAATAGTTCAAAAGAAAGTGGATATTACGAACTCTTAATTATGAATTAATCTTTAAGTCAAGGTAATAGAAAAAGAATATAAGAAGAAATAAAGTCCGGGTTATGTTTCTGCATTCTGGTGTTTTCCATCTTTATTTTTACCATACCTTTAAATTTTGTGTCCCTGCATAGGCGCAGCAACAAATTACAAAATCGAGTACCAGATATTCCTGCAACATCAACAAAACTGACAGACGAACTGTAAACAGCATGGGAATGGAAAGTGAAATCTATTCCGTTCTTGATAACGTGTTTGGCCATAAAGAATTCAGATCTGACGAACAGAAGAGAGCAGTTTTAAGCGTCGTAACAGGTATTCTTTGTTTTATAGGCTTCTTTCAAACCATCCATATTTCTGGAAACGTGTGACTGCAAAACTAGTCTTCGCACACTGCATCATTCGTACTGATGACTCTTCAACCTTACCATTTTCGGTACAGATTTTTTAGCTTTGACGACGAAGGTCTTCTTTTAAAATGATTAGGTCACAATTGTCTTCATGTGACTTTAAGCGAGGTCTTTTAATTGGGACAGGTATAAAACATGGCGCCTACCCCGTTATAGCGCGATTACGGAAGAAAAACACGGCGCCCCCTGTTAACATTTTTATTTGTGGATATATCTCAACAAACTTGGTACCAAATGAAAGAAGACACTCTGAACTTTCTGGTGGTGTATTTATTGATATATTCGGTACATATTACTGTGACTAAAGGGTAACTTACCGGCAATTCATCCTAACACCAAAGTGGTTAAAGAAACACTCTTCACCAGAAGATGTTTATGGGCATGACATATGTATGTAAAGAGTATCATATGTTATTTTGAAACATAGTTAACATTAAAAAAATATGACAAATAACAAAAAAGAAAACAGGGGAGTGATGTTTTCCGAGGTTAATCCGTGAGCGGCATTTTGGTAAAGCACTAACAATATTCGCCATCAATTCTTTCCGGTACTTCGTCCATATATTTAAGTTTTTTGCATACCATAAAAGAGTTTAATGTGTGTTCTTTCATCTGATACCAAGTTTGTTGTGTAAATTCTACAAATTCAACAAATGATTAAGTTAATACGGGAGCCTTGTTTTTCTTGTGTAACTGTAAACGGTTTCCAAGCAAAATCGGGACGTACGGAAAAAACGCCCATCTTTAACAGGCCATATCTCGGTTATCAATCAACCAATTTTAACAAAACTAACATCATATGAAAGGAAAAAGTGTCTTCTAAAAGAACATACCACATAATGTACAGTCATTGAACTAATTAAAAAGTTAGTAGGGGGCGCCGTGTTTTCCGAGCTTGAATCTGTTGTGAGTCGAAATGGCTGGAGTAATACTCATGTTTGAACAGCTATTTCTCAGCCATCTTTCGTCCAAATTTCAAATATTTAATATCATTTGAAAGGTAATTTTATGCACTTTCAAAATATATCAAAGTTAGAAATATATTATTTAGAACAAAAAATATAATAGGGGGCGCCGTGTTTTTCAATCTCAATTTTTAAGCGACATTTTTGTAAAAAAGATTGCCCATATTTGACTTGCATTTTCTCGGTACTTGGTGAACATATTTTAGATTTTCAAACACCACCAGAAAGTTCAGAGTGTCTTCTTTCATTTGGTACCAAGTTTGTTGAGATATATCCACAAATAAAAAAGTTAACAGGGGGTGCCGTGTTTTTCTTCCGTAATCACGCTATAACGGGGTAGGCGCCATGTTTTATACCTGTCCTTTTAATTGCATGCTGTGGAGTCTTTGCCTTGGTCGAATGTACAGCCAATGCTGCCATTCCTTCTAGTTTGAAAACACAATGACTTAAAACCTATGTACATTTTACTGGTATAAGGATGGAAGTTGAAGAAATCACCACTGACCAGATAATCTAAGGCAGCTGAGAACTCTTCATTTACCACAATATCAGTGATGCCCGCAGGAAGTTGGTTCTATGATAGCACGATTGTAGATATACTATTACTTAAGCAAACATCATTATGTTGTTTAAGCCGGTTCTACTTTCAAATATTTTAATAGAAGGATGAAGAAAGTCTCATTATGTTTAATGTCATCTATTAAGTCCAGGCACGAGAGTGAATTTAATAAGCTTCAAGCTTCTGTCCCAATCGATGTATAACAAATGAATTCAAACTTAAACTAAACCTAGAGCTGCTGTAAAAATGGTAGGACTCCATATGGAGTATTGAGTACAACATTGATATCATGAGTTATGGAAGATGTTATTTTTCAGGTAAGAAAGATGTGTACGTCTGTATGCCAACTGGTGCTGGCAAGTCCCTGTGTTACCAGCTACCAGCAGTCATGGCCCCGGGAGTCACGCTCGTTGTCTCCCCCTTGATAGCCCTTATGCAGGACCAACTGGTGCACCTTGACAAACTTGGTATCAAAGCAGAAACTCTCAACTCCAAGCTTACAGCCGAGGAAAGGAGTCGCGTTCTTGCAGATCTTGATCAGCAGATGCCAAAGACTAAACTGTTATATATCACACCAGAGTTGATAGACACAGATCATTTCAAGACGTTGACTGAGTCGTTGATGAAGCGTTCATTAGTGAAGTATTTTGTGATTGACGAGGCTCACTGTGTCTCACAATGGGGTCATGACTTCCGACCTTCCTATCTAAAACTGGGCTACTACCGAACACGCTACCTCAAAGGGGTACCTTGTGTAACTCTTACAGCCACAGCTCCGGGGAAAGTTGTGGAGGATATTTTCAAGCAGCTGAAGTTGAAAGAACCCATAGAGAAGTTCCGTAAAAGTTGTTTCCGATCCAATCTGTTTTATGAAGTGAGCATGATGGATGTGATACATGACCCTTATGAAGACTTGAAGGTGTTTATACTGAAGGCCTTGAATGGGGTACCAGAAAAGGGAGAATCATGGGTAAGGAAGAGCGACAGATAAGCAGGCTTTTAAGAGTCTGGGTGGTAGCTTCTGATTTTAATTTACCTGTCTGCAAATGCCAAATCTTTATCTGCACTTGTTTGTTCTGTGTGGCTCAGTGGTTAAAGTGGTCTCAAAACTCAAGGGTCCCTGGTTCCAGCCTTATTGAGACCACTGGTTTCATGGGAGTGGCCTTTGGCAAGTCACTTCAGAGCCCTAACCTAGTACTGGTGGATCCAGGAAAACTGTTACAAAACTGAAACATTGTCCTAAGGGTCAGAAAATAATTTAACAATTATTTTGAAAGTTTTCCCTAATTGATATTCTTGCTGTGATTTATATATATATTTTAGAATGAACTTGTATACCATCATGTATAAACTTGTCTAAAGTATAATTATGTTTTCAAATGTGTTATGGTTAAGCTAGGCTTAGTTTGGTAGAATTTTATAATGTCATAAAATCTTTTTTTAACAAATATTGTAATGCATTACCCATTTGGCTGAACTTTCTCAATTGTTCATTAGGGCTCAAAAAAGTATTTTGTTACCTTCAAGCTCCTTGTTAACCGATGTGAGGAAATGACGCCATTAACATTTTTATTTCTTTAAAACTGTATAGCAGCTGTACTGTTGTATTGAACATAACTAGAGAATAGCTATTGGAAGTAAATTGGGTTTGCATTCAAGTATATAAAGCCTGTTTACAATGAGTAAATAATAATGTACTCAGGGATTTACATCATGCACAATGGTTGGGGGTCCTTGGGACTCAATTTTGATTTTGTTGGGGGTCCCAGCATTGAAAATGGGGGTCCCATCTTTATATATATATAATTTGATGACAAACAAGTATCGTAGAACATCAAGTCATTGTTTTGACATTTTAGCAGACTGCCATATCATCCATGTCATTAGAGTGGTTGATTGTAAGAAAAAACATCGAGTTACAAGTGTCTAAATCATAAGGAGAAATGAAGAGACTGCATAGCGCACATAGTAACACAAATTCCATTGGACTGTTTCGACACCCTTCAATACGATTGGTTCAAAGAGAGCTCATGTCCTTTCTATTTATAAAAGCCTGTAAAATATGGGAAAACCCTAATCATTATGGTAGAAAGAAAGAGTTAGCCTTTCGTAGTTTGGACTTGCATAGTTTTGGATTTTAATGAAAGGCATAACAAATATGGCTGCATCCCAGAGGACACAGGTTGAGTCAATTGAGGGGTCCTGCCTAATGATTAATGGGTATTAGACTCAAGATCTTGCGTCCCTTAAATCCCTGTGTACTAAGTCCCAAAAATGTAGCAACTGTGTAACGAACTGAGGATATGAACCTTTCTCAAAGACACAAACACATCCGATAAGTGGAAAACACTGTCGTACACTGAGCAATTGTGTTGTCTATATATATGCCAGCATGGTCTCTCTAACAATGCATTAGGTTCCTAATTTGCATAAACGTTCAACAAACGTTACAACTGTTTTAAATCCATCCCATGACATCTGTCTATACTTCTATGTATTAACACATTCTTGATCAATTTTATGATCAGTAGCTATTTTTCATTGTATATTTTACCACAATACAAAAATAAAATTGATTCAAAACACTTTATTTTGACTAACAAGTTGTCTCATGTGGGAACAAGCACCATTTATTAAGAATTTAGATGTTAACTTTTTGTTGTTGTTATATTTTATTGTTTTAATTTTCACAGCACAACAGACATCTTTTCTGTATATAACTTTCTTTTGTTTTTCAAACAGACCTTTATTTTATCTGTTAACAGAATGATTTTGGCTGTGGGATAGTTTACTGTAGAACAAGAGATGGATGTGAGGAGATTGCCAGTCGTTTGACTGTGAAGGGGATTCCTGCAAAACCCTACCATGCAGGCCTTAAAGGGGGACTGAGGGAGACCTGCCAAACAGACTGGATGGAGGGCAGATTTCCTGTTGTTGTGGCCACAATCAGTTTTGGGATGGGTGTGGATAAAGCCAATGTTAGGTAATCTATCAGTATTATGATAAAGGTTCAATGCAAAACTATAGTAAGTGCTTCATAAACATGAAGCACTTACTATAGTGTTGCATTGAATCCTGGATATTACATGTCCTCTCTTCGCTAGAAAGTTGAAACTTGAAGATTGTATTAGAGTGAATTACTTATTTGATAAAGAATGTATTTGAGCTATGTCATAAATGGTTTATAAACAGAGCATATAAATTGCATTTCTTTGAAACATGCTTAAGTTAATAGTCACAGTGTTCTTACTAAAGTTCTAATTGAAACAGACTATTTTTTTTATAAGATCATCCTGTGCAATTTGTAGAGTCTCGACCTGAAAATACTGAATGCATAATTAAATTTTGATATTTTCATCAATGGGTTGGCTAATACTTAAATTTGAGGTTGCAGAATATAAGGAACTTTTTACTGCACAATTAGGTGCAAAATTTCTATCTCCATTAAGAAATCTTTATTTCTATCTCCATTAAGAAATCTTTGGGTTGTTTATTTCCATTACTTCAATGATTAATTTGAATGTCCTCTGCTCCAATTTATTAGCAGCAAAGAAAAGTTTAACCCATTACCAATACCAAACAATATCAACATTTGACCAGTTTGTTGCAGATGACTCTGGTAAACATTGTGGGAATAAGAGAAATTGCTTGCAACGAGCAATTTCTCCTTTTCCCACAATAATTTCTGCCCTATCAGAAGATTATTTGTCAATTTCCTCACTTTGTAAAATGTCATCTGCAAACTCTTTCAATTTGGGACAGTCGAAAACTTGGTGTTTGGTAATGGGTTAACCAAGTATCAATGAAATATAGAATTTACTTATAACAAATGTCGTTTATTTTTCACCAGATTTGTTGCTCACTGGACTGTCCCTAAATCCATGGCTGGTTATTATCAAGAGTCTGGCCGGGCGGGCAGGGATGGTCTACCAGCATACTGCCGGCTGTATTATGGGGTGGGCGATAGAAATACTGTCAACTTTCTTATAACAAAGGAGGCGTCTAGAAGTAGGAAGGTTTGTCATGCTAATAAATCTTTCAATTCTCATCTGTTCTTGGAAAAGAATTCATTTCACATGTGAAATGTTTAGATTTCAAAAAAAGCATAATATTGCCAGTACAGACTAAAATGTCATCAGTGAAATTTTTTGATGATGAGAATTTGACCATATTTTGTCACCAGATGGAACCTTCAGGCGTAATTTTCCTTTTTGATTTCTGCTGCAGAATATTTCCAAAAATAAAACTCAGATATGATAATGAATTAGCATTTTACAAGAACGTTGCAACAGAATACAGTAATTCTCAAAGGAACTAAAATAATGCTGATGAAAAATTTACATGATGAAACATAATAATTTTAATGCTATGTATTAAAAGAAGTCATTTATTATGATCAAATTGTAGTTTTGTCACACTGTGTTCAAGTTTCATTGTTTTTATCGATATTTGAATCCCTTCATCGGTACTGACTCTCTTTGAAATGTAGTAGAAGACTAAAAAAAACACTGATACAAAGGGGAACATTACCTGTAAGGAGTAAGGTTTACTTTCGTAACAATGGTTTCTACCAAGAATTATACAGAACATTAAATTTTCTTTTTTATCAACTGCTGATTCAATTTGAACCAGTCCCATATAGATTAATGGATGTAAATTGTTCATATAAATTGATTGGCTGATGTTGATTGGTTGTTTCAGAAAGATAAGGAGGCAAAGAGATTGGAACTGAAATCAGCCATGAAAAGTTTTGAAAGTCTTGTCAATTACTGTGAAGGACTGAGGTAAAAATGAAAATAAACTTTGCTACACATTTCCTAAAATCCTTAACATACTTTTCAATGATGGACCTATTTACACCAAATTGGTGAAATCAACTTGTCAAAATGGCTTAAACAAGTTTGAGGTTTGAAAGTAACAATGCTTAAGAAAGTGATTACATGTCCTGGGTTGGCTAACTTTTCAGTAGTAACTGCTGTTTTGTGCATAACATTGAAATTCAAAAAGAGACCTCTTATTGCAAAGCATTGAAATTTTAACAGCTCAACATCAGTATTTTAGGATGTTGATTGACAAAGCAAAGCTTGCTATTGTTTGAGTTGCATCCAAAACATTTTAAATTGTTCATGAATTATTGTGTAAATATTAGTCTGTTTTCAGTGGCCAAGGTTTGTCTGAATGTTCTTAAGCAGGTTTCCCTACATTGCATTTTGTGATTTGTCCTAATTGAAAGCAACAAAAGATAACTTGAATAAAAACATTTTCTTTATTATGTTGTGTAAAATCTGTTGAATAGGATGAATTGCTTTTTAGAGGAAATTCATTCTTCTATCTAGGTGAATATAAACACATCATTCTGTAAAATGTAGGATTATAGAGAAAGTTAAACACATAACTCCATATAAGAGAAATTTTCCAGCTCTTTACCTCTTCTTCTTAAAGACTATTCTCAAAAACAAATAAAATAGAAATGGCATAATAGTTTTTTGTATTACAAAAGACTGGGGTTTGTCCCAATACCATATAAAAGCATATCTTTTTTAAACCATGAGTGGCCTTATTACAGATGATTGGTATATATTCATCAGTGTATCTAATTTTTGTTTGATTATGTTTGAATACCCAGGTGCCGACATAGATGTATCACAGATTTCTTTGGAGATGACCCGCCTAACTGTAACAAGTCATGTGATATCTGTAAGGAGCCAAAGAAAGCAGAGAGGAATCTTCTGGACCTTCAGAAGGGGCGGTTTGCCTCTGTCAACTCCAAACAGAAGGCGGGTACCATGTTCTATGTTGAGGAAGATGGATCAGAGGAGATGTATGGGAAGGGAAGGAAAGGGGCTAAAGAGTAGGTTAACCTATTGTTTTACCCTTTATATATGTACAGTTATTCTTGTTTTAAGTGACACAAGTCATTCAGAAAGCTCCTGGAGAATCACTCAACTAATGCTACTGTGAGACAGATTGGTATGTGTTTTTAGCTCACCTGAGCACAAAGTGCTCAAGGTGAGCTTTTGTGATCGCCAAATGTCTGTCGTCCGTCGTGCATCGTCCGTCGCCAGTCGTCAATAATTTCTTTAAACATCTTCTCCTCCTAAACCATTGGGCCAATCTTAACCAAACTTCAAAGGAATGTCCGTTGGGTGATGCTTTTTAAAAGTTGTTCAAAGAAATTGATTCCATGCAGAACTTCGGTAGCCGTGGCATGAAAAAGGGGGAATTTCTGCAATTTTTAAAAAATCTTCTTGTCTGAAACCACTGGTCAGAATTTAAAATAATTTCACAGGAATGTTCTTTAGGGGGCTCTTTTCAAAAGTTGTTCAAAGAATTTTGATATCTCGAAAATCATGGCCACCAGGCTGTGTTGAACTGTGTTGTGCTAAAATTTATAACTTTACAAACATCTTTTTTTTTCCAAACCTCTGGGCCAATTCCAATGAGAATTCATTTGAAGCATCCCTAGTTAAAGGGAATAAAGATTTAGAAAAAAAAAATTAGTCATGTGACCAAAATGACTGCCATGCCCATATTTGGTAAAAACCTTAAAAAAATCTTCTTGTCACAAACCACTGGTCATATTTAAAAATAATTTCATAAGAATGTTCTTTGGGGCCCTTTCTATAAAAATTGTTAAAGAAATATAGATATCTTGAAAAACATGGCCGCCAGGGATTGTTGAACTTTGAACACGTTTTTGTTTTCACTATGTACATGTATGCTAAAATCTATAACTTTACTAACATCTTTTTTTCCAAACCTTTGGGCCAATTTCAATGAGATATCATATGAAGTATCCCTAGTAAGAGGGAATAAAGATTTGTTAAAAAAAAATCAGACATGTGACCAGAATGGTTGCCATGCCAATATTTGGTAAAAACCATGAAAAAATCTTCTTGTCTAAAAACACTGGTCAGATTTCAAAATAATTTTGCAGGAATGTTCTTTAGGGGCCCTTCTATAAAGATTGTGAAAAATAAATAGATATATCGAAAAACATGGCCGCCAGGGTGCGTTGAACTTTGAATTTGTTTTTGTTTTCACTAGATACATGTATGGTAAAATTTATAACTTAATAAACATATTTTAAAAAAACATGAATTTTTATATCTCGCAAAACATGGCCACCAGGGTGCGTGGAAATGTGAACCTGTTTGCATTTCCACTATATACTAGTATTGTAGGTGTTTTAACAAAATACATCAATATCAATTTTTGAAGTCCAAATATGCCAAATGATAACAACAAAATGGCAACAATAGATCATTCTGGACAAAAGTACGGGCAGATCTTTGTACATACACAATCTGTAAAAGTAGATTATTCAGTTTCCACATTGTAAGAATTATGTACCATTTTAATGTCCCATATCATGCATACAGTGTCAAACTTGTAAAATTGGAATGAAAAATAGGTCAATGTATGGCCCTCTTGTTTAATAAGTAATCTTATGATCTATTTTGCATTGAGAACAATATGTATATAATTTAAATAGATAATCTTATGATTTATGCTACATTGAGACATATTTGTATGTTATATATATATAACTAGGAACTTATGATTTATGCTACATTGAGACAGATTGGTATGTTATATATATATAACTAGGAACTTATGATTTATGATTCAGAGAAATAGATTTGTATGTTATTTAACCAGTAGCTTTGAAATTATTCTACAGTGAGACAGATTTGTTTGTTATTTAACAAGTAACTTTGGATTTTTTCTACAGTGAGACCGATTTGTATGATGGTCAGTATAATAGTGATGAAGGATCTGACTATCAGACTGAACATGAAATGGAAAGACGGGAGGGCAAAGTAAGGACCAACTTCATCATGAATGAATTCAAAAAGAGAAAAGGATCAAAGGTGAGTTTCCGACGTCCAGTGAAAAGCTTTTTTCTCTACAGTTTCCTTTATAACTTGTATTATTTACAAAACATCTTAACTTAATTGACTTAAAATTTCACACTAGGATATTCAAATTTAGAACTTGCGCTATCAGGGCATTTAAGGTCAGTGCCTTCTTTCCTCGAATTGGGAAGAAGCTAGAGGCATATCAGTTTTGTGAAGTTTTAAACTTTAAATCGTTGGATTGGGAAACTAACACTCTGTTGCGACTTTGAACTTAAGGGAAAATTGCATGATTTTCAAGAAATTTCCAATTGGGAAGGTGGCTTTTTTAGCCCCCTGTTATATAATGTTGGAAAACCCCTGAGTGTGGAAGAAAGGAAATACATGTATGAAGCTTATATGTGCATTTCTGAAATGTTGAAAAGGCATCAGACATGTTAGAGTAAAAAAGAATATAATGGAAATATCTTTTACTGTAACTTAATTCTGTAAGTATTCTTTTTTTATGCCACCAGTCACTGAAATATTTTTGGAAAGTTCTTCGTTTCCTATTTTGAAAAATTGCAGATTATATTCTAAAAATGCTCTAATACTGATATAATTATGTTGTTAGTATCTTTATGGGGTCTTTACACAGTCTTAAGTGTCATTCATGGTTGAAATATTGCCAAGTTGATATAATTATCCAAATGCATTTGGTCATAGTTCTCACCATGTACTGTAGTTATTATAGGGAAATAGCACTGTAGAAAATAGGTACCCACGTGCTCTGTTTGATTTACCAATCATTTAAGGTTCAGCAAATCACCAATCTTGTCAGCTCTACTTAAAGATAAAAATGAGGACAGCTTCTATGTAAAGTAAATGCATTCCTGATTTTTGTTCAGGTATAAGCATCAGATATCTCCATGTTGATAAATTTGTTCAGCTTCTAACAGATATTCTGGTGTTACAATTTCTTTTGGATTACGGAACCTGCGTTTGTATTATGAATAAGTAAGGTGTTTAAATTTTTCATTTTTTCAATTCAGTCACAGTTTGTTTAATGGTAAGGATAATGTTTCCACGTAATACTTTGATAGGTATCTATTCTCATAAATACATTTTATTCTTCCTGTTACTGCCATCTTCCTGTTACTGCCGTACTGTTCATTCAACAAAGAGAATACAAGCTATGTACATTTTGCTGATGCCTTCTGTTGAACAATTGTGGGTCAAAATTATAGATAAAAAATGCTTAATAAATCGATGAATTAAACATAGCAGTTTGAGAGAGAAGATCCAAAGAAAGAAGTGTCGGACTTTGTACCACCCAGTGAAGACTGTCCCCTTAGAGATGCAGCAAGTCAAAAAATACCTAAACTTGCTGTCATTGTAAGTAGTTGTTATCCCATTACCAAACAATAACGACATATGACCAGTTTGATGAAGATTACTCTGGAAAACATTGTGGAAAAATGAGAAATTGCTCTTAACAAGCACTTTCTCCTTTTCTCACCATGTTTTCTGCCCTATCAGTAGATTATTGTTAAATTTCATCACATTTTGAAATTTTGTCTGCAAACTTTTTTAATTGAGGACAGTCAAAAAAAATTGGCATTTGGAAATGGGTATATCAGCTTTAGAATATTGAATAATTCATGTATACTTCTTTTATTTTATTGGATGAAATGATTCCATTATTGATGTTGAGTGGTATATGGAAAGATAGAATACTTTATAGCTGTTTTCTGCTGTCAAATTTTGACCAATTTTAATGAGAAATACGCTATTTGATAAATGACAGGTCCGTGTGGTAGTTAAGTAAGTGGGGTCTAAGCTGGGAATAAAAAAATAATTGAAATTATTTCACACATTATTAAACCCTTAATATGACAAGCAAAATCATATTAAAATCCTATTTTAGACAATAAACATAAGACACTTTAGTTCAATTATGACAATTATAAGAATATTTCATATGAAGAAAATTCTTGTATGGCACAATTTTCTCCTCTTGTTTTAACTGACACTTTTAAACAGTGGTGGCAGAATTTGATTTACTTAAAATGTTTTAAAAGGATTTACTTTAAATGCTTAACCTTTTTCTGCACATGTCCATATTATGATTATATTGTGAATTCCAGTATAAATAGTCTGTTAAGACTTTTGGACAAGCTGGGCAATACAGACATGATTTCGCCACCACTTTAACATATATGCAATTTGTTGTAAAACACATTTAATTTTCCCTGTCAAAAAAGCATAGGTAATCAACTTGGTGCAATTTGGCTTTCTGGTCCTATAAAAAAATTATTCAACTGTAGTTATTTATCTTATGATTGATGTCTTGCAGGCCAGAGAACACTGTATGAGTTTGTTAGAGAAGGCACTGGTTGATAATTACAAAAAGTATTACGCAGAAGTTCCTGCAAAGATGGCCGCGGCAGACTATGTCCCACGGTGTTGCGCAATTGATCTCGAATATGATGTTTTTAAAGGTGAGATGTAGACAATCTAGTCTGATTGTATATATTGTACTAAACCCCTTACTTCATACAGGGTTTCCTTGACCCCAAAGTGACCCCCAATTTCTGGATATGACCCCTTTAGATCATTATGTTCCATTCACAATTCCATATATGATGGGGCAGAAGTTCCCAAATTAGTATGAATTAAGGGTCAAGGAAAAACTGCTCCATCTCCTTCGGAAGACTGTGAAACCATGGTGACAAAAGGATAAATTACTTTTTTGCAATTCACCGTTTTGTCACAATGAGTTTTACCCGATATCATAAGAGTTGAGGTTAGTATAAGGAATTTTTATTTTTTATTTTATTTTTGTCTACTGTTGCTTTAAGCTTGAACCATTATCAGATTGGCATTTGAGAAATCAGCTATAAAGAATACTTAGGCTATTACTTGACATTATCCTTCTTTCAAAACATTATTACTATTACCCTGTATATTATACTTTTTTCCAATTTTTTTTTTCAACTATTTACTCCAAAGATTCTATTAACAAAGGAGCTATTAAAGATACATATGAGAATGAAAGTTAATAAGAATTCACAATATATATAGTTTAAAATGACAATAAAGAAATAAACAAAGGGGGTGAGCCTCACAGGTACCAGTAATAAAAAAACAAAAAAATATGTAAACATTGTACTACCGGTATATATCCCTTTACCAAACGCCAAGTTTTCAACTGTCCCAAATTGAAACAGTTTGCAGACGACATTTCAAATGTGATAAAATTGAAAAATAATCTTATAGGGAAGAAAATATTGTGGGAAAAGGAGAAATTGCTCTTTAAGAGCAATTTCTTCTTTTCTCACAACTGGCACCTACTCTTTCATATGGACCTCTGAATATGTGTCTGTTTTATTTCCCATTACAGTCAACAAGATACAGAACATTTACAAGGCATCCATTATGAGAACTGTTACAGACATCAAAAAGTGTACAGCTCTCAATGACCTTCACTCCTCTCTGGTACCCAAGTGTTCGACCTTTACCAGTGACCTTGACATTTCTGACTGTGATACTGCAAGTTCTACACATATCAACGAGGATGTGGAGCATAAAGATGAGCCTGTGATAAGCAATGATTGTGATATAGAGAAGGATTGGAATGAGTGCAGTGGTGCTAATGACAATGAGACAGTAATAAAACAGGAAAAAGATGATGATTTCCCCCCAAATAGTATTTTATCAAATGGATTTGCCAATATAAACAGTGGAATAGAAAGTGACAGCAAAGATTTTGGATGTAAAAGTGGTTTCAGCAAAGAAAATCATTCTGCTGACGTGAACGAAAACAAACTTGGTTTTGACGGACATGAATCAGATTGTAATCCTGATTTAAAAAAGTCAGAACCACATGTTCATGTACCAGCTCCCCTTAAGATGGTGTATTTCTTTGAACGAGGAGACTCTCTAAAAAAGGAGGGGGATGATGAGGTTACGACAACACAAGATGTTGTAAAGAGTGTTCCATCTAGTCATTCAAGTGGTTCAGCAACTAAACATGGTGTGAAGCGGGTACTTGATCATAAGGTAAATGACTGTTTATTTTCAGAAATAAGTCGAATTTGTCAATAAATTGAGAGGTGTTTGTGAGGGACCAAGAGTTAAATATGACAGCTAATTATGGTCTATTAAATGTACTTCTAAAGCTATTAGGCAAATTGTGTTTGTTGGTACTCCTATGAAATCTTTCCTTGAGACTGTTTCCCTGCTGATTTACAGCATGTCGATGGTTCTACCTGACTTGACCAGCTCTTTTTGACACTAAGGTTATGGGCCTTCCTCCATTATTATCTTTCCTTGAGACTGTTTGCCTGCTGATTTACAGCATGTCGATGGTTCTACCTGGCTTGACAAGCTCTTTTTGACACTAAGGTTATGGCCCTTCCTCCATTATTATCTTTCCTTGAGACTGTTTCCCTGCTGATTTACAGCATGTCGATGGTTCTACCTGACTTGACAAGCTCTTTTTGACACTAAGGTTATGGGCCTTCCTCCATTATTATCTTTCCTTGAGACTGTTTCCCTGCTGATTTACAGCATGTCGATGGTTCTACCTGGCTTGACAAGCTCTTTTTGACACTAAGGTTATGGCCCTTCCTCCATTATTATCTTTCCTTGAGACTGTTTCCCTGCTGATTTACAGCATGTTGATGGTTCTACCTGGCTTGACAAGCTCTTTTTGACACTAAGGTTATGGGCCTTCCTCCATTATTATCTTTCCTTGAGACTGTTTCCCTGCTGATTTACAGCATGTCGATGGTTCTACCTGGCTTGACAAGCTCTTTTTGACACTAAGGTTATGGCCCTTCCTCCATTATTATCTTTCCTTGAGACTGTTTCCCTGCTGATTTACAGCATGTCGATGGTTCTACCTGGCTTGACAAGCTCTTTTTGACACTAAGGTTATGGGCCTTCCTCCATTATTATCTTTCCTTGAGACTGTTTCCCTGCTGATTTACAGCATGTCGATGGTTCTACCTGACTTGACAAGCTCTTTTTGACACTAAGGTTATGGGCCTTCCTCCATTTTTATCTTTCCTTGAGACTGTTTCCCTGCTGATTTACAGCATGTCGATGGTTCTACCTGACTTGACAAGCTCTTTTTGACACTAAGGTTATGGGCCTTCCTCCATTATTATCTTTCCTTGAGACTGTTTCCCTGCTGATTTACAGCATGTCGATGGTTCTACCTGGCTTGACAAGCTCTTTTTGACACTAAGGTTATGGCCCTTCCTCCATTATTATGAGTTTGGAATTGCAACATAACTGATATAATGTTGATGACTAGAAATCCATAAAATAAAAGTTCCTTTAGACTATTGTCATTATAACCAATGAAAATGGGAAGCATGTTAGGTACTAACTATAGCCTTGTACTGAACCCTTGATTTTTGTTAACAGGAAAGTAAATCCCATAAAAAGAGAAAGATTGAGAGTAGCCATAACCCTGGTAGGAGTGGAGATGCATCGGCTGATGGGAAGGCATCATTAAAGCTGGTTGCTGATCTGGTGGTGAAATATCTCAATCCGTACTTTAAAGATGGCAAGATTGCATCAAAGGTACGTTCTAAATACCTAATCTTTCAACAAACTAATCTTTAATTTGATTAACCTTTTGCATTCAACAACAAAAAGGATTATGGAATTATAACTTGCTCATAAAAGCAATATTTAATTCATATCAAATATATCATTCTTCAACAGGAAAAGTGCATAATCATAATTAAAGTTGCCTACATATCTTTTAACTTTTGGAAGAAGACAAATGTTTGTTTTCTTAAAGTTGAAAGCAACCTTTGAATATATTTATACTGCGCTTTAAGATCAATTCAAAAGCATCTATAGAAATTATGTTTTTCCTTTGTTTGGCACAAAGCTTCCTTATTTTGAGTGATAAGTGTAAGTTAATCAAACAGGTTACGTCAATAATCTTTTCAAAGTTTCAGTTGTTAGTACTTGATGAGTTTAAGAGAGTACACCCTTTATTGTCTAACAAAGCATTTGGTCAGCTTATACAGGATAAGTACCATGAAAACATGATGGGAAAAGAAGAGCTTGTGTGTCATTTTAACTCTGTTTATTTAAGATGCCCTGTTATGCTTTATCATTTCCATGCAATACAAAGTTACATGAGCCTAAGTAAACCATTTTCAGAGAAGTTTTTTTTTATTTCAGGACCTTTTTAAATCAACTGCCAAAAACCTGTCACACAAAGTTGCAGGAACAAGTAAGGGACAATCCACTGAGAAAGGTATGCTGAAAATGACATATTTTTAGTCTCTTGTATGATATACAGGAAACCTTTTTTATTCCTGTAACAAATTTTGACTTATTTTATGTCAAGATTGTTGTTTTAGTAAAACCTGAAAAAAATTAAGAATAAAAGAAAAATATACGTAAAATAAAGAATGCCTGAATCACAATTTGTTCATGTTGAGCAAAATTTCTCCTTTTAATTTATGATAAAACTGTGTTTCCTTCTGAAAAAGTATTTGAAATTCCATCTTAAAGAATAAAGTGATGAAAAAAGTACTTACAAATGTAACTGCTCTAGGGATTAATCTTCTCTTCTATATATCATATGTTTACAATGAAATGCTTATGGTTTCTGGTTTTGAGTCAGTAACAACATCTCATAGGCAAAGGCTAAAGGAATAAGCTTATTTGAAAAAAAAAATAATCAAAAAAGTTCATCAGCCTGTGCTTATCTAAAAACTATTGTGTTTGTAACAATGGGATTATATTGAACTTAATTATATGACATGTATGGCCAAAGTCTTTCCTCTTGAAAAGAAAGTACTTTTTATTTCAATTTATACTCCAGGGTCCCAGAATTATCAACCTTATTCCTACATATCCAATGTGTAAAATGCTTTCAGTTCTTTGATCAGATTGATTATAGGAATTTTTTGTCACCTTGGACTTAGTTTTCACTATCTGTATATAAAACTCAGCTCAGTTTTACAAAACTGCGAGTTTCTTAATATACAACTCAGTTCATTTTTAAAAAAACTCCAGTATCTTAAATAAACAACTTGGTTCAAAACATTACAGTAATGGTGAGACATTAGCCATTTCCTTTATACAGATGATATGAATGTCCTTTGAAGTGGAACACGATGATCAAACATTGTAATAAAAGGAGAATTTCCCTATGATGAGAACTTCATTTTTGTTTCAATTGATTTCGATATGACTTTGCATTTGTCTGTTCTTTACAAGATGAATGGACCCAAAACTATCTTTTTATCTTGCAGTGAAAGAAGCAGTGAAGAAGACCATCAAAGACCTTTTCTCCAAGCATTCCAAAATTACAACTGAAGTTAAAATCTAACTTCAATTTCCTCTTTTATTTCACATTTAGTACATTAAAAAGTAGGGTTTTATACATGTATTCCTTCAAAGTTTAGGTAACATGTTCAGACAAAGAAACAACTGTATATCTTAACCCTCAGAGTGATTTCCAGAAGAAATGAAAAAATATACATTCTTGACTGACAAACCATACAAATAACTTTATAAAAAATGTGACACAAGGATGAATATCTCTCTCATGTTGCCCTCTTATTCGAATGCTGGCAGTGTGACTGTTTTAGAGGTGCATATAATTAGATACGAGATGAATTTCCTGAAAACTGCCAGCAATACATGTTTAAGGTGTAATTTAGAATAATAGGAAGCCTTGAAGGGTGAAGATATTTTCACATTTCAACAAAACAATGTGACAAAGAGATTTCGCTTGTTCCACTTAAATTTCTGTTCTCAAAACAATTCTTAATCAATGAGAAAAATGTATTGTCAGTTTTAAAGTGTTAACACTTTTCTGAAACCACTTACACAAAACTTAACTTAAACTGTCAATTTCTCAACATGGTGCTCATAATTTTGATCAATATAGAAATGCTTATTTCAAAAGGTATTTCATGTATAATAAACAATATTGAATCAAGTTTTAACTTGTGCCAAATAATTTCATTCTGAGAATGCTTAGCTGTGAGCGTAAGATTTGTGGACAACACCATTCTGTAGATTGTGTTCAGATAAATTGTGACAATTTATAGATGCACACAAGACATAAAGTACATGTATTACCCTTTTTGATATGGAAGAGACTTTTCCAGTAGCCAAGATATCTCCTACATTGACTAAAGTGCCATAGCAATAAGTCGATACTTCTTTTCCTTTGGATTACCATTACTCTGGACTATTCAACAATGGTAGAAATAGCTTTGTGATTAAAACATTATGACAGAACACCACATTTTAGCAATTTGCAGCAGATGACTTTCAAAATGCATTGTGGCAAAAGAAGAAATTGCTTGTGACAAGCAATTCCTTCTTTTGCCACAATGCTTTTTTTTAATCTTTTCACATATCACAACAGCAGAACTGCAAGTTTGTTTTACATGTTTACAAAGCTTTGCAAGAGCAGTCTGCTTCAAGAGGGAAAAAATGTCTTCTGCAGGTGGTTAAAGAGTTGACTGGTGTTATTACTTCACATAAAGTTTTGGAGTCACACTCGTAAAGTATCAAGTGATCAACTTCATCATCATTTCTAAGAGTGAGTTTCATGCATCAATAAAGGCCATTTTTTAAAAGGTCAAGGTTAGCTAGTCACAACATCTGCATAATGATAACATCAGTTATGTGAAAGTTTCTTGGTAACATAATCTATCTTTTAAAGCCTTTTAGTTAATGTTTTTAGACTTAGATTCGAAACACATTCAGGAAATAGTACTCCACTTATCTTGTACATTCTCATTGATATGCTATCTTGCCCAAAAGAAATAAATGTAATTGATTGTGTTACTTAAAGAAATTGCTTTTTTAAAACATTGCCTGTGTTATCAATTCAACCTGTTTATCACAATTTTGAACTTGTTTGAGAAAAAAATATGTTTATTCTTTTGCCAATGCTGTGATAAATAAAAAAAAAAATAGTTATTTGCGATAAAAAATAAATGAATATATGCCAACTCTCTCTGATTTTTCTTTGTGGTGTAAAGGTTCTGCATGGCCCAGTGTTTAAGGTTGCAGTCTTAGAATTGTCTGTTGGCAAGACACTTCATATCCTGAATTGGTATTGGCAAATCCAGAAAACCGTAACATAACTATAAAATTATTGACATGGTATTAAACCATATTTAAACAAACTAAACCTTGTTATGTTTAAAATGAGATAGCAATTATTGTCTTCTTGACCTATACGCCATAGACATACTGTTTATCAAACTTTTTGAATTGATGGTTTGGGCTCCCTCGGTTAAATCAATCCAGCCTTTAACCCTCGGTTAAACCAACGCAGCCTTTAACCTCAGATAAATCAACGCAGCCTTTAACCCAAGTCCTATTTCCTTACCAGAATTGAAAAGAAGCATCTCCAACCCTTCGACACATTTTTGGACAAAAGTATTTTTCCAGAGATGGCTTCCGTGTCACGCTGGCTTCATTTAATGTCCAGAAAATATTTTTGCAGGGGTCAATCATAGACCACCTACATTCCATGTCAGTCTTGTTGTTACCCTGGATATCTAGGACAAGAGAAGCCATTGCTCACTGGTCCGATTTGCATTTGATAACCAAGGATAATGTACCCGGTACCTTAAGATATTATACATGAAGCCTAAGGATATTATATTGGATATTTGAGGATATAATTATAACCGATACCTGAGAATATGATAACCGATACATGGAGATTGATTACTGATGGCTAAAAACTGTCATTTACCATCATACTTTGTAACTGGACAGATGACAAAATTAGACAAATGATAATGAGTTGTAGATAGAATCTAAATAATCCAGACATATACAAAAAAGTTTCTGATTGTATGTATGGGTGAAGGGATGACTGATAGTTTCACCCACCAGGATAATTAATATAAGCCTGGGGAAGGAAATGAGTCCCATTCCCCAAATTTACTACTGGTCAAAATTGAAAGCAACAACAGATGATAATCATGATAATGATATTGTGTAGAAAGTATTGTGATAGTCAAATTACTGATGACTAGAAATTTATTGTTTTGACAATGTTTAAAAATGGTCTTGCACGGTAGATGTGGCAAAAGGAGATATAATTAAGCGAGATTTTAAGCACTTGCTCTTCAGTGCCATGTACCAGTCCTTATATTACCATGGAAATGTTATTTTTCATTCTCCATTAATGTTGTTTTTATCTATATGAGTTAAACAATGCATCAGCATCAATCCAGTTATGTTGCGATGCCAAACTCTTTATGATGGAGATAGACCCCATACTCAACTATCCCTAAGGGCTTGTCAATCAGGGTAGAACAATCAGCATTCTGTAAGACAGTCTGGAGATTACCTCTCATAAAAATTTGTATCCCTTGCCAGGATTCGAACCCAAGTGGAGCATAGCCATGTGATTAAAAGTTTGGTAGTCCACACTATGCCATGGAGGCCTCACCATTAATGTTGTAAGCTGTTGACATTAAGGTTCAGTCATCCTTAGGGAAGGGACAGCTTTGTGTACGAGGATGATTTAAACTAAGCATCTATGAAACACTGCATTCAAACTAGTGGCTTCTAGCCAACATAATAGTCTAGTCATCTTTGTCTAGCAATGGATGAACATTATGTGTACATGTATTACCATCTTCTCCTTATTAAAAAAAGTTGGAAATTTAAATTATATTGGTGGGAACTTGCATTTATCACAAGAAAAAAAACTACTACATGTATACAACTGATAATGTTCATGAAAATGTTTAATTAGAAAAATTTAGTTTTGTCAAAGTTAATATATTTACAATGATATAATGTTGATGGGTTTTGATATTTCCATCAAGCTTTCTGATGAAATGGTAGTTGACCAGCTTAAAGCAGACTAGGAAAACATTGCAATAAATGGAGAATTCCCTGGTCATAAAAAAAGAATTTTACAGAATTTTACCTTTACAGAATTTCCTAAATTTCATCTGCATTCAACAGAATTTCTGTTGAAATATTTGTTGGAAAAAAAAAGATAATTTGCTTGAATATAAAGATATCCCTGTACATAATATCTTAACTTCCCAAACGAAAAAAATAATCTTTTATAATTGTAGAAAATCTCCAAATTATGTGACAGTTTTAACTTCATTCAATTCCTTCATTCAAGTTCTGCATTTTATTTTGACAACCTTACATCCGAATGGAAAAGTTTTAGTTAATGTTTGCAGTCACTGTCTGTAGGTATCTTAACATAGCTTCTTCCTGTCTTCGCAAATGACACTCGACTCTGGCAAAGGGAAGGAAACCCAAACTGTAACCCTTCTAGGTCAGGGTACTATGAGAATAATTCGTCACCTATAGGTTCTGTTGGCTCATTTACAATATCGGTCTGCTTTCATCTTCTCTCGTCTGTAAATAGAAAGAAAATCCTCCTTTAGTATGGTAAATACATTGTATGTACAGATAACAGTTTTTGAACTGCCAATTTGGAAATTATATGTTTGATGTTCTGTAAAAGTCATCTGTTTTTCTATTTAGACTATATATGAAATTCAATATAAGGGGGTGGACAAATTTAATGTTTTTATTCATTCATCATGAGGGTCTAACCTATAATTATTTGATTTATTCCTATGTTCTTTTTTTTTTTTATTTATGTGGGTTTTACATTGTTTCAACAGTATTTCAGTAATGTTACAATACCTGCCCATTAATGATTGAGGTAGATGTCAAACTTAACCTTTAGCACTCTACACCGGTAAGGATGCATACACCACAGTACACTGAGTACCCAGCACACAGCAGTTAACTGCTGCCACTAAGCTTTTTTTCTCATATTTGGTTTAACATGCATGAAATTATTCAAATGGGTATATCAACTGATCTCCCTAACATAAATGTTAATGAAATTTTGCGACATTATAGATACTGATTCATCAAAAGTCTATAAGCATTGTTTAGCATAAAAATGATCAGATATAATTTGTTAACATTTGCATAATCAAATTTGCATAACCAGTTATGGGAATACCCAGAGGGTTGCTAAAGAGTGCTAAAGGTCAACTGCCGATAAGAGCTAGTATAGACTTATAAAACCATCAGCATTCTTTAGGTCAGTCAGGAACCAGTTTCTCATGAAAATCTAATTTGCCTCACCAGAATTTGGACCTTCATTTTTTTCATGAAAAGTATTTTAGTTACTTTTCAATATCTTACTCATCAGAAATATTGGTTTTACACCAAAGTTTAATTGCCAATAAGGCAGTGCAAAACTGAGGTGACCTTTCAGCATTCAGTCATCTACAAGAATAAGGTAAGACCTGGGGAATGGAAAACTGACAATTGCTTTGGTTAAAAAGTAAGTTGAAATGTAATTCAGAAAAAAAATATCATTTCAAAAGCATTCACCGAGCCAATTCTTGAAATTTATCCGATTTTGAATTTATATTTATAAAATGAATATCAACAATTCTGTTCTTTATGTCATATTAATTACCTCCCTTCAATTTTCACATTGAAATTAAAAATACATGAATGACGTTGGCAATTAAAAATTCCAATCCATGAAAGATTCTTATAATATGAACTTCACTTAAAAACGGCATTTGTTCTGTTAAATCTTTAAATCTGTTATTCTGATGTTCCTCCATTACCCAGGTCTTACCTTAACTCTCTAGTGCTCATGAAAATAAAAATCCACAGATAATAGAATTTATAGGTCATACTTAACAATTGTTCTATATCGTTGCTTTTAATACTTAACGAGAGAATGAATTAAGCCTGTTTCAAACATAGTTGAGTAAAGTAATTTCACATTTCGAGGGTTAAGTGCAATACTATAGTAAGTGCTTCATAAACACGAAGAACTCACTATAGTATTGCACTGAACCCTCAATTTGTGATCATTGTCATTAACATTTAATCACCATGGACATTACCTATCTAACATTTTCTCATGAAACACTCCCTCCTTCTTTGCTTTCTTTAAATGAGATTTGTCTTCATCACTGATCCTTAATCTTCTATCCTGGAAACTTTGAAACTTCTTCCTGTTTTAGGGAGAGAAAAGAATCTGATTTTCTCATACAATATACAATAACATAAAAAGTTTAAATGAAAGAAATAAAAAACCTAGTGCGCAATTTTCAAAAGTACATTAATTTTGTTTTTTTGGCATTTAGTCGAATTTGCATAATAAGTCCACAATCTTTAAATTAAAAGAGTTGAAAATGTGTGTGGCAATAGTTCGAGAGAAAGGCTTATTAGAGAAACTCTATTGACATTCAAGTTTTCCTCTCTCAGTAAGTTGCTATTGCAGTAGACATATAATTTGCTTTTCATAGAAGACATTGAAGTATATGTCCAAAGAAAGTATGTAAATAAGCAAGAAAAAGCTGAAACCATTTTGACAAAAGGCGAGTTTGCTTATGATAAGAAAAAAATAATTTTTGGCATATATCATCTTCAAGCAATGTTTTATTGTTTGTTTAGCAGATATATTCAATCACATCCTCAGTATTGAGATTTCTTTGGATACCTAGCTCATTATAACAGGATGATGTCTTAAGGACAGTTTTCATCATCGGGGATGAACCATCCATTTTCTTTTCAAATAAAACCCAAAAATTCCCCCCATTAAGATTTAAACTCCATCATGCTTTCCATAAAGCCAGTGCAGAAAGGGGCCTACTACATGTCGTTGAAATAAAAAGGAAGAAATATTGTATATCTAGTTTAGTAAGGACATTTCTTACATTCCTGATGAACCAGGCTTTAAAACAAAACTGAAAACAATCTTGATGTGCTGTAAACCCCTAACAAAACTTACAAACAAACCTAATAGTACAATTTTTTCAAGCTATCAATAAGGACAGGTGAAGCTGGTTAGAACATTCGGAATCCCGAGTACTGTTTTACTAAACAGTTTAATCATAAAATGTGCATACCGTATATACTTGACTATAAGTCGCCCTTGCATATAAGACGCACCCCCTACTTTGATCTAAGATTAGGGGAATTCAGCGTTGACTCGACTATAAGTCGCATCTACTTTTTGATGATCATACAGATTTATCATACACCGATGAATGATGCAAGGGTTTTGTCTCCTGTAACGTTGTCTTCCCACATTGTTTGATATCTAGGGATACGATGTTTTTTAATTAGCAATTTGGTAAGTCAAAAACAACAATTCCTCTTATTTCAATATTGGGCTTAGCAATTTGCAAAGTAACACATCATTGGAATCGTCTCTCCGAGACGCTTATGTGTCTCATTGCAATATTGTACTTTCATTGAAGATAATATCCATGTTTATCAATTTATCTCAAGCAAATATTTTCCAAAAGTTGTTCATTAAAGTGGTACCCTGGTACTACAGAAGTATACATACACATAGTTAACCTCTGCCTCTTTCAATGAGCCTCTCTCCTCCTTAGGGATGGCTGCTAAGGGATCAATTTCCCTGGAAATGTTGGATCGGATCTACAACGATACATACATATATAACTTATACGGAAAATTTCTCTTGAAATGTAGGATCGGATCTAAAATAATACATATAACTATTCCTCTATTTACAATTATTTTGCAGCAGACAGAAAGGGAACTAACTACCGGTATGAAAGGATGAAAATTTTCATGAAAAGTATTGTAACTGATTTATATGCATTGAAAAGACTGTCAAAAATTAAGAACCAACAAAGAATGTGACATTCTAATTTTGTTGAGATGCTTTTAAATGAAATCCACTGTATGGCCTTGTGATGGGTTATTTGTACATTTTTTTAATCTTATAATATCAAGTGGTTTTTATGTTCGAAACAGCAAAGCTCTTGGATACATCTTAAGGACATGTTCTACGGTTTTAAAAGAAAATAATCCTTTCATAGAATTTTCTAAATTTTAGATATGTTATTTAAAATTTTATTGTGAATTAAAAAATGAAAAGAAAAATGTAGGTCGACAAGTTAGTTTTTTTTGTAAAATGACAGTTTCCATGGTAACCGTTTGGGGCAAAAATGTCAAAATGACCATACCATTTTCAAAGGTAATAAAATGATTTCTGGAAGGTTAATTAACACAAAAAACATGATTTCATTCATTCAATACTTTATAATTCAATGTCCTTTCAAATTATTACAATCTGAAAAAATTTTGTTATCAAAATCAGTTTTTCAAATTTTTGAATGCGACAAAAAACAATAAAAATTGATATGTATATTACAAATAAATGAAGATATCTTAAAATTCCTTTCATAGAATTTTCTTATTTTTCTGTATGTGAAGTAAAATTCAATCTTGAAATACAAAATGCAAAAAAAAGTATATGTTGGCAAGTTAGTTTTTCTGTAAAACGAAAGTTACCATGGTAACCATATTTGAAAAACATTTATAAAAACGACTAAAATAACGTTTAACTTGAAAAATAGCAGCTGGGGGCTTAATATGCAAGAGAAATATGTTAGATTGTTAATAATCTTTATTAGTTTTATAGATAATATGAGTATTCATTGAAAAGAAATGCATACAGTAAATTTTATCCGAATAAAAACGTTTATCCGACTACTATGCAAGTACCTCTTCGGTAGCAGAATATTATCTCCCTTGGATGCGCAGATGAAGCGCGCAGAAAAAACTACCGAGAACATCCTTAACAAAAAAATGAAAGTTGCTCAATATGAAACATAATTTGTCTGTCCTTCATCTTGTTTCCTAGGACATGATATTGAATCGAGATCCACTATAGTTGATGATTAAGTTTTTAAGAATAGTGTCCTCCTTATTCTACTTTTCTCACCTCCGTATTCTACTTTTCTCACAATAAGTCCGGTGTAAATTTTATGTAACACTCTATCTTAAGGGATGATGAAGTTTTTAAGTACAGTTTCCTCTTTCTCCTACTTTTTTCACAATAAGTCTGTTGTAAATTTTGTGTAATACTCTATCTTAAAGTTTTATTATATGGTGTACAAAAATCAATAACCCATGTTTTATTTGTTTATTCATATAGGCTTTTACATCTGGTCAACATTATTTCAGTTATGTTGCAATATCCCACTCTTAATAAGGATGGAAGACCCCTTACTCGACTGCCAAGCTTGTCAAGCCAAGTAGAACCTCGGCATTCCGTAAGTCATGTAGGCTCTCATGATCCAGCCCCTGATCTACATAACATAACCTTAAGTATATTTTGATGAGGGACTTGAACTTGGCAATGTTCATGAACCATCACAATGCATCAACAATAGCATAATTTACACACATAGAATGAAACAAGAAATAGTACAATTATGTGTGTTTGTGTATGCCTATATCAAATCAGACAACTTTTGCTGAATGCTATAAAGCTACACTAAGAGTTTAAAGAAATGGATTCAAACACAACGGATTAAACAGACATAAGATGTAATGGCACACGTGAAAGAAATAGTTGAAAAAGGTGAGTTACCCTTAAAACTTCATTTGCCTTGACAGTTTTACTTGAACACACGATATCATCATCCTCGTCGAAGGACATAAAACAGCTGTTACTGCCATTGAGCGCTGTCTTGGACTGGAGAATAAAAGTTTGCATGAACACATTACTTCATAAATATAATCAATGGTTCAATTCAAGACTACAGACTTTCTCCTCCTACAGATTCCCATATCAGGGATATGGTAAAGTCCCAGCATGAACAATGACAAGTTGACATGGAGTAGGGTTTTTATTTAATGTGGGACATTCACAAAACTTCCATACTTGTGAGATTGTACTTAAATAATGTCTGCAAACTTTTTCAAGAAGGCACAAAACTATCACTTGTGACAATTGAGCCCTTAACCTAATTCGTGCCATAGAAATGCCTGAATTGAAATCATCCACAAAACAGTAAATAAAAAATGGAAATTTTACAATTGCAGCACAGAACTCATAATTGAAGAAAAAATAATCAACCACTTTCCTGTTAGTTGCTTGTGGTTTCAGCTTTAAAAATTAAAAATAAAGTATTTACAGACATGTATATAAATAAGGATTTGGGTTAAACTGAGACAACAAATGTTAGCCCTTAAAAAAGAAAAAGAAAGCCCAGCTTACATCTTCAAACACTGGTTCCCACTGCTCTTTAGCACCAATAGCCTGGGACCGGCCAATCACAAGGTTTTCTGGACTGACGCTGATATACTGACCATAACCAGATTTCAGGGCTATCTTCGTCTCATCTACTTTAACAGCAGTGAGGATTTCTTCTGGTTCAGGACCTCCTACAAAATATGGTATACAGTTATAACATAACTTTGAATTTGGAACAGTCCAAAATTTGGTCATTTGTTAAAGGGTTAATAGATCTAATGAAAATGATTTTTTTGATAATACTATGGCAAAATAAGAAATTACTTAAACTCATTGCAATCTATTTTTCCTTAAATAATGCACCTTTTTTATATTATACAATTGTTGTTTCCTTTTAATTTCACATTTAACCAGTCGTCACATCAAAAAAGGGGCAATGGGTTATGCATTTATTCTGAAGTGCCTATAAATTGTACAGAGTGTTGTGAATTAAATCTTTATCAAAACCATCCCATTTTTATATTCAAATTTCTGCAGAAAAATCAAATTGTCTACCTTTTAATCTAGATGTTTGTATCTACGTTTCATATGCCAGTCATATACTGTAGCAGGCAACATACTTTATTATTCATGGTCATAGCAACCATGTTAGAATGTTTATTTATCCATTTTAATTATGTATGAATTTGGATGATGATGAAATATCTGTATGTTATAAAGTCAATACAATTCTATGATATTCCTATTTAGCATTCTTTGACTTATTCGATGTTAAAGTAAATGTAAGCAATGACATGCTTTTATTTTTTGTGTTGTTTCTAATTGTGTAATCAATATTTTTTTTTCTACTTTTTATCAGGCTTACATCATTTCATATTGTTTGCAACAAGAATGATCCTTTGAATATGCAGTAGAGTGAAATCATGTACCTTCAAAAACATATTTTTTTCTAACACAGGTCCCACAATGAAATAAAAATAAAAAAAATGAAAATGTGGTCAAAAATAAACTGGAAAGTGTATTCCTTATTATAAGGTTTTAACTCATTACCAAACAATAACGACATTTAACCACTTTGTTGCAGACCACTCTAGGAAACATTTTGGGAAAAGGAGGAATTGCTCTTAACGATCAATTTCTCTTTTTCCCACAATGTCTTCTGTCCAATAAGAAGATTATTTTTCAATTTCATCACATTTAGAAATGTTGTCTGCAAACTCTTACAATTTTGGACAGGCGATAATTTGGCGTTTGGTAAAGGGTTAAGCTATAAATTCGTGAGAGCTTCAAAAAGAAATTGGTCTAACAATTATAAGCCCTGTCACTTCACAGTGGATTGTAAAATGCCAGAACTGCTTAGTAGTGGGTTTTATAAAAAATTAAGTTCAACAAACCTTCCCTAGGAGGCCCCAACACAAAGCGACCATTATCTTCTGCAAACATATATCTGTGGTCACTAAACTCTATACAAATGTTCCCTGTAATCTGGCTGAATTTGGACACTGTCCACCAGCCTTCTGTAAATGAAAATGTGAATTATTAATAAAATTAGGAATAGCAATGTCTTAACTACTCTTATAATTTAAAGCCAAATACATACTCATGGGTGATAGTTGAAGGATTTCAAAAACCTGAATTCTGTTCTTTATCCTGAAAGGCAAGTTTGCTATATTGTTTTATAGGGACAAACAGTCTCAAAAACCTGAAAAACAATCCTGAACACTTTCACTCATGCATACAATACAGGGGTCAATAGCTACATATATTCTTCGTTTATATGGCTTATTACTAAAGTTTAAAGCCAGAATGTTGCCTAAAGCTCCACAACTGAGTAAAATGAGTGATAAATCATGAAACAATATGTTATAACATAGCAAAACACCACATCACTATGACAATGTAACGCCTGCACTTGTTATTAGCCATGTTTTTAAGTGTTAGTTTCTTAATCTGGGTAAAACACAATTTGACTTCATTGTTAGCATACTAATCATGTCAACCCATTACCAAAACAATAACGAGATTTGACAAGTTCGTTGTTGCAGATGACCCTGGAAACTATTGCTGGAAAAGGAGAAACTGCTCTTATCGAGCTATTTCTCATTTTCCCATGTTTTCTGCCCTATCGGAAGATTATATTTCTTCACATTTTGAAATTTTGTCTGCAAACTATTTTAATTTGGGACGGTCGAAAATAATTCGTTTGATAAAGGGTTAGAAAAGTGATGAGCGATTATAAAAACAATAGGCCAACACCTGGTTAGAAAGTCAGGTGATAAACATCAAATTGCTGTCATTTATCCAACAACAAACAACGCCAATATATAAATGGATCATATCTCTGATTCATGCATCCTCTATGTTTTATGAATTTTTCCGCCAATAACTCTCGGCTGACCTTGTTTTAACCCTCATTGTAAAGAAACCTAAAAAGCACGAAATGAACATGTTACCGTTTCAATTACCACTTGCTAAAATCTTTTTTTTTTATTCTTGGTGCATCCTTTTGTAGTTTTGTAGCTACTTTCAATTGTGTATCAAATAACAATAAAAAACTGTACATGTTTCAATGAATTTTTATTTTGATTTTCAATTTTTTTGCGAACAATAGCCTTTATACAAACTATTCACAGAGTTAATGAACTTATCAACAAATGACTTTGGATAACTTTTTTCTTCAACTTGAAATGTTAAGTAAAATTACCATGCTGTTGGATGTCTGATATTTCTTCATTTTTTGAGCCAGATGGGAAGTCATCATCTTCTTCGTGTTTTCTTTTCTTACTTTTCTTGTGTCTAGAAAAAGGAAAGCAAAGAGGTATATTTATTTTCATATTGACAATCTTTATCTGAAAGCTCTGCATTTATAGTTGCCAGATTACTTAGTATGTGTCAGATCACATGAAGAAACTAACGCTTATAGTGCTGGAACCAACTTAATGCTTATGCAAACAGGTAAGGCTGGTCTGTGATCTACCTTACCTGTTTGCTATTCTGAGTATCTTTCTTCATCAAAATTAAACAGATATTAAGTTTTTGAAAGCAGATGACACAAACATTTGTCTTTAGAAAATTACCCAGCATTCTAATCACTAATGGTTAAATATGGTGATGGACTTAGCGTACAATTGCCCTAGCATACCAAGTCTTAGCGTACCATTTTCGAGCCTTAGTGTACCACAGTGCCAGAACCTAGCTCAACATACATAAAATGTATAGAAACATTAATTTGTAAAAATGTTTTGTTTCAAGAAATAGACATGATTTGATACAGTATTTTATTTTCAAATATGTATCAATAGACATTAAAGTGCAATCGTTTTGTACATAATCAAACTGCAAAATCGATTCATGATGCACATTTGTTTGCCACTTTAACACGTCCGTTGCTCAATCAACATTAAAATGCCGTAATGCTAACATTGGATAATTATCTAAAACTGCTAAACCAAACTACATTAGGTTGACAATAGTAATTGATAACCCTTTGTAACTTTTTCACTAAATAAATGTTACAAATGACTTCAAAAACAAATAAAATATGACAATATTTTACTTCAATCTAATATTTTAGGACCAGACCATAATTATAATAAATCTATAATATATTTTGTGTAGTACGCCAAGACCAAAAATGGTACACTTGGGCAATGGTACACTAAGGCAATGGTATGCTTAGTCTATAATCCGATAAATATAGATAGAATAAAGTATCCATTTACATGTATTTTATCTCACAGGGGCTTGAAACAATCTTCGATAATATCCCAGTATATGCTCTATATACTATATAAGAGAAAAGGTATACAACGGCGATCTGACACCCTCTCCGATAAATCACCCTAAAGTCACATAAAATTGACAGAATCGCAAAATCATCTATTGCATCGTGTTCAAAAAAGATTGTCCTTTTCAAAAACAACTTTTATTTCATCAAAATCCATCAATGCAATCAGAAACGGCAAAGAGTTTCACAAAATTCTGTGTAAAATTTGCCCATGACATTTACGACGTCCAAGGACCGGCAGGTCAAATTGTTGTTGTTATCTTCACTAAAGGTGTTTTTGTAAAGAAAAATCATTCCTTAACACGATGCAATAGAGTTTTTAGCGATCCTGTCACTTTTAAGTGCATTTTGGGTGATTTATCAGAGCGGGTGTCAGAATGCCGTCGTATACCTTTTCTCTTATATAGTATATATAGAGCATATGGTGCGTATACCTATTACCGACGTATATGTATTACAGACGATTCCAGAAATTCCCAGATTTCTGGCGCATGCACCCTCTGATCAAATAACTTCCGCTGTCATTAATTTGTTGTTTTCACGGACCATTGCACAATGTCTTTTTAACGGACAAATAACAGTATTACAAAATATTTATGATAAAGGCAGGGATATGCTAATTTTCAAGGGAGATTTCTCTATCTGATTATAATAAATTTTGATTCATGTGTAGAAACTCAATAAACAAATTTGCAAAAAAATGTTCCAAATGACATGGCAGACAGCTCTTGTTTACAAATTAACCTCTGACCTTTTTTTTCCAGATGGTTAAACAAGGTGAAATTATACAATCATTGGTAATTGGGAGTTTCTGTTCATTTTTTAAGCTTCAATATTGCAAACTTAAAATTCAATTTGTACAGCAACAACAAGTTTATTTTACTTCTTTATGACAGTGATTAACACAAATATGAATGAATATTCATATTAACCTTAAAATATTTAAATATACAGGGTTGGAATTAAAATACTCGAAATTTGCTTCTTAGGTCAACGGTATTTGGTATACCCAGTATAGTCAATTCCCCTAATCTCGTGGTATCCCTAATTCCGTGGTATTTGAATAATGTCATACTGCTTCCATAAAGTAACACACCAACCTGGCCTACTTTCACAGCCCAATGTAAGAACTCCAAAGAAGCTGGAATGAATGTTTTTCTGGTATAAAACCAATCCAATCCAATAAAATGCTCCTCATATTACACAGAGCTCCGAAAATCCCCGATATTTTCACACTTTTTACTCAAATCTAAGACCCTAAACAAATCCTTTCACACTGTTGAGTTTGTCTGCAATTCTCCACCATTCTTGGGTCAGACATGACCAAATTGTTTCAGGAATTGTCCCTAGTATGTTTCACCCTAATTATTTTGGACTGATACTTAAAAAATTGTGTTTGACCTGAATACCACGGAATTAGGGTAAGACCTCAAAAATGCAAATGGCTGCCAGTGACCCAATTATTTCACGTTATGTAGAGCATTTCTGTGCTCCATTTAAAAATAATTGTGAGAAGATCGTAAATTAGGAATAAAATATGTTAGAAAAGCTGAATGTTGGCAGCTAAGTTCTCCTCTTCCTTTCTGTTATTCATGTTACCATAAGTACCACGGAATTAGGGTACACCAGTATATATATTGGGATATTATCGAAGATTGTTTCAAGCACCTGTGTTTAATACTGAGCTATATCCAACTATCAGACAGCAACATGTCATTAAGACATTGTAACTTTTACATACTCTGATATGCCAACATATCAGGACCGTCGTTACAGTAAAGATACTGTGTTAGTAATCAATTTTGTATTCTGCTGCTAGAGTCGGATATATCTGTTCTTAGTATTTTGAATTGAAAACAAAATTGAAACGACTTTCATCTTCATTTAGTAAGGGAAGAGAAATAGTACACACTTTTTGTGCTTGCTTCCTTTCAATTTAAGTTTTCCGCCTTTTGCAAAAGTATATGAGTCAGCCATGGTGCATCAATAAACACTTTAAAAACAATTTTTTGGATGTAAACAAAAGTAAAATCCTAAACGGCAGCCATTTTTTTGTTGTTGTTGCAAATGAGTTGTTGTACCGATTCGTCCCAAGTATTATCGTCCCGCCTACTTTCAACCCAAAACTTACTAAGTGTTATGCAAACAAATAGTAAATGTTTTATATGTCTTTACATCTTGCAAGAAACATCCGACATTTGATTGATCCGTCCAGGGTAAGCTAGCATAAATGCATCTCCAATGTACACAGTTTTATTTTTAGCCTGCACCTGTTTGTGCCTCACCACGACCTTGTACAGCACTTTCATGAACGAAAATGTCCCAGAGTGGGCCAGGTACATTGACGAAACAGAGACATAGATAACATGTTATCTATGTGTCTGGACGGAAGAAGGATAAATGATCCGTGTGGTTTGCTTGAGAAAATCGAAACATAAGATACTTTTCTGATGACAATAGTTCTTTCCCATGACGGCACTGGTCTAAAGATCCTAACGTTAGAAATCAAAGAAGAGCTGTGTTTGTAGCCGTGTAGAAGAGAACAGTGTCTTTTAGATATCATTCATATCATCCGCTAAATCAAGAGAAAGTGTGACACTTGAAAGAAAGAGTCTCGTCGAATTAAAAAGAACCTAATGACGCTTTTCCAGAGATATACAGTATCTAGTCTATGTCTCTTAATTTGTGGCTTAAAAAGGGATTTTTCGCCATTTATTTTATTTTATTCAAATCCGGTGACAAGGCGACAGGATTTAGATAAAGCTCGCATATATGTCAAGCTATAGATAACGGGTCCGTGATACTCAGAACACACTCTGAAAGCAAACATACACGTTCTTGCACTGAAGTGTTTACATCGAACTATCCGGAATAACACATGGTTGGCTATGTCACAGAAAGAACAACAGGGTATGTATATAGGCTACGGTTAACTTAATACCATAAAGTGGATTAATCACCCAGTTAGTGATGCCATGGGGGGGTTTCCGTCAGCATCTACATTTATAGAGCGATTTCGGTGACTTTATTTTTATGAATGTTTGTTTGGAGCATATATTTATGCCATACGCCAAATCCACATTTTACATAATATATTTCTATTGTTTGACGTCCGAGACTTTTAAGGATGTGAAGACTGCTGTGGCGTAGGGGTAAAGTCATTGCCTCCCACTTGGACATTTTCATGTTCGATACGATGTCGGCTCATGCCATAAAAGAAGAAGAAAACACATAGAACGTACTATGCGTTTTATAGTCCTTGAACCGACTTTATGCTTATAAGTAATTGGCGGCTGGCCTGTGATCCAACCTGTTTGCTTCTCTGAGTATATTTTCCCAGCAAAATTAAGCAGATATTAAAGGATTTGGAAAAACAGACGACATAAAAAATTTTTTTTTAGAAACTAAACCTAGTATTCTAAGGGTTAAAGAAAACAAATATATATAAACAAGTTAACATTGAATCTAGTCAAGATTTCTGGTCTCGAAGGCTAGGCCATATTGACTGACGCCGTAGCAAAGCACGATTAATTATAAATGTACAAATGTCGGAAAAGCTCTATTCACCGATCATAACATTGAATCCCACTACCCACTTTATTGTGCCGTGTTTTGCGGATCTTGACGCCATCTGACGATAAACTTGTGTCACGGACGTCAGTAAAAACGGCTTACTCTGACATTTACTGTGGTTTAATAACGAACGGGATAGAACGGTCGGGATTTGTCGGACGCCAAGCGAGAAAAACAATATGAATATTTTATAATATGGATGTCGTTTTGTACGACGCATTTCCTGAAGCTACACACCAGAATGGACAGACAATGTGATTAATATGGTCAAAGTCGTACCGAACGCTCAACTACTCAACAACTGTAAATATTAATAAGCGTTTCGTCATTTTGTAAAAATGATTTACATCCAATGATATTAAAAATATGTGGGTTACCTTCATGCCTAATTTGACGTCTATCGATGATTTTGTTATTTGATTTGTCCCACATTTCAACATATATCGCAATGGGTTAATGCACATACACATAAGAACGTGTAGATTCTTGGCCCATTTTACCAGCGATGACAGACGAATGTTGCATTTACACAAACCTTTTACGACATTTTGAATCAGTTCAACTCCCAAGAAGCAAACGACTTACCCCATTACCAAAGAATAACGACATCTGACTACTTTGTTGCAGACGACTCTGGAAAACATAGTGTGAAAAGGAGAAATTGCTCGTGACGAGCAATTTCTCCTTTTCCTACAATGCTTTCTGCGCTACAAGAAGATTATTTCTCAATTTCAGCACATTTTGATATGCAAACTCTTTCAATTTGGGACAGTCGAAAATTTTGCGTTTGCTAAGTAAATGGTTAAAAGGAATTGTTTCTTTCCAACTTGTTCTCCTTTTGTAAGAGACGGGTATGTGCAAAGTGAGAACACAACAAAGCTTGGTAATCCAATTTACACACAGTAGCAGCGCTGGTATCAAGTTTCGAATTACTACAGACAGTTCCAATGGTTAGGATGATATATTCCGGAATTACAGCTTGGAGTATCCGAGTTCGGAATCCTAGGCCCTTTATCCATATACAGCCCATGTGGAGGCACGTTAATTGAACCTCCGATAAAGTTTTCAATAGCCTGGGGTCCTGGGTACCGTTTCACTAAACATTAAGGCTAAAACATTGCGTAAGTTCAAAACAACATTTCTTTTTATTTCACTGGGCTAAGCAATATTGCAAAGTACCACACCATTGGAATCGTTTCTCTGGGACGCCTCCAATGAAGTGTCACATTGCAATATTGTACTTTCATTTACGATACCATCCTTATTTTTCAGTTTTCACTAACGCAAACATTTCCCTTAAGTTGCTTAGTAAAACTGGCCCGTGCATAAACCTGGTCTAGTGCGGGGTATACGCACGCAAGGGTACTGTTTTACTAAAGCGACTTAAAAATAACCCTTTGCCAAATGCCAGATTTCCGACTGTCCCAAATTGAAAGAGTTTGCAGACGAAATGCCAAATGTGATGAAATTGTAAAACAATCTTCTGATAAGGCAGAAAACATTGTGGGAAAAGGTGAAATTAATCGTTTAGAGCAATTCCTCCTTTACCCATAATGTTTTCCACAGATGTCTGCAACAAATTGGATGAATGTCGTTTTGTAATGGGTTATGGAAAATAATTGCGTAAGTCAAAACTGAAAAACACGGATGGTAGTTAATTGAAAGTACAGTATTGCAATTTGACACGCCATTGGAAGCGACTCAGAGAGACGATTTCAATGATACGTTACTTTGCAATATTGCTTAATCAAATATTGGAACAAGAGGGATTGTTGATTATAACTTACGCACATTTTAGCATAAGATGTTTAGTAATGGTACCCAGACGACCCAAACTAAAGACCTCAAATGTGCACGATTTGGTAACAAGCAATCAGACACGTTTTTTAGGATTGGCTAGTTGTCGTGGTGAGGAAAGAATTTTATCTTGACTTTAAAAAAAAATGCCCTTAGGGTCGATCGATAAAATTATTGACACAGGCTGTAAAATTCTTGTTAACCCTTTCTTTTTAAAGTCTTCTTTCATACCGCACCTGTATGAGAGGAGGAAATAGAAAACGTGTGATAAAAGAAAACATTTTAGAACATTTGCCACAATCGTGGTTCTAAGGACATTTTTCGCATTGAAACTTTAATCTTCACATTGTTTGCTGATGCTTTAACACATTAACAAGAAATAACGACACTTAACCTCTTTGTTGCAGACGACTCTGGAAATCATTGTCGGAAAAGGAGAAATTGCTCGTAACGAACAATTTTTCCTTTTCCCACAATGTTTTCCGCCCTATCAGAAGATTATTTTCCAATTTTATCACATTTTGGAATGTCGTCTGCAAACTCTTTCACTTTGGGACAGTCGAAAATTTGGCGTTTGGTTAAGGGTTCAAATAGGTTATCCGTATGGAGAATATCGTCCTTTTAACAAACACGCGAATTTATTTCGCTGTCATGTATACACCATTTAAGGCTCTAATTGGAATGAAAGTGAACGCTTGAATAATTCCATTGTAACGGTCCCTGTCCTAGATTCTTATGTTTGCTTACCTCAAGTAGCTGAATAGTTTTACCTATTATTTCACCGGTCAATACTTAACACGGTTTTTAACTTGGACTGTGTAAACATTATATGCTATTTTGTGACAAACGCATATCAAAAGCAGCAGAAGATGACACTAAAAAAGTCTGATGCCTTGAATGTCCTTCGTGTTATTTTGTGAAACAATCGGAACTAAAGAGAAAATTGCTGGGTCCGAGTGATTTCCCCAATCTTCAGATTTAGTTCTTGAGTTTTACTTTATAAATATGTTCTTGCCATAACACTTTACAAAAGAAACATGTGCATTCAATTAGGTGAATGGATGATAAGGCAAAAAGGTTTGACCACTATTAGTTCTTTCAACTTTGAGTCGGCCATCCCCTTGGTAGGTAACTACGTATTCTTATCATCAATAATGTCTTCACATGTCCAATGTTTCAGTTTGATTTCCTTGAGCCTTTTATTTAAGTTGTGTACAAGTATACAGGTGTGAAAGATACAGCAAACAAATTTGACTTCGTTTTGAGACATCAGCATGCTATCCATATGTCAGTTAGTCAAGACGCATTTCGAGCAAAATACCAATTAATATTGAAAGTACTCCAGACGTTTTCTTGTGAGTCTATAGAGTCCTTAACCCTTAGAATGCTGGGTAATTTTCTAAAAATGATTATTGTGTCGACTGCTTTATAAAACCTCAAATATCTGATTAATTTTGAGTAGCAGAGTAGCAAACAGGTTAGATCACAGGCCAGCCGCCAATTTGATTGGCGGTTAGCCTGGATCTTACCTGTTTGCATAAGCATGAAGTCGATTCCAGCACTCTAAGGGTCAACCGTCAGAGAAGGGTGAACTTAGGGTACTACTGTGTATGGATTTATAATGTCAAAGCGGCGCGTATATAATCCATTCTTAATCGGTTCACTGTGCGCTAAGGATGTATTAGATAGCCTGGAGTAAGTTTCGTTTATTCTATAAGACCTACAGACGATAATTCCTTGTCGTTTTGTAGCAAATGATACGTTGAAAGCATTCCGTACATTACATTATTTTGTAAAACTTATTGTATAAAACGATGATGTACTGTATTTGTATAATTCAATAAGATTATTCTGATACTGAATCATAACAAGCCTCAGGGACGTTTCTTTATTTTTTTCAAATTAGATTGTAAGTCTGATGAAGACGACGTATTGAACATTTGATATCGTTTTACCCGTTTAACTCATTACCAAACGCCAAAATGTCGGCTGTCCCCAATTGAAAGAGTTTGCAGACGACATTTCAAAATGTTATGAAGTTGAAAAATAATCTTCTGAAAGGGCAGAAAACATTGTGGGAAAAGAAGAAATTGCTCGTTAAGAGCAATTTCTCCTTTTCCCACAACGTTTCTCAGAGTAGTCTGCAAAAAAGTGGTCAAATGTCGTTATTGTTTGGTAATGGGTTAACTAGCAGTAAGACATTTAAAAGGACTATATCACAGATCAATGTTGTAATGTTGATAAGATGAAATGTCTTCTATGAATAATATGACATTACACATCTATCCAGGCACAGAAAAGAAGATTATTGATATATTCGTAATTTTTTTTTTCAAAACCATGTAGAGGAGATATAACGCATTCATATTGCAGATCTAGAAAACTGTTTAAACGGGTTCTTGTGGAAACAATGACATTCTATTCCGTTCTATAAAACAATTGCAATGTGTGAATTCTCAAGTCACGTTAGGAAGTTGCATCAGTGAACACAGCAATATAAGAAGACGTTGTTTGTCAAATGTGGCTTTCTGTTTTCAAATTAGCAGTTTCTCTTTTCATGTAAAGGTAGAAAGGCTTAGATATTTGCTGAGCAATGGTCTACTTAAATGTTGTAACAATGCACTTGAACACGGTATTTACGACTATACAGTTCAATTAATCCATACTTAAACTTTGATCCACATACATGTTTTAGCATATCCGTATCAACGTAGTTTTTTTTAAAATCAGTTTTGAATGGCACACATTTCTTTGTGAATATGCAAAATAGAACTATTTCATGTGTATCTTATCTATATGAAAGGGAAGTTACTAAAGTATTTGAGATATTTTTTGTCATTTATACCCAAAAGTATTTGAGATATTTTTTGTAATTTATACCCAAACGTTTGTCTGATACAGCCACTTTTAAAAAGGGTATGTTTTATCCTTTGTAGAAAATTTTTTTGTCAGGAAACTTCAAAAAGTTGTTCGCCGCAGAATCTCAAATTTTGTTCTATTACAAGCATATGTTTAGGGCGTTCAACTCCATACCTTTGTATCCATCCAATTTACCAGTTGTCACGCTTGATTATAGGGGGCGTTTGATAAATGAACCGTGGGAAAGTTAAATAAAACCTATTTCAAAAACTCCTTACTTCTAATTGACTCATATTGGCTGACATACGACAGGAGACGATTCAAAGTGGTTTATTACCCAATACGTAAAGAAGAAATTGAAATTTGCCATTTTATAGTGTGGTTTTATATATTTCTTTCAATTTGGATATATTACCAACTGCTGTATGGTGAAGTAACTCTATGTTACAAAGCATCGAAAGGAGTCGAGGCAATAAGAATTACAAACCCTCTTAACCCTTTTCCAAACCCCAAGTTTTCGACTGTCCCAAATTGAAAGAGTTTGCGGATGACATGTCAAAATATGATGAAACTGAAAAAATAATCTTCTCTTAGGGCAGAAAACATTGTGGGAAAAGGAGAAATTGCTTGTTAAGAGCAATTTCTCCTTTTCTCACAAAGATTTCCAGATCCGTGAGCAAACTAGTCAAATGTCTTGGGAATTTGTAACTGGTCCGAATTCTAAGAAAACGTCTCACCATAGAATAGCAAGACATTCTAATTTTCTGAGTATTCTATGTAAGAAATTGTGACAAAGGAACGAATTATCCTCTCTTCGATAGGTTGACTCTTTCTTGGATGAAGTTGTAAATCTATTTCCCCCGTATTAGAATTTAGGACGGTCCAAATTGAAAGCACCGATAGACGACTATGAATAGCATCCAAGGATTAGGGTTTATGTATCACCATAAGTGAAAACAATTGTGACAAAACGATAAATTGCTCATAATGAGCAATTTATCCCTTTGCACCACTGGTGTCTAAAGAATTATGCAGTGGTTACGCTAACATGCGGTATCATTGAATAACGAGTTTAGTGAAGGTGCACGTTGTTTACTAATTACGGTATGTAATCTTTAGTTATACGGAGTTATTAATAAGTTTAGCGCAAACTCATAAGGTCCGAAAAGAGGTAAAACAACAGTATAGAAAAGCAGCTAAAACGACTTAGGTCTACGTAAGCAGAGTGTGAACATATTCATATTAATGTTATACTGATCTTATTTCCATTTTGAAACCAATTGTGTCGTGCTTTATGTTTACAGACCCGGGTATCGTTTTACTTGACAACTTAAGGAAAATATTTGCGTAAGTCATAACTGATACACTTGGATAGGATCTTCAATGAAAGTACAATATTGCAATGTTACACGTCATTGGAAGCGTCTCGCCCAATATTGAAATAAGAGGAAATGTTGTTTAAGACTTACACAAGTCTTAAGCGTTAACTGTTTAGTAAAACGGTATCCCAGTGTCTAAACAAGTATATTTTATTAAGCCTTTTGCACTTTCATGGGATTTTTTGGGCTTTGAATTTTATGTATTTCATGGGGTTTTGATTTGCTACCACCGTGTTGTTGTTGTCGTTGTAAACGTTATTACAAAAAGGCAAACTCACGCTCGCTTTTATACATGTACAATTAACAACCTTGAGTTGCTCAGTTTTCTCAGCTGAGTCTTGAGCAAAATAAGCCAGTTACTTAATCCTTTTCGTGAAAATTGAGCCCTTATATTCAAACATGTCGTACGATCGCATATAAAGTAAAGCGATTATCATAAACTCATTTATTTAAATTTGACTTTTAGCGTTGATTCGTTTACGAACCAAAGCATGTACATAAGGAAATCGAACCACCTCTCTATGAAAATCGATTTCTCGGTATGATCGAATGAATGACTTGTTATGGTTAACCCCATACTTCATAACACCACACTTTGTTGCAACCGTAATAGAATACATGTACCATAGAAATCACTGTAACGAGATTTGATCCATAACTATCGCTTTGCAACACTTGTCTCTATCCGTTAGTATGTATATAAAATGAGCTTTGTAATGCAATTTTCTATCACATGTCGTTCTTTTTAATCTTAACTATTCACAAATTCCCATATTTAGGAATACGTTAATGTAATTTAATATGAATTAGATAGGCATGTGTGTTAGACTAATCATTTAGCAAACTATACATCTATGTAGGTGTAAATTAAGTCTAATCAATCGTCCAGTTCAGCTTTGGTTACAGTCCGAATCTAGAGCATTTCGGCTGTTCTTTGTCATATACAGCACAGTCATTACTCGGCTTATGCATAACCTTTGTCACAAAAATACGTAATGCTTAATTAACATATCTTTTATTGATTATCTATAACCCATGGATATTTCTAAAATTACAGAAGAAATAAGAATTCATGAATGTTTTTTTCTGTCACGGTCAACGTTCCTATTAACCCCCCCCCTTTTTTTATCCCCTTATCCCCTTCCAAACAACAACAACAACAAAGACAACAGAGAATAGTGCACGCAACTGTCAGTTTACACCAACAGCAAATAGTTATAATCTTCACACACAAAAGGCAAAACAACACAAACATAAAGAAACATAATTTATGAAAATGTCATGGCTAACACCTCCGAGTAGAGACATGGATAGTGATCATACTGATGTAGATATACAAAACAGTCAAGGACGCTCTTTCTTATTTCGATATAGGCCATATCCTATTTATTATTCATGTGACGCATCATTTAAAATCGTCATTTACATGTTTCAGATACATAGTTATCTATGTCTCTACATGTATCAATAAAACCGAATCAAAAAGTGTTACGTAATATTCACAAACAAATGAACCGTAATTCACTGTGATGCCCGCGGCAACGTTCCTTTCATCAGTCAAAAAGGACGTTTACGTCTTTTCCAATACACTTGACCCTAGATATAGATCTCTGATCCGACTCCAACGTCACTGCTGTAGATGCAATAAGAAACCATTGTAACAAAATGAGAAGTTACTCAGAAGGATTCTATGCTTCATGTAGTGGTGGTGTTTTACACACTGACAGTATGTGTATGTTTCTATATGGTTCCCTGTAAATAGCTTTCAATAAGTAAAAGGGTTCCACCAATAAGGGTGTACGTTATCCTACTTTGTAAACCATAATGCCTTACATAGGTAATTCACATCAAGAAAATCGTAGAACAACTAAATCCTGTATATCCATGAAAAGAAAAGATTACAATTTTAATGACTTATACGTAAAAACACATCTCGTCATGCAAACAAGTACTTTTTGTTTAAACATAGACATACATTCATTCCAACAAGGATACAAGGAACATGTTTTACAAACTATGTTGCTCACTACAATATATCACCCATACATATCAACTTAGATGTATGTAACATGGTTAGAGAGAATCTCAGAATGAACATATTTCCATATCCCAGTGACTGATGCATGTACGATATCACAGAGTATAGGGATAAACAATTCGTTGTTTTCCGCAATGGTTTATTTATTTCACAACCGTGAACTTGTAGATTTTGTCCTTTATAGTCGACGTCTGATAACACTTGATTTTCATCCGAAGCCTAGTAGTTAGAATACAGAACTATATGTTGCTTCATCACATTTTAGACATTTCGAAGTCGAAATAAAATATCGTTAGAACCATACAGTTTTTATATTGTGGTACACTGTTTAATGTAAAACAGCTTTAGATCAAAATTTGATTCAAAAAATGGTTACATATCAATGTATATACAGCTGTTAAGAGGTAGATTTCAAAGTAGTTGCAACGCTTTTGGATTTTAAAACATGTTTATTCTCTTTATACAGACTCTGAATACGCGAATTTGGACTTTTTTCCTTGCAATGGCTATTTCTATTGTATTCTAACCGTAATTCAAGCTTTTGTATAATGTTAAAGAAATAAGATTATAACATGCACGTTTTTTTTAAATCTATGATTAAACAGCTTCAACATCACATGCCCGTCCTTCGCGATGGCTCAAATCCCGGTGACCAGGTGACGGCATTTGGATTTATACGAGAGGTAGTTTCCCGGTTGACCGGTTCTACCTGGCTTGATGAGCCCTTATGGACAGTTAAGTTTGGGGGTTTCCTCCATCATCATGGACTGGACCCACGACATAATCGAGATAATGCTGACGCGATATAGATTCCATATAGATGAAATAGATGTTTTCCTGTTATCAAACCCGCCTCCATTGCAGCGTGGCTACTAGGCTAACCATAATGACTGAATATGTCAGCCCAAACCCGAATATTTTACATCGATTGTGAATTATGTTCTCACAACTTATATCAAACACGTTAGTTTCAATATAAGAAAGTGTAATAACTTTATAGATACATTGAACGCTGCGAGTAACTGTCTCTGAAAACTGTTTGAAAACGACTTTAAAGCTGTAAGATACGGGTCTTCACTTTATTGGGCGGAAAATAAAGACATAATGTGTTTGTTGAGTGTGCGTTTGTTTATGTGTATTTGAAAGTCACAAACTTGATAATATAAAAATAAATGGTTTTTTTTGTTGACCTTTCATCATGTTGTAAGGGGCCTCTGTGGCCTAATGGTTAGAGTACAGAACTTGAAATCACATGACCCATCTCCGCGTGGGTTCAAAGCCTGAGAGGGATATGGATTTTCATGAGAGGCAGTCTTCCGACTGACTTACGGAATGCCGATGGTTCTACCCGCCTTGACCAGCCCTTATGGGCAGTTGAGTATGGGGTCTTCCTCCATCATTAAGAGTCGGGCATCGCTACATAACTGAAATAATATTGATGTGATGTAAAACCCACATAAAAAAAATCATCATGTTATATAAGGAGGAACTGAATTTCAAGTCAATAAAATTATTGACATATCCATCTATCTAAAACTATAGTTAATTTATATATCTTTAGTGTTTAACCTACATTTTCATCCAATGAGAATGCGTCAATTTGAATTTTTTTGTTGGTTTATTTTCCATAAACTACTATTCTAGTGTTCTATCTGGGCTCTATGAGACTATTACTCTGGTATCACGCATGCGCATAAATGTGTAGTTTTAGGCTCCACCTCCAAATCAATGACACGTGTAACCCTAGCCTACGGTAGCGATTGAAAGATCGCTGTGACGTCGCGGGGTACAAATAAACACAGAAATAAATAAAAAGGAATTACAATTAACTGGGTATCCTAACATCGTTGAGAAAAAAAGAAACTAAACTATATTAACCTTTTACCCCATTAGGAATAATGTGACGGGTACAAATTGAAAGCATCAACAGACAACACATATATACATTATGAAAAAAACACAGTTTCTTTTTGAAATTGAAAAGAAAATATTGTGACAAAAGGAGAAATTGCTCGTTACAAGCAATTTCTTCTTTTGTCACAAGGGCTTCTCAAGTTTTCTGCTGTAGGTGAGGAATAAATTATGGAGTAACGGGTTAAACTCAAAACTACATTGCAATCTACATCACTGGGTAGTGCAGTTTTCTTCTTCCAAATATGGTATGGCAGATTCTTGGCATGCAATTGACAGCCGCGGAAGGCGTGGTTTATGTCGAATTTCAAAATACTGAGCAGCAGTTTTATGCCATTCGCAGATCATACCCGTAGAGGCGTGGTTTGCCAGCGTCAAATAGAGCGCTCTATGGAAATGTAGGTTAAACACTAAATTGTTTAGAGGCTATATAGTGAAATTTAAACGACATAGAAACCCCGTCAGTCGCTATCGCTCCTTCCTTGGGGTTTCTATATCGTTTAAATTTCACTATCTAGCCTCTAACCTATATATATTTCCAATACAATAATTCCAAGCCGCAGTTTTCTCGCCATACTTTGCGTGTAGGATCATATTAGCAGAACTCAGTACGGATCGATAATCGTGTCTGGAACACGAATCGGCCGTACTTCCGCCTGTATGAAGGCGGTGTTTTTATCTGGACCTGCTCCATTCGACATGACCGTGGTATATAGGATGTACATAGATGGAGTTTATAATGGTGAGTCTATCAGTGTTGTACATGCTTATTCCTAAACCCTTTACCAAACGCCACATTTTCGACTGTCCCAAATTTAAAGCGTTTGCAGACGACATTTCAAAATGTGAGGAAATTGAAAAATGATCTTCTAATAGGGCAGAAAACCTTGTGTAAAAAGGAGAAATTGCTCGTAACGAATGTACGATCCAAATCCTGAGAGAATCTTTGGCAGTATCTTCTTTATACAAACTGCTATTTCTGTGCGACAATATCTAACAATACGTTGTCTATCTATTCTTCCCGACCGACTGTAAATATTGCATGCAAATATCAGGAAATGTTTGGAACACAGAATCGCTATTCAACAGTGTTACCAAATATAGCCTATTTGAAGAGCCCAATAGGTTCACGCAGCATATGGAATATGCAATTATTGAAGATATTGAGCGGAAAAGCTAGATTGGCCAATTCCCGTTGGAGAATGGTGTTTTGTGTCTGATTACAAGCAACACGAACAGTATGTTGTATTCTATCTGTTCCCGATTGAAAGGGAATACGATGACAATTAAAACTTTCTTTTTCCACCAACGAGTTCAGACTTCTCCTTTAGTAGACTAACACAATTTAATGTGAAAATCACCAGACGCACCTTTGATTTGACCCATACAGGCACTCTAGTTTGTGGTTTGTTAGAGCTATTTAGACGTAAGACATATAATTAAGAAACGTATAATTTAGATAGTTCGTATTCGATTTATATCTTAATCACTATGCTGTAACAACAAGATGACATACATCATTGTCATTGAATAATTGTAGAAACTTAGTACCTCCCACATGTATGGTCTGGCATTGTCCCTTATTAGTTGCAACATTGGCCTGACATTTAAAGATCCTGAGTGCAACTTTTACAATAAGTCGTTCTGGTCTCTGATTGGCCGATGCATGACTGAAGTTAAGTCTTTGTTCTTTTGTTAGCAAATTTCCATTTTCTTTTAAAAGGTTACATGCATAATATTTTTTATTTGAGAACCTCTTATCTAAATCACTCGTATTTCCAATTATAGCATTATTCTCTCTTGCCTATTTAATGATATGTTAGAGCTGTTTGTGATTTACTTTTCAACTCGCAAATGCTACAAATCTATATGAGAGACAAATGTCTGCTTTTTTGGAAAAGATGATTTTTTTAGTAGTTATGACAAACTTTCTTTGTTTAATAGTTTATGATCAGAACCAACTTGATCTGTATCTCTGTTACAGAAATGTGACCATTTTCAAGAACTAAACGAGATGTACTACATTTATCTGAGTCAAATTTGAAAACATTGTGACAAAAGGAAGAAAGTGTGCGTCACAAGCATCCCCCATAAACCCTCATAGTGCTGGAACCGACTTGATCCTTGTGCAAACAGATAAGATCCAGGCCAGCCGCCGAGTAAATTGGCGGCTGGCCTGTAATCTAACAGGTTTGCTTCATTGAGTATCTTTCTTTATCAAAATTAAGAAGATATTTAAGGTCTTGGAAAGCAGACGACACAAACATTTATATTTAGAGAATTACCCAGCATTCTAAGGGTTAATAATTACGGGAATATGTCCAGCTAACAAGATCGCCGGTAAATACAGACTAATAGCGATCAAATTACACACTTTTACCCTTTACCAAAAGCCAGATGTTCAGCTGTCCCAAATTGAAAGAGTTTGGAGACGGCATGTCAAAATGTGATGACATTAATAAAATAATCTTCTGGTACGACGCAAAACATTGTGGGAAAAGGAGAAATTGCACGTTAAGGGCAATTGCTCCTTTTCCAGCATTGTTTTCCAGAGTCGTCTGCAATAAACTGGTCAAATGTCGTTATCGTTTGGTAATGGGTTAATACAGGCTAATAGCGATCCAATTACACAGTTTAATATCCGTAATATAATCGCGTGGCTCAGTTTACGAGTGACATCCTTAACCATTTTATCTCAAGTTACAAATAGGCGGAAAAATCTTCTAAACAAAGAAACTGTTTTTTTAAAAAATACGTAGAAGTAAATAAGTTTCGTTATAAATAACAGAAATAAACTCGTTTTGACTAAATCTGTTTTTTTTCTCTCGAAGGACAAATTCTCTGAATGTCCACTGAGGCTTAAATGTCATTCATTTTATGTTTTTTCTTCTTGTGGATGAATTCTGTCTCTTTTTTATTTAGTATCAAAGATGTTCACTTCAAGTTATTGAAAGCAGGAAAAGTATTTCGGGCAAAAACGGCGGATGAAAACATTGTGGGAAAAGGAGAAACTGCTCGTTTAGAGCAATTTCTCCGTTTCCCACAATGTTTCCAGAGTCGTCTGCGACAAACTGGACACATGAAGTTGTTGTTGTTTGGTAATGGATTAATACAGGCTAAAAGCGATTAAATTACACATTTTAATACTTGTAATTCTTTGTTCTCCAAAAAGAAGAGTTATTGTTGATACTTTATTTTCACTTTCCCCCTTTCTCTGTCTTTTATTCCCTCCCGCTGCACACGTAATAAGGCAGGCGTTTCAACCGTATGATTCCCAATTGTACACTTCTACTCTCACGTGTCTCATTATCATTATTGATTGGGAATAAACTTCTGTTGCCATGCAAACGATTATACCCTTTATCAAACCGCAATGAGTAATCACTGTATCGGGCGGACATGGTCCTAAAACAGTGTAACAGCAGTAGTTTAGAAACATGAAATGCGTTCTAGGAGCAAATTATTTTCATTTCAACTTCTAGAATTCAAATTACATTTTTTTTTCAAAGTGCGTTATATGCCGTACGCAATCAAAAACGTTTAATTCACTTTTACGTTTGTCTGTGAAACGTCATTAAACTGGGCCCTATAAATCGCCCCGAGAGAGGTACTAAACAAAGGAAAATCTGTTTCAAAAGCTGTCTTTGTTCGGACGATGCAAACTTACAGTCACCGTTCGTCTCTAGCGTGAGGCTGACACGAGCGATTATGAGCTGTAATGTAGTTGAGTATTCTGGGGATTTAATTATTTGTTTGGTACAAGATGCGTTATGGAGAAAGGAGAGATTTTATCTATGCACTTCCGTCTCGGGACCTGCCTCTCACCTGGGTAAGTAGATAAACGATTCCGAGATAACGCCGTGACAACTTTGATATTTCTGTAGCAGACAACCCAACAAACTACTTTATAACTTCATTATTACTTTAGCAGACAACACTTAACCTTCATCATTTCTTTAGCAGACAAACCTTAACCAATTCGTTTATAACTTTAATATTTCTTTAGCAGACAATTCAACGAACTCGTTGATAACATCATTATTTCTTTAGCAGACAACTAAACGAAATCGTACATAACTTCATTAATTGTTTGGCAGACAACTAAACGATTTCGTTGATAACTTCATTAATTCTTTAGCAGACAACTAAACGAATTCGTTGATTATTCATCATACCTTCATTATTTATTAAGAAAACAAACATAACAAACTTGTTGATAACTTCATCATATCCAAACAAAATTCAACAAACTCGAGCGACAATAAATCCGTTATTGTTCCAAATTGAAAACAACATCAGCCGATACTGTTGTGTATGTAAAATGTTTTATCTATCAAATGGGGTAGTAATCATTGTGACAAAATGATGGATTGCTAATTCAAATACGGCAAATCATCAGAGAGTGAGTGAGTGAGGAAGTGAGTGAGGAGGAGTGAGGGGAGGGAGGGAGGGAGGGAGGGAGGGAGGGAGGGAGGGAGGGAGGAGGGAGGGAGGGAGGGAGGGAGGAGGAGGAGGGAGGGAGGGGGAGGAGGGAGGGAGGGAGGGAGGGAGGGAGGAGGAGGGAGGAGGAGGGAGGGAGGGAGGGAGAGAGAGAGAGAGAGAGAGAGAGAGAGAGAGAGAGAGAGAGAGAGAGAGAGAGAGAGAGAGAGAGAGAGAGAGAGAGAGAGAGAGAGAGAGAGAGAGAGAGAGAGAGAGAGAGAGAGAGAGAGAGAGAGAGAGAGAGAGAGAGAGAGAGAGAGAGAGATGTATCAATGAATCATACATACAGACATAAGGAAGATCAGTCATATATAGTCAAACATACGGACACACAAACAGTCAGGCAGACAGGCAGACTAAAGTTTAAGAAAATTGTCGAGGGAACGCTCATTAGAAACATGTTAATTATTGAATCGTTTTATCTGCTATAAATATTTGATAACGCTAGAGGGCGGCGAAAAGTTAAGGATTAAATCAGTCAACCATACCACCTCTACGTTATGTAGTATTTAGTCGTCTTTATTTGGATATACTTTGTTCTGAAAGGATGTGTTTCGATTAAAAGGTAATAAAGATAAATATACGTATAAATTCTCTCCTTACTTGTCTTTCTTTCCATCTCCCCCTTCTCTTTCTCTTTCCGTTTATCTTTGTGTGCTCTTGCTAGTTCCACCATTCTATATAAACTTTCGCATTTCGCTCCCCTCGAGAAACATTTCTAAAGCCTCAGAAATGGGCTTGAGGTTTTGATTAAAAATGAAGCCATCTCTATAACTAAGTGCCACCATGTAGCGATTTCTTATAATTTTATGTACGATGAGGGATCTGTAGTCGGCAATATTTCCTCAATACTGGATTTAGTGAAATGTTAGCTAAATTAATAAGATTTCTTTTAAAGCTGAGAATATCAAAGTGTTATAATAATTAAATAGCTTTGGGAAAGTGATTGTGGAATTCAGGACAACTTTCACAAAATAATTACACCACAATTAAACTTGTATTGAGCAACCACCTACAGCTTGGTTAAGTAGACAGATAACAGTAATATTCATGACGCTGGTCGAGCCTTTTGCGTTTCTGCGTGTATTTCAACAAATGCATTGTTTATATTCGTCTAATATTATATAGTCACTTTATAGAGCAACACAAGATAATATTATCTGTACCATGTATTATACATGTAGTACTCTGTCATACTAGGGGTTAAGACAGATATTAGGGGTCAAGACATTAACCCTCAGAATAGGGTACTTTTCTAAAAAAAGATTTTTGTGTCTTCTGCTTTTCAAATCCTTTAATATCTGCTTAATATTGATGAAGAAAGATATCCAGAGATGCAAACGGGTAAGATCACAGGCCTGGATCTAATCTGTTTGCATAAGCCGGTTCCAGCACTATAAGAGTTAAACTTCACGAGTTAATGGTCAAGTCCTTCGTACTTAGAAACTGTTGTATCGACATTTCAGGATTACTATCTGCGTGTGTATTTGACCAGTTATGTCCTTTCTTTGTGTCATTTTGGACAAAAGCCGTGTTTGTGTTACACTTTTTATGTGGCGGTCAGTGTGTTTTTCTATATGATCATCTGATATTGTGCGATAGAATTGTATACGGACTTAGACAATGATTTACACGTATGATAATTCCTTGCCTAACAGAAATGATATACGCAATACCAGCACGTTTTTACAAATACAATTTTCTATAAAAAAAAAAGATAGAAAAAACTCATTTGACCACACCTGCCTAACTGGAACAAACTCTTCCTTTGTTATTTTTTTTCGAGTCTCTTTCTGCAGCACAGATACATTCAAACTGTATTTAAGAAGATTGGATTAATAAAGAATTTACAAACGAAATAAAATTGCTCATTGTGAGTTTATTGACATTCTTTCAATATGCTTTAATAAGTCGTCTGCACAAGACACTCAACTCGTGTGCTGTTACAAATGCACCGGATGTTGACACATTATTGGAATATGGAACCATGAAATCATTCCTCAAACCTGTCATCTTTCAACATTTCTATTTTCGTCTGCACAATATGTACAGTTCGTCTGTGTTTTCAAAAATCAAAGCTTCATCGTAAAATTTAAAGATATTTATTTAGATACTTTTACTTTTCGACCTAATTCTAGTCTAAAAGTAGGCATCACCAAAGTATTCAATCAAACCATCATTCGGAAGCAACAACTTCCGCTCCGGATCGCGCTTGCTGATCTAAAACGAGTCCCTTCCGCGTGAGCTTCATTCAATGCCTCTATAATCCCAATATTGGTTGACCCAAAATTGCACATCTGTACATGTGAACTTAACCTCTCGGCCATACACAAAGAACGCCATTATCGATTGAACTTGTCTGACTTGGTGTACTATTACGAATCATGTCAGCACAAAAGGAGTTTTAACTCTTGTATCATGTATTCTGGAAACACATTGCTGAAAAAATTGCTGCAAAAAGAGAAATTGCCCTTACGAGCAATTTCCCTTTTTGCAGCAATAATTCTTTTTACATTGTCAGAGGATTCTATCCACTACTGTATCAAGCTAGATCAATGTTTTCCTTCTGTTTTTTCCAATTCGTCCAACCAGAATTAAAGCGTTTCGTGAAGATTGAAGAAACCTGTGAGAAAGGGTATATAATAGATCAGGATTAGAATGTATATACCTGTAGAATAATAATAACCTATACATAGTCTTCGTAAACATAAAAAATCGGTTGTACTTAACACGTTATTAATCAAGATATTAAACGTGTCTTACTGTTGATATGAAAGTGAAAGGAAATAGAAGTTAAAGGGATTGCCCTTTGTATCGTAATGATGACAATTATGCAAACATCTCATTTAAATAGGCGATCATTTTTGTGACGAAGCACGCGTTTTAATCCATTTTTACAAATTTGACACTTCGCTCGTTGACGCTTAACACAACAGCCAATATTCTAAGGTGATAAATACATGTTATTACTAAAATCGGGTAAATGTTCGTCCCAAGTTCTTCTTTTCCCATTTAGTTTCACCACTTTGATCAAGCGATTAAATCATACTTCACAGAGTATTTATTAAGTTAATCAATTACAACATACTGCATATGGTAGAAGGAGGGTTAACCCGTAGAATGGTAGGTAATTTTCTAAAGATATATTTTGGTGTCGTCTGCTTTCCAAAACCATAAATATCTGCTTATTTTTGAGGAGGAAGTATACTCAAAGAAGCAAACGGGTTAGATCACAGGCCAGCCGCCAATTACTTGGCGGCTGGCCTGTGATCTAACCTGTTTGTCAAAGCATGAAGTCGGTTCGAGCACTGTAAGGGTTAAGTCGTAGCTGAGCTGTATGCGACATATGCTGTATGACACAACTATGGCGACATACGAAAAAGTTCTGTAAAGTGTTGTCTCGAAATAACATGCGTAAAATACCCAGGCTTGTCAGGGACATACTTTCACTTTATATAATGAACAACTTTTACAGCATAACTTATATCGATGATGACGATGATGTTGAAAATGGATGGGGTGATGATGATAATTGTGATGTTGCTGATGTTGCTGATGATGATGATGACGATGTTGAAAATGTCTATACCGCTGCTTTTATTGATAATTATGATGATGATGAAGATAATGTTGATGGCAATGATGATAATGATGATAACGATGGTAATGATGGTGATGATTACGGTAATGATTATGGAAGTGATGATTACGGTAATGATAATAATGATGGCCATGGGGCTGCTGCTGCTGCTGCTGCTGCTGCTGCTGCTGCTGCTGCTGCTGCTGCTGCTGCTGCTGCTGCTGCTGCTGCTGCTGCTGCTGCTGCTGCTGCTGCTGCTGCTGCTGCTGCTGCTGATGATGATGATGATGATGATGATGATGATGATGATGATGATGATGATGATGATGATGATGATGATGATGATGATGATGATGATGATGATGATGAGGATGATGATGATGATGATGATGATGATGATGATGATGATGATGATGATGACGATGATGATGATGATGATGATGATGATGATGATGATGATGATGATGATGATGATGATGATGATGATAAAAATGATGATGATGATGATGATGATGATGATGATGATGATGATGATGATGATGATGATGATGATGATGATGATGATTTGGCTGATAGTGTTGTAGCTGCTGGTACTGCTAAAAATGATAATGATGGTAGTTGATGATAATGAAACAACGTTAAAACACCAACCATGTTCAGTATGAGTCCCTGTTCCCTTGACGCGTCTTTATGAAATATGAATGTAAAACTAAAGTCGTTAGATATAAACACCTGCAAACCAGAGCTTGTGCATTGATTTGCTGTATATTAGATATGTTCATACCTTATGACTTACTCAGCGTTTTGATTGCACCAATATCGATTCGTTTCATTATACAACCCTATTTATACTATTTCAGTGAAGGCAACATTTGAAATCACAATGACTCAAAAGAAAACGTTGCTTTATCGAAAATCTCCTTTGTTGCAATGGTTTCAATGTTTGTCAATAGATGCTGGATATGAATTGCCGAATTGGGAACTTTTAAATGCAGTTCGCTTCAAATTACTCTAATGCAGGAAAATATATGTTTATGAGTTTGGCTTCATCCGTGTGTGCAAGAAATAGTCTCGAATCAGGGAAGTGCATATTTAATAAATGGTTTAACTTTACGTTTGATTGATCCCTACTTTTCTCATACTTGAGAAATGTTCGGCCCACCCTTTCACATGGTAAACGTGACTGAACCAAATTGAACACCTTCGAAAAACAAAGATAAACAATCAAAATCGAAGTGACACCTTGTGCGTAATGCATCTTTAAAGTTTAAACCGCGAGACGGAAATCAATCAAAATCGAAGGGAAACCTTGTGCGTAATGCATCTTTAAAATTTGAACCGCGAGACGAAAATCAATCAAAATCGAAGTGAAACCATGTGCGTAATGCATCTTTAAAGTTTGATCCGCAAGACAGAAATAAACAATCAAAATCAAATTGAAACTTTGTGCGTAATATATCCTTTAAGTTTGAACCGCAAGACAAATGTAAACAATCAAAATCGAAACCATTATGCAGAAATCATCTCAAAAGCTTGACACACCCCTGTTTTAATCCGAAATATGTTGGAAGCTTTTGTGATAAAAGGAATAATTGCTCGTTTCCAGCATCGTTTATGGTCACTATAGATTGTATCTGTAACAGCTTCACTTTATAAACCCTTTGAATGCTGGGTATTTTTCTAAAAAAGGATTTGTGTATCGTCTGATTTCCTAAACATTACATATCTGCTTAATCTCAATGAGGAAAGATACCCAGAGTAGCAAACAGGTTAGATCACATGCCAGCCACCAATTAACTTGGCGGCTGGCCTGGGTCAAACCTTTTTGAATAAGCATAAAGTCGATTCCACCACTATACGGGTTGAGAAAACGACCACATGGTAAGATGTAATGTATTTTAGCAGCTGCACCTATTATTTGATAAACGTGGCTGTCGCTCACAGCTTGCAGGTATTAAAAGAATACACGTAGGCTGCGTTTCATCCCATGATTTTTGAACTATAAATCATAAACATTTTCAGTACTTGAATCAAGCGCACGTGGACATTTGTAAAAACTATCATGTTACGTTTCACATACATTACTGTTAAAAGATTCAGCCTCATGAGAGGTTGTTTCCCGTCTGACTTACGGAATGCCAATGGTTCAAACCGGCTTGACCAGTCTTTATGGACAGTTGAGTATTGGGCCATCTATCTTAATTAAGAGTCGGGCATAGCAACATAACTGAAATAATGAAGATGCGATGTAAAACCTACATGAAATAATGATTAAATGAAAAAAAATGAATGAATGAATGAATGAATGAATGAATGAATGAATGAATGAATGAATGAATGAATGAATGAATGAACGAACGAACGAACGAACGAACGAACGAACGAAAGAACGAACGAACGGACGAACAGACGAACGAACGAACGAACGAACGAACGAACGAACGAACGAACGAACGAACGAACGAACGAACGAACGAACGAACGAACGAACGAACGAACGAACGAACGAACGACGAACGAACGAACGAACGAACGAACGAACGAACGAACGAACGAACGAACGAACGAACGAACGAACGAACGTATTCGCCAAACCAAATCATTACCAAATTCCAGTCAGTTAAGTAATTGATTATGTCGGAATTAGAGAAATGCTTATATAAAGTGCGTGTTTTTTTTATCATAGAACAGTTTCGCAGGATTGTCTCTTGACTCATGTTAAATGCTAATTGAATCATTTGAGGTTTTTGTTTGGGAGCGCCTTCGTGTATGGAGTAATCATGTAGGCGGACGGTTTTTCTTATAGTTGGTGAAGGCGTATTTTTTAGATCTTGATGGATTTTATGTGTAATATTTATGATAGGGAACACTCTATTACTGTTACCAAACGTATTTTCACTATCATATAAAAATGAAAAGGTTCGCAGTATAAAAATGAATGTATCAAATGGCTTATGCAAATTTAACTTTTCGTCTGCTGTTGCATTAAAAGTCACAATTTTCCTATAACGACTATCAGATGCTGACGGTCCATTTCCAAAAAAAGCAAATAAACCATGCTTCTGAAGATAACATGCCCTTAGTAGATGATCCCTCAACCAATTTTACGGAATCAAAGTGGACCTAAGTAGTCTAAGAATACTTCTATGTTAAATATAGAGGAATTTCTAAAGTTAACATAACGTTGTTTTTCTAACCTAAACTAATTATAGTTAATTACAATTTGAGAATTCGGATTTGCAATGTATAGTAAATCCTATGTCGTTCTTGAAAATATCCCTTATAAAGCCACCTTATAAAGCCACTGCAAATGGATAGAATAGTTGAAAGGAAATAGTTGCTTATTGGACACAAATCAATGTGTTTCTTTGCATGTTTAAGTTTTAATACGTCGATCAGAGCACGCCTTTTAACTAGCTATACATCCATTAGCAGATATTTCATTTTGCCAGCAACTGTCAATCATGTTACGAAGCTTTCTTTTCACTGTTACAGAAAATGAGTTCTTTTTTCATATAGTGACTGGTGCATGTTGATGCTTTCCAATTTGACCAGTGGTGAACTTACATACGAAGGAAAGCATATACACACCATCAGCAGTGAGTAAACAAGGAACACGTGGTTCTTAAAGACAGATTCTCATGCAATTATATTTTACCATTTTGAAATATAGGCATAAAATATTATAATTAAATGGAAAAGCAAGAAGCAATCGACGAAAAAAAAAGCATAGCCATTTATCAGCACAAATGAAGCCATTTGTATTTGACAACAGGGCGTTTGCTACAAGGGAGCTCGAAAATAATCAATTAGCCCAATTTTGCGCACACCCTATTCATCATTCGACATACCCGTGTGAATATTTACTTGCCGCCAAGTAAACTTGAAAAAGGAAATTTACTAAACTGAATGTGGTGTAGCTTGTATACTACTAGATTAAAAAAGTTAATTATCCCCCGCCAAAAGTGAAAAGGAATCGGACATTAATTCTTGTATAAGGTTTGGTATTATTACTTGATCGGAAGACATATTTTGCAGGAGAAATTAATCATTTTTTAAGACGATTTCAAATGTTTAATTGGGGGGGGGGTGTGTCTGATTACCTAGATCGATTTTGGTATACATCGGCCGATACCGGAACTATTCACTTTACACTGAATAGTTCTAGCCACGACCGATGTCTGCCGAGAACGACCAAGGTAACCTGACGAAAAAAATCAGTTTCATAATGGCGGACTATGAATCAGAATCAGAATGGTTTTATTAGACGTATTCAAATACAGCACATCGTCATTTTCAACAATATACCTACAATATAATGAATTGTATATGTGTATTCTATCTTATTAGAGGGAAACTATATTGTGAGAGAGACACCATGTTGGAGAAGAGAGAACGAAATTAGTTATATCGATGGTATATGTCGATCAATGACATATCATTAATACGAATATACTATACCAATATGAAGAACATACATTAATAGATGGAAAATATATTGTGGGACGAGAAAGAGAGAGGTTGTATCGATGATGGGGTATATAATGCCTAATGACGTATCGTCAATACGACTATACGACTATACGACTTAAGCAATACGATTGTACAATGACGAGAGAAAAATATTTAGTTTAATCATATTTTATTGCATTTATTCTACATGAGGTACAAGACATATTTATATCAACAGATAAACATGTATTTAAATAAGAAAAGGCAAACAATAATTGCAATTGGATCGGGTCAAAAGTTACAGCAACATTTGCGACTGGGTCTCTTCTTAGCTAATTTTGTAGCTTAAGATACATTTTACTCTTTTTTAGATTTGAAATCTGATTGATAAATAATGCTTTCAATGAAGTTAAAGCGGTAATTTCATCTTGTATGTCTTAAAAAATGAAATTACTTTGAAAACTATCGTTGTTATCTTTAAAAAACTGCTACTTCGGATATGAATGTCACTTCTTAATCATAATTTAAACTCAACAGAAGGAAATGTCCAGTACTTGCGAAAGTCAAATTAGCCCCCATCCATAAGATTTTGTCCATCAAGATAGATATCTCTTCCATGTGTTTAGATAGTCTCCTAGAAGTGAAGTTCCTAATCAGACACACGGACGAGATTGGTGGGTAACGCTTTCTCACGAAGATGTTACTTTTTTTAACTTCGTATGGATATATTGAGGGTTCAAAGCAATACTATAGTAAGTGCTTCATGTTTGTGAAGCACTTACTATAGTATTGCGTTGAACCCTCGATATGTTGCAGTGTAAGTTTTCCCCAAACCACACCTCACATTAAATATGTATAACAACCTGTTTGAAAATGAAAGAAAAAATGTTATCGTCATACCTCATCAGCGATATTAACATGTCAAATACTCGTTCTTTCATAAATAACTATCCAAACTTCCCACTTTCTTCAAAAAATTACTTCATCTGTTTTAAGTTTAGCCCCTATGATTAAGTTAAGATTTAAATGCAATATATGTATTTGATTTTTAATATGATTTTTACATGCTTCTGACATATATTCGAAATAAATGATTTTGGATTTGAACTTAAACTTGCACTTTTCAGCATTTATTTCACACCCGCTCCTGGTACACATTAGTTAATTGAGGAGAAGTGCTTGAGTTCACAAAAGAAGTCCTCAATGAATAGGCTGTGTAAACTTTACATAAATATATGTTAATATAATTCATTACTGCCATTAAGAAACCATTTAAAAACGTTTGGGTCACCTCTTTACATTGCTCCAGTAACCCCTGATTTCCTTTCATTAAAGGTGTTTGCTCACAGAAGAGAAATTTTGAATGAAAGCGATTGTATTGTTATGTTTTAACTTGTTACATTTAATAATTCATTACTGTATCTTCCTCTTCTTCTTTTCTTCTCCTTCTTTCTCTTACCTCTTCTTCTTCTTTTTTTTTCTTCTTTTTTTCCTTCATTCCTCTCTTTCCATTCCCTTCTTGTTCGTCTACTCAACTCCTTCTTAGTGCTATTTTAGACTTGAGAACGAATTCGATTATGTCAAAGGTTAGTTTTTTAGAAAACACTTTACTGTATATATATTTATATGATGTAAATGTTATTGTAATTTAATTTGAATAAATGGGTTGTTGTATGACAATTCAAAAAAAAAAGAGAAACGTTGAATGAAATGGTATTTAAACAAGACAGGTTTTGTATTGTTGTATAATGTACACTGTAATGTTGTTATTGAAAGAAGTGTTAAATCAGGAAACTTCAATATGTCTAAGTATAACATCCTATTTTTGATAGATTGCATAACCGTTACAACGCTTCTGGATAGATGTTCTCTATAACAATGCGTTAGTTTCTCAAATTAGCATTATCGTTCCACTAACCTTATAATACTTGCAGAAGACCTTATCCCTTTTCCAAACGTCAAATTTTCGACTGTTCCAAATTAAAAGAGTTTGCAGACGACATTCCAAAATATGATGAACTTGGAAAACAATCTTCTGATAGGGCAGAAAACATTGTGGGAAATGGAGAAATTGCTCGAAAGAGCAATTTCTCCGTTTCCCACAATGTTTTCCAGAGTCGTCTGCAATAAACTGGTCAAATGTCGTTATTGTTTGGTAATTGTTTAACGCCGCCAATTCTTCCATTACAGAGGATGGAGCAGCCCGAACATTCCAGCGAAACTGAAGAGCTGATCCCGATCACGTGTCCCGTGGACGTACACGAGACTTTGCGAGACGAGCAGACGTTCATTAACAACGTGGCGCAGTTCTTCAACGAGGAATCCCTCAGTGACGTCACCATTGTGGTGGGCGAACAGAGGTACTTCGGCCATAAATTTGTTCTGGCCAAATCCAGCGAGGTGTTTAAGCTGATGCTGTACGATGAGGCATGGTCCAAAGGCAATGAGAAGGACATCGTTCTGTCCGAGAGCGCCGAATGTCAGGCCGTGTTCGATATCTTTTTGAAGTTTATGTACACAGCAGAGGTAGACATTACAGTGGATACGGCGGTTGGTATTTTGTGCCTCTCAGATAAATATAACGTGACGTCGTTAAAGGAACTATGCGTGGGTTACATGATAAAGCATACCGCGTCGCCAAGGATCCATAATGCCTTGAACTGGTACAACTGGGCGAAAGCGTTGAATCTCGAACGGCTCATGGAATCATGCACGAAGACAATCGCCTGGCACATAGACGCCATCTTAGGTTCCTCAGAATGGATGGGAATGGATCTCGAGTTTATATCAGATATTCTAACCAACTCTGAGCTCGTAGTGACAAACGAGTTTAGTTTATATCAGGGTCTCATTAATTGGCTGACGGCAGATGAACGGCAATCAAGCCTCGGGGTGAACGCGAACAAATTATTACCGTTAATCCGTTTCCCTCAGATGCTTGTAAAACAGTTATACAGCGTCGAGACGTCCGAGTTCTCGTCAATGGAGGCAACTAAGGATATCATAAAACTTTTAATAGGCCGTGCGTACAGATTCAGATCGCTTTGTCCAACACAGGAGTCGCTGGAAATCTCATTCAGCGATCCGTTTTATAGACCACGAAACTACATCAACCTGGCCGTGGACTCGGTCCGCATGCAGAACTCGTTACGGTTCGGTATCCAGGTGGATGTGAAGACGCACGCAGGACCCGTGGTGTCGGAGACTCGAACCGGCGAGTGGAAGATCACATACCGTAAACACGACGATGGCTGGGCCATACAGATCTACTGTAACGAATCTGCATGTATTAATGGTCAGGCGTATATCGAGTCGAGTGTGTTGGTGTTTAACGAGGAGGATAAAGTGATTCAGGTGGACACTCAGCCCGCAACTATCGTGCCCCGGGGGAAGCACGTCCTTATAGCCCTGTCACTCAACAACCCCGAGGAGTCGAAGAAAATGGTGTTACTTATTAAGCCTGTACCGTACTAGATTTAAACATGACATGATATTAAACCAATGGATTGCTGAACTAGCTCTTAACATGAAAAAGGTGTTGCTTATTAAGCCCGTTCCGTACTAGCTTTGATCATCAAACCATATTAAACAAATGTACATAGCTAATCTAGCTTTGATCATGAGATGATGTTAAAAAAAGGATACTTATAAACAAGCGTTAAACATGAAAATGGTGTTGCTTAATAAGCATATACCGTACTAGCTTTAAACATGAGAAAATATTTAACAAATTGACATTTCTGAGCTAGCTGCTAACATGAAAACGATGTTAACTTCAGGGATCATACCATACTAGCTTTATACATGAGGTGATCTTTCTCAAGTGGATATTTCTAAACTAGGTCTAAACATACAAGAATAATTGTATTTCTATATTGGATTTGATTCCTTTGCTTCTCATTGTGAACGCATGTCAACATATGCGTAGCGACCTTTTTCGTCTATGAACGTGTTGAATTGAGAAGTCGAATGTCACATTTATTCCTCGGTTGGTTAACAGTGACATTCAGATCAATATAAATCTCCGTTATACCTCACTTGATCGCATCTGCTACAAGATGTTTAGAAACCAATTACTGTGACATTATCTTCATTAATAGCCCATTATTTCGAACGTAATGTGAAAAAACTGTCTATTTTAGTTTAATACTTATTCAAACTAATTGAAAAGCTACCATTTACGACAAGTCACCTGTTGTGTATAGTTTCCTTTTTATTTCAAACTTATGTTATTGTATCTAGCGCCAACTTGAGCAAAAACGACTCCCATATTGGGAGGTTGGTTAACCCTTTCCCAAACAATGACGACATTTGACGACTTTGTTGCAGACGACTTTAGAAAACATTGTGGGTAAAGGAGAAATTGCTCGTGACGAGCAATTTCTCCTTTTTCCACAAGGTTTTCTGCTCTTTCTGAAGAAAATTGTTCAATTTCATCATCTTTGAAATGTCGTCTGCAGACTCTTTCAATTTGGGACAGTCGAAAATTTGTTGTTTGGGAAAGGGTTAACAAAACAAACTGGTGCCTATATGAATCCATTTGTGACATAGAAAGAGTGCAATAGTAACTGTATATACATGCATTTGCAACATGTTCATAATAAAAAGTCGGATTGTAATTGAACAAAGGACAACGGAAGGACTTTGACAATACATATTTATTTATTCATAAAAACATGTAATACTCAATGGGAATTAAATGCGTGTATACCAAAAAACGAATTTTAATTCTTTCAATACACATTTACGAAGAGACCTATGCAAAACAAGCAATGTGATACGTGGCATGTATAGTGCGAACAAAATCACCTTGCATTGATGACCTTTATTATCCTAATTTCATACTGTTTGGTTTCCATGTAGATCTTCGGGAATGTTCGTCAATTATCTGCACGAGAACACACACACAGAATTTATCGAACAATCCCGACCATAAGATTTGTCGTTAATCGACATTAATCAAGTTATTGAAGGGAGTCCGTTTCACTTCCACATTTTCTTATTTTACAATACATAACAGTGAATATAACGTTAAAGTGAAGTTTACGACACCGATCTGTCTCTTCCTGTATGAGAAAGTGAAGCGAGCGGTCATGTTTAAAAAGTGATCTGAATCTAATTTAACAAATTTGCCATAAAGAATTATAATTGTCAAGAAATATCTTCAATAATGTACGATTCATACCGCGTCATCCCACTCTACTTTATTCTTGCATAAAGACCAACGCCAGGTGAATTTGTTCGCACTATATTAACACATATAATGTGTCACACAATAAACATCGTCCTTTACTATCTTATCAAACAAACAAAATTCGAATTGTAAAAGCGTTATTTCAACTGAAAAACATATATGAATAGAACATGTTTTTTGAATAGTTATGTTCTATTTTATATAGCCAACCTTGTATTTAACAACCACCTTATATATATAACATGTTATATACGGCAACAAACAGATTTATACAGGATATCAGACATATTAAAACTTCCGACTGGAGCTCACACAAGCTCACGATTTGCTCCAAGGTGGTTAATTGTATGCTTAAAAATACAAGTGTCGGTTCGGTGCAGTTGATATACCCAGAGATTCCAGCGAGAGACGTTGCAGAGGTCTAGCAGAATGCCATACAACTTTACGGCATATCTTAACATCTTAATCTTTAGAATTCTGGGTAATGTTCTAAAAAAAACCTTGAATATCTGCTTAATTTAGATAAGAAAGTATACTAAGAGTAGCGAACAGATTAGATCACAGGCCTTCCGCCAAGTTACTTGGCGGCTGACCTGGATCTCACCTGTCTCCATAAGCATGAAGTCGGTTAGAGCACAACAAGGGTTAATGGAATCACATGACCAATATTCTCGAAACATACTTTAATACTTTATGTTGTTCAAATTCGAAAATATTGCCCAACATTGAGTATAAGTATCCCCAGTGAAGTTTATTGGTGATCTAGAAATTAATTCGCACTCAACTTCTTTGCTCAGACTCAAATATAAGCCACAGAATTGAGTCAACCTAAACATGTTTTCAGCATTTAATAGATGAAACCTCTGCAAAATTCGTGAACTGGTACATATCAGAAACACTGCGGAACCACGACATTTCTACTACATTGTCACAAAATGGTCAACATCAACTGCCATAACGAGATTAACCCATAAGCTTATTGTTTCAATGTATGGTCTTTATGCTATTCTAGTTTTGGAATAAGTTCAAATGGCGATTTAAAGGTGCTTGCTAACAGAAGAGATAATTTGAAGGTCAAAATAAAATGTCATTGAAATAAAACAGTTTTTGTATTGTTGTTTGATATACAATTAAAGGTAGCTATTGAAAGCATAATTGATTCATTTTCAAAGGTGCAGTATGTACAGATTTCATTCGGTATATCTAAAAAGCGATATGACGCTTTTGGATTAAAATACACTTTAGGTCACGATATTCACACTTTAAAGTATTAAAAACGATCTAATCTTGCTTCCAATAACTAATACTTCAGTACGTGTTATATAACAGTACAATTACAGTGCAGTTTTAAAGAAACTACATCTTAACTACAGAATTTCCTCACATCTGTAAAACAAAAACCTTTGAAAATCACTCTAAAAGCAGAATACATTGAAGGGAATTGACTTAAAAATGCAGAACATGCTTGTCGTTAAGATTAATAAATTGTCCAATAAGTACAGGATGTTTAAATGCTTAAGGAGATTTTATAATTGGCCTTTTTAATTCAGAAGACTTAACTAATGAATAACTTTGTTTTTGTCAAGATTCATTTGATGCACATATCAAATACCTAAAAGCTGAATCTTTTGTCCGACAACCAAGCAATCAAAATCAATTAAATACTCAACGAATAAAAGACACAATCGCACGATCGACCACAAGGAACTGAAACAAAATCATAAAATTAATATGCACCGACTTATTAATTCAATTAAAATCATATAAAGTACAAATGTACATTATGCATTTATAAATCTATTAGTGATAAAACAAGATCTAAAAATAGAAACATAGGACTTCCTTCACGTGACCCTAGCTGCAAGTGTCGCCCTCTGTGGAACATTTACCGCTAGGGGCGCAAGAAACATTCATCCATTACCACGTGACCCTAGCTGCAAGTGTCGCCCTCTGTGGAACATTTACCGCTAGGAGCGCAAGAAACACTCGTTCGTTACCACTTGACCCTAGTTGCAAGTGTCGCCCTCTGTGGAACATTTACCACTAGGAGCGCAAAAAACACTCGTTCGTTACCACGTGACCCTAGTTGCAAGTGTCGCCCTCTGTGGAACATTTACCGCTAAGGGGCACTAGAAACACTCGTCCATTACCACGTGACCCTAGTTGCAAGTGTCGCCCTCTGTAGAACACTTGCCGCTAGGGGGCGCTAGAAACACTCGTCCGTTCCTACACATACACAGTTGATGCACGTCGTCATACCTCATACCGCCCCCTTGTGGTTCACTTATCGGGAGATTCTTCAACAACAGACGCGTCGTGTTCAATGTTATCTAAAGATAAAAAAGGGGCATAGAATATATACTTGTACAATTTCAGTTTCGAAAGGGGTTTTGGCGGGAAAAAAGAAACAAAGCGATCAACCTATGCGTTACATGTTTTATCCAGTTTAGACAGAATGAAGAGACTTTGACAGCTTCGTTGGATGAAAGTTGTAGGAAGAACTGCATAATATATGCAGTCAACAAGAAACTGCGTTCTTTTCTGCTGCCAAAAGCATAGAGTGTACATAAAGCCAGATATGAACATGTTATTCAATCTTCTATTCTCCAGTTGAGTTTCCCTTCTAAAAACAGATTCCTCAACATGTACCCGGTGTAAAACACCAAGCAACGCTCACCGGCGTATTAGAAGTAACTAAATATCAATTAGTAATAATGACTGCCCTTTCTTTATATCCCCAGACGGGGAATCACGTGACCAATGTTAACGATCTTATGGCCGAACAAGATGGACGCGCCCAGGTATTTCTGCACCATCAACTTATTGGTTCTGGTGGTATATGATAACCCATTTTCTATAACGGCGTTACGTCTTACACACGGCAGAGAAATCGCAGTCGTAGACCAACTGTTTTGAACATGCGCACGATCTGGCAAGATAAACATAAAAAGTAAGGTTCGAATTCTGTGAGATAGTCCATTTAAAAAGACGATATTGAATCAATTTGTTCATAAATAGCAAATCCTAAATCACGGTTTGAGATGGGCTGTTCAGAAACATATCCTGCTCAAATGGGTGTCTCTGATTACTAATGCGTTGAACTTTCGCATGGTAAGTGGGCGAATGCCTTATAAGTGCATCAAATATTTGAGGTTTGATTTGCATGTAATCCAACGTAGGCCTGCACGAAATGTGGCAACGGTGAACCTTGTGTGTTGTGGGCAAAGCCCCTTGCTTCTACATTGAGCTTTGCACGGTGGGTTTGTGAATGTGGAGTATGAGAGTCATATTTCATCAGACAATTATCAAATTTTATATTAGTTGGCGATTATATCAAACGTACGCCTGCAAGAAAAGTGGCAACTGTGAACCTTGTGTGTAATGGGCAAAACCCCTTGCTTCTACATTGAGCTATGCAGGCGTAGATGGTGAATGTGGATTATAAAAGTTATGTCTAAAGGTTCATCAGACAATTATCAAATTTATATTAGTTGGCGATTTTTTTGAATGTAGGCCTTCACGCAAAGCAGCAACTTGGATCATTAACCCATTACCAAACAATAACGACAGTTGACCAATTTGTTGCAGACGACTCTCGAAAACATTGCGGGAAAAGTAGAAATTGCTCTTAACGAGCAATTTCTCCTTTTCCCATAATGAATTCTGCCAAATCGTAAGATTACTTTTGCAATTCCGTCACGTTGTGAAATGTCGTCTGCAAACTTTTTCAATTTGTCGAAAATGTGTCGTTTGGTAAAGGGTTAAGTGTAATAGGCAACGTCCCTCGATCCTATATATTGAGCTATGCAGGCCTAGATGATGAATGTGGATTCATAAAATCCTAATTCATCAGACAATTATCAATTTTATATTCCTTGGCGAGTTTAACCAACGTAGGCCTGCACGAAACGCAGCAACTCGGATCATTAAGAGTAATGGGCACAGTCACCCGCTGCCTAAAATCCTAATTCATCAAACCATTATCAAATATATGTTATTTGCGATTTTCGAACCTTTGAAAAGGAAATTAATATATACCACATGATGTAATATTTTCTAATGCACCCCTCCCCGATTTCCTAGCCCACACCTTTTCGTCCGTGAAAGGGTTTTGATTGAAGAAGTTATGCTGTCTGGATTAACATTCCATCAACGAGTTTATTATAGACTACCGATCCCCATATTTAGTACATTAATCATGCATTTATGCAAACGTGGCGCGCATATTTCGAGCGGCAGAAACCCATGGGTAATACAAATCTACTCAAATGCAGTATATATTATACAAGCTATATACAATCTATAGATATATAGATGCATTTCATAATTTCACGCTATAATTGTTTTCCAAAATGAAATTTTCATGTCTGATGAAAAGCAATCATAATAGCAAAATGGTAAGCAAAAATGTTAATCAGAGATCAGACTTAACCAGTGGTCCTAATGATATATATATTCAATCTAAATTCATCCGATTGTTATTAACGCATGCATCTCAATGAGTCATGTTACACGTCATACAACAACCAAAAGCGAATGTATAGATTTGCGTAATGCGTGGAAGATGACCAACCGACCAGCATAACAGACCCTACGGTCTGCGTCAACTACCTTTGTGTTATGGAGAGAAAAATATGAGCTGGGTGTTATCTCTTCTGTAGCGCTTTTTTGCTGCTACGCAGAATAAATGTCCTTACCCCATTACCAAACAAAACCGGCATTTCACCACGTTTTTGAGACGAGTCTGGAAAATACTGTGGGAGAAGGAGAAATTGCTCTTAAAGAGCAATTTCTCCTTTTTCCCACAAGGTTTTCTGCTCTATCTGAAGAATATTTTTCAATTTCATCACATTTTGGAATGTCGTCTTTAAACTCTTTCAATTTGGGACAGTCGATAATATGGTGTTTGGTAAAAGGTGGTTATAAGATAAAAAGTCCGTCTTCTGACAAAACCTTTTGCATGTGGTAATAGGGCTTATGTGCTATACAAACATACGTGTCGAAAGTCCCGATACGGTCACATATCTTTCATTATATACATATAGTGTGTTGCGCCGGATAATGGTACTTTGACAACCTGTTCATAAAATCGACAGGAGAATTCCGACGTACTTTAAGTTTTAGGAATATATGTTTTATATCAAATATCTTAAACATTCTTAAATCGAAGCCTTCGATCCAGGTTACCTTACGAAATGGCTTGGAAAGGAATTGTAAAGGAATCACATTGGCCAATATTGCTGGAAAACCTTAATGACAAACAAATCACAAATAATTCCGGATTATTTGATTCCTTTTTCATTCCAATATCTCATTTATCATAAATTTACCCATACTGTTGTACGAAAATATGTGGGTAGTAGAAAGCACACAATTACTATCGAGTTTGAACAAAGATTCCACCTTTCTTCGTTTGTTACGATTGTTCAAAAACTTCTCTGTTGCGAATGCTAAATGGTATATTTGAAATAAAATATTGAACTGATGTCCGCTTAAAAGATGATACCAAGAATTGCAAAGATACATAACTAATAAGGTGTAAGATGTAATATATAATGAACATAGGTGCACTCAATAAAAGGCAGACGTGAAATACAAAGAAAACAGAGTTATTTTTACCAAATAGATGGGATTTAGTACTTAGTTGCATCAGAGAGAGTTTTCGTGGGAAACAATTAGAGGGTTAAGTTCAAATCCTTTGAAATTCGAAAATAATGGGTTAAATAGGAAATGTATTTTACATATAGACGGATAGAAAAACGCTAAGTAATTTATGTCTAGTTTGATGTTAAGATTGGATATTTAACCCTTTCCCAAACGACACATTTTAGACTGTCCCAAATTAAGAGAGTATCAAGACGACATTTCAAAATGTGAGGAAATTGAAGAATTATCTTCAGATAGAGCAGAAAATATTGTGGGAAAAGAAGAAATTGCTCTTAGCGAGCAATTTCTCCTTTTCCCACAATGTTTTCCAGAGTCGTCTGCAACAAAGTGATAAAATGCAAAGAAGAAAAAAAGGCTAATATAGGTCAAGAAGAATGTTTAAAAAAAAAAAGAAGAAGAAATATTAAAAGAAGGAGGAGTAGGAAGAGGAGAGGAAGAATTTAAACTAAGAAGAAGAAGAAGAAGAAGAAGAAGAACAACAACAACAACAACTACAACAACAACAACAACAACAACAACAACAACAACAACAACAACAACAACAACAACAACAACAACAAGAACAGGAGGATAAAGAACAAGAACAAAAAAAACAAGAAGAACTAGTTCTAGTAAACACACACCATTTTATTTGCTTCTAACTTGATATGTTGAGAACTTTGAACGTCTATCCCACCAACGGGTGCCTCGATTAATACGTTAGTGCGGCCGCTGAGTAGTATTGAGCTGGAGGAGGACTCCAGTCTGAAAACAAACAAAATATAAAACTATCTAGTTTTTATATCACATTGGTTGTGACTGAATCTGGAGGCTCATTAAATTCACTCTCTTGTCCCCGGCATTTTCATTTTCACCCTCGCAATCAGATGCCGACGATCTACCACTGCACCAATTACGCTCTCTTTAGAACTTTTACTATCAATCTTACAAGAAACTATATACCTAAGATACTGGCATCCAGAGATCTAACGTAATCAAATATTATCATCTCAAGATTCAAAAATAAGTACCGTTAGAGAACACAATTTTAACCAACGTGAAGGATGAAACAAATTTAGACTGCTGTCAAATTGAGCAAATCGTCCTGTTGGCACATTGGGTTAAATAGCACTTGTACAATATAGCAAATAAAATTACAAGGAATCATGTAATGAAACATTAAAAAAAAGAAAAATAGTGTTGAACAAGTTGAACACGCTATATAACTCTACTACTGGAGAAAGTGGTTTACATGTTATAGAAGAATTGTAGACTCACCTTAGAGATCCTTTCATGGGACCGCGTATATTTGGCGTCTCCACGGAGCCATTGAAAACTGCTTTCCCTAAAATATATGAAGGGACATGAAATTGGCAATTAATCCATAGAAATCAATCCGTCTTTGATTAACATTGGAAGCATGTGTGCGGGTTTTACTGAACAACGGACAAAATTAGAAAAGGAAAATTGACTCTATCTTAGTTTTATTAGACAGATTCTGATCTTGCAAAATGTACCCTTCAATTCGATTTAGATACTTATGTTTAAGAATTTGGGACTGGTATGATACAACATTGTATATTACGATAGGCACACAAAAAATGGCCGAAGATTTGAGGTGAAAAAGATGGCAAAAATATAAAAGAAACAGACAGAAATCATTTAGTGAAATTGCTTTTATAATATGTAACATATTTACTTGGCTTAAACTTTATAATTTGATGGCATTTCTCATTCAATATTGTTTGTGCAGACATTGACAACACATTAGCCAAACTGTTGATGAACAAGTAAATTAATCTTTGATCTCAACTTATTTCACGTGACCATAGAAGTACCAAATGTTCAATAAAAGCACGGAATTGTGCGAAAATCCGTAATACCTTTTTAAATATAAGCACAGGTTTTCAAAAACTGAACAAATGAATAAATTATGAGCCAAAAACATTCTATATCTTTATATGTATATTGTATTTTTGACCATGAGCCCTTTTGTCTACAAATGTATTTTTCTATATCATGTTTCATTCTTTATTTCTGATGAATATACCACGGTATCCTACTTTATCGCTTTAGTTGCAGACGACTTTCGAAAATACATCGAAAAAAATAGAGATAATATTTTCCAGAAGCAAATACCCCTTTTGTCACCACTTATTCCTGTATTCTTAAAGAAGATAGAAACCTTTGTATTATATAGATGTTAATTTGGATTAGTGAAATATTCCCATGTAAGGGACAGTTAAGCCAATGTCCCCACTTGACGGTTTTATACTCAACTCTATATGTGACCTCACCCTCTTGCTGACGAGGAAATCGTTTGCACAACTTACGGTCTAGCATTTTTAGGGTATGATTTTGCATTGTTTCTGCATTTTCAGACAAGTTATCAACATTCTAAAAACATGATTCAATCCTTATTGAATTCAGCCGCCTATAGATAAAGTTTCTGTTTAGAACTGGTGGGTTTGGCTGAGTTTTCGTAATTTTCCTCGCCGAATGCATTCAAAAATACATCCTCCCGATATCCCGTTCGTAAAACCAGTCAACTATCATGCAATTCCCCATCTAATGTTAATGTTAATATATGTTCTGATAAATAATGACACCCCAAACTACCAAATGAGGAATTTCTCTGCACAATCGGTTAGTTCGGATAGGTTATAGCATTTTTTAGCTGGTGGTGCGGTTGCGGACTTTCGAAATTGCAATTTTGAATTGGATCGGCGAGGAAAAATGATGAAATCTCAGCAAATGCCACGAGTTCAATACTGAAACTTTACCTAAAGGCGATTGAATTCAATAAGAATTGGCTTATGTTTTAACTTTTTGATTAATTGTCTGAAAATGCAGAAAAATAGCAAAAACCTACCTTGAAAACGCTAAAGCTGAAGTTGCGCAACCGATTTCATCAGCAGCACCATGATGATGCGGTAAAGCGATCATCAGCCGTGCGCATGTCCACCACATGAAGGGTTTATACTCACCACTATATGTCACCTCGTCTATTCCATATGTTATCTCCTTGTCGGTCACCTTAAATCTGGTTTTTCCATTAAAATCACGAATTTCAAAACTGTCGCAGGACGCCTCTATTTTATTATTATCTGCGGAAAGACAAGAAAATTATGAAAGGTTGATATACCAGGCCTGGGGCTTCAAGAAACATCTCAAAGTCTTTTAAACCCAAATATCGAAGAGCCTTTAATGTTCTCTCACTTTTTGTTTCATAAATGTTCCCAATCAATCAAGCTGTAGAAAGATTTTCGGAAATTAAAATATATTATAGTTGGTTTGAACTTCTTGATGTTGATAGTCATTAGATAATAGCAATGTTTATTTTCAATCGGCAATATGTCACAAGACAAATAGTGAGAAATAGCGTAAGAAATTTCAAAACAAAGGAAATTTTCCTTCTCCCCCCATATAAATGGCTAGATTGGGCCGATTAAGCATCGTAAAATCCGACTAAAATCGTTCCTCAGCTCGGATTCCTTATTTGAGGTTGTGGCATTTCGTAAAATGCACAAGATGAGAAATATCAGCTAAGTGGAAAAGTAAGGTTGAGGACGTACTCAAATTGAGATATTTCGTGAAACCAACACCAGAGGGCCTTACTTGCTATGGACTCCCTGTCTATTAACCCATTACCAAACAATAACGATATTTGTCCAGTTTGTTGCAGACGACTCTAGAAAACATTGTGGGAAGAGGAGAAATTGCTCTTAACGAGCAATTTCTCCATTTCCCACAATGGTTTCTGTACTTTTATAAAATTATCTTCAATTTCATCACATTTTGAAATGTCGTCTGCAAACTCTTACAATCTTTGGACAGTTTTGAATTTGGCGTTTGGTAAAGGGTTAACGGTACTTTTGGCTTTTTCTAGAAGTTAAAACATATATCTGCTTAAATGACGCAGAAATCAACCAAAGAAAACGCTGTTACACAAGGTAAAATGTTCCTTTGCCAAATGAAACACACACATCATGGCAACTTTCCCACATCGGACTGCGTAAGGCAAACTCAACTATTGAGAATACTGGTGACGAATAGTTCGATGGTATGCGTTGTTGACTACTTTTAATTACATTCCGAAGCACAACACGTTATTTGTTTGACTATTTAACGTGTTGGTAATGTTTAAACCTAAAAGAAAGGCTAAGATAATATTAATCTGGGTTAAACTGTTTGAATACTGCGTAAGAAACATGTTATAAAGCTACAAAAGGAAATCCATCCAGGTGGGGAGATTCTTCTCTTTCTTCATGTTTTTGACTTATCAAGAAAGGGTGTCGTTTTCTTCTTTTTAAATTTATCATAGAGGACGTCATTTTCGTAAACATTAAATAATGTCTATTCATTTTTTCCGAATGAGACTGGTGTATATATTTCGAAAAAACTCATGGTTTTAAATATATATTTTCTATATTTCAAGATGTATCTGACAAGAAGATCCTTTCATACGATGCCCAAATTGCATTATTCTCAGATTTCACTGAACATTAAAACGTGCATCTATTTATTCAGATGTGTGTGATAATAAAATGCACACACTGAGATTTAAAGATAGTGTGGCATACAATGGCATTCGTTTGGTTAATGATTGACAATGACATTACAAAATTGATAATTCAGATATCCCATTTCTACACCACAACATAAATTCAAGTCCTGTCGCTGTTTCAAATGAAATATGCATGCAGTCTTGACAATTTACCCATTACCAAACAATGACAACATTTGTCCAGTCTGTTGCAGTTGGCTCTGCAAAACATTGTTGGAAAAGGAGAAATTGCTCTTAATAAGCAATTTTCTCCTTTTTCCGCAATGTGTTCTGTCCTATCAGAAGATTAGTTTTGAATTTCATCTCATTTTAAAATGTCTTCTACAAACTCGTCCAATTTGGGACTGTCGAAAATTTAACGTTTGGTAAAGGGTTAATAGATGGGACATAGGCGCATTTGGCAAGAGAGTGTGATGATTTATTAACTACGTAATACAATTCACGCCCCCCCCCCCCTACCCTCCACCCCCACACAAAAAAGAAATAAAATAAAAAACGAATAAATAGATTAGAAAAACTCTGAGAAAACAGCATCTATCCGTAAGTATGATAAGTTGAGACATGCAAAATACCAAGGCTTATCGAAAGGGCAATCACACAAATTTGTTTTTTTTAAAACTATTTAAAATCATTTGACGTATAAAATGATAACAACGATTTCTTAACAAACAAAAGACTAGATTATTGATAGCTTTCCAACCCCGTTTATAACCGTACAGATATCATTTGTATCGCAGGTTTTTCGTTAACAACTAGCTAAGCTTAGAATAAGAGGCGTTACTTTTAGATAACATGTGGGTCTTTAGAACCGTGAAACCACTTTTGCCATGTAATGTGACATTAGCAGGGTGTGCGAGAAGGAATTCCTGCGTTTAATTATATACCGATCTTCCCAAAGAAACACTGAAAAGCGCGAAGGTCATTTTACATCAATTAATGAAATGACGAGGTTACAGCAACTTTGAAGTAAAGAAATTGAAAACGGTATTTGGTTTAGTGACAATGATTGTTATTTCAAAAACCATAACATTTATAACCCCAAATCCACAAATCTCTGCCTAAGTCCGTTTAACATTGTACAAAGTGGAGGACAGACGGCTTCTTTACAACAGGGGCCCGTTTTACTAAACAACTTACGGAAAATGTTTGCGTAAGTCATAATTGATTAACATGGATAATATCTTCAATGAAAGTAAATATTGCAATGTGACACGTCATTGGAAGCGTCTCGGAGAGACGATTCCAATGATGTGTTACTTTGCAATATTGCTTTGCCAAATATTGAAATAAAAGGACTTGTTGTTTTAGACTTACGCAAATCTTAAGCGTAAACTGTTTAGTAAAACGGGCCCCAGGACTTATTCCGTGAGTAGCGGGCTCAACTTGGCGACCATATCTTTATAAACAAATCGGCGCGAAATCTGGTCAAATATCCAGGGGTCAGAATTCATCCAATGTAAAAATGACAGATCGCTTAATTTTAGCCGAATACTGAGTAAAACGTACCTATAACCACAGAGCTGGTGCTATTATCACCATTTCTTCCTTTGAGAATTACACCTTTTCTTGATAATATTTCTAATGGCTTATTCTGAAAAAGAAAAGATTGGTTGAAGATCATTTATAAGTACATATCAAGGACAACGGAGTATTACATACCCATCGCTGAAAATCAGTGTCACTAATTACCTCATTATTCTATAATAGCTCATATTTAATACTATGATGCAAAACCCGTTGAAAAGCATTCCGACGAAAAGGGTGAATTCTTGAGCATTGCATTTTTTTCATAATATGTTTTACCCAAATTCTGACCGAAAACGTATTTTGTATTGCATTTTTGTATTGATGTTAAGCTGTTTTTGTTTCCAATTTGGATCAGCACTCCCGAAGACGTTTCCAAGGGCGTGTCACATTACAATATATATACAATTTCTTAATAAAAGAGATAATATTCATGCATACAGATTATAACATACGCAAATATTCTCGTTAAGTTGTGAAGTCAAACACTGCCTCTTTGTCACGAGTAAAGCATTTGGTAAAGCCTTTCCAGATGAATGTTTCGTCACGGAAACACATATTTTTCTTATAGCGGCAGTCTATATTGATTGCGCTTGTGAAGGATAACTCTGGTAGTTGCTTGAAGTGAAGCATCCCGAGTTACCTTTCCTGTCGTTACATCGCGTACATTACAACGCGTCTTGGTTTTAACCCTTTACCAAACCCCAAATTTTCGACTGTCCCAAACTGAAAAAGATTGCAGACGACATTTCAAAATGTGATGAAATTGAAAAATAATCGCCTTGTAGGGCAGAAAACATTGTGGGTAATGGAGAAATTACTTGTTTACAGCAATTTCTCCTTTTCCCACAATGTTTTCAAGAGACTTCTACAACAAACTGGTCAAATTGTTTTGTAATGGGTTAAACGAGAACAATTCTAAAGGCACACAAATGGAGATTAATGATATATCAAACTATATTATTTGGTAAATTTTTGGTCAGATTCAAATAGGTATCATAAAAAAAAACCACCAGCACAACTTAAATGTGAAAGCCAACAAGAAATTAGCCAGTTTAATAATTCAGCTTGTGTGTAACTTCACCCCTAATCTTGACAGTTGATACACAAATCTTGAACTGACCAATCAGAATTCGTTATTTTGAATACGTAAACAAACAGGTTGTTGATAAACATGATTGAATTGGAGACAACTATATTTCAAACACAAAATAACTTATGTTAAAGGAGTTTATTTAATAGGGCCTCAATGTATTCGTAAATTAATTCTCAAGATTTATATGAACATAATAAGAAAAACTCCATATACTTTTTCATTGATTTATTTGTACTCATCTCCTTTTATGTGCCTTTAACTTACCGGGCTCATCCAATCTGATCTTGCGAGAACAGCCTGTATTGATATGCACGAGTAAATCATATTTCGTCGTCATTAGTTCACTACTTTTTAACACAGGGACCAATGTCATTTGACATACCTAAATCATCAATACACATACTACGTATACATGTATGTTTATATTAACAATTTCGATAGGTTTGTCAAACGACATTGGTATTTGTGCTTTCTAAGCAAGGACGCAGTATTATGGAAATTTTTTGAGATTTTGACAACTTGAGAACTAGTTTATTTTACCATACTTGCTAAATAGAAGGAACTTGTCGTATATTCTTAAAGTAACGGAGTCAAGCAAACATTCGATCTTTTATAGTGATATTCGAAATACTTTACCGTTCCTTAACCGGGTTACGGGGTATATCTGAAATTCCCGAAAGGCCAACCCATTTCAGGTCAAGAAATAGGCTACAGCAGCAACAAATCGGCTTGTCCAACGACGAATAGAGATTGTTAAATTTATGTAAAATGTTCATAGCATCATACATTTTGCGAAATTTACATGTTTAAACATATCAGATTGTGTGACTTTGTTAAAATAATAGTTAAAAAAGTCTTGTCTTTAACCCTTATAGTGCTGGAACCGACTTATGCTTATGCAAACAGGTCAGATCCAGGCAAGCCCCCACATTAATTGGCGGCTGGCGTGCGATCTAACCTGTCTGCTACTATAGGATCTTCTATTTTCAAAAATATACCCAGCATTCTTAGGGTTAATAGTGTAGTTTTGAAAAAGGGGTTTCTTCAATCGGCTACATGTGTGGTGAAACAAGCAGATACAAAGATACAAGACAATGTGTTTAAATCTTCTTGAAAACACCTCTTACCTGATTTCCTTCTAATTTAGAGACGTGTACGGTTTTCACCACTTCTGTTGTTTCTTTTATATAAATACCGCCACTGTGTAACTTTATATTTCCGAAATGTAAGCCAGCCTGAAAATATGACAGGAACCGACGTAAGCTTAATTCAGTTTACACGACAAAGCGCATGAAATAAGGAATTGTTCCATTTTATTCCACAAGGGATTACAGCGTAAGCTTTCTGCATACAAATGCTAATGTCTCTGTGTTAAGGAAATATAACAAATATGTTGTACTCACAGGATGTGCAATGTTACATACAAGTAATACTTACAGAATGTGCAATGTTACATATAAGTCGTACTTACAGAATGTGCAATGTTACATATAATTCGAGCTTACAAAATGTGCAATGTTACATACATATAAGTCGTACTTACAGAATGTGCAATGTTACATACATATAAGTCGTACTTACAGTATGTTCAATGTTACATACAGGTCGTACTTACAGAATGTGCAATGTTATATACAAGTCGTACTTACAGAATGTGCAATGTTACATACAAGTCGTACTTACATAATGTGCAATGTTACATACATATAAGTCGTACTTACAGAATGTGCAATGTTACATACATATAAGTTGTACTTACAGTATGTTCAATGTTACATACAGGTCGTACTTACAGAATGTGCAATGTTATATACAAGTCGTACTTACAGAATGTGCAATGTTACATACAAGTCGTACTTACATAATGTGCAATGTTACATACATATAAGTCGTACTTACAGAATGTGCAATGTTACATACATATAAGTTGTACTTACAGTATGTTCAATGTTACATACAGGTCGTACTTACAGAATGTGCAATGTTATATACAAGTCGTACTTACAGAATGTGCAATGTTATATACAAGTCGTACTTACATAATGTGCAATGTTATATACAAGTCGTACTTACAGAATGTGCAATGTTACATACATATAAGTCGTACTTACAGTATGTTCAATGTTACATACAGGTCGTACTTACAGAATGTGCAATGTTATATACAAGTCGTACTTACAGGATATGCAATGTTATATACAAGTCGTACTTACAGGATGTGCAATGTTATATACAAGTCGTACTTACAGAATGTGCAATGTTATATACAAGTTGTACTTACAGTATGCAATGTTATATACAAGTCGTACTTACAGGATATGCAATGTTATATACAAGTCGTACTTACAGGATGTGCAATGTTATATACAAGTCGTACTTACAGAATGTGCAATGTTATATACAAGTCGTACTTACAGGATATGCAATGTTATATACAAGTCGTAATTACAGAATGTGCAAAGTAATTACTCGTAATATTGCATGCAGGTCGTATTTAAATCAATCGTATTATTACATGGAGGTCGTACTTACAATGTTAAAATCGAGTACACGGAGTATCCAGGCTGTGAGTGCGAGATTCATGATCACAATGATCAGTATAAATAGGACGGTTGCGTACAAACACTGTTTTCTCCACCCATATATACCCGCGGGTTGGTACCCGGAATCCGTAAAATCGGACGACTTCCCTTGGCCCATGGTGCCTGGAATGTATTAGAGTCAAGGGTTATGATTTCGTCCGTATCTGACACATTTTAACCCTTAGAATGCTGGGTAATTTTCAAAAAGTACACTTTTGCGTCGTCTGCTTTCCTAAAGCTTGAATATCTGCTTAATTTGATGAAGAAAGATACTCAGAATAGCAGACAGGTAAGATAACAGGCAAGCTGCCAATTTACTTGGCGGCTGGCCTGGATCTGATCGGTTTGCATAAGCATGAAGTAGGTTTCAGCACTATAATGGTTATTGCGCTTTTTTTTCAAAAAAAAGAAGACTTTTTAATGATTACATGTATTCCTTAAATGCGTGCTATCATTTTAATAGCCTCGAATGATACTAGATCGAATTGAATTGAATTGAATTGAATTGGAAAACCTTTTTTTTCAGAGAAAATAAAGATTAATTCGTTAATAATGACAAGTAAAAATACGTGTGGTTTCGAAAAAAAACCTGTACAGTTTTTGTTTAGAAAAATGATGATTACTGCTATGAGTTGAAGGTGAAATTGGCAAATTCTACATCTGATCGAGGCCAAGCCTCATAAGCCCATTCCGGCTTTGAATACAGGGGTCCTGAGTTTGAGAAGTTGAATGAGGTCAGTGCGACAGGATTTATTCGTCACTTATCACTGGTCTGTTATATTCAAGTAGGAAAGCAGTCAGTGGCATTGAAAGAATAATATGCTGGTGTTTTTATAAAGTAGTAGTAAGGGAATGCGAAGGTACCGTTTTTCTAAACAGTTTATGCTAAAACCTTGCATAAATTTAAAACCATATTCCCTCTTATTTCAATATTAGGCTTAGCAAAATTGCCTCTCAGAGACGCTTCCAATGACATGTCACATTGCAATAATGTACTTTCATTTAAGGTACTATTCATGTTTATTTGAAAACGAAGTAAGCTCCTATCTCAACTTCCTCCTATTACTGATCTACGCTAAAAGAATATTCTCATGTTTCGTGATATATGTTTCTATCTCATATATGTATCATTTATTTTTTCAATCTTATCTTTTTTACATCGATTGTGAAGGAAGCTTGAAGCTTATTGAATTCACTCTCGTTGACTGCTTCCTGGATTCCAGACCATCACTCACTGCCGATTAGAGGGCTCTAGCCGGCAATTTTCACCTCGACTAACAGGGATCGAACCCGGGACACTCAGTACGACAGGCCGATGTCCTGCCTTTGCACCACTGTCGCCTATATGTATCATTGAGCAAAAACATGATATAATTCTAAGAAAAGTTAAACTTCATGTACATTATTATAGTATGCCAACGGATACAAGTGAGCAAAATTATACATCCAACACCAGCTCTTGTCGGGGGCGAGGAAGTGTGGGGGGGGGGGGAGTAGGCACAAACAAATGATTAATGTAACAATACTCGCGTCTTGGCACATATCCCGTTCACTCCATGGAACGGGGAAGGAATTTTTCTACGTGATTAAACACGGTGCGTCTGTTTCTGTCATAACCATAGTGTATCATACATCGGTCGCGGCACGGAAAGTCGGGCTTTTGATTTCTTTCTTTGCCAAATAAAGGCATCGTATGTATTTCCTTTAAAACTTGATTTAGAAACCATTGTGAATAAAAAGGTGTAAATGTTCCTGATGGGCAATCGATCCGTAGATCAACTGGGTTTAACCCTTTCCCAAACAACAAATTTTGGATTGTCCCAAATTGAAAGAGTTTGCAGACGACATATCAAAATGTGAAGAAATTGGAAGATAATCTTCTGATAGGGCAGAAAACAGTGTGGGAAAAGGAAAAATTCCTCGTTACGAGCAATTTCTCCTTTTCCCACAATGTTTTCTTAAGTCGTCTGCAACAAAGTGGTCAAATGTCGTTTCTGTTTGGGAAAGGGTTAAATATTCGACTATCGTTGGGCCAATTGCCAAACCGTTTATGTGGATAAGGGTTTGGCTATTAACCTTTGCTGCGTGGAGTTATAATCCGATCAAAGAGAACCATACTTCCGTTTTACTTCACGGTCCATTGTTTTACCTTTAAATATGTTATTTGTTTTTGGCAATAGGCACTGGAATTTTCCTCGGTATGAGAGGGGCTTAATTCCGCTCTTGCAAAACTAGCTAGAGGCTTTATTGCACACTTGTAAAATGTTGAAGGGGCTTATTCCGCACTTGTAAAATGGGGAAGGGGATTTATTCCACGCTTGTAAAAAGGGGAAGAGGATTTTTTCCGCAGTTGCAAAATGTTGAAGGGGATTTATTCCGCACTTGTAAAATGGGGAAGGGGATTTATTCCGCACTTGTAAAATGGGGAAGAGGATTTATTCCACGCTTGTTAAATGGGGAAGAGGATTTATTCCACGCTTGTTAAATGGGGAAGGGGATTTATTCCACGCTTGTAGAATGGGGAAGAAGGATTTATTCCACGCTTGTAAAATGGGGAAGGGGATTTGTTCCACGCTTGTAAAATGGGGAAGGGGTTTTGTTCCACGCTTGTAAAATGGGGAAGAGGATTTATTCCACGCTTGTTAAATGGGGAAGGGGATTTATTCCACGCTTGTAAAATGGGGAAGGGGATTTGTTCCACGCTTGTAAAATGGGGAGGGGGATTTGTACCACGCTTATAAAATTGGGAAGGGGATTTGTTCCACGCTTATAAAATTGGGAAGGGGATTTATTCCACGCTTGTAAAATGGGGAAGGGGATTTGTTCCACGCTTGTAAAATGGGGAAGGGGATTTGTTCCACGCTTATAAAATTGGGAAGGGGATTTATTCCACGCTTGTAAAATGGGGAAGGGGATTTATTCCACGCTTATAAAATTGGGAAGGGGATTTGTTCCACGCTTGTAAAATGGGGAAGTGGATTTATTCCACGCTTGTAAAATTGGGAAGGGGATTTGTTCCACGCTTGTAAAATGGAGAAGAAGGATTTGTTCCACGCTTGTAAAATTGGGAAGGGGATTTATTCCACGCTTATAAAATGGGGAAGGGGATTTATTCCACGCTTGTAAAATGGGGAAGGGGATTTGTTCCACGCTTGTAAAATGGGGAAGGGGATTTGTTCCACGCTAATAAAATGGGAAAGAGGATTTATTCCACGCTAATAAAATGGGGAAGGGGATTTGTTCCACGCTTATAAAATTGGGAAGGGGATTTATTCCACGCTTGTAAAATGGGGAAGGGGATTTGTTCCACGCTTGTAAAATGGGGAGGGGGATTTGTTCCACGCTTATAAAATTGGGAAGGGGATTTGTTCCACGCTTATAAAATTGGGAAGGGGATTTATTCCACGCTTATAAAATAGGAAAGGGGATTTGTTCCACGCTTGTAAAATGGGGAAGGGGATTTCTTCCACGCTTATAAAATTGGGAAGGGGATTTATTCCACGCTTGTAAAATGGGGAAGGGGATTTGTTCCACGCTTGTAAAATGGGGAAGGGGGTTTATTCCACGCTTATAAAATGGGGAAGGGGATTTATTCCAAGCTTATAAAATGGGGAAGGGGATTTATTCCACGCTTGTAAAATTGGGAAGGGCATTTGGTCCACGCTTGTAAAATGGAGAAGAAGGATTTGTTCCACGCTTGTAAAATTGGGAAGGGGATTTATTCCACGCTTATAAAATGGGGAAGGGGACTTATTCCACGCTTGTAAAATGGGGAAGGGGATTTGTTCCACGCTTGTAAAATGGGGAAGGTGATTTTTTCCACGCTAATAAAATGGGGAAGGGGATTTATTCCACGCTTGTTAAATGGGAAAGAGGATTTATTCCACGCTAATAAAATGGGGAAGGGGATTTATTCCACGCTTATAAAATGGGGAAGGGAATTTATTCCACGTTTATAAAATGGGGAAGGGTGTTTATTCCACGCTTGTAGAATGGGGAAGGGGATTTATTCCACGCTTGTAAAATGGAGAAGAAGGATTTATTCCACGCTTGTAGAATGGGGAAAGGGATTTATTCCACGCTTGTAGAATGGAGAAGAAGGATTTATTCCACGCTTGTAGAATGGGGAAGGGGATTTATTCCACGCTTGTAGAATGGAGAAGAAGGATTTATTCCACGCTTGTAGAATGGGGAAGGGGATTTATTCCACGCTTGTAGAATGGAGAAGAAGGATTTATTCCACGCTTGTAGAATGGGGAAGGGGATTTATTCCACGCTTGTAGAATGGAGAAGAAGGATTTATTCCACGCTTGTAAAATAGGGAAGGGGATTTATTCCGCCCTGTCATTTTTAAGGAAGGGGCTTTCTCCAAAGGCGGCTTAGTCTCACCATTCAAAAAGATAAGTTAAAAAGTTATGTGAATAATACAATGAAACAGTAAACATTACCAACTTCAACGAAACCTTGTAATACCGACCTCAGTGGGCGTATATCTACAGTTTACAAAAGATAACGTAAGATAGCATAACTGTGCAACACGTCTACTCTTTGCATTTCGATGAAAACAATTCTTCTTCAAGTTCAACTAAGAAAATAAAACCATAGAACCTAAAACAGAACTTAAACTGTACCGATGAATGTATTACTATTTAAACTAACTTATTCAGAGATGTGTGCTCTTTTTTCAAAATATTTCCAAATAATTTCGAAAATAAGGATAATATTCTCCATAATACAATTTTCCCGACCGCTAATGCTTTCAACTTGCACGAATAACACAATTTACATCCACACGGTGTGGTAGACAGGAAATGTATGAGATTAGTGCCTAGAACAAGTTTAATTAGGAACACATGTTTTCGTGTTTACAATATCTGTTGGAGAGTGTAGTCAGTAAACAAGGCAGGTATATAACACATTTGTAATCAAGGAAAATGTCTTCTTTAAAAGGACTGACCCACATATCAAATTTAAAGCGTTTTAAAACAATATGACTTAAACTAGGAAAAAATTGAAAACATAGAGTTTTCATAAACAGATCTTAAACTACAGATTTGTCAGTTTGACAATTGATACGCCTTTCAACATTTTTCAAAATCGTGTAATAGAGATATAGCATATAAAGTAGACCGTTTTAACGGTTTATTTTGTACACAGTGATCTTTTATTTCTGTCCGCGGAAATAACTGAAATAGGAACAAGGGTATTTTACTCTAATAATGAAATTGGTCGACACTCCAATCATGAGACGTAAGCAATATGCATTCGAGAGCAACATTTTGTTTTCAGTCAAAGCAATGAGGCCCGATTGTCGTTTCAAAGTTATTCTTAGAAAACAGAGGTTTTCAGCATCTTCATAAAGTAGATTTTATACATGGTGATTAAAATCATGTTCAACATGTGTTACTCTTACAACACATTCTGTGTATTTTGCTTTGGTTAGAAAGCTTACTGAGTGTAATACACTATTTTTGAACGTTCATGTATAGAAAACCATGAAAAACACATAAGAAAAGAGGAGCATTGCTCAGAATGCTATTTTGAGAGAAAAATTGAGAGCAGCAGACCAAACAACTCGAATATACCGAGTAAACAACTCGATTATACCTATCAAACAACTCGAACATACCGACCAAACAACTCGAGTATACCGACCAAACAGCTCGAATATACCGACCATACAATCGAATTTACCGACCAAACAACTTGAATATACCAAGTAAACAACTCGTATATACCGACCAAACAACTCGAATATACCAAGTTAACAACTCGAATATACCGGGTAAACAAATCGGACATACCGACGAAACAACTCGAGTATACCGACCAAATAATTCGAATATACTGACCATACAATCGATTTTACCGACCAAGAATATACCAAGTAAACAACTCGAATATACCAAGTAAACAACTCGAATATACCGGGTAAACAAATCGAACATACCGATGAAACAACTCGAATATACCCACCAAACAACTCGAATTTACCGACCAAACATCTGGATATACTAAGTAAACAACTCCAATTTACCAGGTAAACAACTCGAATATACCAACCAAACAGCTCGAATTTACTGACCAAACAACTCGAGTATACCGACCAAATTATTCGAATATACCGATCATACAATCGAATATACCTACCAAACAGCTTGAATTTTCCGACCAAACAACTAGAGTATACCGACCAAATTATTCGAGTATCTTGACCATTCAATCTAAAATACAGTCAAAACAACTCGTATATATCGATCAAACAACTCGAATATATCGATCAAACAACTCGAATATACTAAGTAAACAACTCGAATATACCGGGCAAATAACTCGAATATACAGACCAAACAACTCGAATATACCCACCAAACAACCCGGATATACAATGTACCGACCAAATTTTCCGTGAGGGAGTTGTAGATCGTTCCTGTTTACCCTAGAGCAGCTATGTTTGATATCTAAATTCCTCAGAACGGGTGAACATATTGTAATAGGGGAGTTGGATACAAACCAAGTTATAATGAAAGACGGTTATCATGAAATAATACCCATGATATGGTGGCAAACACTTCGCATCGGCTCTAGTTTAGATTAGCTCGATTCAATGTGTTCGATTAATTAGAGATTCCTTTGTCGTTATCGACGGCTCTTCAGTTATAGCCTTTAATTCAGAGCTGAATAGATATTTATTTTTAAAGATTGAAGACAGCACATCATCTGCAACATGTTTAAAGTACAAATTGATATCAATGTGACAAACATATACTGGTTGTTACCAAAAAGTAATTGGGAAAAAAAGACATTTTTGTTATCTTTGGAGGTAAACATGTACATTTTTATAGATCAAAACGAAGGTTCCAAGTGGTTCCTGAGTAAGTACCACTACTACGCTTAAATATATATTTTTTCCCAAGATTTCTCTCGAAAGAAATGATCAATCAAGAACTTGGATCCACCCCATCCTGGCTTTGTCATTATCCCATAGGGAACACTAGTGTGTCATTGTACACAAATTCAGTCCGAAATAAATCGTCATCCCAAAGATATTAGCTCTTCATGCAAACTAGGATCTTCCCCAGGTCTGTTAAATGATGTGGGACACTAGCACCTGAATTTCGAAATTAGCATTCCCCATGAATTGTATTGCATGCACTTGTATTGGAACAACTGCCCTTATATCCCGTAGCCAGTCTATTACCTCCTGACATTGTTTGGTAGAACATCTGATTTGGTTTGAAAACTACGATGGTATAGAGGTAAATCCCGGGGAAGACACTGTAAACCTAATTGTTTTTATCATCCCAAATCAAATGAAAAGCAGATGGCTACAACAAATGAGACCACATGCCAACGATTTCGTTACTATCGTTATTCCAACTCTTCTTGTCTGTTTCACAAATCATCTGCAGTAGATAAGTTAACTATTGTATGTATAACATAAGGGACTTAGGGGTTATAGGTACATTGCTCCGGATTATATTTGATTATGTCTATACTACTGACATGAATAATTTGAAATCGTTGTTTGGGATCGGACATTTAGAACTTGCTCAAACGCCCCCAGTTAATTCATAATCAACAAAAGGAATACCTTTGGTTTAGTTTAAACTTAGTCATTTCCACATCGACTGTGAAGCAAAGTTTCAAAACTAAGATTTAATTGATATTCATTCTGCATCACCGATAATTGCACCGATTATCGATTAACCCGTTCCCAAACGCAAACTTTTCGACAAACCCAAATTGAAAGAGTGTGCGGACGACATTCCAAAGCGTGGTGAAATTGGAAAAAGATCTTCTGATAGAGCAGAAAACATTGTGGGAAAAGAGGAAATTGCTCGTTAAGAGCAATTTTTCTTTTGTCAACAATGTTCTCCAGTGTCGTTTGCAACAAACTGGTCAAATGAATTTATTGTTAAGTAATGGTTTAATAAAAGGTCGCAAAGCGAATCCCGCTGCTTGCGGGATCTTCTTTGCGACTTTTCATTATTCCACATTTGACGCGAAAACCTTTCAATAAAAAACATCGAAATAACAATCAACATTCAGTCCCAGTCTTCAAGGATAGAGGATCACTGTGAGAGTCACAGGTATGGCGTTTTAGAATAGTTGACCCATTTACACTTTGAGATCTTAGTAGTCTGAATGATCCAGACGTAAATATTCCATTCCATAATATACAATAATAGTTTGGATTATCCGAGTTGATATCTACGTGGTTCCAGTCGAAATTTGGGCTTCAGCTTGACCTTCCGGAATTAAGTAATGGAATCGGACTTGGCCAAAGTCTAAAACATCTAGCCAGACGTAAATATTCCATTTCATAATATACAATAATAGTTTGGATTATCCGAGTTGATATCTACGTGGTTCCAGTCGAAATTTGGGCTTCAGCTTGACCTACTAGAATTAAGTAATGGAATCGGACTTGGCTAAAGTCAAAACATCTAGCCAGACGTAAATATTCCATTTCATAATATACAATAATAGTTTGGATTATCCGAGTTGATATCTATGTGGTTCCAGTCGAAATTTGGGCTTCAGCTTGACCTACCAGAATTAAGTAATGGAATCGGACTTGGCTAAAGTCAAAACATCTAGCCAGACGTAAATATTCCATTTCATAATATACAATGATAGTTTGGATTATCCGAGTTGATATCTACGTGGTTCCAGTCGAAGATTGGGCTTCAGCTTGACCTACCAGAATTAAGTAATGGAATCGGACTTGGCTAAAGTCAAAACATCTAGCCAGACGTAAATATTCCATTTCATAATATACAGTAATAGTTTTGATTATCCGAGTTGATATCTACGTGGTTCCAGTCGAAATTTGGGCTTCAGCTTGACCTACCGGAATAAAGGAATGGAATTGGACTTGGCCAAAGTCTAAAACTTCTAGTCTGACGTAAATATTCCATTCCATAATATACAATAATAGTTTGGATTATCCGAGTTGATATCTACGTGGTTCCAGTCGAAATTTGGGCTTCAGCTTGACCTACCGGAATAAAGGAATGGAATTGGACTTGGCCAAAGTCTAAAACTTCTAGTCTGACGTAAATATTCCATTCCATAATATACAATAATAGAGTGGATTATCCGAGTTAATATTTACGTGGTTCCAGTCGAAATTTGGGCTTCAGCTTGACCTACCGGAATTAAGTAATGGAATCGGACTTGGCCAAAGTCTAAAACATCTAGCCAGACGTAAATATTCCATTTCATAATATACAATAATAGTTTGGAGCATCCGAGTTAATATTTACGTGGTTCCCATTGAAAATTGGGCTTCAGCTTGACCTACCGAAATTAAGGAATGGAATTGGACTTGGCCAAAGTCAAAACATCTAGTCTGACGTTGACATTTCATTCCATAATATACATTAACAGTTTGGATTATCCGAGTTAATATTTACGAGAAACCCATCGAACTATGGTCGACAGCTTGACCTACCGCAATTAAGGAATGGAATGGGACTTGGCAAAAGTCGAAAACATCGGGCCTGACGTTGATATTTCAAATAGTAATACAAAAACAGATTGGATTATTCGAGTTTATATTAACGAGGAACCCATCGAAATTTGGGCTTCAGCTTGACCTATTGGAATAAAGGAATGAGATCACACTTGACCAAAGTCAAAACATCTGACCAGACCAAAGACCTAATAAACATGCTTTTTAGGTCTTTGACCAAACGTAGATATATTACAACTTGGATTCTCCGAGTTGATATCAACAAAGAACCCACCGAACTATGGGTTACAGCCTGTTACGAATTTACCCTTAGAATGCTGGGTAACGTTCTAAAAATAGATGTTTATTGTGTCGTCTGCTTTCCAAAATCTTAATTATACCCTTAATTTTGATGAGGAAATATATTCAGAGCAGCAAACAGGTTATATCACAGGCCAGCCGCCAATTTATTTGGCGGCTGTCCTGGATTTAACATGTTTGTATAAGCATGAAGTCGGTTTCAGCACTATAAGGGTTAAACTAATCAAAACGATTCATGTTGCTGCCAAAACTATAAAAAAAGATTTGTGTTGCAATAATACGGAAACACTTTTCAGTATACTGGTATTGAGGCATCTGTTGTCTCTTTTTTCAAGATAATGAAAGCGAAAGAGAGATTTGCTCATTAACAACATTGTTGTACATGTATATTACATTCGGCATGTGTCGTCTGCATTTTGTTTTTTCATTCAGCCCTTTACCAAAACGCCAAATTATCGATTGTCCCAAATTAAAAGAGTTTGCAGGAGGCTTTTCAAAACGTGATGAAATTGAAAAATAACCTTTAATAGTGCAGAAGACATTGTGGGAAAAGGAGAAATTGCTCGTAAAGAGCAATTTCTCCATTTCCCATCGTGTTTTTTCTAAAGTCGTCTGCAACAAACTGGTCAAATGTTCTTATTGTTCGGTAATGGGTAAAACCTGTATAACGATTTAGTATGCGCAGGGGTGTTAAAATACAAAAATAGTACAAACCTTGCGTATGAAACAGAGAAATCTATTTATAGTCCTTGGCAGCTGGCTGGCACTTTGTGCTTACTGTGATATCTTACAATGTTCACTAATTCGCCGACTTGTGTGTAAACAATTACACGTTGTCAGACCTGTCAAGCATAAACTGGTGTCTGATTAACCAATCAGTCCATAGCAACAACACAGATCAGACTTACTAGGAGACGGGTTGATGCGACCATAAGGCAGATAACCTATCCTTTCACATCATTCACCAGTTTATCAATGGTCAAACTGTATCTTCATATGCAGACGAAAGTTAGAAATGACACTTTTCATTGTAAATAATTAAGAAAAAATCGAATTTCCTTCATATTAATCCTTTGATGTGAAAATATTCAAAATGTAATTTGAAGTCGATTTTAGCGACTATGATAGATTATTTGCAACAATAATGTAGAAAGTGAACTGCTCAAAAATCCAAATGATAACGAATCATCATCTTTCAAGTGTTTTCAGAAAAGAAACACATTTAAAACAAAATAATTCTTGTAATAACGCAAATACAAAAATATCGTTAAAGAAACCATTGCAACAAAAAGAAAAGTGACCTTCACGAGCAATTTCTCTTTTTTTCTTTGGGTTTCTTGTAAACTCCACATTTTATCATTTTTTTTTGTGATTTGCCTTATTCAGTTACACTTGCTTTTCGATAAGGCGCGTTTAAAAGGTTCTTTGGAGTAAAAAATGATAAAAAGTTATAAACCTATTACCAAACAAACACGACCTTTAACAACTTTGTTGCAGACGACTCTGGAAAACATTGTGGGAAAAGGAGAAATTGCTCGTAACGAGCAATTTTTATTTTTCCCACAATGTTTTCTGCACTATCAGAAGGTATTTTCCAATTTCATCACATTTTGCAATGTCGTCTGCAAACTCTTTCAATTTGAGACAATCGAAAAAAAAACATTGCGGTTGGTAAAGGGTTATACATTTATGTTTCCCACTCTGCACTCGAAAATCGCACGTTTAATTCCCACACTTTACACACACATATAAGTACCTCCCACTACGAGCAGACGTTGTTTAACTGGAACCAACATGTTTGAACTGTTCAGTGTGGGATGCTTCCATGGTTTGCTTTGAATTAACGGATATGGGGCTTACCACGGGCTAAATACACACACAGGTTTGGGGTCCCGGTAAAGGGAAATCATAATACACGCTTCCAGGTAGTCAAAATGATTCGTCGTGGAGATTGCTTTTTTTCTGATGGGGCAATCTTGATAATCTTGATATTGCCCGATTAAAAAAAATCTCATTATTTTCCGTTCGCGTCAAATTAGTTTGACTAGCTTCCATAAGGTTTCCAGATGATGGGAGACTCCGAGTTGCCTGGTCAATGCACGGTCAATCACGGTCGGGCGTACTGTTCTTGTACATATAAACAAGTCTTGCTTGTCAATAAAGACGGCAATCTGAACACATCGGGTTTTTGAAATGAAAACACCTCTGAAATAATAGGGATGACGCCATATTGGTTCCCCGCGGAATGACGTCACTTCACTTTCGTGTTTAAAAATAGATCTTAAATGTGAAATCTAAAAAGTCGTTAAATTTGATTGAGGAAACAACTTTACATGTCACAACCACAATTTTGCCATTTGGTATGAGTTACTGATAAAAAGATTGTTTAAAACGATGTCCAACCCTTCCATACATATTGAACAACTTAACTTGCACGCTTAGAAAATGTGTTAATTGCCGGATGCCGATTTACCCGAAAAATTGTAACCCTACACTTATATCGAGCAATCTGAACACATCGGGTTTATCAAATGAAAACACCTCTGAAATAATAGGGATGACGCCATATTGGTTCCCAGCGGAATGACGTCACTTCACTTTCGTGTTTGAAAATAGATCTTAAATGTGAAATCTAAAAAGTCTTTAAATTTGATTGAGGAAACAACTTTACATGTCACAACCACAATTTTGCCATTTGGTATGAGTTACTGATAAAAAGATTGTTTAAAATGATGTCCAACCCTTCCATACATATTGTATCACTTAACTTGCACGCTAAGAAAATGTGTTAATTGCCGGATGCCGATTTACCCGAAAAATTGTAACCCTACACTTATATCCGAGCAATCTGAACACATCGGGTTTATCAAATGAAAACACCTCTGAAATAATAGGGATGACGCCATATTGGTTCCCAGCGGGATGACGTCACTTCACTTTCGTGTTTAAAAATAGACCTTAAATGTGAAATCTAAAAAGTCTTTAAATTTGATTGAGGAAACAACTTAACATGTCACAACCACAATTTTGCCATTTGGTATGAGTTACTGATAAAAAGATTATTTAAAAGGATGTCCAACCCTTCCATACATATTGAACTACTTAACTTGCACGCTTAGAAAATGTGTTAATTGCCGGATGCCGATTTACCCGAAAAATTGTAACCCTACACTTATATCGAGGTGTATTTCACAGCTCACGGAAATACCCGAGTAGTTCCGATTGATAATAGGGATGACGCCATATTGGTTCCCAGCGGAATGACGTCACTTCACTTTCGTGTTTAAAAATAGACCTTAAATGTGAAATCTAAAAAGTTTTTAAATTTGATTGAGGAAACAACTTAACATGTCACAACAACAATTTTGCCATTTGGTATGAGTTACTGATAAAAAGATTACTTAAAAGGATATTCAACCCTTCCACATTTCACAGCAATCGTATCTACTCGGCAATCCCGTAACAAGTCGGTAGATATACCTCGTAGGCAGTACCATTCGGAACACCTCGGCCATTTCTTAAAATGACCTCGGAGGCAATGGGGAGCCATTTTTGAAAGTAGGTCAGCAACGAAGGGCATGTCCGTTTGCAATCGTATCTACTCGGAAATCCCCGGCACAAGCCGGGGATTGCCGAGTAGATACGATTGACAAAATATGAATCAAATATGTGTTGATATGGTCATCTTTAATGAAAAGGGTAAAAACAAACAATCAATTGTGATATATAACCAATTTGTGTGTATTTAAATACATATTTAGTGCCTGTGTGCATTTTGCGTTAGCCGCCGGAAATAAGGCGAATTACCCCAGGATTTCTGGTGTATTCATGTACTGCCTACGAGGTATATCTACCGACTTGTTACGGGGATTGCCGAGTAGATACGATTGAGGCAGTACATGAATACACCAGAAATCCTGGGGTAATTCGCCTTATTTCCGGCGGCTAACGCAAAATGCACACAGGCACTAAATATGTATTTAAATACACACAACTTGGTTATATATCACAATTGAATGTTTGTTTTTACCCTTTTCATTAAAGATGACCATATCAACACATCTTTGATTCATATTTTGTCAATCGTATCTACTCGGCAATCCCCGGCTTGTGCCGGGGATTTCCGAGTAGAAACGATTGCAAACGGACATGCCCTTCGTTGCTGACCTACCTTCAAAAATGGCTCCCCATTGCCTCCGAGGTTATTTTAAGAAATGGCCGAGGTGTTCCGAATGATTTCACAGCTCACGGAAATACCCGAGTAGTTCCGATTGATATCCGAGGTGTATTTCATATCTCACGGAAATACCCGAGTAGTTCCGATTGTAAAGACGGAATATTACATATGTGACATAAAATCTTGCTTCAAGATCACCATAATGTCAGGGTAATCCGTCTGATTGCGTTTTGGAAGCGTGCCTTTACACTTTCATACATGGTGCAATAACCTTAATAATTCACCTTTGATACTTTGTTCGAATAATCCAGACGTAGATATTTCATGTTACACAGTTACAGCTTGGATCATCCGAGTTACCTTGATACTACTAGCCTAAATATATTGTTTACCACATTGTGCTATGATTTAATAAAATTGAATGCCGTTTCAGGTTTATAAAAGCACAGTATAAAATTTGGTTTTGAACTAAGCATTTTATCAACGAGACTTTTATGTACAAAATTGGCATCATTCGGAACACCTCGGTCATTTCTTAAAATAACCTCGGAGGTATTAGGGGATTGCCGAAAAGAGCCGATTGACAAAATATGAAACAAAGATGTGTTGATATGATCATCTTTAATGAAAAGGGTAAAAAAACATTCAATTGTGATATATAACTAATTTGTGTGTATCTAAATACATAATTAGTGCCTATGTGCATTTTGCGTTATCCGCCGGAAATAAGGCGAATTACCCCAGGATTTCTGGTGTATTCATGTACTGCCTACGAGGTATATCTACCGACTTGTGACGGGGATTGCCGAGTTGATACGATTGAATTGGCATGAGTGGTAGATTTTTCCTTTTCCTAACCGAAACTGGGCATCAGATTGAAATCGAAAGCAGAGGTAAACCGCATATTAAACCCGTTCATTGTAATAAACGAACATAATCGGTATATTCCGCCAACTTCCGTATACATATTATCTCATCTTACGGAAACATACGAGTGTATTTCACAGCTCACGGAAATACCCGAGTAGTTCCGATTGTGGAAATACCCGAGTAGTTCCGATTGTGAATCGAGATACTGAAAGCGAAAGTAGCATTCATTTTCCGAAAATTTGACGAAGGTAAGGTGAGTTAATCGCATTTCATATTCTAGTTCTTTTTTAGTTCTTTCATTGTATTGGAGTTGAAGAATGTTGACCTTCAATGGTGAATGAGTTGAAGATAATGTCCAACTTATTAGGTAAGTCTAAAACTTAGACTTATGTGGATTATGTGAACATTCATGACCTTTTTTTATAGTCTTCTTTACTTGCTTGTTCCTTAAGGCAAATTACAAATGATATTGTATTCTAATGTTTATCACTCATTCAAAGACCTCTGGACCAGCTATTTTAGATTCCACCCTAATGGAAAATCTTGGAACTGCACATGTGAAGGTGTTAATGAGGTTTCAAGGAAGCATTCCCTGGGAATTCATTTAGAGATCATCGAAAATGATACAAGATCTAGATCCACAAGGACTGTTCATATAAAAAATGTTAAAGAAAATGGTTAAGGACGTTCTCGGTAGTTTTATCTGCTCGCTTCATCTGCGCATCCTAGGGAGAAAAATAATATGTTACCGAAGAGATACTTGCATAGTAGTCGGATAAACGTTTTTATTCGGATGAAATTTACTGTAAGCAATTTTTTTTCAAAGAATGATCATATTATCCATAAAACTATAAAAGGTTATTAACATTATTATATATTTCTCATGCATATTAAGCCCCCAGCTTCTATTTTTCAAGTTATTTTAACCGTTTTTATAAATGTTTTTCAAATACGGTTACCATGGAAAATGTCATTTTACAAAAAAACTAACTCGTCAACATATACTTTTTTTTTTTCATTTTGGTTTTCAAGACTAAATTGTTCTTCACATACTGAAAAATAAAAAAAAAATCTATTAAAGGAATTTTTAAATATCTTCATTTATTTGTAATAAACATGTCAATTATCATTGTTTTTTGTCAAATACAAAAGTTTGAAAAACTGATATGGATTACAAAATTGTTCAGATTGTAATAATTTGAAAAAAAAATTGAATTTTAAAGTATTGAAAGTATGAATTCATGTCTTTTTGTGTTCATAAGCCTTCCAGAAATTATTCTATTACCTTTGAAGATGGTATGGGCATTTTGACATTTTTGCCCCAAACGGTTACCATGGAAACTGTTATTTTACGAAAAAACTAACTTATCAACCTACATTTTTTTTTCATTTTTGAACTCACAATATAATTTTGAATATCATATAAAAAATTCAGAAAATTTAATGAAAGGATTATTTTCTTATAAAACTGTAGAACATGTCCTTAAGAGATATTATTAGAATAGATATCCGAAGACCTACGCATAATGAATTGTGACAAACTAAAAAAAGTTCTCATTAAATAAAAAATAACCCCATTCCTTTTTAATAGAACTTTTGGTCCGGTATCTATATAATAAAAATTGGGCCAATTCTTTAATCTAGATTGCATGGTAAACAACTTTAAATGACACAGCAGTATATAAGTCGATTGCGCTCTTGTGTAATGTTTATGTTTCAATCGAACGATACCATACCTGAGATAAGGGTTGATTGTATTATACACGGTTTATATATATCTACCTATCATTGCCTATATCACCTTTTATTTACATCTGCTATATACAGTGTTGGACTTACAGATAATAATTTAAAGCAATCTTGGTACAGACGTTTTATTGATTTTCATACACATGTTTCAAAATTTCATTATTAGTGTTAAAGATGCTTGTTCATAGAAGAGAACATTTGAAAGTCAAAATAAAATGTCATTGAAACATTAGTTGAATGCAGATTTTGTATTGTTGTTTGATATACAATTAAAAGTAGCTATTGCATGAAAGCATAATTAATTCAGGAATCATCAATTCATCTAAGCATGTACAGTTTATGTGGAAGATCTGAAATTGATGTTACGTTGAATTAAAAAACATGTGAATGAACCATATTCACATTTAAAGAATTAAAACACAATATAATTTTAAGTACAATTACTATTCCGTAGTGCATCATATCATTGCAGCTTTTGTGCAGCTTTAAAGAAATCGATTTTTAACTTCCAAATTTCCTCACATCTGTGAACAAATGCCTTCATCACTGCCAGCTGAGCACAAGATTATTTCTTGAATAAAAGAAAATATTATTATAATTAAATCCTTTCTCAAAGACTATCTCACAGATTTGGATTTTAACTTTTTAACAAATTGTCTTCTACCAATTAAATGATAATATAGTTATACATGTCTGAAGTTACATAAGATTAGATAAATGACAGCCTTCCAAGCCTGTTTATAACCATACAGAAAATATATAGATCATTTGTTATGAAGATATTAAACAGGTTTAATTCATAAACAACGATCCAATCTTTGATTAAGAGGTTCTATTTCTAGATACCGTCATCACATGGGTCTTCCGAAATGTTCCGACCTTTGTAAGATGCGCAAGAAAGAATTCCTATGTTTATTTGTGAACACCCTTTCCCATAGTTCTAAGTGATAACGTGAAGGCTCAATCACTTCACATTAATCAACAAAATCACTGGTTGTCAGCAACTTAGAAGTAAAGAAATTGAAAATGATCTTTGGATCAATGACAATGACTGTTAATCTCAAATTTTTAACGTTTATTACTTCCAGACCACAAAATTCTAAGTTAGTCCATTCAAAGGCCAAACCATGCCAAGGTTAGATTTAACACAGAAGAAACAGTTGGAGAGGTGGATAGGGAGTGGACCAAAAACGTTTACGCTCCTCTACAGTTTTAGCCGGGATGGCGCCGCTGCAGCAACCTTCCACCAATTATGTAATGGCAAGGGACCAACGGTTACCGTCATTTACAACACCAATGACTCAATATACGGGGGTTATGCGGAAACTAGCTGGGACTCAAGTGGTTCTTACTATCCAGACCACAGGGCGTTTCTATTCCGCATGGAACAATCTGGAAAAATGGTGTTTGATAAATTTCCTAACAAGACTGGACAACATGGTATCAATTGTACTGGTACCTATGGGCCTATGTTTGGAGGCGGAAACGACTTGCAGACATTTACTGGCACACTTGTTGTATATGGTGACCAGTATACCCTTAATGGAGGAACAACGTTTAATGGAACCACATTCGATATGAAAGGTGTCACTAAAACACAGATTACAAATGGTACAAATACAGTGACCGAGCTAGAAGTGTACTCTGTGGCTGGTAAGTCTCTTTTAAAGAATACTAGGGCCCAAAAAACTGCAAAATTGGGTAAATTATGAACACACATGTTAAAACATAGAAAATCACCACATTTTCATGACAATATAATGCCTGCATGCATTTTTTAATATGGATATTTCAATGTGCTTTTTTCACAAATTGTGTAGCACACAATTTGAATTCTTTGTTTACATCCAAGTAATGTCTACAAATAGCAATGATTGCTAGAAAGAACAAGTGGTGGTCTCCTTGTCAGAAACATCAAGTGATACACACAAATATACTGTCATTTATCCAACACAACAACCTGAATATCCAGAATTTCTGATATTTTGATATGAAATTTAACCCAACTTTTCTCTATTGATCTTGTTTTATTGCTTACTGTCCCAAATTGAAAGGGTTTGCAGAGGACATTTCAAAATGGGATGAAAATGGAAAATAATCTTCTGATAGGGCATAAAACATTGTGGGAAAAGGAAAAATTGCTCGCCACGAGCAATTTCTCCTTTTCTCGCAATGTTTTCTAAAGTCGTCTGCAACAAAGTCGTCAAATGTCGTTATTGTTTGGGAAAGGAATAAATGTATACACCTTTAGAATGTACACAATTATTGTAACTGAGTGGAAATATTGTCTTAACAATCGATCCTTACCTTGTAATAGAAATTGTGTTATGATTATACATTACCGGTATATAGCACTCAAAATCATTGAAACAAATGGTGGATATGGTGATTATGAGAAAACAATCTTTTGTCACAAAGATTTAATCATATGTGAGAAATGAAATTTATCATTAATTGATGGCAAAGACAGATTAATTTGGGTTTATCCTTAGGAAACTTTCGTCTTGTCAGAATGATTTTATTGATTATGCAGATTTTCTTTCAGATTGTCAAAGGTACTCTTGTAACTTTGTTTGCTTTATGTTGTCTGCTCTCTTCCATATTGGTTTTAATGTTGTCCATACAGGGCCATACTTAATTGTTGTGTACTTGAGAAGCTGGATTAGTGATTTTAAAAAGATACTCTATATTAACCAATTTGTTAACAAGCTAAACTTGGCAACATCTAATGGACTTTTGACAATAACCATTTTAAACAGAAATCACTTGAAAATGTTTGAGCCCAAATTAACCCATTAGAATCAGAGTATCAACAACATAGAACTTTGCTTGATAAAGATTCTAATGTATTCTTTTATCTGAAAACTGTCCATTGGTATGTAACGTTCGTTGAACGTTTATGCAAATTAGGAAACTAATGCATCATTTGTGGCAGCAGCGGGATTAAGACTTCTCCTTCTATCGGAGTTGCCTTCCCCACGTTTTTCCCAAGGGCAAGACTCGGGACGAGTCTTCTCGGAAGTGGGAGTTATGTAACGTTTGTTGAACGTTTATGCAAATTAGGAACCTAATGCATCGTTTAAGAGAACATGCGGGTATATATATAGACAACACAACCGCTCAGTGAAAGACAGTGTTTTTCACTGATCGGATGTGTTTGTGTCTTTGAGAGATTCATTTGCTCGGTTTGTTACAGGTATATGACTGAACAGTTACTGTCCTTTCCCAAATATGAGTTCATTTTTCATTTGGGTTTAGTTTGGGTAACATGGATAGTTTCCCTCCAAAATCCCTGTCAACACTATGTCAATTAAAAATGTGTGCTTACTTTGAGGCATGGAATCTGAACTATGTTTTAAACCTATATATTAAGTTAAGACCAATTTCTTGTTTCTTGAAAGTACAATACAGGGAGAAGCCTCTGACCAATAAGTAAATTGCAAAGGAACTGCTGTCAAAAGCTGCATCAGAATTAGTCAGATAGCAGGAGAATTGCTCATGTAGAGTGAATTCTCCTTTTATCACATGTCAGATTTGGTATACTTCAAACAAGTTAAAAGACATTTTTAATGTGAAAGGATGGAATAAAGCTAGCTTGATATGTGTCTTTACTGAAGGACTGTTTTTAAAAGTAAAAGAAAAAGCTTATCAAGTATAATTCAGTATTTCTGAGTCTGCCCCTACATATAAATAGCCCAACACTTCAAGAATTCAACCCCTATACTTAATTCAATGCTTTTTCAGAGTCCCAGCTCAAAGAGAAATGGAGAACAACCCCTGAGTGGAATGCAGAGGTACTTACTTAATCTCTTATGGCATATTAATTTAATCTTAACCCTTAAAATGCTGGGTAAATTTCTAAAAATAGACTTTTGTGTTGTCTGCTTTCCAAAACCTTAAATATCTGCTTAATTTTGATGAGGAAAGATACTCAGAGTAGCAACCAGGTTAGATCACAGGCCAGCCAACAATTTACAGTTTGCATAAGCATGAAGTCAGTTCCATTTAAGCTTTTAAGGAATGTCTCTAATTGGTAAGTTTAAACTTATTTTATTTTACATTAATTTTACATCCATTGTGAAACAAGTTTTTACAGGTTAGGTTAATCATTCTCAATTCTGCTTCCGGAATACCTGACCAGTACTTGGGTGGAATATGAATAAAAAAAAGGTCGCAAAATGGACTTCACTACCAAAGTGGATCGCGCTACCCACGGGATTTGAACCTATCACTATAGTTTCCGGAGGCCGATGCTCTTCCCATGGACAACAGTCTTTACATTGATTATATTGACTTTCAATGTATGAAAGAATTTTTGGTTTTTGATATCTTTAACCCTTTCCCAAACAACAAATTTTCGACTGTCTCAAATTAAAAGAGTTTGCAGACAACATTTCTAAATGTGATGCAATTGGACAATAATCTTCTGATAGTGCAAAAATCATTGTGGGAAAAGGAATAATTGCTCATTATGAGCAATTTCTCCTTTTCCCACAATGTTTTCTAAAGTCATATGCAACAAAGTGGTCAAATGTCATTATTGTTTGGAAAAGGATTAACTCAGGACACATCTAGTGAAAGCCAGACTTATTTATTTACTAGCTAAGCCCTTAAGACACAACTTCAGCTGTTTGGAGTATTAAAAGGATTAACTCAGGACACCTCTAGTGAAAGTCAGACTTATTTATTTACTAGCTAAGCCCTTAAGACAATAACTTCAGCTGTTTGGAGTATTAAAAGGATTAACTCAGGACACCTCGAGTGAAAGTCAGACTTATTTATTTACTAGCTAAGCCCTTAAGACATAACTTCAGCTGTTTGGAGTATTAAAAGGATTAACTCAGGACACCTGGAGTGAAAGTCAGACTTATTTATTTACTAGCTAAGCCCTTCAGACATAACTTCAGCTGTTTGGAGTTTTAAAAGGATTAACTCAGGACACCTTGAGTGAAAGCCAGATTTATTTATTTACTAGCTAAGCCCTTAAGACATAACTTCTGCTGTTTGGAGTATTAAAAGGATTAACTCAAAACACCTCGAGTGAAAGTCAGACTTATTTATTTACTAGCTAAGCCCTTCAGACATAACTTCAGCTGTTTGGAGTATTAAAAGGATTAACTCAGGACACCTCTAGTGAAAGCCAGACTTATTTATTTACTAGCTAAGCCCTTAAGATAATAACTTCAGCTGTTTGGAGTATTAAAAGGATTAACTCAGGACACCTCGAGTGAAAGCCAGACTTATTTATTTACTAGCTAAGCCCTTAAGACATAACTTCAGCTGTTTGGAGTATTAAAAGGATTAACTCAGGACACCTGGAGTGAAAGTCAGACTTATTTATTTACTAGCTAAGCCCTTCAGACATAACTTCAGCTGTTTGGAGTATTAAAAGGATTAACTCAGGACACCTCGAGTGAAAGCCAGATTTATTTATTTACTAGCTAAGCCCTTAAGACATAACTTCAGCTGTTTGGAGTATTAAAAGGATTAACTCAGAACACCTCGAGTGAAAGTCAGACTTATTTATTTACTAGCTAAGCCCTTCAGACATAACTTCAGCTGTTTGGAGTATTAAAAGGATTAACTCAGGACACCTCTAGTGAAAGCCAGACTTATTTATTTACTAGCTAAGCCCTTAAGATAATAACTTCAGCTGTTTGGAGTATTAAAAGGGTTAACTCAGGACACCTCGAGTGAAAGTCAGACTTATTTATTTACTAGCTAAGCCCTTAAGACATAACTTCAGCTGTTTGGAGTATTAAAAGGATTAACTCAGGACACCTGGAGTGAAAGTCAGACTTATTTATTTACTAGCTCAGCCCTTCAGACATAACTTCAGCTGTTTGGAGTATTAAAAGGATTAACTCAGGACACCTCGAGTGAAAGCCAGATTTATTTATTTACTAGCTAAGCCCTTAAGACATAACTTCAGCTGTTTGGAGTATTAAAAGGATTAACTCAGGACACCTCTAGTGAAAGCCAGACTTATTTATTTACTAGCTAAGCCCTTAAGACATAACTTCAGCTGTTTGGAGTATTAAAAGGGTTAACTCAGGACACCTTGAGTGAAATTCAGACTTATTTATTTACTAGCTAAGCCCTTCAGACATAACTTCAGCTGTTTGGAGTATTAAAAGGGTTATCTCAATGATAGGAGATTTCAGTTTTTTTTAAGATAACATATCTTCTATAGATAAAATATTAATCACAGATCTATTGTCAAACTTATTTGACACGATCCGAAAATATTGAGAATTGTTTGTATCGAGCAATATCCCCTGTCACGTCAAACTTTCGAAAGATTCATTTCATGGAGGGCATTGTTGTATTATTGTATCCCCCCTACACACACCCCGCCCCCAATAGATTTTCTCAGCGCATTCACATTGGAATGGTGAAAAACCTATTTAGTGTTTTTTTAATTGTTTAATGGCAGTTGATGTCATTATTTGGTGGTATGTAAATTTCTTTTACATAAATTATCTCATCAATTGACTTTGAATGGCCATCTTGTGCTTTAAATACGAAAATCAGACTTCAAAGAGTCTGACACTATTTGGATCCTTCGAAATTTTGACATTAGAATGCCCATTTAGAAAATAGAAAGCAATCTTCACATCAAATTATTTTGACTAAACAGATCTATAGAGTTACATAATTATTTATACTTGTATATAAAATATTGATACAGTTGTCAACCTTCCACCTCTTTTCATATTAGTTTTTTTTTTGGAGATAAAGTAAATTTATGTTGCAAATAAAGTGAACTGTCTAGATGATTTATTTAATAAACAATGATCTAAATTTGAATAACCATAGGAAGCAGTGGTATTTAACCCTTTACCAAACACCAAATTTTCCACTGTCCAAAATTGAAAGAGTTTTCAAAACATGTTTGAAACAGTGATGAAATTAAAACATAATATTCTGATAGGGCAGAAGACATTGTGGGAAAAGGAGAAATTGTTCGTTCCAGAGTTGTCTGCAACAATCTGGTCAAATGTCGTTATTGTTTGGTTACGGGTTAAAAGGACTAACTCAGAGATTTGTTCTTTGGGATGAATGAAACATTAAACATTTGATATGTACAATCATTGTCACTAAAAAAAATACAGTTTCAACCTTTTCTGCAAAGCTGATAAAATCCCATGTTTAAGTTAAATAATGTGCAATATGCCTGTGCACGTTACTGGGAAAGCTAGTTTATAACTAGATGAAGGAATTCTTTCTCGCACATGTTGCTAGCATCATGTTACAAGAGCAGTTAAACGTTTTGGAAAACCCATGTGGCAATGGTATCCAAAAATACCACCTGGTCCTCTTATTCTAAGTTTAGATCATAGTTTACGAAAGAAATCTCTTCAATATTAAATGTGCCATTTCTTTTCTAAATAGTTATGAATGGAATTGGGAAGCTTCCAATAATCTAGTCTTATGTTATTGTACTAATCTATGCTGTCATTTCATTGTTAGAAGACAAAGTATTTTTAAAAGTTTGAATATGAATCTGTGAGACAGTCCTTATAAGAAACCATCAGCAGGACGTTTCACAACATTTGATTTTGCATATACACAGTGAAGCCTCGTTTATCCAGACCCCGATAATCCGGATGTCTCGCAATCCGAACGAAATTGTAAGGGTGTTGCAGACGACTTTTGAAAATATTGTGGGTAATTTTCTCCTTTTCCCACAATGTTTTCTGCCATATTAGAAGATTATTTTTGAATTTCATCACGTTTTGAAATGTCGTCTGCAAACTCTTTCAATTTGGGACGGTCGACAATTTGCCATTTGCTAAAGGGTAATAAGTATACACGTGTATACAGACTGTTTATGTCTTAATGTGTATAAGAGCATGCTCTGCTTCATCAGTCCGGATGATTCGGTAATCCGGACATTTTGTTGGGAACGAACGTGTTCGGATTAACGAGACATCACTGTATACAGGGTTTACCTTTACCCCCAACTTATATATTAAATGAGTCCCAATTCCTGGAAATGACCCCATAAAGAACAGTATTTTCCACCCACAGTTCAATAAATAAAGGGTCAAAAGTCCTTCAAATTAGCAGAAATCAAGGGGCAAAGGAAAAATCCTGTATGGCTGAGAGCCATCAGAACATTGAAAGGCAAAGAAGATTGTTTCACTTGTTTTTAATGAAAAGACAGATGCATCAATTTAGAATTAAGAAATTATAAATGGTCTTATGTTTAGTGGCTTCTTTTGCAATAAGGAGTTAAGATCAATCTTGGTTTTTTCTGAATGCCTTAAAAACAATCTTTACACAAGGAAATTTAAGACACCTAATACAGTCTGCCGTGCCGAGAACTGTGTTATGGATTAATTTTAGCCATACTTGCTATCATTTACACTTAAATTGTGAAAGTTATAGAATAACTGGAGATTAACTCAAAGTACTTTAAATTCTCGTTTACAAAGGGATTAAGACTGTAACACATTAACATGATGCTTTTAAAAGAGTAAATATTATAAGGATTGTTTACAATTAGCGATAAAAGAAGGTCAGCCGTTGGAAAAAAAGTTGGGAACTAATAAAACCCAACAAATTCCTTACTTTGGATGTTCACGTTGGATGAATGACAGCATTTATCTGTGTTTTACATGATTTTTCTAACAAGGTGATCGCCACTTTATTAATTCAAACGCTTCTTGATATTTTAGATGTTGCAAAAATGTAAACAATGAAGTCAAATTGGTGGGCACCAAATTTGTGAAAATAACACTTTGAAAAATAGATGATAAATAGTGCAGGCATTACCGGTATATTGTCATGATCCTGTGTTTTTTTGCAATGTTTAAACATATTCTGTCATATAATTTATAACTCATATTACCCAGTTTTGCAGTTTTTCTGATCACTAGTATGCTTTTAAGATAATCAATTGGTCTTTTGTCTGAGTTCATGTATCAAACTTACTTGTTACGGCAGTGATTTGTTGATATGTTGAGTTTTGAGAAGATTGTCGCTATGTTTTAATATTTTGTTAATCTCATGATATCAAGCAATTTTTTTTTGTCCCAATTGCTTCAGCGTTGATTCATATCAAACTCTTATACTGGTTGTTAACTGGTAAACTGTTGTGATTGGCTTGGTAAAGAATTTAAAGCCCAAGATAAATTGAGATTCACCTTCGTTACATCATCTCAAAAGGAATTAAATAAAGTACTAGATAACAAATAAAGACTGGCAGGGGCTTAGCTAGACAGTTAAGTAAGTGTATGCAACTTTGTAGCTGTGGGCATGGACTCAATGAGCACCAGAGCGAACCCCGGTACCTGCCCCATTTGAAATTTCAAAGACTAAATCTTGGCATCTGGGGGAGGGGGACCAGATTTTCGGCGAAAAAAAATATTATGTTTCACATCAAACATTTTACTTTGACTGGCGATCGATGATCATAACATTTGAATTTCAACAAATAACATTTTATTTTTTTCATTTTCCTTGACAATGAGTTTTTTTCGTACAGGTAGCTACTTGCCTGAATGATAAAGGGTGACAAATCATAAATATTACTGCATGCATTGACATGTGTTTCATTACAACTTTCATCTTAATATTTCAGTATTTGCAAAAACTTAAGCAGGAGATTGAGCAGTACAGTACCCCACGTGAATTGAAACTGAAAGCCGCCAACATATTAGTGCTTGGTCCAGTAGGAGCCGGCAAGTCCAGCTTTTTCAACACCATTGCATCCGTATTCAGAGGTTATGTCACAGGCCAGGCATGCAGTGGGAGTGCGGCTCACAGTATCACATCAATGGTATCATTATTTATTATAACCTGATTGAATAACATTCATGGCTTTTGTCAGTAAACTTCGATATAGCTTTATCTCAGTAACAAGTCATTTTGACTCATCACCAATATTTCAGTTTTGATGAGGTTATTTAACACAAAATGCACTCCATTTTCCAAGGTGAACCCACAGGTTCCAGAAACAAACAAAAAACAAAAAGGTTTTGTACTATACATGTATATAGAGTATTACAATTATTTTGGATTTTTGTTACTGGTCACCTGTTGATTTACCTATAAAAGGAGACATTAAAAAGACCACTATTGAAAGGTTCTCATAACTTTAAGGCAAGGTAGGGAACCTGTTGCGTTGTTATAGTGAACATAATGCAGGTGTATGAATGGAAAACACAACTGATCAGTGAACAACACTGTTTTTCACTATTCATATGTGATTTTGTCTCTTGAGGATTCATTGGCTTGGCTTGTTACACTATGCACTTTTTGCATTTACTCAAAACTTGCATGACCATAAGCAGGAGACTTACAATAGTTCTAAGCCTCGCACTGTACCCTCAGCACTTTTCCCACAATGTTTTTTGTCCCTATCAGAAGATGATTTTTCAATTTCATCACATTTTGAAATGTTGTCTGCAAACTCTTTCAATTTGGGACAGTTAAAAATTTGGCGCTTGGTAAAGGGTTAAGAGAAACAAATTTGGATAAGAACATCATACACTTGTAGAGGTCCAGATAAAAGGCTGTTCCCCTGATGAACTTCTTTATTTACTCTTTTATTGATTTATTGTGGGTACCATGAACGAACCAGACTTGACTTTATTTTAATTGTTTTTAAATACTTTTTCTACAACCCCTGCAGTCCCATGGTTAGAATGTAAAACCTGAAATAACAGGATAAATAGGTTGGCAAATACCGGAAACATTTATAATATGAAATCTGCATTTTTTCTGTTAAGTCTTTTATCTTGTTTTTCTGACAATACCTGTGGTTTACCTTTTTGTAAGATATATCTTAACATCCTATGTATCAATAGTGCTTATTTTTTTCCCGAGATATATCTTGCTCACCGAATAGCAAACGCTTAGGTGGTGATGGTGAACTGACAAACAATGATTATATCTTAGCAAGCAACAATTAACTTATTGATATATATGCTGTTTGTTTTCCTCCTCATTCAAACCATTTTCGCTTGACGGATATGATGTATGCGTCCATGCGCATGAGCGTAAAATGGGTTTTCCCGAAGTCCCAAGTGACGATGGTATCTATAATTACCACATCTTTGTCTTAGTTTAAAAGACATTGTTTACAAAATAAACCCGTTTAAACGCCCTTACATATGTGCGATTTTAAGGTTCTAGATCTTCTTTGTATAGTTAAGAGCAGGGTTGGGAAGCTGTCAATAATCTAGTTCTATATTACTTCAAAAATCTTTGTTGTTATTTTTACGGTAGAAGACGATTTATTTCAAAAAGTTAAAATCTCCATCTCTGAGAGAGTCCCTTTAAAACAAACAAGATGTTCCTTGTATAAAGTTCTAGAACTCTCCACTATTTGTTTAAAGGGCTTTTACATCAAGTCAACATTATTGCAGTTATGTTGCGATGCCAAAATCTTCATGATGGAGGAAGACCCTCATACTCAATTGCTCATCAGTGCTAGTTGAGCAGGGTAGAACCATCAGCATACCATAAGTCAGAAGGAACTATCCTTTATGAAAATCCAAATGCTGTCACCGGTATTCAAATTCATGCGTTGACGGACCATGTAATTTCTAGTTCTGCACTCTTACCACTAGGCCATGGAGGCCCCCTGAACTCTTTACACCAATATCTAATCTCTTTACAATTTCAGTATCGGATGTACTCTGTTCGCCCTAATACCACAAGCAAACCGTTGAAATTCCGACTGTGCGACACCATGGGACTTGAAGAATCGCATGGAATAGATAGCCAAGATATCAGTTTTATCCTCGATGGAAATGTCCCTGATGGCTACAAGGTACGGCTATAGTTAAGCCACTTAACGCTTAAAATGCTGAGTTATTTTCAAAAATAGTTTTTTGGTGTTGTCTGCCTTCCAAAACCTTTTATATCTGCTTTTTTGATGAGGAAAGATACTCAGAGTATGATACGCATTGAAGAATAGTCATTGGAAGCAAAATTAGATTACTTTGATTCTTTGAAGTATGTATACAGTGAATCAATATGTACTCTAATCCAAAAGCATGACACCGCTTTCGAGATCTACCACATATAAACTGTAAATAATGAAGTAAATTGACACTTCTTAAATCTATTATGTTATCAATAGCTACTCTTAATTGGATGTTAAACAACAATGCAAAAACTGTATTGTTTAAGGTGTTACCAAACAATATCGACATTTAATCACTTTGTTTCAGACAACTCTGAAAAGCATTGTGGGAAAAGGAGAAATCGCTTTTAACTAGCATTTTTTCCTTCTCCCACAAGGTTTTCTGCCCTACCAGAGGAATTATTTTTCAATTTCATCATATTTTGGAATGTTGTCTGCAAACTCTTTCATTGGCCAGTCGAAAATTAGGTGTTTGGTGAAGGGTTAAACCATTGTAGTATGAATGTCACATTCAATAATCCTTTAGTTGGGTTTTGTTAGATGGTACTTCTTTACCAACTAAAGCAATGAATTGAATATCCTTCCCTGTAATTATCCTAGGTTACATGTATGGATATAAGTCTCCAGACTGACGTGTCTAATTAATCATTAAGGACATTTAAAAAGAAAACCATTATACAGAGAGTAATTTTTTAACAAATGCTGTTTAAGTCAAATGGGGTCTACAATTATCCTGGGGTCAGTAATGTGTAAACTTTTCTTAAGGATATAACAAATTACTGACTCCAGGATTAATATAGACCGCTTTGGTTTAAACAATTAAGGACCAGTTTAAGATTCTATCCCAGTTCTCATGTGTTTTGTTCTTAAAGGTGATTGTTCACAGATGTGAGAAAATTGTACTTCATCATTATCTAAAACTGTTAAGCTGCAGTATTATGTTATGAGACATACTGGAGAATATCCATTGCAAGTAAAATAAGTTCATATTGAAGTATTCAGTATACAATGACTAATTATGTATTGAGATCCAAAAGCGTTGCAATGGTTTTGAAATTGATTGCATACTGTATGTACATACTTAGATATATTGGCATACTCTGAATCAATTTTAGATTCAGTAGCTTTTTTTCATATAATATTTTGCCACGATTCAAAAACTGTATCTTTCAAAGGCATGGCTTGCACATTGTCTAATGTATGAACAAGCACCTTTAACAAATTGTTACACACCCCTCAGTAAGTGAATTATCATTTCAACTTGCTTTTAATGAGCCTTTTATTTTTGCATTGAAATGTTGCATTTTGAAAGAGAGAACATGTAAGTGACATTGCGTTCATTTTGACATTGAAATGTTGCATTTTGCTAGATAGTACTTATTAGTGACATTGCTCTATTTTTGCATTGAAATGTTGCATTTTGTTAGAGAGAACATGCAAGTGACCTTGCTTTCATTTTGGCATTGAAATGTTGTATTTTGCTAGATAGTACATATTAGTGACATTGCTCTATTTTTACATTGAAATGTTGCATTTTGCTAGGGAGAACATGCAAGTGACATTGCTTTCATTTTAGCATTGAAATTTTTCATTTTGTTAGAGAGACCATGTTAAGGAGATTGTACATTGCTATACTGTATATTGTAGTTCAATCCTAGTATGTCGATCAACTCGGACATTTCCGGATTCAAGCAGACGCCGTCTCTTGGTGATAAGATTCACTGTGTTTGTTTTGTCATTGATGGAAGTACGGTGAGCGTGATGTCAGAGAGGATTCTGGAGAAAATCAAAGATATCAAGGCAAAAATTCACCAGAAAGGTAAGTTATAAGCCACTTACACATGTGTTCAACCACACATAATCCCAAACTGAAAGGCATACACAATTTATGAGAAAAAAACATTGAATCACCTTGAAATAAATTAAATAATTACTTGGTTTTAGGTATTTCATCCGTTATGGAGAAAAAATTAAAGAAAGTCAGAATAATTAAGTCAAAGATTCTTCTCAACAAATGCCGTTATAGAATCAGGTTTTATATCATAAGAATTTTTTATGGATTGAAATTTTTATTTGCTAACTTTCATTCATGTAATTTTAATTTCAATGGAAACTTAATAATTAAGTGGAGATTATTATATTAATTTGATAACAGAATTATTAATATTCATTATGTAGATATTAATTCAAAATCAGACAAATTCAGAAAAGTGGTTAGGTGAATGCATTTGGAATGATAAACACCTTCTTAATTTAATTTCAATTTATTCTTTAACCAAAGCAAATGCAAGTTTTCTATCAGGGGTGGAATACTTCAAGAAGGTTTATTTTGACTGTGAAAGTGATATAAAGAAAAATGCCATTGTATTCCCCAGGTATACTCTTAACGCCACAAAATTGGTCCTAAAATGAAAAAAGTAGTCTTCTTGTTGTCTTGTCATTGAAAGATGTCAAGCTCTGTAGCGAAACCTTAGTTTATCTGCATTAACTATTAATTGATTATCTGCATGTTTAATTGTCATTTCTGAAGTTAACCTACAACAGACAATAGTTTTAGATTTAGATGTATGGTTTAGGATATAAGCTGTTGTTACTAACTCTTGTAGTGCTAGAACCGACTTCGTGCTTCTGCAAACAGGTTAGATCCAGGCAAGCCGCCATTTTTAATTGGCGACTGGCCTGTGATCTAATCTGTTTGTTTCCATGATTATCTTTTCTCTGACATCAAAACTACGCAGATATTTAAGGTTTTGGAAAGCAGACGACACATAAATCTATTTTAAAGAAAATTACCCAGCATATTAAACAATAACCACCTTTGACCACTTTGATGCAGACTACTCTTGAAGGCATTGTGGGGAAATGAGCAATTTCCCCTTTTGCTCATGACGAACAATATCCCCTTTTCCCATAATTTTTTCCTGCCCCTTCAGAAGATTGTTTTCCAATTGCATCACATTTTGAATTGACGTCTGTAAATTTTTTCAATTTGGGACAGTCAAAACTTTGACATTTTGTAAAGGGTTAAGGGTTAAGATATTGTCTGCATTTTTTTAAAATACCGGTAATGACAACATGTACGTCCTTCTTCCCCAGGGATACCACAAGTTGTGTTGGTGACAAAGATCGACAAAGTATGCAGCCATGTTGAAGATGATGTATCCAATGTGTTCCAGAGTGAAGCCGTCAGTGAAATTGTCGATAACGTGTCGATGCTTCTGGGCTTTCCACGCGGCCATGTCCTTCCGATGAAGAACTACGAGAAGGAGGTCGAGACATCCGACGACATGAACATCCTGGCCTTGCTGTCCCTGAGACAGATGCTTCGAGCGACTGAAGATTATATGATGAGTCGTTTCGATGCTCTAGATGCATCAGATGTTGTTGGAGAAGATGAATGATTTACTGATGAACTGATTTGATGCTCTGGATGCATTAGATGTTGTTGGAGCAGAAGAATAATTTACAGATGAATGGATTTGACGCTCTGGATGCATCATATGTTGATGGAGAAGATGAATAATTTACTGATACAGTCCCTGATTTCTTTAACCCATTGTCACATTTTGGAACTTGTGACTGGTCCAAATAGAAAGAAAGATGTATTAGCAGACGACACTTACTATGATAAGAAGTATTTCCTCTATGATATTTGCAATAACACCTTTTTCTTAAAGGAGAAAGTGTTGTAACAGGCATTTTTTTCTTTTGTCACAATATATTTTTCTTTTTCTGCTAAGGGTGTGTCAAACTTCACTATTAAGAAGTAAGGGTTTAAAGAAAAAAATTGTCAATGTGGACTTTTGAAACAATCACTACTGTAATTATGATTTTAATTTCTTGGACGATTTTTTAAACTTTTTCGCATTTGATACTTTTGACTTTTTTGTATTGTATTGTGACGTTTTCATGGGACTATTTCCTCCAAATGTATCTGCTTTCAAACATGTACAATGTACTATTGCCTTGTGTATCTTAATGAATGTTTAACTTCATGTTTAAATGAATGCTTAAACACATGTTTAAATGAATGCTTAAACAGTAAGTTTAAATAAGTGCCTAAATAGTGTGCTTGAATCAGTCCTTTAACCGTGTGTTTAGATGGTAGCCTTTAAACTACTATATTTAAATACTCATCTTGTCAAATTGAATACTTGTAAACACTTTCTTTTTGCAACTGAAAGTGGCAAATATATCGAAAAAAAACATGTGTCATGTGAAGAGACCACTCACAGAATTTCTTTCCTTGGTTATTCAAACAACTTTTGACAAAACCTAAATAAGGATATACTGGTATATATATAATATATATATATATGTCATAACGAGAAACTTGTAAAAGTTTAGTTAATAAACATCTATCTATCTATCTTTAGTTGAAGTTTTCTGAAGTTGTGTTACATGAGATGTAAATGAAGGAAGGGGGTTAACCCATAACCAAACAGTAATGAAATTTGACCAGTTTGTTGCAGACGTCTCTGAAAAGGAGTCATTGCTCAGCTCTGTACGAGCAATGTCTTCTTTTCCGACAATGTTTTCTGCCCTATCAGAAGATTATTTTTCAACTATGAAATGTTTTCTGCAAGCTCGTTCGATTTGGGACAGTCAAAAATGAGTAGTATAGTAAAGGGTTAATGCCATTTCAAACTTAATTAACAACATGGTTGTAAAAGAAGTACAATTGAACAAGATGTAGCTATATACATCCTGCATGACCAGCCATTGTGACCCACATATTTCATGGAGAATTAGTTTGGAGATATGCTGTAATGTACATGTAACAGGGTCTGGCTGTCCTTAGTTTGACCTGGTCAGTTGGTCTCCATTATTGATAAGAGAGAATAGAAATGGATTGTTGTACCCTTTACTTTATACATACCAACTTAATTAAATACATTTTCTATCGAGGATTTAAGAATATCATGGAAAGCAAAAACTATTTTAAAATTATGTATTCAACATGTTGTTATTCTTTTATTAGGCCTAAAATGAATTGTTTGTTTAGGGAAACATCTTAAAAATCATTAGGTAGGGTAGGTAGGGATTTTTTTATATTTTTTATTTTGAGCTTTACTTTAACATGCATATTTCTTTTTGAAGAAAATAGTTAAACAGTATAGAACTGTCTTCTGACATAGACCAGCATCCATCAAAATGCCTATTCAGAAGTTGTCTAATTAAAGCACCGATAAAATACACGAATAAATATACATTTGTCAAATGTTCTCAGTCTATTCAAAATGTAAACTGTCCTGTCAGAAATGCATGAGAAGTTTCAAATGGATATATGTTAAAAATATTGCGCCAATTAATTTTTTCTTCCAATGGTCAAATAAAATCTTTAGGGTAGGCATGTTTTGCTAGGTAGGGTCGGGTTACCCTTAACAAACAACTTTTTTATGCCTTATATGTAAATTTGTCATTTCATGGATTTGATAAGAATTGACGCTAAACATTTTTTTTATTTTGTTAAAGTTCATAAAAATTGCTATAATAAGCCGATTCTTGAGAGTTAGTCCAAAATAAGCAATACATCAGATTGGTTTAGAGATAAAACTTCTTTGAATTTTGGGAAATTAAATTTAAAGATTTGTTTTTAATACAAAACAATGAGACAGTAGATTATAATGTTCCTTTAGATCATGCCAAAACACTCATTTGAGACAACTCTCCCCTTATTTTTGACCAACCACAAAGTTTGTTATTGATATATATACAGGCACTAGGTAGGTCTGTCTGATAATGACTTGAATAAGATGGCAATATTCCATATTTTAGATGTTCATTATTATGACATTGATAATGCCAAAAGCATGAAGTTGGTTTCAGCATATAAGGGTTAAAGGATTGAAGCTTCTAAATACCACTTTGTCGTAAATTGATTATATGGACAGGGCGTAAAATTCCATTATGAACAGACACTTCATTGAAACAATATCCTCATGATAACCCATTGTTTGGTGTTTGTCTTGCTTTTATCATTGTTATATGGTTGACTTAGCTTGACATTTGTTTCCACCAGATACAAAATAGAGTTTCAAGTTTCACAATATATTCTCTTACGGGTTAATTGATTTGAGACAAGAGAAAAACAAATAAAAGTGTAGCAAAAAGGATTGTTCGTTTAATTCTTTTTAATGAATTTACTTAAAAATTATGGTTACTTTTCTGCTTGGGATGATATTTATGATTGACATTTATAATTACCTGATCGACGAAAGCCAAACTTTCGAGGTGTACCATCGTCTCTGAATCCGAATAGGTGGACCTAACGGGAAATAAACAGACTTTCAGAAATTGAATTATACACCAATTCTACATCCAAATATCAAATAAAATCACTAGTATAAAAAACCATGAGAATGATATTCATAATTTGTATTACCTTTCTAGTTGTAACGAAGTGCATAGGGCCCATCTGTCTTACATGATGTGGCAAAGACACATTCTGGGAAAAGTCGAACGTGTAATGGATGTGCCTGTAATCCGTGGAACATGGTTCTGCCGGTATATCAGGAGGTTGACTTCCGCTCAGTTCCCTTTTGCTATTCGCTACACATGTCCTGTACACCTGAAACAGCATGCATAACATAGACCTGTGGTTATCCAAATAGTGTTTGATGGTGACTCAAGAGTGTATGCAATAATAGCTGAAATGAGCTATTAAAAGTCATCCTTTAAAGGTATTTTTAGATAGAGGAGATAAATGATTTATGATCATGTATCACATTTGGAAACGAAAATTATTTAAGAAAATACAAAAAAGGTTGCCAGACTTTACCGTTCTGCAGAATACTGCCAAGTTCCGCAAGTATGATTTACCGTGTTCCATTATATAAAGGGATTTCAAAGAGCTGTATGACAAAATGTTTGACGATGATGGTGGTTGAGGTTGTGACGATAATGAAAGAAACTTAGTGTACCTGATGTTCATTTTTTGCAGCCAATATATGTTGTTGCAGGTCCGTCGACGCTCTCAATTTGTCATCATCCGTCTGTGCGTCTCTGACTTTCTTTCGGACTATTTCACATTTTGCACATACGTCATTCTCTGATGCGGAAATCTTTAAAACACAACAATAAAATGGGATATATTTTGGAAGGAATAAGGGTGGACTACAATAATGCTCTTTATTCCAACCCATCAAGTTTTCACCATGACCTTGTACAGTACTTTCATGTACGAAAATGCCCAAGTGTGAGCTGGTACATTAACGGAAGAAGAACATCAATATAAGCGGATATCACAATGAAATCGTAAGATTGTTGACACGATGTGAAACCCTAAAATGAAACAAATGAATAAACTTTATTCCAACGCACATTCATATAATAAAATCAATGTAGTTTAATATATGCTGATAAAAGTCAATCTGTATATTGAAATGCTCTAAGTGTAAGTTCTGGACAGATGCCTTATCCGCAACTTATGTCCTGCTGTTTGTGCAATACAGTCAGTATTTCCATACCTTTATATGTGAACAGCACTGTAACCATATTCCACAAAATCCTGAGATTTTGACGGCCCTGGTGTTCGTCTCTTGGCATAACTGTTGGTAAATTCCGTGGACAACCACCTTTGTGGTAGAGGCCGGAAGGAATACTGGGGGGATATCGTCACGTCCCCTGGTAGCAGCTGGCTGATGAAGACCATTTTCTTTGGCATACATATTGATTAACTTCACCACCTTTTCAATATCGCCAAACGCCAGTGAATGTCGGGGTTTCTTGCCTGTATTCACATGGACTCGAGGTACATTGCCGTTGTCATTTATATGGCGAATAAGGTTCTTGAGTGGTTTTTCACCTATGTCATATCAATCGGAACTACTCGGGTATTTCCGTGAGCTGTGAAATACACCTCGGATATAAGTGTAGGGTTACAATTTTTCGGGTAAATCGGCATCCGCCAATGAACACCTTTTCTAAGCGTGCATGTTAAGTAGTTCAATCTGTATGGAAGTGTTGGACATCCTTTTTAATCACTTTTGATCAGTAACTCATACCAAATGGCGAACTTGTTGTTGTGACATGTATACTTGTTTCCTCAATCAAATTTAACGACGTTTTGGATTTTACATTCAAGATCTATTTTTAGAAACGAAAGAAAGTGACGTCATTCTCGCGGGAAACAGTATGGCGTCATCCCTATTATTTCAGAGGTGTTTTTCTATTGGATAAACCCGATGTGTTCAGATTGATGTCATATATTATCAAAAAGGATTTCGTGCATATGATGGTTCTTTCAAATCGATATTCGTATCGTGTCCTCTTTTTTTCACCATACCTGCTGCGTTTGGGATCACTTCCAATTTTTATTAAAGCTCCCATCATATACGCTTCTTTTGTGTCCTTCTCCATTTCTCTTAGGTTGAAGATATGCTCTATAATTGAATCGTCATCATTTTGATGAAAGACAGTTCTGTGGACACCCACATCCGCTCTCACCTGTTGTAAGTCATTATCTTTTCCCCCTAAAGACAGTAGAGGACTAACCCTATCTTGGGACCGTCCAACACGAGATTCGTCTCTAGTCTGCTCCAACTGAGTTTCCTCCTCCTCATCATCATCATCAAACATGTCACAGACTGCAATCTTCATCTCTAGGCATAGATCTTGATTGAGAATTGAAAAAATCTCGGTAAAATTCATCAAGTTCCTGGAATTTAAGAAATAATGATAACTATAAGCAAGATATTTGACACGTTTTATAGTATATTTGTAATAAATAATGTTTTATCAAAAAACAAAAATAACTAAAGGTCTGGTTGGTATTCGAACCCTAGGCCCTTTCAACAAAAACATCGCGGCCAACCCATTTACCGACTACGCTAAGGCGTTACATAAAGGGTAATAGAAATAATAAATTTATATAAAAATCAATACTCACGGACTTTACCGAAGAGCCGTTTCTATTATTAGATATTGCACTTAAATATCGTTTTCTCCAACTAAATACGCTAATTTTACAAATTTAACTTATTTCTAACAAACATATCTTATTTTGAGAAATATAAGCACTAAATCAATATCCTTTAAACGTTCTGCACACAAGTTTGACATGTTAGTTGACAGCTAGCGGAAAAATACAGAGGATGTATCTGTCATCCGGTAGAGGCTCGTATTTTCTTAGTTATAAATAAGTAATACCATTTAATTTACAACAACAAAGTTAAATGTGGATAACCTGTAATTCTTCCATCTTTTTCTTTTTGGTTCTCGACGAAAAAGTACGGATTCCTTCGAAAATAAAGGAAACAGCGGAGATATCTTTTACGGTGATTTTACTTCCGCATTTACTCGTTCATACTCGGGTATTCTCGGTAACTTTGATCGGCGTTTTCCGTAATTATTGATTTTTGCGATAAGGGCCCTTTTGTCATGGAGAGGCTCATTTACTATTAATACCACTTGAAGTCTTATCAAATCAAGCCATATCTCAATATTTAATACATGGCAAACAAAAAGAAACAGTTTGATACACTTGATATTAAGCATGAGAATCATCATTAACTTCTTTTACCTCAAAAGAAACCATTGCAATAAGAAGAAAAGTTCATGAATACCATTTTGTAAAGATGAAGGATGGACCACAAATAAACATTACAACTTAGTAAAAAAAAAAAAAAAAAGGATATGCCAGGTCTCGATCTCACGCGGAAATCAAATGTATTGATCAAAACAATAAGTACCAGCGACCAGGCTGTCACAGCCACGGATTCAACTAATCACGAGGTTTAATTGTTTACCTTTTAAATAACTCAATATGTTCAGATTGCCATTTGCGATGATGACGTCAAAAAATGTTGGTTATTGTTCGTAACAAAAGGCGAATTGATATAAGATAAAGCACAAAACAACATATTTATTTTTATTCTGCTGTTAAATTTCGTTTCTTTCATTTTTCTTTTCAAATATCTTCATTTGCCATTGTGAATATTAAAGCATACTCTGGCCCCCAGTCTGGATATTGGGGGGGCCGCCCCCCGGCTCCCCCTGCTCCTACGCCTATGTAAACATTACAATACATCTCTTTTAACTTGTCTGCTCATAAGAATCTGTTTATTTTATACAGTTGTTCAAGGTAACAAAATCACCACAAGGTAATGGGCGGCAATATTTTTGTGAAGTACAGGGACTGTTAATGGCAGTCAGTGGTTACTGTTAATGAGGGGCTATATATGGAAATAGGTCAGTTACTGTTTGTAAACAGAAAATGAATAATCCAGTGGTAATTACGAATTTAGCATAATCAATAAAGTTAACTTAGATGGAGGTCAGTTTCATGTTGATAGCTCTTTCCTTGGCCTCAATATTTGATAAAAAGTTGTGAGATAAAGGATCCACAATAATTTAGTAAATGTATATTGAAGACACTGCAAATAAATTCAAGGAAGAGTAAAATCAGAAATATCAGTTCATATAATAAACCATAGCTATAGATAGATATCTTTTATTTGACCACCACACATGTGTATAGTCATTTTTACAATACAAACAAAATAAACATACAATATATACAGGTCAATAATCAAAAATACAATTACATACATTTTGAATAATTACTTCCTTTTCAATGTGGATGAACTACATAAATAATTATGTTATATTATGCGTGAACGATAATCTTTCTTTAAAAGCAAATTTAAGATATATTGCCAAACTTTTATCGCATGATTTTAATAGTTGAATGAATTTAAACATGCTTGGTCTTTTATAATAAAACTCATTTATGTATTTCTTTCTAATAGAGATATACTGTGGACATTTCAAAACAAAATGATATTCATCTTCAACATCTCCATTATTACAAATTTGGCATATCCGTTCATTTCTCGGTATTCGTTGAAGATTATATCGACATGTTTGAATTCTTAAAGAATGCGAAGATGTTCTTATCTTAAAAATGTACGATCTCAATTTCACTGGTAAATTATCCAGGTATGTTTCATATTCAAAATTTTCCTTTAAGTTACTATATAATTGTAATGAAGAAGCGCTTCTAATAGTAGAAAATATGTTCTGGATAAATGCATCTACTAAACGTTGTTTAAAAATTTGTATAAATGGTTTACAGCTTACTGAACACGGATTTTCCCACACATAGGAAAACCCGTGTTCAGTTAACACGCTTTTAACATTTGAAACCCATGAACGGATACCTTTTACACTATCATCTTTAGCAAGTTCATAGCAGTTCTTCAATACAATATTATCAGTGGTAGTTAATTTAAACCAATATTTTATGATTTTAACATATCTAAAAATATACAACGGATATCTTCCCAATTCTGCATAAATACTTGCATTGCATGTACCTTTTCTTACATTAAGAATTGACTTACAGAATTTCATGTGGATCCTTTCAATCTCTTTAGATTTACTAAAACCGCAAATTTCTGCTGAATAATTTAAAATGGAGCCAACAAATGAATAAAAAAGCTGACACAAAATTTTTGATTTAAGCTTATACTTTCGACAGTTTACAAGTAAAACGTTTAATGCTTTCAAAGCTTTCACTACAATTTGTTCCTGGTTTTGTCCAAAATTACCAGTATAACTGAAAACAGTACCTAGATAGTTAAAGTTGTCGACATTTTCGAGGACATTATTATCATAAGTAAAATGTTCTTTAGGCAAAGTTTTTCCTCTTTTACGAAACACCATTACTTTTGTTTTTAATGTATTAACTTCCAAGCTCCATTTTTTACAATAACAATGGAGTCTGTTTAAACTAGTTTGGAGATCTTCAGGGGAGTTTCCAAAAATAACTATGTCATATGCAAACAACGATAATATAACTAATAAATCATATATATATATATATATATATATATATATATACCAGAATTTGGACCCTCTTGTAAAAACAGTTCTAAATCTTCTATAAATAGAGCCCACATGATAGGTGAGAGTATCCCCCTTGTTTCAAGCCAATATCAATATCAAGAATATTAGACATGCTATTGCCTAGTTTTACTCGTGATCTAACCTTACTATACATATCCTTTATAATTCTTAAACACTTTCCCCCTATCCCAAGTTTGTACATTTTTAACCATAAGTTATTTCTATTTACACAATCAAAAGCCTTTTTAAAATCAACAAAAGCACAATATACCTGTTTATTTCTATTAAAATGTGTTCTGACAATAGTTTGTAAAATATACATAGCGTCGACAGTAGATCTTCCCTTTAAAAAAGGAAACTGTGCGTCAGATATAGTATTGTTTTGATTACAGAATTTCACTATACGCTGATTTATTATACATGTTAAGAGTTTAGAAAAACAACTAACTAACGTAATGCCTCGGTAATTAGAAACGTCCGCTGGATCCCCTTTCTTAAAAATAGGAACAATAATACCATCGGTCCAGCTCTTCATAGCATTAGTGTTTCCTTTAAAAAAATACTCTTTAAGAAAATGCGATGGTGCAATGGTGAATGATGGGGACTAGAAACCGGCTTACCCGGGTTCAATCATCTATTTCGCCATGGAGTGTCCTTTGACAAGACACATTCCCTAGCCAAGTACTGGTAGGGTGTCGAAGGAGCATGCTCAAGAGTGAGTGCTTTACATAAATAAGTAGATACTATCTTCAATGATCAAAGTGATTTATAGTGGACACCAGTAAAGCTTATGATCAAAGTTGCATTATTGATAAATGAGGGATCCATGGTTAATAAATTCCCTCCAATCACATTGTTTTCAAAATTTAATGTGTTGAAATGACACATGCAGCTGTTTGTATAGGATAAGGAGTTAGATGGGTTAAGAGGCATTTATTATTCATAGGTTTGGGTTCTGTTTACCTTCTGGAATTATTGACTAATTGGGTTGGGGTGTACGCTCATGGAGCCACTCAAGTCTATTTACTCAGGGGTCAACACATTTCTTCTTGAATTAACAAAATAATACATTATGAAGTAACCAATGAGTGTGTGCTTCTTGTAATGAATGATTAAGAGAAATTGATAATAGAGCTAAATGCAATTGAACTCATTACTGAGTAAGACCGGAACAAGTTATAAATTTGTCATGAAAACTTGCAGCTCATTTTTGCTCAGAACAAACATTATGAACAACTCATTTTCAACTAAGACATCTGTAATATGTTTTTGTTTTAACAGGAGGTCATTTACTCATGAATGGAACATATTATATTTGTGTTCACCCTCTATATTATTTAATGTAGTGTGATTGCAACTACTCATGGTCTTTGCTTGACCTTTCACATATTGTATTGCATTATTATCTTTAATTGTGTGATTTTAGAAACCTAATGTGACAAATGGCATTATTTATGATTTACTCATTTTCCTTCTGTTTCAGAGCAAATTTCATTTGTGAAAAAGAAATGTAAACGTTTGTTTGGTGATAGTTCCACATTGAACAGCTTATATGGATAATGGGAAAAGGGAAGGATAGTAATTGCAGAATTGACTTCAATAATTTACTCGTTTCTTGATAGAGTCATCTGATGAAGGCATAGCTGCTGATTTCGAAGAGTCGAAATGCGATGACTTTAAACGAGAGTTAAGTGAACTGCGACAACAACTGGACATGGAACGACATTTACGCATCATCCTTGAGAAACGTTCTCCCCATGCTCTGGACCTGCATCAGTATGCGGAGAAGGTCTTTCATCATATGGAACACCATCAAAAAGTACAGAGTGCTTAGAATGCTGGGTGAGTTTCTAAAACTAGATATTTGTGTTGTCTGCGTTCCAAAACCTTAAATATCTGCTTCATTTTGATGAGGAGAAATACTCAGAGCAGCAAAGTCAAATATCATGCATCATTTTGGCACATATTTAGGGTGCAATGCAAGACTTTAATAAGTGCTTCATGTTAGTGAAGCTCTTGATATAGTTTGCATCGAATTAAAATTGTGATAAATGAAAGATTCTTTCGTGCTGTACTTAGAAAAATAAAGAGAGACATGTCACAATAAAGGGTCAAGAGAAGCCAAAAAAAAGCGTGGACAAGGGAAATACCAGAAATACTGTCATGTGTGTTCAGCAGACTGGGGGTAAAATGGGTTTATTTTCCCCTCCTCCGTGGACTGGAGGTAATTGATATTGTCTGCCTGTCTGGACAGAGAAATGCTAATGTTTTCTTTAAACCTATCCCACACTTAGATACCACTTGCTTAGTGTACAGTAAGACATGTCTCTATTAACCCTTTACCAAACGCCAAATTTTTAGAATGTCCCAAATTGAAAGACTTTGCAGACGGCATTTCAAAGTGTGATAAAATTTAAAATAATCTATTGGATAGGGCAGAAAACATTGTGGGACAAACTAGAAATTGCTCGTGATGAGCAATTACTCCCTTTTCCTCAATGTTTTCCCAAGTCGTCTGCAACAAAGTGGTAAAATGTTGTTATTGTTTCGTAAAATGTTAAAAAAAATCTTGACAATATTGGATACCAAGGAAAATGTGTCATGATGAGAACATCTTATTTTTGTCCCTAAGCTTTCATAATTTGTCTTGCATATATGTTGAATGGTTAATTTATTGAACAATAATGACTGAATCTTGAATCATTGAATGCTGAACACTGAATTTGATTTTTTTTACGATTCGTTTTTTAAGTTGAACGCTCTCGCCTATCTCTGCATCTGCAATTTATCATTTGTTGGAACTTCCTATTGTTGCAACTTCCTATAACTATAAGATTATTAAAATTTCAATCATCAATATCTCAAAACATCTGACAAAAATGGCATAAATAAAGGTAGTTTTTATTGAAAGGTGTTCTACACTTCAGTTCAGTAAATTCTTCTCAGTAATTCCTTGTGTCGTAAGCTTTTCAACTTATCTGTGTTACCACTGAATTTGATTGTAATTACTTTGTTGCAGATGTCAGATTAGTTTCTGTCTCCTCTACCCTTCAATTTAACAACTTCTGGAGCCCCTCCCTCCAGGGCAGTTATTGTAAATAGAATGAGACACATAGCTTATTGTCTTCAAGAAAATGCCTGTTTACAATGGAAAATGCGAAAGAAAACTTGGCTAAAAGGTAAATAAATATCATGATTTAGTTCATCATGTAATTATTTTAATAATACAAGCAGAGCTTTTATTTGTTTTCCATTAATGTACAGGACACAGTCTTGAGTGTTATAATACATGTTCCATGGATATTACACATCCTATTTAATTTTTTAAACTTTCTTCTGCATGTATTCTCATACTTTCTTATATAAAAATAACTTACTTTCTTTTATAAAAATATAATCACCCCCACCAACGACCCCCCCACCCCCACACCCACCCCCCCTCCCGCATGTTGTGCCTAAACAATCCTGAGCAAGACAGGGCATATATATCCAATTTTCATCTTGACTTGGGTATTATATGATAAGGGAGATCCTTTTCTTATAATAACTTGTTTGTCATATTTCAGAATTGCTAGTCCAAAAAAAAGTTCAAACGTTCAATTTCCCGATTAACAATTCAACTCCTAACAATCTTTTTTTTAGATATGTTTTAGAAGGCATATTGTCATGATGACCACAGATATAATTTAAAATTGCATAGAAAAAAGAATTTGGAGAAGCAATATTTTTCATAATAACAAAAAGTAATGGCAATGGCGTACAAAGTCTGATCTCTTTGTGGTAAGGGTTAACTTTTTCAATGCACAGATTATTTTTTCATTTACCACAAACTCCTTTATATATTCAAAAATATATATTTATAAACATGACACATGTTTGACTAATACAAAGTTCATTTCAGGACAAAATACTATGTTTGGTAAATCCATCATTTTTATACTTATTTGATTGATGGGATGGAACTTGCAGCAGATACAAGTGCATGACTCCATCCTATCTGATTTTTTAGATGTAATACCCTGAAGCAATGATTTAAAATGATAAACATGTAAATCTTCTCTATTTTCAGACACTTTAGATGAACAAAAACACCAAAATTGAGGGGAGTGTGTGGAATAAACCACTGGCATATACAGAAGAAGACAGAAAAAAACTTGTAAATGTTTTAAATTTGTTGTGATATACAGTTTTAAAAAAAACATTAAAAATGCATAAGTGTACAGAATGCTTTTGTTTTTGATGTTTTTTGGTACAGCAATGATAGAAAAAAAAGATGACACTTTAAAAAGTGAAGTGACCTGGTATTTTGGGGATATAATAAGGGTTGAATAGAATTTACGAGTTTTGTGCGAACAATTTGAGGTGGTTTTTAGGGTCTTTGAAAAAAAAAAGATTTAAAACATTCATATAAATTCAGTTTTAACCCGATTCCAAAAAGGTAAAAGGTCTCATATTTTTGTCTAACAGTGTGCCAAATTTCAATGTCCTATGTCAATTAGAAAAAAATCATTGGTTCACCCTACTAGGAGACCATGAAACCCTTAGATAGTGCCGACTTTGAATCGTAGGCCATTAGTTTAAGAATACAATAGCTTTATTTTAAAAAAGAATTGTCATTTCTAGGCATGAAGCAATAAATGAAGTGCCTGTCAGATCTCAGCTGTAAACCACGTTTCTTGTTTACCTTGTCCCGAGATCAATTCTAGGCTTTGTCAAAATAAAACAAAATAAAAGCGATACTTACTTGTGTGGCCAACATCTTTTGAAGACGTGTAAACACAAAATCTTGAATGTGTTCTTAACTCAAAATCCCTCAAGAAACTAAGCGCTTCCTCCACAGATCCAGCGCTGATCCCCTCGTTCACTGCCATGCTGGTTGGAGGATGCCAGACTGAAAAAAAAAACGGGAAAAACCTAGTCCGAATGATCCAGACGTAGATATTTCATTCATTCGCAGATATGTCACGCAGTTACAGCTTGGATCATCCGAGTTAGGAAAAACCCAACAAACTAAAAAGAAGAATAAAGATTCAAAAAGGGAAATAACTCTTTATGGGTTTTGGTGGCGCTAGCCACTATGGCCATTTTGCCACATGTGGAAAAGACCGTTTCCCGCTGGTTGGAGGCAATCTCCCATGCAGAGTTATCGTCCCCCAGATACTATAAATGTGGGAGCGTAGCGGGAACCAATTTACTCTGGTAGAGATTGGGTTGGAGGATGCCAGACTGGGAAAAAAACGGGAAAACCCCGACAAACTAAAAAGAAGAATAAAGATTCAAAAAGGGAAAAAACTCTTTATGAGTTTTTGGCCGTTTTGCCACATATGGAAAAGTTTCCCGAAAGCGAAAGTAGCATTCATTTCCCGAAAATTTGACGAAGGTAAGGTGAGTTAATTGCATGTCATATTCTAGTTCTTTTTTAGTTCTTTCATTGTATTGGAGTTGAAGAATGTTGACCTTCAATGGTGAATGAATTGAATATAATGTCCAACTTATTAGGTAAGTCTTAAAATGAACTTGTGGGCCGTAGTCAATGGCAGATTTATTTGGAAGGGAGCACACTGGTCAACGTCCCTTGAATGCTGAAATTGGTCAAAGTATGCTTGTTCATGTTGATGTTCAATATTAGATCTTAACGGTTTGTTTTATATCAAAGACAGAGTATGCACTATGCACATGCCGAAAAACTATGTTTACACATTCTAATTACATTTTTTGGCGTATTGCACTCTTTTAAACTGATTTTGTCGACATTCCACTATTGAGAAATTTTGTATCGGGTAATATCTCCCGTTGGGTTGCCCCTTCAGAAAATAAAAAGCAATCTTTGTGTCGAATTATTTTGACTACCCCAAATCCATGCTTCAAGCACTATTTTCGTTTAATTCTTGCAGTATTTAATTAATGCTTAAAATCTGGAGGGGTCAAGAGGTTAATGTGATAAGATTGTATTGAAATATCAAACTACCTTTGCCACATGGCTGTTTTCAAATAGCTATCCTTTTAAAACACAGGTGCTTGAAACAATATTTGATAATATCCCAATATATTCACTGTATACTATATAAGAGAAATCTGGTATATAGTATATATTGTCAAAATAATTTGACGTGAAGATTGCTTTTTATTTTTTGATGGGGCAATCTGGGGATATTGCCCAATACAAAATGTTCTCAATATTTTCCGATCGCGTCAATTTAGCTTGACTAATAGTATATAGTGCATATATTGGGATATTATCGAAGATTGTTTCAAGCACCTGTGTTTTAAAGCATATTACACACAAAAGAAGATGCAGAACTGAGTTGAGAAGTGCTACATTTTTACACATGGTAGTTGACCAAGGGAACCGACTCCCTGAGCACCTGGTGAATGCACCGTTGACGAATGCCTCTGGGCAAGGCCTTTATAAACTACAGATTGGAGTTTCTTCCAAATTTGAGCCAGATTATTTAAAATAAAAGCGTAATCCACAAAATAGTTAATTAGTTTTAAATTTACCCTACAGTTCAGAAGCGTTCATTTTAATTAACAGCGTTCATATCAATAAACAGTAAGCATAAGCCAATGTTAAAGAAAGCTGTTATAAATAATAAAGCAGGGCTTTTTTTCCTTGAATTAGGAAGAGACCAAAGCCTGATGAATTTGGGAAATTTTGTCGCTGTAATTGCTGAAATGCCCTATTGTTCAGATGCCCTAATGTCCATTAACTAATATGGGCTAACAGAGTAATCCTGAAATGGACAATAGGGTCAAGGACTGTGTAGGGGCTGCCCTATTGTTCGAATGCCCAACTTCCCCACTACACTACATGTATTTGAATATGTAAGGAGTCTATTTTGTAAAGTACTTGATATACGCAATGGCATTGATTAATATCAAACACAAACTAGATGAGTGGGAGAACAAAATCAAGGGTCTAAAGAATCCTAAGGATTATGTGAACAATGTTCACATCTGGCTCAAGAACAATGTGAATTATGTGGATTATGTGAACATTCATGATCTTTTTGTATGGTCTTCTTTACTTGTTGTTCCATAAGGCAAATTACAAATGATATTGTATTCTAATGTTTATCACTCATTCAAAGACCTCTCGACCAGCTTCTTTAGATTCCACCCTAATGGAAAATCTTGGAACTGCACATGTGAAGGTGTTAATGAGGTTTCAAGGAAGCATTCCCTGGGAATTCATTTAGAGATCATCGAAAATGATACAAGATCTAGATCCACAAGGACTGTTCATATAAAAAAGTTAAAGAAAATGGTTAAGGACGTTCTCGGTAGTTTTATCTGCGCACTTCATCTGCGCATCCAAGGGAGATAATAATATGTTACCGAAGAGATACTTGCATAGTAATTAAATTATACAGTATACAAGTATGCATACAGTGAAATTTACTGTAAGCAATTATTTTTTCAAAGAATAATCATATTATCCATTAAACTATAAAAGGTTATTAACATTATTATATATTTCTCGTGCATATTAAGCCCCCAGCTTCTACTTTTCAAGTTTTCAAGTTAATTTAACCGTTTTTATAAATGTTTTTCAAAAAGGTTACCATGGAAACTGTCATTTTACAGAAAAACTAACTCGTCAACATAAACTTTTTTTGCATTTTGGTTTTCAAGACTAAATTGTTCTTCACATACTGAAAAATAGAAAAAATCTATGAAAGGAATTTTTAAATATCTTCATTTATTTGTAATATACATATAAATTTTCATTTTTTTTTTGTCGAATACAAAAGTTTGAAAAACTGATTTGGATTACAAAAATTGTTCAGATTGTAATAATTTGAAAAAATATTGAATTCTAAAGTATTGAATGTATGAATTCATGTCTTTTTGTGTTCATAAGCCTTCCAGAAATTATTCTATTACCTTTGAAGATGGTATGGTGACATTTTGACATTTTTGCCCCAAACGGTTACCAAGGAAACTCATTTTACGAAAAAACTTACTTGTCGACATGCATTTTTTTTTCATTTTTGAATTCACAATAAAATTTTGAATATTATATAAAAAATTCAGAAAATTCTATGAAAGGATTATTTTCTTATAAAACTGTAGAACATGTCTTTAAGAGATATTATTAGAATAGATATACAAAGACCTACGCATAATGAATTGTGACAAACTTAAACAAGTTGTCATTAAATAAAAAATAACCCCATTCCTTTTTAATAGAACTTTGGGAGCAGTATCTATAAATAAAAATTGGGCCAATTCTTTAATCTAGATTGCATGGTAAACAACTTTAAATGACACAGCAGTATATAAGTCGATTGCGCTCTTGTGTAATGTTTATGTTTCAATCGAACGATACCATACCTGAGATAAGGGTTGATTGTATTATACACGGTTTATATATACCTACCTACCATTACTTATATCACCTTTTTATTTACTTCTGCTATATACAGTGTTGGACTTACAGATAATAATTTAAATCAATCTTGGTAAAGACGTTTTATTGATTTTCATACACATGTTCCAAAAAGTTATTATTATTGTTAAAGATGCTTGTTCATAGAAGAGAACATTTGAAAGTCAAAATAGAATGTCATTGAAACATTAGTTTAATGCAGATTTTGTATTGTTGTTTGATATACAATTAAAAGTAGCTATTGCATGAAAGCATAATTAATTCAGGAAGCACCAATTCATCTAAGCATGTACAGTTTATGTGGAAGATCTGAAATTGATGTTACGTTGAATTAAAAAACATGTGAATGAAGTCCAATAACTATTCTGTAGTGCATCATATCATTGCAGCTTTTGTGCAGCTTTAAAGAAATCAATTTTTAACTTCCAAATTTCCTCACATCTGTGAACAAATGCCTTCATCACTGCCAGCTGAGCACAAGATTATTTCTTGAATCAAAGAAAATATTAGATCTATTATAATTAAATCCTTTCTCAAAGACTATCTCACAGATTTGGAGTTTAACTTTTTAGCAAATTGTCTTCTACCAATTAAATGATGATATAGTTATACATGTCTGAAGTAACATAAGATTAGATAAATGACAGCCTTCCAAGCCTGTTTATAACCATACAGAAAATATACAAATCATTTGTTATGCAGATATTACAAACTGTTTAAACAGGTTTAATTCATAAACAACGATCTAATCTTTGATTAAGAGGTTCTATTTCTAGATACCATCTTCACATGGGTCTTCCGAAATGTTCGGACGTTAGTAAGATGCGCAAGAAACAATTCCTATGTTTATTTATGAACACCCTTTCCCATAGTTGTAAGTGATAACGTGAAGGCTCAATCAGCTCGCATTAATTAACAAAATTACTGGTTGTCAGGAACTTAGAAGTAAAAAAAATGGAAATGATCTTTGGTTTAATGACAATGACTGTTAATCTAAATTTTTAACGTTTATTACTTCCAGACCTAAAATTCTGAGTTAGTCCTTTCAAAGGCCAAACCATGCCAAGGTTAGATTTAACACAGACGAAACAGTTGGAGAGGTGGATAGGGAGTGGACCAAAAACGTTTACGCTCCTCTACAGTTTTAGCCGGGATGGCGCCGCTGCAGCAACCTTCCACCAATTATGTAATGGCAAGGGACCAACGGTTACCGTCATTTACAACACCCAAGACTCAATATACGGGGGTTATGCGGAAACTAGCTGGGACTCAAGTGGTTCTAACTATCCAGACCACAGGGCGTTTCTGTTCCGCATGGCACAATCTGGAAAAACAGTGTTTGATAAATTTCCAAACAAGACTGGACAACATGGTATTTGTTGTAATGCTAACTATGGGCCTATGTTTGGGAGTGGAAACGAATTATATACATTTACTGGCACACTTGCTGTACAGGGTGACCAGTATGCCCTCAATGGAGCAACAACGTTTAATGGAACCGCATTTGATATGAAAGGTGTCACTAAAACACAGATTACAAATGATATAAATACGGTGACCGAGCTAGAAGTGTACTCTGTGACTGGTAAGTCTCTAGTGTAGCGTTCATTGAACGTTTATGCAAATTAGGAACCTAATGCATCGTTTGAGAGAACATGCGGGTATATATAGACAACACAACCGCTCAGTGAACGACAGTGTTTTTCACTGATCGGATGTGTTTATGTCTTTGAGAGGTTCATTTGCTCGGTTCGTTACATTGGTGGCAGTGGTAGGATAAAGACTTCTCTTTCTATAGGAGTTGCCTTCACCACATGTCTCCCAAGGGCCAAGACTCGGGACAAGTCTTCTCGGAAGTGGGAGTAATGTAACGTTCGTTGAACGTTTATGCAAATTAGGAACCTAATGCATTGTTCGAGAGAACATGCCGATATATATATAGACAACACAACCGCTCAGTGTACGACAGTGTTTTTCACTGATCGGATGTGTTTGTTTCTTTGAGAGGTTAAGTTTGCTCGGTTCGTTACACTAGCGCCCGAAAAACTGCAAAATTATGAAACATGTTAAAACAAAGAAAAGTACCACATCTTCATGACAATATAATGACTGCATGCATTATTTATCTATTATGGATGTTTCAATGTGCTTTTGTCACAAATTGTGTAGCACACAATTTGAATTCTTTGTTTAAATCCAAGTTACGACTAATAAAAGCAATGATTGCTTGAAAGAACAAGTGGTGGTCTCATTGTTAGAAACATCAGGTGATACACACGTATATATGGACAACACAACCGCTCAGTGGAAGGACAGAGTTTTTCACTGATCGGATGTGTTTGTGTCTTTGAGAGATTCATTTGCTCGGTTCGTTACAGATATATAACTGAAATGTCCTTACCCAAATATGAGTTCATTTTTCATTTGGGTTTAACAGCAATATCAAAACAGTCATATGCCTTTCAGGTTGAAAAAGCAGCAACAAAGTAAAATAATTTACGATGTATGGAATCTAACATGGATGGTTTCCCTCCAAAATCCCTGTCAACACTATGTCAATTAAAAATGAGTGCTTACTTTGAGGCATGGAATTTGAACTATGTTTCAAACCTATATCTTAAGTTAAGATCATGTGACCAAACCAATTTCTTGGAGAAGCCTCTGACCAATAAGTAAATTGCAAAGGAACTGCTGTCAAAAGCTGCATCAGAATTAGTCAGATAGCAGGAGAATTGCTCATGTAGAGTGAATTCTCCTCTTATCACACGTCAGATTTGGTATACTTCAAACAAGTTAAAAGACATTTTTAAGGTGAAAGGATGGAATAAAGCTAGCTTGTTATGTGTCTTTACTGAAGGACTGTTTTTAAAAGTAAAAGAAAAAGGTTGTCAAGTATAATTCAGAATTTCTGAGTCTGCCCCTACATATAAATAGCCCAGCACTTCAAGAATTCAACCTCTATACTTAATTCAATGCTTTTTCAGAGTCCCAGCTCAAAGAGAAATGGAGAACAACCCCTGAGTGGAATGCAGAGGTACTTACTTAATCTCTTATGGCATATTAATTAAATCTTATCCCTTAAAATGCAGGGTAAATTTCTAAAAATAGACTTGTGTGTTGTCTGCTTTCCAAAACCGTAAATATCTGCTTAATTTTGATGAGGAAAGATACTCCGAGTAGCAACCAGGTTAGATCACAGGCCAGCCATCAATTTACAGTTTGCATAAGCATGAAGTCAGTTCCATTTAAGCTTTTAAGGAATGTCTCTAATTGGTAAGTTTAAACTTATTTTATTTTACATTAATTTTACATCCATTGTGAAAGTTTTACAGGTTAGGTTAATCATTCTCAATTCTGCTTCCGGAAAACCTGACCAGTACTAGGGTGGAATATGAATAAAAAAAAGGTCGCAAAATGGCCTTCACTACAAAAGTGGATCACGCTACCCACGGGATTTGGTCCTATCACTATAGTTTCCGGAGGCCGATGCTCTTCCCATGGACAACAGTCTTTACATTGATTACATTGACTTTCAATGTATGAAAGAATTTTTTGTTAAGCTGATACCCTTTCCCAAACAACAAATTTTCGACTGAAAGAGTTTGCAGACAACATTTCTAAATGTGATGCAATTGGACAATAATCTTCTGATAGTGCAAAAAACATTGTGGGAAAAGGAATAATTGCTCGTTATGAGCAATTTCTCCTTTTCCCATAATGTTTTCTAAAGTCATATGCAACAAAGTGGTCAAATGTCATTATTGTTTGGAAAAGGATTAACTCAGGACACCTCTAGTGAAAGCCAGACTTATTTATTTACTAGCTAAGCCCTTCAGACATAACTTCAGCTGTTTGGAGTATTAAAAGGATTAACTCAGGACACCTCGAGTGAAAGTCAGACTTATTTATTTACTAGCTAAGCCCTTCAGACATAACTTCAGCTGTTTGGAGTATTAAAAGGGTTAATTCAGGACACCTCGAGTGAAAGTCAGACTTATTTATTTACTAGCTAAGCCCTTCAGACATAACTTCAGCTGTTTGGAGTATTAAAAGGATTAACCCAGGACACCTCGAGTGAAAGTCAGACTTATTTATTTACTAGCTAAGCCCTTCAGACATAACTTCAGCTATTTGGAGTATTAAAAGGATTAACTCAGGACACCTCTTGTGAAAGCCAGACTTATTTATTTACTAGCTAAGCTCTTAAGACATAACTTCAGCTGTTTGGAGTATTAAAAGGATTAACTCAGGACACCTCGAGTGAAATCAGACTTATTTATTTACTAGCTAAGCCCTTCAGACATAACTTCAGCTGTTTGGAGTATTAAAAGGGTTAACTCAGGACACCTCAAGTGAAAGACTTATTTATTTACTAGCTAAGCCCTTCAGACATAACTTCAGCTGTTTGGAGTATTAAAAGGGTTATCTCAGTGATAGAAGATTTCAGTTTTTTTTAAGATAACATATCTTCTATAGATAAAATATTAATCACAGATCTTATTGTCAAACTTATTTGACACGATCCGAAAATATTGAGAATTGTTTGTATCGGGCAATATCCCCTGTCACGTCAAACTTTCGAAAGATTCATTTCATGGAGGGCATTGTTGTATTATTGTATCCCCCCTACACACACCCCGCCCCCAATAGATTTTCTCAGCGCATTCACACTGGAATGGTGAAAAACCTATTTAGTGTTTTTTTAATTGTTTAATGGCAGTTGATGTCATTATTTGGTGGTATGTAAGTTTCTTTTACATAAATTATCTCATCAATTGACTTTGAATGGCCATCTTGTGCTTTAAATACGAAAATCAGACTTCAAAAAGTCTGACACTATTTGGATCCTTCGAAATTTTGACATTAGAATGCCCATTTAGAAAATAGAAAGCAATCTTCACATCAAATTATTTTGACTAAACAGATCTATAGAGTTACATAATTATTTATACTTGTATATAAAATATTGATACAGTTGTCAACTTGTCACCGCTTTTCATATTAGTTTTTTTTTTGGAGATAAAGTAAATTTATGTTGCAAATAAAGTGAACTGTCTAGATGATTTATTTAATAAACAATGATCTAAATTTGAATAACCATAGGAAGCAGTGGTATTTAACCCTTTACCAAACACCAAATTTTCCACTGTCCAAAATTGAAAGAGTTTTCAAACCATGTTTGAAACAGTGATGAAATTAAAACATAATATTCTGATAGGGCAGAAGACATTGTGGGAAAAGGAGAAATTGTTCGTTCCAGAGTTGTCTGCAACAATCTGGTCAAATGTCGTTATTGTTTGGTTACGGGTTAAAAGGACTAACTCAGAGATTTGTTCTTTGGGATGAATGAAACATTAAACATTTGATATGTACAATCATTGTCACTAAACAAAATACAGTTTCAACTTTTTCTGCAAAGCTGATAAAATCCCATGTTTAAGTTAAATAATGTGTAATATGCCTGTGCATGTTACTGGGAAAGTCAGTTTAAAACTAGATGAAGGAATTCTTTCTCGCACATCTTGCTAGCATCATGTTACAAGAGCAGTTAAACGTTTTGGAAAACCCATGTGGCAATGGTATCCAAAAATACCATCTGCTCCTCTTATTCTAAGTTAAGATCATAGTTTAAGAAAGAAATATCTGCAATATTAGATGTGCTTTATCTTTTCTAAATAGTTATGAATAGAATTGGGAAGCTTCCAATAATCTAGTCTTATGTTATTGTACTAATCTATGCTGTCATTTCATTGTTAGAAGACAAAGTATTTATAAATCTGTGAGACAGTCCTTATAAGAAACCATCAACAGGACGTTTCACAAACATTTGATTTTGCATATACACAGTGAAGCCTCGTTTATCCAGACCCCGATAATCCGGATGTCTCGCAATCCGAACGAAATTGTAAGGGAACAGTGTGTTGCAGACGACTTTTGAAAACATTGTGGGTAAAGGAGAAATTGCTCGTGACGAGCAATTTCTCCTTTTCCCACAATGTTTTCTGCCATATCAGAAGATTATTTTTGAATTTCATCACGTTTTGAAAAGTCGTCTGCAAACTCTTTCAATTTGGGACGGTCGACAATTTGCCATTTGCTAAAGGGTTATAAGTATACATGTGTATACAGACTGCTTATGTCTTAATGTGTATAAGAACATGCTCTGCTTCATCAGTCCGGATGATTCGGTAATCCGGACATTTTGTTGGGAACGGACGTGTTCGGATTAACGAGACATCACTGTATACAGGGTTTACATTACCCCCAACTTATATATTAAATGAGTCCCAATTCCTGGAAATGACCCCATAAAGAACATCATTTTCCACCCACAGTTCAATAAATAAAGGGTCAAAAGTCCTTCAAATTAGCAGAAATCAAGGGGCCAAGGAAAAATCCTGTATGGCTGAGAGCCATCAGAACATTGAAAGGCAAAGAAGATTGTTTCACTTGTTTTTAATGAAAAGACAGATGCATCAATTTAGAATTAAAAAATTATAAATGGTTTTATGTTTAGTGGTTTCTTTTGCAATAAGGAGTTAAGATCAATCTTGGTTTTTTCTGAATGCCTTAAAAACAATCTTTACACAAGGAAATTTAAGACACCTAATACAGTCTGCCGTGCCGAGAACTGTGTTATGCATTAATTTTAGCCATACTTGCTATCATTTACACTTAAATTGTGAAAGTTATAGAATAATTGAAGATTAACTAAAAAGTACTTCAAATTCTCGTTTACAAAGGGATTAAGACTGTAACACATTAACATGATGCTTTTAAAAGAGTAAATATTATAAGGATTGTTTACAATTAGCGATAAAAGAAGGTCAGCCGAAAAAAGTTGGGAACTAATAAAACCCAACAAATTTCTTACTTTGGATGTTCACGTTGGATGAGTGACAGCATTTATCTGTGTTTTACATGATTTTTCTAACAAGGTGATCGCCACTTATTAATTCAAACGCTTCTTGATATTTTAGATGTCGCAAAAATGTAAACAATGAAGTCAAATTGGTGGGCACCAAATTTGTGAAAATAACACTTTGAAAAATAGATGATAAATAGTGCAGACATTACCGGTATATTGTCATGATCCTGTGTTTTTTTTGCAATATTTAAATATATTCTGTCATATAATTTATAACTCATATTACCCAGCTTTGCAGTTTTTCTGAGCGCTAGTATGCTTTTAAGATAATCAATTGGTCTTTTGTCTGAGTTCATGCATCAATCTTACTTGTCACGTCAGTGATTTGTTGATATGTTGAGTTTTGAGAGGATTGTCGCTATGGTTTAATATTTTGTTTATCTCATGATATCAAGCAAATCTTTTTTGTCCCAATTGCTTCAGCGTTGATTCATATCAACTCTTATACTGGTTGTTAACTGGTAAACTGTTGTGATTGGCTTGGTAAAGAATTTAAAGCCCAAGATAAATTGAGATTCACCTTCGTTACATCATCTCAAAAGGAATTGAATAAAGTACTAGATAAAAAATAAAGACTGGCAGGGGCTTAGCTAGACAGTTAAGTAAGTGTATGCAATTTTGTAGCTGTGGGCATGGACTCAATGAGCGCCAGAGCGAACCTTGGTACCTGCCCCATAAAGATGTGAAATTTCAAAGACTAAATCTTGGCATCTGGGGGAGGGGGACCAGATTTTCGGTGTAAAAAAAAATATGTTTCACATCACACATTTTACTTTGACTGGCGATCGATGATCATAACATTTGAATTTCAACAAATAACATTTTATTGTTTTCATTTTCCTGGACAATGAGTTTCTTTCGTACAGGTAGCTACTTGCCTGAATGGTAAAGGGTGACAACTCATAAATATAACTGCATGCATTAACATGTGTTTCATTACAACTTTCATCTTAATATTTCAGTATTTGCAAAAACTTAAGCAGGAGGTTGAGCAGTACAGTACCCCACGTGAATTGAAACTGAAAGCCGCCAACATATTAGTGCTGGGTCCAGTAGGAGCCGGCAAGTCCAGCTTTTTCAATACCATTGCATCCGTATTCAGAGGTTATGTCACAGGCCAGGCATGCAGTGGGAGTGCGGCTCACAGTATCACATCAATGGTATCATTATTTATTATAACCTGATTGAATAACATTCATGGCTTTTGTAAGTAAACTTCGATATAGCTTTATCTCAGTAACAAGTCATTTTGACTCATCACCAATATTTCAGTTTTGATGAGGTTATTTAACACAAAATGCACTTCATTTTCCAAGGTGAACCCACAGGTTCCAGAAACAAACAAAAAACAAAAAGGTTTTGTACTATACATGTATATAGAGTATTACAATTATTTTGGATTTTTGTTACTGGTCACCTGTTGATTTACCTATAAAAGGAGACATTAAAAAGACCACTATTGAAATGTTCTCTGAACTTTAAGGCAAGGTAGGGAACCTGTTGCGTCGTTATAGTGAACATAATGCAGGTGTATGAAAGCAAAACACAACTGATCAGTGAACAACACTGTTTTTCACTATTCATATGTGATTTTGTCTTTTGAGGATTCATTGGCTTGGCTTGTTACACTATGCACTTTTTGCATTTACTCAAAACTTGCATGACCATAAGCAGGAGACTTACAATAGTTCTAAGCCTCGCATTGAACCCTCAGCATGGGGAGTGATCGAACTATTTTTTAAGGTATACATTGACCTTTTACTGTCAGTAGTGTCAGTGCATAGGTGGTTTAACCCATTACCAAACATTATTGACATTTTACCACTTTGTTGCAGTCGACTCTGGAAAACATGGTGGGAAAAAGAGTAATTGCTCGTAACGAGCAATTTTTACTTTTCCCACAATGTTATCTGTCCCTATCAGAAGATGATTTTTCAATTTCATCACATTTTGAAATGTTGTCTGCAAACACTTTCAATTTGGAACAGTTGAAATTTGGCGCTTGGTAAAGGGTTAAGGGCAACAAATTTGGATAAGAAAATCATACACTTGTAGAGGTCCAGATAAAAGGCTGTTCCCCTGATGGACTTCTTTATTTACTCTTTTATTGATTTATTGTGGGTACCATGAACCAACCAGACTTGACTTTATTTGAATTGTTTCTTAAATACTTTTTCTACAACCCCTGCAGTCCCATGGTTAGAATGTAAAACCTGAAATAACAGGATAAATAGGTTGGCAAATACCGGAACACATTTATAATATGAAATCTGATTTGAAATGGCATTTGTTCTGTTAAGTCTTTTATCTTGTTTTTCTGACAATACCTGTGGTTTACCTTTTTGTAAGATATATCTTAACATCCTATGTATAAATAGTGCTTATTTTTTTCCCGAGATATATCTTGCTCACCGAATAGCAAACGCTTAGGTGGTGATGGTGAACTGGCAAACAATGATTATATCTCATTAAGCAACAATTAACTTATTGATATGTATGCTCTTTGTTTTCCTCCTCATTCGAACCATTTTCGCTTGACGGAAATGATGTATGCGTCCATGCGCATGCGCGGAAAATGGGTTTTCCCGAATTCCCAAGTGACGATGGTATCTAAGATTACCACCTCTTTCTTTTAGTTAAGACATTGTTTACAAAATAAACCATTTAAACGCCCTTACATATCTGCGATTTTAAGGTTCTAGATCTTCTTTGTATAGTCAAGAGCAGGTTTGGGAAGCTGTCAATAATCTAGTTCTATATTACTTCAGAAATCTTTGTTGTTATTTTTACGGTAGAAGACGATTTATTTCAAAAAGTTAAAATCTCCATCTCTGAGAGAGTCTCTTTAAAACAAACAAGATGTTCCATGTATAAAGCTCTAGAACTCTCCACTATTTGTTTATATGGCTTTTACATCAAGTCAACATTATTGCAGTTATGTTGCGATGCCAAAATCTTCATGATGGAGGAAGACGCTCATACTCAATTGCTCATCAGTGCTAGTTAAGCAGGGTAGAACCATCAGCATACCATAAGTCAGAAGGAACTATCCTTTATGAAAATCCAAATGCTGTCACCGGTATTCAAATTCATGCGTTGACGGACCATGTAATTTCTAGTTCTGCACTCTTACCACTAGGCCATGGAGGCCCCTGAACTCTCTTTACACCAAGATCTAATCTCTTTACAATTTCAGTATCGGATGTACTCTGTTCGCCCTAATACCACAAGCAAACCGTTGAAATTCCGACTGTGTGACACCATGGGACTTGAAGAATCACTTGGAATAGATAGCCAAGATATCAGTTTTATTCTCGATGGAAATGTCCCTGATGGTTACCAGGTACGGCTATAGTTAAGCCACTTAACGCTTAAAATGCTTAGTAATTTTCAAAAATAGATTTTTGGTGTTGTCTGCCTTCCAAAACCTTTTATATCTGCTTTTTTTATGAAGAAAGATACTCAGAGTATGATACGCATTGAAGAATAGTCATTGGAAGCAAAATTAGATTACTTTGATTCTTTGAAGTGTGTATACAGTGAATCAATATGTACTCTAATCCAAAAGCATGACACCGCTTTTGAGATCTACCACATATAAACTGTAAATAATGAAGTAAATTGACACTTCTTAAATCAATTATGTTATCAATAGCTACTTTTAATTAGATGTTAAGCAACAATGCAAAAACTGTATTGTCATACGTGTTACCAAACAATATCGACATTTAAATTATTTTTCAATTTCATCACATTGAAATGTTGTCTGCAAACTCTTTCATTGGCCAGTCGAAAATTAGGTGTTTGGTAAAGGGCTAAACCGTTGTAGTATGAATGTCACATTCAATAATCCTTTAGTTGGGTTTTGCATGTAAGATGGTACTTCTTTACCAACTAAAGCAATGAATTGAATATTCTTCCCTGTAATTATCCTAGGTTACATGTATGGATATAAGTCTCCAGAGTGACTTGTCTAATTAATCATTAAGGAAACTTAAAAAGAAAACCATTATACAGAGAGTAATTTTTTAACAAATGCTGTTTAAGTCAAATGGGTTCTACAATTATCCTGGGGTCAGTAATGTGTAAACTTTTCTTAAGGATATAACAAATTACTGACTCCAGGATAACTATAGACCGCTTTGGTTTAAACAATTAAGGACCAGTTTAAGATTCTATCCCAGTTCTCATGTGTTCTGTTCTTAAAGGTGCTTGTTCACAGATGTGAGAAAATTGTACTTCATCATTATCTAAAACTGTTAAGCTGCAGTATTATGTTATGAGACATACTGGGGAATAGCCATTGCAAGTAAAATTAGTTCATATTGAAGTATTCAGTATACAATGACTAAATATGTATTGAGATCCAAAAACGTTGCAATGGTTTTGAAATTGATTACATACTGTATGTACATACTTAGATATATTGGCATACTCTGAATCAATTTTGGATTCAGTAGCTTTTTTTCATATAATATTTTGCCACAATTCAAAAACTGTATCTTTCAAAACATTTCATTTTGGCTTGCATATTTTCTAATGTATGAACAAGAACCTTTAGCAAATTGTTACACACCCCTCAGTAAGCGATTTATCATTTCAGCTTGCTTTTAATGAGCCTTTCTTTTTGGCATTGAAATGTTCCATTTTGTTAGAGAGAACATGTAAGTGACATTGCATTCATTTTGGCATTGAAATGTTGAATTTTGCTAGATAGTACATATTAGTGACATTGCTCTATTTTGGCCTTGAAATGTTGCATTTTGCTAGATAGTGCATATTAGTGACATTGCTTTCATTTTGGCATTGAAATGTTGCATTTTGTTAGAGAGAACACGTAAGTGACATTGCTCTATTTTGGCATTGAAATGTTGCATTTTGCTAGATAGTACATATAAGTGACATTTCTTTCATTTTGGCATTGAAATGTTGCATTTTGCTAGATAGTACATATTAGTGACATTGCTTTCATTTTGGCATTGAAATCCATAATTTTTCTAAAAAGGCCATGTTAAGGATATTGTACATTACTAGACTATATATATATATTGTAGTTTAATCCCAGTGTGTCGATCAACTCGGACATTTCCGGATTCAAGCGGACGCCGTCTCTTGGTGATAAGATTCACTGTGTTTGTTTTGTCATTGATGGAAGTACGGTGAGCGTGATGTCAGAGAAGATTCTGGAGAAAATCAAAGATATCAAGGCAAAAATTCACCAGAAATGTAAGTTATAAGCCACTTGCTCATGTGCTCAACCACACATAATCCCAAGCTGAAAGGCATACACAATCTATGAGAAAAAAATACATTGAAACACCTTGAAATAAATTAAATAATTACTTGGTTTTAGGTATTTCACCCGTTATGGAGAAAAATTAAAAAAAAAGTCAGAATAATTAAGTCAAAGATTCTTCTCAACAAATGGCGTTATAGAATCAGGTTTTATATCATAAGAATTTTTTATGGATTGAAATTTTTATTTGCTAACTTCCATACATGTAATTCTAATTTCAATGGAAACTTAATGATTAAGTGGAGATTATTATATTAATTTGATAACAGAATTATTGATATTCATTATGTAAATATTAATTCAAATTCAGACAAATTCAGAAAAATGGTTAGGTGAATGCATTTGGAATGATAAAACACCTTCTTAATTTAATTTCAATTTATTCTTTAACCAAAGCAAATACAAGTTTTCCATCAGGGGTGGAATACCTTTAGAAGGTTTATTTTGACTGTGAAAGTGATATAAAGAAAAATATAAAGAAAAATGCCATTGTATTCCCCAGGTATACTCTTAACGCCACAGAATTGGTCCTAAAATGAAAAAAGTAGTCTTCTTGTTGGCTTGTCATTGAAAGATATCAAGCTCTGTAGCGAAACCTTAGTATATCTGCTTTAACTATTTGTTGATTATCTGCCTCTTTAATTGTCATTTCTGATGTTAACCTACAACAGACAATAGTTAAATTTAGATGTATGGTTTAGGAAATAAGCTGTGGTTAATAACCCTTGTGGTGCTGGAACCAACTTCGTGCTTCTGCAAACAGGTTAGATCCAGGCAAGCCGCCAAGTAAATTGGCGACTGGCCTGTGATCTAATCTGTTTGTTTCTCTGATTATCTTTCCTCTGACATCAAAATTACGCAGATATTTAAGGTTTTGGAAAGCAGACGACACATAAATCTATTTTTAAGAAAATTACCCAGCATATTAACCCATTACCAAACAATTACAACCTTTGACCACTTTGATGCAGACTACTCTAGAAAACATTGTGGGGAAACGAGCAATTTCCTCTTTTGCTCATGACGAGCAATATCCCCTTTTCCCACAATGTTTTCTGCCCCTTCAGAAGATTATTTTCCAATTGCATCACATTTTGAATTGACGTCTGTAAATTCTTTCAATTTGGGACAGTCAAAAATTTGACATTTTGTAAAGGGTTAAGGGTTAAGATATTGTCTGCAGGTTTTTAAAATACCGGTAATGACAACATGTACGTCCTTCTTCCTCAGGGATACCACAAGTTGTGTTGGTGACAAAGATCGACAAAGTATGCAGCCACGTTGAAGATGATGTATCCAATGTGTTCCAGAGTGAAGCCGTCAGTAAAATTGTCGATAACGTGTCGATGCTTCTGGGCTTTCCACGCGGCCATGTCCTTCCAATGAAGAACTACGAGAAGGAGGTGGAGACATCCGACGACATGAACATCCTGGCCTTGCTGTCCCTGAGACAGATGCTTAGAGCAACTGAAGATTATATGATGAATCGTTTCGATGCTGTTGATGCATTAGATGTTGTTGGAGAAGATGAATAATTTACAGATGAATGGATTCGACGCTCTGGATGCATCAGATGTTGTTGGAGAAGATGAATAATTTACTGATACAGTCCCTGATTTCTTTAACCCATTGCCACATTTTGGAACTTGTGACTGGTCCAAATTGAAAGAAAGATGCATTAGCAGACGACACTTACTATGATGAGAAGTATTTCCACTATGATATTTGCATAAAAACACTTTTTTTCTTAAAGGAGAAAGTGTTGTGACAGGCATTTTTTTTCTCTTGTCACAATATATTTTTCTTTTTCTGCTAAGGGTGTGTCAAACTTCACTATTAAGAAGTAAGGGTTTAAAGAAAAAAACTGTCAATGTGGACTTTTGAAACAATCACTACTGTAATTATGATTTATATTTTTTTTGACGATTTTTTAATCTTTTTTGCATTTGATACTTTTGACTTTTTTGTATTGTATTGTGATGTTTTCATGGGACTATTTCCTCCATAGCCAAATTTTTGACTGTCCCAAACCTTAATAGTTTGCAGACATTTCAAAGTGTGATGAAATTGAAAATTATCTTCTGATAGGTCAGAAAACAATGTGGGTAAAGGAGAAATTGCTTGTTAAGAGCAATTTCTCCTTTTCTCACAATGTTTTCTAAAGTCGTCTGCAAAAACTGGTCAAATGTCATCATTGTTTGGTAAAGGCTTAATAAAAGAAATATATTTCATACTTTGAGATCACTAACAAGTAGATCATACCCTCTTGTCTTTAACTAATTTCCTGATATTGAAAATATTTATTTGTCCAAATTGAAAATTCCAGTATAATACAAATCATATGAAGGATGTGCTTTATTTTTCTTATATTACTGGATGGAAAGTCTTGTGACAAAGGGATCAGTTAATAGTTATACCACAGTGCTTTCTTAAGTCTTTGTTAGATGTGATGACGTGAGGCATAATTGAGTAAGAGGTAAAATGCATGAAGCTTTTAGCTTTGTTAAATCATTTGATATAGAAAATTGGTTTTTAGTTAAACATGTATGAGTGAGATAGATAGACTTGGGTCCTGGCCCCTTGGAATACCCATATACCCTGAACTAGGCCCTAGTGTTGGGTATACTACACACGGCCCGGACCCAAGGCTATGAAAACTATATAGATATATATATAGAGATTAATGTTCAGATGGCTGTTAATGACTCTTTTTCGTGTGTTCTATTTTAATTGTAGTTTGTTTTTGGGTGACAATAAGTTCGGTAAATGACAAGTTTGGTAAAAAGTTAAACTAGATAAATAGGTTTTACTGGAAGTTTTGCTAAATAGGTTGTATTAATTACTATAGTGAGAACAACATAATTTCGTAAAACAGTTTAATTGCTATTATTTACAGTTCAAAACCAATCAATATCACCATCAATGTATGGTTTATCCATTTTATTTAATTCAAGTAAGGGCTGTTAAATTTATATTATGATAAATGCGTTTTCAAAGAAAACTTGAATAGATGATTTTAATAATCAATCTGCTATTAGAAATATAAATGCCACAATTTTGAGTTTGAAAGCACATCTATATAGATGAAAAATATTTTAAAAACAACACATTATCAGTCATTTTCACAACCTTATTTCTATGTAGAATTAAATCATGGAAACCTCTCAACAAATCAGTCTCGTTTTCCTTTTTGCCATAACTGTTATTTACCAAACTTACATATAATAGGTTTTTTTGTGTTAGGAAACCTGTTATCAATGTTATCAATCAATAATCAGAGCAAATCACTTTGTATTCACTTGTTTTTAATTTCCCAATAGATTAAGAGTATATCTAATTTAGACAAGATTCCCTTGTACAATACGATTTCAAGTATTTCTATGACACCAATGTCATAAAAAAGAAAGAACTGACTATGATTATAAACACTTACATTAACCCTTTCCCAAACGCCAGATGTTTGACTAGCCCAAATTGAAAGAGTTTGCAGGCGGTATTTCAAAATGTGTTGAAATCCGTTAATCTTCTGATAGAGAAGAAAAAATTGTGGGAAAAGGAGAAATTGCTCGTGACGAGCAATTTCTCCATTTTCCCACAGTGTTTTCCAGACTCGTCTCCAACAAAGTGGTCAAATGTTGTTATTGTTTGGTAATGGGTTAACGGTGGGATTAAAAGAAGTTTTTTTAACTTCTTCTTCCTGTTAATGTACAGCACTCATTTCAGAGTATTATAGTACATGTTCCCTGGTTTCCTAACTTTTCAGTCATATCACAGATATCGACGATTTTGTCCAATCATATGGTACTTTATCAAGGCTTCCAGAGATTTCGCCCACTAGCGATTTATCATGAGTGTTCCACAGTATCGTTCCAAGCTGCTAATTACTGTTCATAACGAACCGGGCAAATAAACCCCTCAAAAAGCACAATCACATCCGATCAGTGAGACCAGAGACAAAGATGTCTCCGGTGAGAAGCACTGTCATCCACTGATCGATCTATCTATATACCTGCATGACCTCCATATCAATGCTTTAGGTTCCCTCTTTTGCAAAAATATTCTGAGAACGCTATATAACTCCCATCTCCGAGAAGACTCATCCCGAGTCTTGAACCTTGCTTGAGAAATGCGCGGGAAACGCAACTCCCGATAGGAGAGGATTCTATCCAACCGCTGCGACCAATATTACGAACCGAGCAAATAGAACCCTAAAAGACACCTTTACATCCGATCAGTGAAAACTGTTGTCAACTGATCGGTTGTTATGTCTATTTATATACCCTACTGTTCTCTTTAACACTGTGTTGGGTTATCAAATTTACATAAACGTTCCGCAAACGTTACGTTACACCAACCTCCGAGAACACTTGGCCCTTGGCAAATACGTAGGAAAGGCAACTCCGATAGGAGAAGTCTTCATACCGCCACTGCCACTAATGTTACGAACCGAGCAACTGCACCCTTAAAGACACAGTCACATGTGATCAGTGAAAACCACTGTCGTCCACTAACCGGTTGTTGTTAGATCTATTTATATACCCGTATGTTCTCTATAACAATACGTCAGGTTCTCAAATTTCCATTAAAAGCATACTAGCGCTCAGAAAAACTGCAAAACTGGGTAATACGATTTATACATTATGATAGAATGAGTTGAAACATAGCGAAAAACCACTAGATCATGACAATATAACACCTGCACTATCTATTATCTATTTTTCAAAGTGCTTTTTTCGTAAATTTGGTGCCCACCAATTTAACTTCATTGTTTACATTCGAGTTACATCTAAATTTGCAAGGAGCGCTCAGATTAACGAGTGGCGATCATCGGGTTAGAATAGTTATGTAAAACACATACAAATACTGTCACATATCCAATATTAACAACGTGAACATTCAAAATGGAGAATCTCTCAGGGTTTAATTTATTGGTTCCTGACATTTCTAGGCTGACCTTGTTTTATCGCTAATTGTAAACAGACCTTATTGTATTCAGTCTTTCAAAAGCACCATGTGAACGTCTCACTGTCTAAATTCCTTTCTTGTAGGTAATTTTAAGTACTTTTAAGATATCTTTTAATTATTCTAGAATTTTCACAACTCAAGTGTATATGAGCGCAAGTATGGCTTTAACGTTCCGCGAACGTTTCACTAGTACTGTCTTAACATGGACTTTTTAATTACATGTTTTCACGACTTACAAAGTAGCCTTGGGTCCAAGTTCACTTAATACGGAGTAGGATCGAGATACAGACAGACTATATACTAAGATCAAACAAGTTAATGGAAAGGGAACATGGACCAATACAGCGTGCCGAACTTTCGAACTATGCCTGTCTCCTTGATCTTATCCATTCTCCATAATAAAAGTTTGAGGTCCACTGACAAGATGGCATCACATATAGATAGATGTATTTACAGTAACATTAAACTAGATTGATGGTACACTTCGCAACCCGTTCGTGACTGTTTGTCTGCAGATAAAGACAAATGTTCAAATAAATAAAAAAAAAAGGGGAAATGAAAACCATACGAAGACACTGCCACTTTAACCATGAGACGAAATATGGGTGAGAAAAACTGTACCATCAATTTGAACACATCGTGTTTATCCAATGAATTTATTTCTCACGGAAATACCCGAGTAGTTTCGCTTGCTGCGAATTTGTTGCTGACCACTCTAGAAAACCTTGTGAAAAAAGGAGATATTGCTTTTAACGAGCAATTTCTCCTTTTCCTACAATGGTTTCTGCCCTATTTGAACATTGTTTTTTAATTTCATCACATTTGAAATGTCGTCTTCGAACTGTCTCAATTTGGGAAAGTCGAAAATTCGACGTGTTGTAAAGCGTTAATGAAAGCAAAGTGTTTCAACATTTTTACGATTAAAATACTGATGATTGGCCACGGGGCAATCGTATCTACTCGGCAATCCCCGTAACAAGTCGGTAGATATACCTCGTAGGCAGTACATGAATACACCAGAAATCCTGGGGTAATTCGCCTTATTTCCGGCGGATAACGCAAAATGCACACAGGCACTAAATATGTATTTAAATACACACACATTGGTTATATATCACAATTGAATATTTTATATACCCTTTTCATTAAAGATGATCATATCAACACATCTTTGTTTCATATTTTGTCAATCAGCTCTTTCCGGCAATCCCCGGCTTGTGACGGGAATTGCCGAGTTGATACGATTGGTCCTTCGTTGCTGACCTACTTTCAAAAATGGCTCCCCATTACCTCCGAGGTTATTTTAAGAAATGGCCGAGGTGTTCCGAATGGCCACGGGGTAGAGCGTCGGCCTCGGCCCACACGGGTCATGGGTTCGATTTCCACGAGTAGCGGGATCTGCCTTGCGACATTTCATTAACCCACCTACATTCGGCGCGTAAAGGGCTAGCCTGGGATCCCTGCTCGTGTGCATACCCCTAAGACGGGTTATACGTACGGGCAGAGACCCCACAATAGTTAAGGTCAAGTTCATATGCAGGTACCCTCAACCAAATGTTGTGCGAGTGTTGAATTTAGACGGTTTGGCCAATAATTCGTTGGTCAGTACTGTCGTTGACCTATGTACGATAAGTGGGCGAGTCCATTATCTAGCGGAGATAGGTAGGTATAGGTAGAGTTTCTTAAAACATATTTTATTGTAAAACATTTGTTCTCAATTGGATTGGGACGGAAGCTGTAAGTTTATTGAATCCCTCTCCTTGGTATGTTTGTCACCTTTCTTGAATATTGGAGTCACCACTGATTCTACATACATGTAGTTGGAACGTTACAGTCTTTGAATGATTTGTTGAAGCGATCAGACAGTACCGTACATAGTTCACTCGACCAATCTTTGAGGAGTAGATCACGTGTTCATGCTCTTTAGTTTCTTTTCAACATTTGTTCGCTTATTGGTGATATCTTTCAGAACTGAGGTGAATTTCTGGTCTTCCATAACAGGACCACTTGTCAAATCTTCGTTCGTGCTTTTCTAGAACACTTATAGGCCTACCAGTTTCTGGTTTTATGTCAAATCTTCGTTCGTGCTTTTCTAGAACACTTATAGGTCTACCAGTTTCCGGTTTTATGTCAAATCTTCGTTCGTGCATTTCTAGAACACTTATAGGCCTACCAGTTTCCGGTTTTATGTCAAATCTTCGTTCGTGCTTTTCTAGAACACTTATAGGCCTACCAGTTTCCGGTTTTATGTCAAATCTTCGTTCGTGCTTTTCTAGAACACTTATAGGCCTACCAGTTTCCGGTTTTAATTTAGTTATGGAAAGATTTAGATCTGTTTTTAAACTTCGAGTAAGTTCACGTTCAAAATTCAACTTTGCCAAGATAGATGCATGTATTGCTTTATTGCAGTTTTCAGCATACACTTGCCAGTTGTGTTGTGTTTTGCGAAATTTCCATTTTTTTCCCCCAAGTCTTTCTCTTTCATTGCAACAATTAATTGAGTCTTTGTTCAATCATGGTTGCATCTTTGCCTTATGTGAGGTCCTAACAAATGGCACATGCTTCTCAAGCAGCGACTTGATTGATGCATGAAATTTATCCCAGCATTTAGGTCGTCACTATGCTTATATCCGTCCAATTTGTTTGAGTTTGCCTCTCATGGATTCTTTCTCTTCTTTGTAGAAGTTTGGTCGTGGTTCATCGCTTGCTTTGTCAAAGTCTACGTAACACATGAATTGAAAACAAAGGCAAGAATGATCAGGGCACCAAGTGGCTGCATAAACTCTAGATCGGTTAACATGTCAATTCTATAAGTAAAAATAAGGTTTATCTTTAGGCAATTTCGAGTTGGTTTCTTTTTCGTATAAATTCATACATGCAGTTATTTTCTTGGGCTGCTGATGATGTTTCTTTTATGTTTTGTAGCGATATGATTTGTGGATATGGAATTATTTTTTAAACAAAAACCCAAAGGAAATAGATTCTAGTCATGTTGAACAGATGCAACAGGGTTAACCATATTCCATTTACATGTGTTTATGGAGGTATAATTCAAAACTATACAATTTATTTACCTTTCAGGGGCGTAGCCAGCCTAAAATCAAGGTAACGCCCCAACAAGGGGAGGGTTTGGGAGGGGTTTACTCCCTGCTTCTGATGGGGTCCAGAGGGGCAATCCGCGAATTGTTTTGATTGGCAGTAAAATGTTGATATTTTGCAAAAATATAATAAACATTTAGTATGCTTTGATATTGATATTAAGCACGTGCATATCGCTGACTACGCCCCTGCCTTTGTAACGAACACATACAACAACGCGAGGTCGATTTTCTGTATTTCGCAAACATTGATGATAAACAAACTGCAGGTCAACTTAGCCTAGTTTGTAGTTGTAAGTAAAGTGGACTGTTGAAAATGGGATAGTTCGATCATGCATTCGATTTCCATTGGACGATAAATTAAGCCAGTGACCAATGAAATTGCACCAACACGTTGACGGAAGTTGTAAAACAAAATGGAGACGAAGAGACACTTTTTGATCGTGCTGTCGCTAATTCTAGCGATTTCCTGCGTAAATGCGTTGGCTCAGAAGAAGAAAGAGGTAATATTTCTTCTTGCGATCTACATTCCTACACGTGAGAATGTCTAATACATATCGTAGACCGCACTTGTACGATATCGGCAAACATAATGCCCATACTTTCATTGTGGGTGGGGAAAGGTTTCTGTCGGTACTGACTCTCTTGATTCCCTAGTCCTCTGCAGTGTGTGGGGCAGAGACAAACCATCAGGCTTGCTCATTTGATAGAAAATCGTTCTAGTGTTGAGGTGATTGTGGTTCAATCCACTTACTTTGTGCACTTTGTCCCTCATATAATTTATACTTTAAAGGTTGAACCAGTGAGATGGCAGGTGTGTAGTGTGTGGGCAAGACCACGGGGACCTATGTCATATACCCGTATGGACAATATATTCACAAGGGGAATAATTTTGAAGAGAATCCAGATCTGACGTGCAGTGCTTATCATTTTCAAATTGTAATGTTACCTAATAGAGTAGGAGAAGCGATTAGTCTAATGGTACAATCTAACATTGAAAATTCAAAGGATCAAATTAGTGTCTGACTTTTCAAATTCTGATTTTCAGATTTAAACCACAAAAAATGCAAATCAAAGTCAATTGATAAGACAATATATGTAAAATAAACTTATTTACCACCAAATGATAGCATCAATTGCCCTTAAACAATTAAATATAGTGTAATAGGTTTTCCCAATCAAGTGCGCATTCGCAGAGAAAATATTTCAGGAGCAAAAGTGTTAATTAAACTGTTCTTACAAATTTAGTATGCTGAATACAGACATTTAAAGTGCATGGATTGATTATAAAAAGATTAATTCACAACTGTTAGTAAAATAATTTTATTTTCAATAACAATAGAAATATTGGTCTTCAAATGTTGCAACAAAACTTTTGTCGCAGCGTCCTCTATTAAATGAACCGTTGGAAAGTTTGACGTGATGAGATATTGACCGATACAAAAATTTATCAATATTTTCCAATTGCGTCAAATCAGTTTGACTAGGGAAGTGATGGGAGGATGGTAAAAGACAGTTAGTGAAAACATGCTGTACATAGTTTGCATATTGAAAGTTTTAGTTTGGATCCTTACCAATAGTTTTTTTACCTGTAAAGTGTTATTGCTGAAATAGTGTTTGAGGTGATTAAGTGCTGAAACATGTGCTGGTCCTGTTGTTAAACATTGTTGATAAACATGTTATCAGAGATTTCTGCAGGTTGACTTGACCAATAGAGTTGAGAGAGGTACTGTTGGAGGCAGAAATCATTTGGCTGCATGGGACATGTAAAGAATATAAAGACAGACATTACTATAAAATTTATTTGCCAAAAGGAATATTTGAATTTAAAAGTGATTATCTCTTTCCTGAGAATGAAAATGTTTTGAATATTCAACTTCTGACTTGAGTGCAAAACATACCCTGAAAACATAAGAACTTTTCAATGCTTACCAATCCAGATATTAAATATCAGTCAATTTCTCCCCATATTAAATATCAGTCAATTTCTCCCCAAAGTTAATGCTAAATATTTGCTTTGAACATTTACAAATGAAGATTGTATATCATAATATCATTTAAGTTACTTGTAAAGGGAAAAAACGGCACAATTCTTATGATAGAGAACATGTTTTATGCAAATCAGACTATTTTTGGACTACCACTACAGGGTTTTCATTAAGAGATGGCCGCCAGCCAATTTGGTCGCTTCAAATGACTTTTTGGGCAGCTCGAATAAAAAATATGATAGGTGGTCAAAAGTAACACATAAGTTTTGTTGGGTGTTTGTTTCATTCGCCTCAAATCGAAAGTTGGCCTCTTACTCCAAAATTGAATGACAACCCTGTTGCTATATCGGCAATAATATAATTGAGGTTGTCCTGTAAATTCAATATTTTAGATAAGTGATGTAAAGTCATCATAGTCAGTTATGGAAAACACTGATCTAATATTCTAGTTGATTCAGTTTGATTCATTTTAATGGTGCCTAGTTTATACATGACATATAATATTAAATAAAGTAAGACTGAACTTTTGAATGCTGCAATTTCCAAATAGAACTCTTGATTTCTCTCTGTAGTAAATAAGTTACACATGGTGATAAAACAGACTAAGAATCAGGACTGATGATACTTACACTTTAGCCAAAATTGCACTTATTTCCACTAAAATTGTGAAAGTTCTATGATAATTGTAGAATTACTTAAAAGTACTTTAAATTCTCTTTAACAGACAAATTGAGACTGAAACACGTTCACATTTTGCTTTTTAAATAGTGAATACAGTTACTATAAGGTTTGTTTACGATAAAATTAGGTCAGCCGAGAAACGTTGGGAACCAATAAAACACAAGAGATTCTCCATTTTGAATGGTCAAGTTATTAATATTGGATAAATGACAGTATTTTTATGTTTTTCAGGTGATCATCACTCATAAGGCCTGCTGCTTCTCGCTATTTTAAATGTTACTCGAATGTAAACAATGAAGTTAAATTGTTGGGCGCCAAATTTGTGAAATTAGCACTTTGAAAAATAGAAAATTAATAGTGCAGGCGTTATATTGTCATGATCCTGTGGTTTTTCGCCATCGTTCAACATATTCTATCATAATTTATAATTCATACTACCAAGTTTTGCAGTTTTTTCTAAGTGCTAGTATGCTTTTAACAAATGATTATGTATCAAACAATTAAAAAAAATTGATGTGCCAGTTAATCATTTTGTGACAAATAATTGACGAACTGTTTGCGTTGAGTGTTTACACCGGGTTTATAAAGTGATGAGGGGATATTATTATATACTACAGGTGGAAGGCTTGACTGCCCGTGTTCAGCAGATGGTAGATTGGAACAGCAAGAAGTCTGTTATACGCATGAATGAGGACAAATTCAAACAATATGTGCGTGGAGTTCCAAGAAACTACTCTGTGATTGTTATGATGACTGCCTTACAGCCACAAAGACAGTGCTCTGTCTGCAAGTAAGAATTAATTGTCAGTTTGTGATACCTGGGTCAAGATCAGAGGTTTCATTGGGGGCTGGGGATTTCTCCCGGCTACTTTGACCAGAAAACCTTTCTACACTGCTGAGTTTTATGAGATCCCCTAAAATCCCGTTTACTTATGCAAATCACCCTCTCACAACAAATATTGATAAAACCTCTGGTTTAAATATGGATATTTAAGGATCTCTTAACCAATCATTTTAAAAAAGAAATATTAGATAGAATCCTATGTTGTATGTACTCATTAGAATCCTCTCTTTAAGATGGCTCTGATGACGACTTGCAACATGTGATTTTACAGGGCCAATACACAGCTTTGTTTTATGGCATATGCATTTTATCTGCAACAGTTTTGATTTAGCCCTAAAAAATACATTTGTTTGTAGTTATTTACTTGAAAAAAGTATTGGTCGATGGGTACGCTTTTTTTTTTTAAAGGATATGCAGACATGTTACACATTTGCATTGCTTATTTTGTGAAAATCATTTCAGAGCTACTATATCATTTCAGGTAAAAATGACTTCTATAACTGTAATTTTGTTGTCAATCTTTAGTAATGCGGCATAAAAATTAACCATAAATTACCAGCAAAGGGATTTTTGTAAAGAAACATACTGTTTCCATTAACACAAAGTAAAGTTACATTTCTGTTGTTTCACTTTTCCAGGAACCAGTTAATGCTTTCCCGTATTTACTCTTGTTATAAGAGTTTATTAGGGTTTTGTATCACATAAGCAGTATTTCAATTGATTTGTGATGCCCTGCTCATGTTGATTGAGGTAGACTCTAATCTTAACTTGCCTGTTGCCTGGTCAAGTCTTTTAGGCTAAACAGGGACACTATTTATCATGGAAATCCAAATTCCATTACTTGCATATCTTTATACTCTAACCACTAGGCCTCAGAGCTCCCTCCCCCTCCCTCAGTTTTTACTTACTAAAGTTACAATTTATGAGCAAATTTATGAAACAACTTGTCTTTTCAAAGATTTAGCTTACAAACAGTGCATTTTTATCATCATTGGTTCATCTCCCATTCAACATTGATCAATCTTTTATAATCATTTTTGTGAATGGATATCCTTGTAATGTTCTTACGTTTATGCAAATTAGAGAACCAAAAGCGTTGTTATAGAGAAATGTATGTAAATAGACAACACAACTGATCAGTGGATGATCAGATCTGATTGTGTCTTTTAAGTGGTTAGTTTGCTCAGTTTGTTACATTGGTGGCAGATGTGGGATGAAGAATTCAACATCTATTGGAGTTGCCTTTCCGACATTTTCCCCAAGGGCCAAGTCTAAGGGTGAGTCTGTTTGAAAGTGGGTGTTTTGTAGGGTTCTCATAAATATACAAATTAGAGCCAAACGCATTGTTATCTAGAGAACATACATGTATATAGACTTCACTACAGATCTGAGGATGAAAGTGTTTTTTACTGATGGGTTGTGGTTGTGTCATTGAGTGATTAATTTGCTTGTTTCTTTACACTGTGTGTGTTTTTCAGACAGGCAAATGATGAGTACTTCATACTTGCCAACTCATGGAGGTATTCCCAACAGTTTTCCAACAAACTCTTTTTTGCCATGGTAGACTTTGATGAGGGATCAGATGTCTTTTCTCAGGTAAATAATATCTTTGACTTTCTTTCCAGCGTGAAGTTTTATTATTTTCCTAGAACATTAAAATAAAACTTGAGATATTTCATTAACCTGGTGCCTGTGTGAGAAAACTAATGTATACATATATTTTTTTTATATAATGTTCAATGCTTTCCCATAAAGACATTGTTAAACCCAGTTTTAAATTTGCAGGATTTTCCCTTGACCCCTTGATTTATGCAAATTTGGGGGACGTTTGACCCCTTATATATGGAATTGTGAATGGAAAAAAAATATCTTAAGGGGTCATTTCCAGGAATAGGGGGTCATTTACTGTATAAGTTGGGGTCAAGCTAAACCCTGATTGTGTATCAATTGAATAGAAATACCACTTAATCATTTTGATTTATTGAGATCATTTTCAAGTAATTTACATCTGCCTTTTATAGATGAAAATTAACACTGCCCCAGTGTTTATGCACTTCCCTCCCAAAGGCAAGCCCAAGAAGGCAGACACTATGGACATCCACAGGTAAGATTAATTGATAACATACATTTTATAACTATATATATATATATACAGTCTAACTTGTGTTAAGCAGCCACCCTTTTAAGCAGCCAACCTGCCTTAAGCAGCCACTACAGAAAGTCCCATTCTTAGATTTATAGTGTAAATCAATTTGTGTTAAGCAGCCAACCTGTCTTAAAGAGCCAATTTACTCTGTCCCATAGGCTGGCCTCTAAACACAAGTTTGACTGTATATATATATATATATCTTCTGGATCTAACATAAATGACCATTGATTTCATTAAAAGTATCATTTGAATAAAGATAAAAGCTAGACTAACAGAGTTTTTTCCCTTGATTAAGATGACGTTTGATAAATGGAATGCAGAATGGCAAGGAATGTAAGATTCTATTCATAACATGACCAAAATTGATTTGAAATTGTGCCAATTCTTTGATCAACCCTATACTGTATAAGTGACTAATTTTTAAATGATGCAGTGCTTGTTTTGCCTGTGATTTCAAATACATTGGATGGAGCAGGGAAAATAGATTTTTTTAAATTTTAAGTTTATGGAAAAGCTAAGTTATACTTTTTATATGTACAAGCTACAACTGAATACTATTTAGTATGAAAACTTACAATGACTTTAGGACATTAGATTGAAAGAAAATAGGGAAAATATTTGTTTGAATTTACTATTAGTTTATAATTCTTTCTTAAGCTGTCCAATGCAGGCAATTACATTGATTCTATAAAATATACAGATTATAGTGAGCATATCAACTAAGTTGTATATATTTGACAAAGATGTTACATAACTTTTCTCTGTTGCAGAGTTGGTTTTGCTGCAGAACAGATTGCTAGATGGGTACAAGAAAGAACAGACATTCAGGTATGTCAATAAAGGTTCTACAGAGGTCTTTATAAAAGAGTATTATATTCATTCCCCCTTTTTTTTATTCTTCCTCAAATGTATTATACTGCATTAAACCCAATGTTAAGCTATTTTCTTGATTGTTAGAGAAATCCATGATGACAGTCTAGGCATACCAATGTGTTCATATACATACAGATATTAATATGTTCAGAGACTTGCTGAAAGTTAACACCTTTTAACTTAAAAGAATAAATTATTGCAGCATTGTTTTTTGTATATTAAGGATAATTAAAATTCAACCTTATTTAGACCATGAAGCCTAACAGAAAAAGTTACAAATTCAGTTTCGTTGGTTTGGTTACTTAGCCTAGGGATAGCGAAATCTGATTTACTTGTGCTTATTGCTAAATCTTTTTCTGCACTTGTCGGTATAATGGTATATAGTATAAAGTAAATTTCAGTAAAACCTCAATTGTCCTGTATGGATTTTGGACAAGCTGGGAAATATGGACAACTGATTTTGCCACCCTGTTACTGCAACATAGTGAAGGAACTCCCATGTTTTATGGTTTTTACTTTTCATGTATTTTACAGATAAGAGTGTTCCGTCCACCCAATTACTCTGGTACCCTGGCGCTTGCCTTGTTGGTGTCCCTTGTTGGAGGACTTCTCTATTTGAAAAGAAACAACCTGGAGTTTCTATACAACAAAACTGTCTGGGGCTTTGCAGCATTGGTGAGCTCTAATTTCTCTGCTTCCATTAACTGATTCACATATTCCCTTATAGGGGTTTTGTAATTTGGCCATACTTAAAGGAAGAATATGGTACAGTTATTAAGGGTTCAATGCAAGAATAAAGCAAGTTCTTCACTTTGTAAAGGAGTTGAAGAAGTTGCTATAGTCTTTCATTGAACCCTGAATATTTGATATGATCAATCAAGTTACTCTGTAACATGACTCTCATTTATTGCAAAAACAGTCTGTGACAATTTTCATATACAACAGATATTTCATTACCAAGAAAATATTCATAAGTTAGCTTAGAGCACATGATATTTCAATGCATCGTTTACACAATGCATGTCTTGGGTATGAAAATATTGTGACGAAAGAAGGAATTATTCTGTCATGTTATCCAAAAGACCCCAAAAAACACTAGTTACAATGATATCAAATGATTTATGGAATTATTGCAAATTATGATAAGAAATGTGACCTGCTGAAAAGGGCTGCCATTTAATGTTATATGTGAAGGCAGTTTTTATGGATTTTCTATAGATATTTCTTTTTTAATAAAAATAATGATTGATTTAACAAAGTAATTATTAAAACATGTTTTGTTCCTTTTCAAACAATGTCTGACCTTGCTATGTAATGTTGGCCACTTTTTGACCCAATTTTCTATTGATATCATAGGCTGGTAGATATCACATACTTCTGGAGATGGATACTCCATGGCTTGATCTTTACCTTTTACAAATATGAAACTGGGGCTCATACTTAATTTTTTTTTAATTATTTGGAGGAAACTGCTATGACAAAAAAAAAGAATTTGATTAGGGACAGCACACAATCCTTATTGCACAATGGTTTCTCATAACAGGTTGAAGTGAGATAGTATGGAGAAATAGGTTTAAGTTCTTGTTGTTTAACCCTTTACCAAATGTCAAATTTGTTAGTGTCCCAAATTGAAAGAGTTTGCAGACGACATTCCAAAATGTGATGAAATTGAAAAACAATCTTCGGATAGAGTAGAAAACATTGTGGGAAAAGGAGAAATTGCTCATTACTAAATTCTCCTCTTCCCACATATTTTTCCAGGGTTGTCTACAACAAACTAGTCAAATGTTGTATTTGTTTGGTAATGGGGTTAGATGCAGACCATGTTGTCTAAGATTTGAATTTGAAGTTTGAATGACAGATTTCTGTTACTTTTTTTTTCTGAATTACGACTTTGTCCTTGAACATAAATGTTTTGTTTGATTACAGGCTATCATTTTTGCAATGACCTCTGGACAAATGTGGAACCATATCAGAGGACCACCAGTCATGCACAAAAATCCCAGCACTGGGGCTATTGTAAGTTGTGTCTTCTGTCGCATATTCAATATTTCTTAATTTGCCAGCTTCCAACCCTGTAAGAAACAATATGAGATAAAATTGATCAATTAATGAAGTTAATATGCAGTTCAGATAAAGATCAAATGATATGACAAAAGGTAGAGTTTATTTTTATTTTACTTTTTCAGTCTTTATAAACAATTTTATTTTATTATTTTGCTTTATACTATTTTGAAGACTTGTTATGAAGATGGTTTTATGCATTCATGTGATACTGTTGCGGTCTGTATTATAAAAAGTTTACTCTTAAGAACCAAAAAAGGTGAGTTCAGAAACTTAAGGAATAAAGTAGACCTTTCTCAACTTTTCTACAACCCTTTTTCCAACTTAAGTGAAGTTATTTCATTTTTTTGAAAGTTGTTGAGGAAATTACGAGTGGTTGGAAATTGAGTCACTCTGTATTTCTATTTTGTTTGTTCTCAAATGTTTATAGAGTAAAGCACATTTATTTTCATCATATTTTACCAGAATTTGGTTTATATCATCAATATGTAAAGACAATGTAATAGGCTCTATTTTCATGACTTAACCCTTTACCAAACGTCAAATTTTGACTGTCCAAATTGAATGAGTTTCCAGAAGACATTTCAAAATGTGATGAAATTGAAAAACAATCTTCTGATAGGGCAGAAAAAATTGTGGGAAAAGGAGAAATTGCTTGTTAAGAGCAATTTCTCCTTTTCCCACAATGTTTCCAGAGTCATCTGCAACAAAGTGGCTTAATCTCGTTCTTATTTGGTAATGGGTTTAGAACAACATATCTATGGTAATGTAACCAATTGACCATACATCAATCACACTTTGGTATCTAAGCCAGTGATGAAGAACTGGTATATGTGATAAATATCCTGTTGTATACATTTTTCAGCATTACATTCATGGCAGCAGCCAAGGACAGTTTGTTGCTGAAACCTATATGGTTATGTTACTGAGTATCCTTTACAATAGTTGGTCTTAGAATTTTATATTTGTTATTAACCCACCAACTCCATAATACCTCGCTCTGCTACAACTATTGATGAAGGATTTGGAAATCAGTGTGACAAAAGAATAATTTGCTTCAAATGAGCAATTCATCATATGTATCAATGGTTTCTGCCCAGCATCAAATTGATTTTTTTTTTCAAAGCTATTTTTCTTTGTATGAAAGAGTCCTGCATGGCCAGTCGTAAAGGTGGTGGTCATAGCGAGATGAAGGCCCACCTGTCCCTATGGTTTCATGCTCGTGTCCTTTTACATCTACTGCTTGAATCTTATAAAACCATTGTGATCCAACCAGAAATGGCTTTTTACTGGCAAATTCTTATTTATGTGTTCTTCTGTTATAAACACAAATAATGAAGAGAATTTTTTTGAGGGAATAGGCTAAGCAGGGGTATAACATTAAATGTTCAATAATAGAGATAGGTTTACACCAATTCTGTCAATAAGGAATATGTGACAGGTCCAAATCGAGAGCACAAGCAGATTAAAAAAAGTGTGAAAAGCAGTTTAGTTCTTGTACTGAGAAGAAACCATTTTGGCAAAAGGACATATTGTTCAAAAGATTTCCAAAGTCTGAAGTGGGTTTTCTTGTTACTGATATTGAGAAGAAATCATTGTGATATGGGGATGATTTGCTTGAATGAAGCACTTTTTCCACAGTTGTTCTAGTGATCTGGAGAAGGTGATTTACAATGCATGTTAATGAATCAAATAAGTCAAATATCGCATATATTTAGGGTATGAGTCCTTAATTTATCTTAAGATACTGCAATTGTTGGAGGTTTTATCATGCTGAGTGAGGCAAACACACTGAAAGGCGATCCAGGCAAAAAACGAGGTATGTGATATATATGTACAGATTTATTTTTAAATATGTGGTAAATATATGTTTATCTTATGTCAAATATGTCAATATGTATCTTTTAGATTCGATATCATCAATATACGGTGTTTTTTTTTTTATCTTGGTATACATTTATGGTCTTCTGCTATTATTAAACTTGACATCTAACAAAAGTGTCCAACAGATCACATGATTGGAAATAGATTTCTTCATTATTTGTATGTAACACAGTATTGAGAATTAGTTTGTCATCTTTTAAGTTTTACTAAACAAATTGAAGATAGTTCAAGCCTTTTAAAGACAGCTGTTAAAATTTGGGATGGGACCATTTAATTAATAACTCAATTGATCTAACCAATTACCGGTAATCATGTTAATCACTTTATTGTAAGTAATAGATAAATCAGGGGGAAGCCCCCAAAACGACATTGTTTATTTGATAAGAATAAAGAACATTTTGCTATCAGTAAAATCTGAAATCAAATGAAAGATAATAACTTAAATGTCAATCTTGTAAGACACATAGTAATCTGAGGATTGAACTAATCCATTATAATTTATTGACACCAACCAAGTACCTTACACCAGACAATGTCCAACATGTCACCCTGTGTTAAAATTAGACTTTACCCAATCAGATGATGTTTTATTTCACTCTTACACCAGTTTATTTTGTTTGCACATAACAGTTTGTCGTCATTCAGAAGTTAAACATCAAGGCAGTAATTTGTTGTCTTGTCAATTGTAAACATATACAATATTATGATAGGGTCAGAAGTCGCGGTGTATCTAGTGTTACATAACGCCTCACTCTCTACTGCATAGCACCAATCAATGAGGACAAGATGTAACCTCTGCGTTACTGAGCCCAGCTCTGTGGTTATGTCTTGGACTGTCACCAGGGAGAACCCGGATCGAATCCCCACAGGGGACAAAAAATCCAATTGGATTTTTCTGGCTATGCTTTGTTACCGACATAGTTCATAAGATTGGGGCTCGTAGGGATTGGCCATAAAGCCATTTGATCGTCCAAAATGGATAGAATCCCAACAGGGTACAATATATCCAAAGTGGGTTTTTCTTGCTATGCTTTGTTACGAACATTGTTCGTAAGACTAGTCATTCTTTTTCTGATTAATCGATTTATCAATGACAGATTGATTGATTGATTAATCACTTTTACATACAATCTCTTTGGTTGACCATGAGAAGTGTTTAAAAGAATAATGGTTGACTGATAGCTGTACACTTAAATAAGCAGCATATGTCTGTTGATTCTTTTCTATATAATTATAGGAAATTTATTGGTATATTTGCATCTCGTTTAACAAGTAACTCTGGATTATTGTTTGAAATTAACATTTCTAGCCTGTCTAAGAATATATTTCAGCTGTAGTATAGATATTACTTTGATATGAAGAGTATGTTTTAATTGAAGTCACTACTATGTCCCAATTAAGACAACTTATTTTCTCATGATTGCAATCAAATGTAAGTTAACAGTGAACACCTAGCCTTTTATTGACAACAACATAAATATTCATAAGTTCTTAGTAACTCTTTGATGTACTCGATTAGCAAAATGCTTGAGAGACCACATGATGAGCAATCTGTCCAATCCCACAAAGGATTGTTTCTTTTCATACCTGATGATTATGGTGGTTTGTCACTTTCATTTTGGACTAGTTTAAAATCCTGTAATAAACAACTGGTTTGGGTTCTCTTGAAACTGTTTATAACTGTTTATGTTAATTTTCAATTAATTCAAGCATTTTATAATTTCAACCTGTAAATGTATGTTTTCTTGAAGCTGTTATAAATGTTGATTTTCAATGAATTCTAACAGTTTCTAAAATGTCAACAAAGACATCTCGAACTGGTAAGTTGTTTGCTGGGAAGATAATTTTGGTTTTTGATCTTTACTACTTAAATCATGTGATCATCATTTTCATTGAATGTCTACGATTTAAAGGTTATGACAATATTGTATACTTCTTAGTAACGGTTGCTTTGGTGATTTGTGACTTTTTTGCATTGTTAAAAAAATAACTAGATAAGTAATCTTGGAGAAGATTGTTTTTTTTTAATTTTTTGATGATTCTTAACTTTTTGTTTTTGTTGTTGCTGTTTTATTATTATTTGAGGGTGAAGAGTCTGTCTAGGATACCTTTTGAGGTCTTTTCGTATTAAAAAGTTCTAAGATTTCAACTTGTTTGTTTAAGTTATACCATCAATAATCACTATGCCTTTATACGAGAATGGGGAATAGTCCTTCATCATCACTCAGTCTGTGTAATTTCTCCAGACTTGTTTGGCATAAAATTTGTCATCTATTGTTTTTGTGTTTATTAAAAGTTTTAACAAGCATTTCTGCTGACATGTGATGAGACGTATCATGGGGATCAGTGCAAATCTACTGTAATTTCTTAACCTTTAGAACGCTGGATATTTTTTTAAAAATAAATTTTTGTGTCTCCTTTCCCACACCTTAAATACATGTATCTGCATAATTTTATTAAGGAAAGATATTCAGAGTAGCAAACAGCTTAGATCACATTAAATTGGCGGCTGTCCTGGATCTAACCTGTTTGCATAAGCCTAAAGTTGGTTCCAGCAATATAAGGGTGAACAACAGTGATGGTCTAGCAATAATGTTGCACTAACCCTTCAATAACAAATGTATAGGTGAAGTTAAGTGTGGCTTAATAGAAATGCTCTTTTGATGATCTGTGCATATGTTTGCACTTATTATTCATTGACACCTTCCGAAGGCTGTAAGAAATAGCGAGTTACACCTTCCGAAGGCTGTAAGAAATAGCAAGTTTTTTGGTTGGAATGAAGAAACATTTTGAAATATAATCTTTGTTGAATGCATTAATGTTTAAGAAAAGATAAAAATAATTTGTCAAAGGTATTGATTTCTTGAGCATTTTATTTTAATGGCTAGGTTATGCCAATTTTCATTTTATTTTAGAATTCTGTGAAAGTAAGCTTTAAGATATCTTAGCTTACTGTTGGGGACTTTTTAAAAGGTTTGCTCTATTCTATACCAGCTTGGGAGGTTTTTGTTTGGTTGTTTTCTTTAGTTGTACTATTTGTAAATAAAACTATTGTTACATATTTATTGACTAATGAGTCTTAACAATTGTTGAACCAAAACCAATATGGACAAAGTTTAGCTTATTGCCTTGAAAGTATTTCAGGAAAATAAGAAATTTCAAAATAATTAGATAATGATAAAGATATAGAGGTGGATAACATTGTCATTATTTATGACAAACATGCATGTAAATTTGAACCCTGCCTTTGATTTAAAGTATTTTATAGACATTAAGACAAATGCACATAACACTCTTACTTTTCCATGAAAACACCTCATGCTTGACTGGCAAAATAATGAAAAGGTTCTCATTTGTCATATCACTAGGTATACTCAAGCTTGATTTGCATACATGCTATTCATTGCATTTCTGCATGAAATGGTTCTACTGATTCAGCTTGGAATTCACATTAGGTGACAAATAAAAATCATGAAGAATATCATTTTCTGTAGGAAATTTTTTAAAACTAAGAAAACATTTTTGCTTTATAAAGTTTCTTTTTAGATGCATCAATATGAGTTAACAATAGGTTAAATATAGAGTAAACGATGGGAGTCATAAATTGGAAATCTTTTGAGCAAGGCGTAGGAATATGATCTGGTTAGCTGAAGGCAAATTGGGTAATAACCCAAAGCCAAACCTGATTACTTTCCCCATTCAAGATTTCTACGATCTTTTACATTTATCCTGTTACCAATATGGATTTGAGTGAAATTAAAATGAAAAGGAAAAGCAAAAAGGAGGAATCCAGGGGAACACCAATACTGAAGGGATCACATAGCAATATGACCTAGCTACGTATAATAAAGACGATATATGGCACCCTGTCATCAGTCTGTATATTGCCATGGTGGCAGGATCAAGGCAGTTCTTGATGTAATAAAATATTTTCTTGTCTTTTTCAGTGTTTGCCCTTGTTGGACTTGGATGTGTGACAGTGTTCTTTAGTTTACTTCTCTCCATCTTCCGCTCCAAATACTCCGGCTATCCATACAGGTAAGAAGCTTCAGTTGGATTGTATTTGTTTAACCCTTTCCCAAACGACAAATTTTCGACTGTCCCAAATTGAAAGAGTTTGCAGACGACATTTTAAAATGTGATAAAATTGGAAAGTTATCTTCTGATGGGGCAGAAAACATTGTGGGAAAAGGAGAAATTGCTGGTTAAGAGCAATTTCTCCTTTTCCCACAATGTTTTCCGAGTCGTTTGGAACAAAGTGGTTTAATGTTGTTGTTGTTTGGTAATAGGTGATCACAGTTTTCAGCAAATTTTCAGTTATGTGATAAGGGTGACTGGATCAAGATCTGTGTTACCCTGTTTTGACCTGGAACTGCCTTTTCATGGCATACAGTCAATCTTGCTTTAATGCTGCTTGGTCACACATGAGAAAATTTAGAAAGTCCAAATAAAATTGTGGTTTAACCCTGTACCAAACGCCAATTTTTGGACTGTCCAAAATTGAAAGAGTTTGCAGACGACATTTCAAAATGTGATAAAATTGAAAAATGTTCTTCAGATAGAGCAGAAAACCTTGTGGGAAAAGGAGAAATTGCTTGGTACAAGCAATTTCTCTGTTTCCTACAATGTTTTTTAAAGTCATCTGCAACAAAGTAGTCAAATGTTGTTATTGTTTGGGAAAGGGTTAAGGGACCATAGTAAATGGAGACTTAATTGTGATGTGTAAGACATCTTACAGGTTAATATGGACACCAGTCATTCAGAAAGCTCCAATATTACTTTTACCCTGTTGATATAATGTAAAAAAAATACCTCCCAGGTAAGAATGAATTCAATTTAATAAACATAATTAAAGAACTTAATCAAGAGAAAGACAATTTTACTAGTGTATATAGTTTAGAAAACTGTAGAAATATTGTAATTTAAGAATGAAATATTTTTGACACCTTTATATTTTACATCTATTTTTATCTCTTTTCAGTTTCCTCTTCAAATAGATGTGAGACGGATGCATAGTGAAGATATTTGGGATCTGAGGATTTGTTTTTCACTGGAAGTACCAATCAAAATAGAGAGTGGGGAGATATGTCTAATGTTACAAGGAAGGAGGGAAAAGTGTGTTACAAGGCCGAAAGTATATATGAACTTTTTGACTGCATCAGTACAAATTCTTTATTAAGATATTTTGTGTAAGATGATGCTTGCTGAATTGCCATGTCGGTCAACAGATACTGCTTTTAGAAGGTCTTATAAGAAGCCTAATGAGGAATGGGAGATGGACATTTTGGAATTTATTTTTCTTCACTTATTTTTTATTTCTAATCGGAGACATTCTGTGGGTGTTTATTTTGGGAAGCAAATTGCAAAGTTCAAGTCAATAATGTTTGCATATTTAAGGTATCTTGCTGTTTAAAGAAATCTAAGTCTGCAAAAACACAGCAAAGCTATTTTATCAGAATGTATGATCATGTTTTGTTCATCACATTGACATTTATAAAAAATCAGTTAAGGGAAGGGGAGTAATTTTATATTAACTTTGATATGATGTCACACGATAAAAGTAATAAATGATGGGTTCTTTGTTATCAATATACATTTATAATCAGGTCCTGCGCAGTTCCTTGGTTGAAATTGTTTTGTTGTTGTGGTTCCTTGGTTTCAATCCTATCAGCACCGCTAGTTTGATTGGATTATTCTTTTTCAAGGTACTTCAGAAGCCTAGAACTAGTGAAAGTTATAATATATCTCAAGACTGTTGAAACAGCAATAAACCTGGATACAAATGAAACCTTTATCACCTCATTCCAAAGATATGATTAATATGAACACATTCAAAGAATCTGTGTTTATGAAGCATTTTCTATTATAAATAAATGCATCCAATTTATCTTACCAACAGGGGACAGCAGAACTGAGATTTCTATCACACTAACATTTACCCAATATCACACTGAGTCTGCCATTTTTTCTAGCATTGTAATTGTTTGTTTATGCTTCAAATTTGGGAAATATGCACACCTCTTACAAAGTAATGTGTTGATGGCTCCTTTACAAAACATTTAAAGTCAAGTTTTTAAGATTGGATTTTAAAATGGCTATGTTTGATGCAGAGTTCTAATTAAGTCTGCTTGTAAATATGAATTGTTGTTACTAGGTTTAATTAAAATAAAATGGTGTCATGAATTTTAACAATTGATTTCCTTTAATTTTTCCTTATCTTTACCAATAAAGATGTATTGGCTTTCCATTAACCCTTTACCAAACGCCAAATTTTCGACTGGCCCAAGTTAAAAGAGTTTGCAGATGAAATTTCAAAATGTGTTGAAATTGAAAAAAAAATCTGATAGAGCAGAAAACATGGTGAGAAAAGGAGAAATTGCTCGGTAAGAGCAATTTCTCATTTTCCCACTTTTTTTCCAGAGTGGTCTGCAACAAACTGGTCAAATTTCATTATTGTTAGATAATGGGTTAAAAACATGAACCCTAAAATCTGCATTAATTACTAACTTCATTATGGGCCTCAATGGCCAGTAGTTAAAGTGTTTAACTTAAAATCATTGAAATCACAAAGCTACTTTCTGTATGTGGTAGTATTCTGTTCGGCTTTGACTTCCCGCCTGATTAAGAACGTTCAAAGTTCAAAAAGTTATTAGGGTAACATATACATGTTGTTGCTTACATATCAACATATATTTATGACAAGTGCCATAGATTAAAAAATTAACAAAATGCTGATAGTTCATTTATCTTGATTGATCTTATATTATAGGTGGTTAAGTAAGGCGTCTCTCTTCAATCAAGATGATCCAATATAACTGGAAAATATTTTACGGATGCAAAACCTCTATGAGAAAACATACTTTGACTTTATGTAATATACTCTTCTAAGTCTTCTTGATACAAAGCACAGCAAAAGCGTAAGTTTTGTTGCATAAGTGTAAGAGTTGTGGAAGATGAAAATTACAAAATGGTTAGCCGAGGCTTCTCCAAGAATCTGTTTATTTGACAGTCAAAGGTTTTTATTTGGTCATATTTGATTATCTACTACATATTTATGTATATTTCTTTTGCCCAGGCTTAGAAGGAAAATTTGCAGATACATAGATACATTCAATATTGAATTAAACGACCACTCCAGGGAATCCAAAATTGGTCGTTTAAAAATTGCCTTCTAAAAAAGATATCTCCAAAAGTTTTATTTCCAATAAGTACGAGGCAATGTTCTACATATGCACATATAAATGTATTAAGATAGGAAAATTGTCATTTTAAATGAAAAGATCGTCTCCGATATTTTGTAGGGTATAAGTGTATATGTGTAGTTACAACCATGACAAAGATGAAAATTAGAGTTGAACCTGCTTGTATATCCAAAGTTCGCTTCATCGTTTCTGGTTTTATGGGGAAAATACCCAAACAGCTTTATTGAATTCATCGAAGTTAATATTTTAACATGCTCTGAGAAAAGGGTTAAAATGTAAGGAGAGTAAAATTTATTTATTGTGAGTACTGCTAATAAGCTAGCAATCACTTTTATTCATATTTGCAAGAACACAGAGCTCAGGGATTGATCCAAGAAGTACCATTTCAATCTGTAGTTGTCATCATTTGTGTTGTTGTTGTTGTGGGCGGGGTTGTTGTCGGGAAAGGAGTGGGCGTGGTTAGACAGTTCCAGTTCTCCCAATGGACGACTCGTCCTTCTTTGCTACAGTACGTACTCGAGCAGTGGTTCTTCCACATGTCATATTCTGAGTCTGGAATAAGGCGTTTTCGGCTGATAAAACATGATGCCATGTTCTTGCAACGCTTGAGTTACTAATACCAGATTGAATTTTCAACCTTTCCTGTTATAGACATAGGAAGACTAAATAGTGTTACATTCGTTGAACGTTTATGCAAATTAGGGATCCTAATGCATTGCTGTAGAGAACATGCTGGTTTATTTATATGGACAACACAACCACTCAGTGTCCGACAGCATTTTTTCCTGCTCGTATTTGTGTCTTTGAGAGGTTCATATGCTCGGTTTGTTACATTGGTGGCAGCGGTGGGATGAAGACTTCTCCCAAACTCCGCGCAGGAATACCCCCTCCCTTGTTACACTACAGTACAGTAGTAGAATTGCCTTCATAGAAAACACGTGACGATAGATACAGTCATGTGATCCAAACAATATAGCGCAGACGCCAAAGAAATGGGTTCTTTATGATTGAATTCAACATGCCATGCTTTGAAAATGAACTATGATTCAAATTCATGCATTACTTTGACAGTTTCGGCAGTATTGTCAGCCCTGACTAAGTGCATTTAGTGGGTGAAATACCCGAGTAATTGTAAACAACAAGAGCCTTATATTAGTCAAGACATTGACTCCCTTTCAATGGTGTGGATAGCCTATATTTAACTAGGCCTACGCAACGACAAATTTATTTCAGGAATCTAAACAATATTGAAATATGGGATAGGAGGAACTTTGTTTAGATTCTTGTTTTTCAAGAAAGACTTAGTAATTCAGGGATGCATCGTATGGGATTTTTTTTTTACTTTTCGCCCATGTAGTGTACAACTAATCAGTCCCACTGATATATGGGCTACTAAAATATTTTTGGAGATATTTATCATGTACATCTGCAACATAGATGCGTTTTGGGATAATCAAACTTCATTGTCTAAATTTCTAAATACCCTCACATCTGTGAATGAGCACCCTTCAGTCGTTTAGTAATACGCTACCTGTATCTCTGGTGATCCGGACAACATTTGTTAAGTTTAATCATAATGTATGGTATTCGTATTTACAACAACAGATATACGTATTTTTAAAGATGTGAAAAGGTAAAAGATAATTACAATTGGATTGGACTACAAGTAATAACAGCTATAGTGGTTGGCACTCACCTTTACCACGTTATGGTAACGTTTTACTAAACATTTTGTGCTTAAAGTTTGCATAAGTTCAAAACAACATTCCCTCTTATTTGAATATTTGGTTAAGTAATATTGCAAAGTAACACATCATTGGAATAGTCTCTCCGAGACGCTTCCAATGAAGAGTTCCATTGCAATATTGTTCTTTCATAAGACAGCCTACCATCCAAGTTTATCAGTTGACTTGTACACAACTATTTGTCTAAAGTCGTTTAGTAGAACGGTATCCTGTAACTTACCGATAACCTCGCCTGGCATGTAAGGGCGTCCATTGACGTGACACATGATTGGTTCCCTTGTATAGGTCGTGGTTGGGTAAGTTGTTGTCGGCGGCGGGGTCCAGGCAAATCGTCGGTTTACTTTACTGCGCATGGGCGAGGCCTCTGCCAGCGCCAACAGGACCAGGCTCAAGATGAATACTGCCAAATGGAAAACACGTTTAATCCATTTTATTTACTGTAACATTATGCATGATCTTTCCAAGTTGAAAGCAACAGCAGACAAAACATGTAATGTCTTGCCAAGTAACAATAATTTCTTGCATAAATATTTCCATATTGATGATAAAACCAGACAACAATTGCATTGTCTTGCCAAGTTATAACAGTTTCTTGCATGACTTTTCCCCAAATTGAAAGCAAACTCAGACGACAAATGTAATCCCTTGCCAAGTTACAATAGTTTCTTTTGTCATGATAAAGGTGTTGCCATATCCCAATTTAACATCATACAGTTTCATTCTAACTCTTTATTATGGATTTTCTTTTACAAATTTCTTCAATCACTTAACAGAGACGGGTCATGACGAGTAAAGATCAACCGATTGCATATTTCAAAATGTACAATTCTCAATTGTCAATTGGTAAAAGTTTGTCACCAATCAAATATGCTTTTGCAGAGTTTTACATATTGCAGTTGAAATTGGTCCTCATTTTTTATTCTCATGCTTATAAATAGGGTTTATTCATCACTTTACTCGATAATACACATAACTCACTTAAACATATGCTGCAAGCGTCTTTAGGAACCAATGTGAAAAGAGGACAAGTCGATCTTATTGTGGAACCAAATATAGATTGTCTTTGCTTTCATTAGTCTACCATTGCCCTCAATTCGAACCGGTAATGAATCGTTATAGAGAGAAATGGGATTAGAAAATAGATTTTTGGTTAAGTAGCCATATTCTGCCATTTTGAAATTCCTTCTTTCGTCGCATTACTTCGGTCGTTCTCGGTATAAGGAGAGAAGGTATTACATAGCGTAAACCTACCAATCAAACAGCATGATGTGCAAACGAAATATGAAGATATGATACAGTTGTTGTTTAACGCTCTTTTTGTTTTTTGTATGGGGTTTGAATCCATACGAACCGTTTTAAGTTAAGTCTAGGTTTTCCTTGATTCCCCAGTTCTAGACTTGTGCTCTGAGGTGATTGGCCAAAGGACGCTCACACGTAACAAGAAGTGAAAGGGGTCCTCACCAGTTGTGTGGTGCAGGACTCTCGTGTAGTGAGTATTCCTGTCAATACTCATAGAAACCGGTACTTGGGTATTCTGTCTTGGTCCCATAACATTCAAACGTCGTTCTTTAAAGGCATGTTGTGAACGACATACTACACTATTGCATACCACCAATGGATATGTTTACTCATGGGCCAGGGTACTGTTTTAATGGACTACTTACGATAATACTTGCGTAAGTCAAAGTTGATAAACATTAATAACATTACAAATAAAAGAGCGATAGGAGAGACGATTCAAATTATTCGTTACTTTTTAATGGGGCTTACCTCAGCATTTGAAAAAGGGGGAAGTTTGTTTTAAATTTACGTAGATTCTAAGCATAAGATGTTTAGTAAAATGTTTTCCAGCCCTTTAATAAAAATGTAAGGACACTGCAAATTACGACAAAATCAGTCGAAGAAAAGTTCGATTTTTCCTATTGCGTGTACTTAGCATGGATTCCGCTACTTTAAACAATGATTTAAATAAGGCATTGAATGATTCTAAAAGTTTCTTACATACCTTTCAAAACCGCCATGATGTCTTGTTGAAGTGACCCCATCCCTTACGCTTTCCACCAATAACAATTGTCAAACTGACAGAAACCAACTATATTTGTCGTAATATGGCATTTGCTGCATATAAGAGTACATATCAACTGTTTTGTATGCAAGCATTCGACATTGTGCCGCATTTAATATGTAAGTTATTGTTTATGACAAAACACAATTATTGGAATCACACCCGCAAAAATAAACGGGGATAAGCAAGGTTTTAGAACTGGGAAAAGGATCGGCTTAAGATAAGAAAGTATTGCAATTCGTGAGATAATGCTATAATAACCCCTTCTCCGTCTTTATTGGTAAACAATTGTAAAATAAAAGATAAGGAACAACTCATATACAGATATCAATCGTTTGTTACGAGCGTTTTCTCCTTTTGCTACAATGATTTTTGTCACATATAAAACATATCAAGCTTTTGCTTATACCATATACCTGTCGTTTATTTAGATTTTGTTTTCAATTATGCTGGAAACAGTATATAAACGTGATTCTGTGTGTGACAGTGGTGCAGTGGTAAAGCGTTGGCCTCTTGTACAAAATGTCCTTGATTCGATACCCGTTAGTGTTGAGGAGGAAAGACCGGAACTAATCCATAAATCGGCGCGAGTGTTGGTTGTATGCAGGAAGCAAACCATTGAGAGATTAATCTAAGTTGTAAGAAAGTATTTTCACAATTGATGTGAAGTAGCTAGGTTTAAACTAAACTATGTCTATTCATGCCCACGTTACTTACTCACCAGTTAACCACTGTAGTTGTTCTTCAAACACAAGGGTTACATTCCAATAAAATACGATTTATCAACTTTGGGAGGGGGAAGTCTTCGCTGCAACAGATACATAAATAACAAGTATTGTATGTTTCTAGTTGCATTGAACATCGTTCATATATGTTGAAACTTTTTATCGCTTCCAGCTGGTATGCATATCGAAAGAAATGTTTGTCGATAGGTAACATGTAAACTGGAAATCAAAACACTGAAAATGGGCTATTCAAGACATTTGGTCTTTCAAATCTCTAGCAGAATTTCATGCAAATACATTAAGGTGCATTTTAGAATCACATGTAATACTTTGTTAAACCCCACTTCATTTTATATAATCTTGATACAAACGTACTTTGTTTATATCATAAAATCACCTTTTACAAAAAAAAAACCTAAAATATGATACGAGTAGTATTAAAAGACCTCGCATCATCTATAAAAACGTTTTCAAAGATTCTGGCCGAGATTTGAACCCATACTGACTAAAGACTTAACAACATCGAGTAGCAACTCTGCTTTCCAAATTCATAAATTCTTCAAACTTAGGTTGCGACATTTAGAGTCAGCCTTGCGACATTTGACGTCGGTTGTGGCATTTACCATCGTTGCGACACTTAGCCTTGCTTTAAACGTTAAAGGTTTAACTCGTTACGAAACAATAACGACATTTTACCACTTTGTTGCAGACGTCTCTGGAAGACATTGTGGGAAAAGGAAAACTTGCTCGTAATGAGCAATTTCCCCTTTTCCCGCAATGTTTCTGCCCTATCGAAAGATTATTTTCCAATTTCATCACATTTTGAAATGTCGTCTGCAAACTCTTTCAATTTGGGACAGTCGAAAATTTGGTGTTTTTGTAAAGGGTTTACGGGGAGACTTCATGGCATGTTTGAGTAGGATCATCTGATCATGTATCTGTTTAATTATGCAAAGGAAAACAGAAATTGAATACCTTGGATATGGCAATAAATGTCCCATCGACAGCGCCTGAGCGTGTTTGGAATTAAATTAATATTCTATAGAACCACAGCCTTATAATGTAGAGCTGGTGTTACGCTTGCACCCATTGCGGTTTAAGAAAGAATACACACAATCCGCCATTTTGAAACTCTTTTTCTCGTCTCAATGCTTCGGTCGTTCTTGGTATACATCGGTCCGGGTCGGAACTACTCGGATTAAACCGAATAGTTCCGGGCCCGATTGATGTATACCGAGAACGACCGGAGTACTCCGACGAAAGACTCAATTTCAAAATGGCGGATTTGGGGTATTCTACCAGTATCTATGGCTCTATATAAGACAGAAGACACATCCACTCAAAGAGGTATGTAGGCCTAAACATGTTTTATCGATACATGTCGAAGTTACATATGTGTTACAAACGTGTTTACTGCGAATAGTTCCGGCCCAGTGTATGCAAAATGAATTGTTCGTTATATGTCTCGTCAATAAGGAGCCTACAGCTGTATGCTTCAGTTTAAATCAATTGTTCTTCGTCTTTCATATATATGGTTGTCGTCCTAAATAGATCGCTATGTAGGAAAAGAAACCAAAATTGGCTTTGTAAAGACTAGGCAAGGTGGAGTTTATTAATTTATGAACCATGAATGATTTATAACTATACCCCGTACTAAAGAGACTTATCGAGAAATGTGCACTCTGAGTAATAAATGTTAAAGATTTTGTATTAACCCTTAGAATGCAGGGTAATTTTTTCTTAAGATAGATTTTTGTGTCATCTGCTTTCCAAACCCTTAAATATGTGCTTATTTTTTTTATAAAAAAAGATACTCAGGGTAGCAAACAGGTAAGATCACAGGCCAGCCGCCAATTTACTTGGCGGCTGGCCTGGATCTAACCTTTTTGCATAAGCATGTAGTCGGTTTCAGCGCTATAAGGGTTAACAATTATTGTCACTAAACCAAAGTGATTTTCTATTTTCTTCGTAAGTCACTGCAATCCCGTGAATTCGTTAAGTAATGTTTAGTGAGTCTTTGTGCCTGTCAGCGTTTCTATGGGAAAGCCGGTTTATAAATAGACACAGGAATTCTTTCTCGAGCACCTTGCTAACGTCATGTTACAAGAGAGGTTGTACGTGTTCCGAAGAAACACTTGACGATGGTTTCTACAAAAAGCAACTCTTATTCTTAGTTTAGCTTGTTGTTTACAAAACAAAACTGTTTAAACGGTTTGCAGTTTCTACAATACAAATGATCCCTATCTTTTCTTTACGGTTACAAATTGGGATGGGAAGCTGTCAATAATATAACTTTATGTAAGATTAGAAACCTATGTTGTCATTTTTTAAGTAGCATACAACCTTTTTTAAAAAGTAAAATTCCCAATCTGTAAGATAGGCCTTTTAAGAAAGTGTTCAAAGCTGATACTTCCGTCGAATCAACTAAATGATGGAAGTGTAATATTACATATTTAAAACAACATTAATGAAACATATGCAACAAAATATTTCCCTTTATCCTAGAATATGTTCTTATACATCTGTATAACGAAACCAATGCAGTTATTTGTTTCGAAATATTTACTGGATGAATATCTTTAGATAGTGGTAACATGACTAAAATAATATTGCCGTTTGTAGAATCTCTATTTAAACAAAAAAAGGATGAATTGATCCAGAGACATGTTATCAGTGGCTCTTTTTGATCATTTATTCTTTGGTCACAGTTGGTTTTAGACCCTTGGAAAGCAAAGTATTATTGACTTAAGGTGTTAGTTAAAGTATATTCACATTACAAACATTCTTAACGTGAGCAAATTAAAGTTTATACTTGCGACAAATGGTCATTTCCTCTTTAGAAAGAAATTATTTACTATATGATATAAGGCGTGTTATGAGTTAAGAAAGAATAACCAAAATAGTAGAAATAGATTTGTTTGAATTTGGGTTTTCGTTATCTTAAACTTTATCACAAATGCTTCTGCCAGAGATCTTAAACTAACATATTCATGTGTGGTTATTTTTCTCAAAACTAAAACAACAAGTACAATAGAGCTGCCCCTTTTAACTTATAAGGTCTTAAAATAGCGTTATCTGTGATTTGCAAACTGTCTTCTGCTCATCTCTGAATTTGGACGGGTTCAACATTTTCGCATTTGTTTCTTCTGTACCAGTCTTATAAGTTAAATGAACTTAACACTTTATTCCGTAATGCGACACCGTGTGCATCTGAAAACTTAAGAAACAATTGTAATAGAAGGGAACGACGACAAAATGATTGTTCAATACTTCTTAAGTTTCGCCTGCTGATGTATTTGATAAGACTAACCAAATGTTGTCAAATCCCATTTGTGTATAATCATTTAATGTTTACGGGCCAAGGGAACCATACCAGACTAGTTTATAAATAACCAAACGATCTCGCACTATTTATATACCATACAGTATATACCACGTTTAAAGGACAAGACGCACGCAGGCGCACGTTTGCTGGTCCATTCTAGTCACGCTCTAGTTAGATTAAGTAGGGGAACCAGTCATTGTGCTCTCGCGAACGTACTATTCCTTGTACAAGTTATGGTTGCCGGCTGTCCCTAAAGTTTACACGTCGATACGTATTATATGCATACGGAGTACAGGTAATTACACACAGCATATTAAGGTAAACAACGTTTTGTTTGATATATGTTAGGGTGATGAACGTATGACACAAACCAGATCGTGGAAAATGATTGCGTCTGCCATTTTTTACGAACGATCGTCTATCATGGATTCATACTGCCGGATTTCGCCATGAATGTTATTTTTAAAAAAAGATATTGAAAGTTTTGGACCAAAACCATAAACCGTATCGTCTGATACTAATGGAAGGTTCGGTTTATATTATATATTTCTTATTAAAGTCTCATCCATATACGTATACATTTCTATACATATAAAACGTGTATTTATCTTTAAAACATTAAAATATATGGGTATGGACATTCGATTTTGAATTATAAGAGACTATCACGGTTATTGACAGTTAAGCATACAAAAATGATAATTTCAACGTAAAACCAAGATTGAGTTGCTAATTCTTTTTGTAATGCAAGGTTAAAAACAATTGTAGATGAGAAGAGAAGAGTAAGGAGTGTAGATAGGCACTATTGCACATTACTAAAGATATATTTTAAGAAATCTAATAGGCCTACCCCCTTCGATCAGATCAAGAAAGAGTAAATAAGCAGCTCAATCTTGTAATAAATAAAAGTGCTGAAAACGAATAAGGACAGTATTTACACAGATAAAAGGAGCTACGTTTAAGAATATTAAAAAAAAGGTTTGAGCACAAATCCTTATGAAGTTTGGATTTGAAAATAGTATGCTCATTTATTTAACCAATTGCATGATTATCAAGAAAATCTAAAAATGCCCAGTTGAAAATGATACCTGTCAATTATCCCGGCTACTGCTTAATATGTATTTCATATTAAATCGCCCTTCGTTTTCTGTAACAGAAACTGAGTGAAATAAAGGAAATTGACTGAATTGCTTTGGCCTCTTGACACGAGGGTAGTTTGTTAAAATCCCAATTGAAGATTTTTTATAACTGATTAACTAGTTGCGATTAACCCATTACCAAACGCCAAATTTTGGACTGTCCCAAATTGAAAGAGTTTGCAGACGACATTTCAAAATAAGATGAAATTGAAAAATATTCTTCTGATAAGGCAGAAAACATTGCGGGCAAAGGAGAAATTGCTCATTAAGAGCAATTACTCCTTTTCCCTCAATGTTTTCTAGAGATATCTGCAAAGAAACTGGTCAAATTCCGTTATTGTTTGGTAATGGGTTAATCAAAAGTACTAATGCCATTGGTTGTGGTTCCTAGAGTGAGAGTGAAAGCTTTCCTCACATTCAATTCATTATGAATCATGACGAAAAAATGTCGAGACGGACTGTTCCGTTATTCAAGCTGATAAGAAGCGGATATAACAAAAACATAAGTTGCTTCAATAAGAGTTGTCCCCAGTTCATATGAAGGGAAAATTTCTTCTGTCACCAGGGCCCAGTTGTTCAAACGCTTGTTAAAGTTAACAGTTTGTTAAATAGCCTAACAAGCTGTTATATTTAACAAGTGGATTGAATCTTGTTGTTCGAACTTAACAACCGGATTTAACAGACGTTTGACATAGGAACTTCCTGTTAACTTTAATCGAGGTCTAGAGGTCAATTAAAATTTAACATAGGAATCCAATATGGGCGCATTGTTGGTAATAAAGTCCTTTTTTCGAGTATTGTTGGGGTTTTCGTTTACAATTGAAAAGGGAAAGAAAGAAAATTGATATCAATTACGCTTCTTATAGATATACATTTTTATAAAAAACGAATAATAATAGAGCACGCGTTTATTAATACATTGTTTTACTACATCCCAGAGAAAAACCAAAAAGAGTAACTTCGATAGGAACTTAAGGAAATGTTGAATATTCCTATTTCTTTGAAGTTAAGAGCATCGTATTGATAGTTCCAACTGACTACTTAAACGTCGGCATTGTGGCTATTTTTCAATACGGCTTTAACGATTTTTGTTGACATTTTACATCGCAATTGCAATGCATTGTCCGAATACCCGAGTCCTCCTCCTTTACGCCAAAATGTTCATTTAACAAGTGAAATGACTGACGACAATGCTATAAGAAAGTCAGACTAAATTTGCCCTTTTTCAATTTTTCGGTTCAAGATTCAATTGGATTATCATCAACATCAATCGCCGAGGGACCACATTACGGAAACTCGAAAATGCCGTAAAAATGCATCGCAGCACTCTACTTACGAACAAGTTTGAATAATTTGGTTGATATAGCCCGATATCGTACACATAACTAGGCCTGTCAATGCGCCGTGACACAGTACAACACACCAACCGCATCCGATAAGTCAAAAGATAGTTACGCGGCTGTTTTATGAAAATCGCAAGATTATAGTAAGTGCTTCATAAACATGAAGTACTTACTATAGCATTGGACTGAACCCACGATATGTGTCTGTCTAAAATTCCTCTTCGAATGGAACTGTGTGGTTCTAAAAATGTGACTAGTATAAATCAAATTCACAGATGATGCAAGGACAAGTTGACAAAACATTGTTTGAATGGCGTTTTGTGTAATTTCTCAACACTTCTCATTTCCATACTCCATGTATTATCCCAATAAGCCCATGTCTTTTCTACCTGGAGCTATCTGTCCGGTCTTACCGTTATCCCAATACTAAGACATCTTTTGACCTTGGAAATGGTCTAGTCTGGATTCGAATATAAAACCTTTACACAGAGGATGAACACTATATGAATGAGGACTTAGGGTTTTGAAGATACAACAAGGTCTACTCATAGAAGACACCTCCTCCAACAGGCTTTTGTTGTTCGCCAATACAGAAAATTATAGTAGCTTCTTGAACATATAACACTGGGGCATGTTGTTGTTGATGTATAATTAGCTTTGATTATATAACAAAATCATGAACTACATGTCTTTAGCAAGAACCTTGAGATAAAAAAAGAAAGAGATGACTAACACATCAAATAAAATAATCTGTTTTATTCATATGTATACTTACATTCCCTTTATGCCGAGTATACCAAAATATATACCTTTGATTCTGATTTATGGTCTTGCATATGACTTGCACATTTTCTTTTTACAATGGGTGAAAGACTAAATACATGTAGTAACAATAACATGTAATAAGAAAAATGTGTACATAGAACAATAAATGTATTCTAAAAAGAGCTTTATTATTGCGAATGAGCAAATGTATTTTTGGCAAGATCCACATTGCAAAATATCTCATATACTACAAAGCTGCAATTGAGTACAAGTGACAAGTATATCAAGAAAAGATTGAGCTTAAACAATCCTTTGTTTTGAAAGTCTTGCAACTTGGAGGTATTCAAGCCTTATTTCCTTTTGATTTCACATTTTGTAAATGGCTAAATTCAAAAGTATCAACTTGCAAAAGTGTTTTTTATGAAAAAAATCTAACAATGCATGATAACATTGAGGGAAAAGCCAATTTAGACAAAAGGAGAGATATGTGTTACAGTGTTAGTGAAACTTTAGAAAACAATCTATGTAAATCTATTGGATACAGAATAAACCCCGAACAGGGATACTGCATAATGACTTACATCAGTATATCTGCTATTAAATGCTGGATAGACAATCTGTGACAAAATGCACTATTTCAATCTAAACCATTTTAAGAACTCCAAAAAGGGGATGGAATAAGCATATCCCTGTGACAAAATGTTTAATGTTTGAAATACTAAGCAATTTCATCATTTCGATATTTACATCTGCAAGTTGCTATTCATTGCATATATTTAAGTAATTGATGTGAATTTCTTAAAATTAAGTCAAACCATCAATATATCAACACAAATAATAGACTTTCCTCTTCATTCTGCATCTTTGATTTGGTGTAATACCCTCTCTGTTCTCTAATAGTAGTCCTCTGTCCATTTTGATGAAAATATCTAGAATATAAAAAATTGAAAGCTTATTCAAGTATTATCATGACTTCAAGCTAGTACTGCAGCTATTTTCCAGTGACATGTAGCAAACAAACAGGATTATGACCTCTATAAAAGAGACAAATGATATCTCTCAGTCAAGCATCAATAATGTATACATACATTAAACACTTGTAATAAATTGAAATTATGCTCATTATGGGCAAATTATCTTTGACACAAACTGATTTAAAGAATTACCTGCATGTGCTACCAATGACAGAAACAAAGAAAAAATCATAGTATTTTGATGTAGATATCTATTTATACAAAGAAAATATTCTTAAAAGTATATCTATAAGTTATTTAAGACAATTTCTTCTTCTTTTAATCTTTTAAATACTACCAAGATTGGTATGTTAGTAAAACTTCACACTCAGTTCATATGCCAGTTTCTTTAACAAAAATATTTCCTTAGCTTGCTCAGTGGTGACATAAGATATAAACATTTATGTTGGATTATGAAACACGTGTATTAAAACAATAGTCTTCATTGCTTATATCATAAATGGTTGAAAGCTTTGTTAGTGGTCCCTGTATGATAAGTATATGACAGGATGGTCATTTAAACAAAACTGTCAAAATGTTGTTTTTCAGCATTGCTTGAATCTTGAAAGGTAAAGGGATTTGTTATTAATTAAAAGATACTTTACCTGATGAGTTTTACTGTTGGTACCACACTGTTATGTTTAAACTCCAAACCATATCGACTGGAATTTATCAAATGAATGGGCCATTTTTCTGAAAGAAAAGAATACTAATGCAATATCATAATAATCATAACTCATGTCAATTTTGTCTTTAAATCTATACATGATAACACCGTTTTCATAGCCTTATCATCAACATACCTAAGGTCAACCCAAACTTGCTTCAAAGCGAATGAAATTTGTGGCATGTAAATTAAAGTTCTAAACAGGATGAAAGTGAAAAATTACCAATCATTTCAGTAAGCCTTTAGTACACACTTTTGACATTTCATAGAGGTACGTACATGCTTGGGTTCGAATCAAGTTTTATCTTTCGCTAACCACATTCATGAAGATAAACGTAGTTGCCTTTGTTCATTGGATCAAAAAATAAATCTCAACAACTAAGGAAGGTTTAACATACCAAATTGTGTAGTTAGATCGACATTTGAGACATATAATGCGTTCACAACACAACTGTCACTTTTTGACTTTACACACCGCATTTTGAAAGACCAATCAAGGGGCATAACTGCATGGTTACGAACGATTAATAATGATAAAAGAAGATGGAATTGTTTATTTCTTGAAAATATTTTGTAAATGCCTTTTTTCATAGATATTACGACATTGTAAACATACCTTTGTGTCAGATTTATGTTGAGACCCTCCTTCTCCATAGACAACATCCCGTTATTCATAAATGAGCCCTTCCTTGGACATCTTAACTCTCCCGATCGATTTATCAAAACATTTCACCGCTTCAAAATCTCCGAAATACCCTGGCAATAGCTCTAACTCAAAAAATTGCTGTTTTTGATTACAAAACCTCGACTGTTTTCGGATCGGCGGCCATGACACTTGCAAATTTATCAACTTACAGAAGACTTAACAGGCTTGTTAAAATCTTAACAAGTCGTCAGTTAACAAAGGTGTTAAATTGGTTTGAACAACGCTTAATTAACAGGCCGTTAAATTACAGACTGTTAGGGATTTTAATCAGCCGTTAGTTTAACGGATGATTAGATTTAACAACCGTTTGAACAACTGGGCCCAGGTTGTTCTTTCCGTTGTGTAATCAAAATTCAAATTTGAATTTTTGTCTCAATTTTTCATTTATTCATATACAACTTGAGGCATGTCTGCAACACATTGTCGTAGGCCTTAACATTGAAGAAGTTGCTAAATATAGCAAACAGTACACATACAATAGGTTATATAGTAAAATAGCATGTATTTTTCAAAGTACAAAGAAAACATGATTGCCACTTAAAGGACAGAGGAATTTAGCAATAACAGTTGTTTTAAAGTTCGGTGCTTCTAATCCTGAAAGCATCCCTTATAAATTTTGCAGTTTATAATATAATACTTCTGTTATGTGATGAAGATTTTGTTGAATGAATCTTGATTCCTCATCATCTTTATTCAGTAGTTAAGTGCCCTTTCTTCACAAAGAGTCGAATTTGGAATCAGACCCAACTCTTCTGATACAGCATAATTTGTGGTTTATAAAGATGTCACTCCACTGTGTGCTGTACTGTAAAGCGTTGTCTCAAATATTGATTGACTTTTGTCATCATTGATTTGTTCATATAACTCAATACGGTTGAAAAAGGGTAACGTTGTATATGTATCATTTACAAATTCAAATCCGGAAAACTTTTTCTGCCTTCAGCAATATTATGGTAAACGTTCAGTAAGTATTGAAATATCTTGTCGCAACGATCGATTATATCCTTTCTTTCAGTTTTGATGAGACCATAAAATGAAAGGTGCATTCAAATATTAATGCAGACGAGAGTCGGAAAAAGTGTATATAGCACGACGCATGGGTAATCATGCGAAAATTATAAATCTTTTTTATAGACTAGTCTGATTGGTTCAAACGTAGATTAATTAATCCTATACCAAACGCCAAATTTTCGACTGTCCCAAGTTGAAAGAGTTTGCAGACGGCATTTCATAAAACTGAAAAATAGTCTTCTCATAAGGCACAAAATATTGTGGGGAAGTGAGAAATTGCTCTTTACGAGCAATTTCTTATTTTCCCACAATGTTTTTCAGAGTCGTCTGCAACAAACTGGCCAAACGTCGTTATTGTTTGGTAATGGGTTAAAACTTTCTACACATTCGCAGATATTTGAATCCATGGTGAACCAACCGACATGTTTCAGAATGATGTTTTCAGCAATGAGCCAAATTGACTTAATCAATTGTGTTTAAAGCAGTGGAGTTCGTTAAGTAATACCATTTCCAAATTCCTTCTTGTACATCACAAAACGAAGACGTGTTACTTAAAGTGGCATTTATGTTCTTCCTCTTCCGATTCAATCTAATAACAACTTTAAAAGCACTTACGAACTTCTCCAATTCAGAGGCAATTCCCATTGAGACGATTCTTCTGAATATAGGGTATATGGGTAAATTTACTGAATTATAGAAAGTTTTATGAGTGAAGAGTTCTTGATCTTAACCCATCTTATACATGTAACATAAGATTGAGATAAGAGGCGCGTAACTTTGTATCATGATTGCGTATCTCATACATCTCTTAAATGTCTAGATAAGAGAAAAAATCGTTCAAGGCTGTTCTACTGGCAAATCTATTTGAGTCTGACCATGTTGATCATTTTATCTATTGACTGACGATTTGAAGCTTTGGTTCGATTATTCAACGAAGGACAGTTTACTTATAATACAAAGGCTACATTCGATTTCTGTGTATTACACTTGAGTTTCACCGTAATGAAGTTTTATAAGGTAACTCATGAAGGGCAAATTAAAAAGAATTTTTGAACATATGGATATCAAACAATACAGTAATTACATGGTCAAAATAAGTATGTCATTGTCAATTGTAGAGACTGTGTCTTAGATACTGATCAACTCTAAAATGCCCCAAACCACGTAATGTGGTTCGACCCGCAATGATAATTGAAAATATAGCAAGGAATAACTCGAAGTTCATTTTCTTAATAGAAATGTTAAGGTAATGAAATCCCTATTTGATATTGAGATATGTGACGTATGTGTATCATTGGTATTGACACAATGTATTTTCTCGTTTTAGATGAAACTTTCACTCCGACGTTGAGCCTTCATCAGGGACCATTTCTAACACTCGACCAATAAACAATCAGGATGGCTGGATATACAGATACGTCGGTTCATTCCAGATTACTGGCTCTGGCATCCCTTAGCATGGGCTTCAGCATGATAAGTTCTGTGTTCGGATTCTACTACGTAAATTGCTTCCTGAACTATTACCATATCCAAGAGAGCTGGTTCCAGTTCGCACAGATACTTTATTTGGTATGGAACACAGTCAACGATCCACTCTTTGCATATTTCCAGGAGAGCACAAGTTTTACCTGTACGAGGACCCGTAGAGAAAGTGTTCTATACGCGTCGCCATTTTTCGCTCTCTCATTTCTGGTTCCATGGTTCCCCTGGGGTAATCCCGAAACCATGCAAGCGTGGGTGACAGGGATTCATCTCATCACGGCTTTATGTTTTTGGGACACGATGTTTACATATGTTGGGTTGGCCGCCTGTTGTCTGTTTACGGAAATATCTCTCGACTACTCAAACCGTGTCAAAGCATTGCGTTATGGACAAACTGGAAGTTTAATCGGGTCACTCTCGGTGTTCGTCGTTCAGTACATGTCGAACGGATTAGAAAACTTTCATCGTTTTCAAGTTACATGTGTGTTGATAGCCGTTATAAGCTGTTTGTTGATGCGATACTGTGGGAAGCATGCGCATACCGAACGGGAGTTGAAGGGCGATAGTTGTGCTGAAAATTCCGGCGGCGAACGATTACAAACCCTTTCTTACTTCACCTTGACTAAACAACTTGTGACTAATCGTGATCTCCTTGCATTTGTGGTGACCAACTTCTTTCAGGAATTCCATCGGACTTATCTCACCAACTTTCTCGCCATATTTTGTGATCAGCTGATCCCTAAAGGCACCATTCCAGACATAGTGCGAAGTGCTTTCTATGGAGGGAGTTTTCTGGTTTCCAAGGTAACAAACCTATAGGGGTGAGGATGTGTGTTTGAGTGCGTTGGCTATGTGAGAGTGTGGTGGGTGAGATAAAGTGGCGAAACAGAGAGAGGGCAGAGAACTCTTTAATGACCGTGTAAAAAAAGAAGAATGACGGGGGTAGGGGGTGGGGGTGGGGGTGGGGGGGGGCAATATATGGTTGAGTAACCGGGTACTTTTCTTGAACTAAGGAAAGATAAGAAAAAACATTGGGCACTCACGTTATACAGTTCAGGGAACAAATAAAGAAGTAAGTGTGAAAACTAACCTTCTTCTCTAGACATGGCATGACTTGGCTTTGTATTTGCACTAATTCGAAGGTTATCACAATATAAAAGTCGTTAAAAGGGGTTAAAACCTAGCAAGAACATTTATAATGGCTCTTTTCGTCCTTGATATTTTATTCAAATTTCTTTTTTATCATACCCTTCTCTAACTAGCTTCAATCTTAATATTGTTAGTAATACGTCACTGCTTCATTTTCTCGTCATTCTTTATCTACCATGTTTGTCAAGAAACCTGTGCACACGATTGCCTGATGCGCCACGTGACAAAAGCTTACTTATGAACAACCCGTCTGGGGTACTGCAGGGGTCTTACCTTTTACGATAAATATTTGAAAAACCTTGGAACCGATCAACTACTCTCACAGCTGGTTACGACTACAATTAAGTTGAGAATCATTTCTATTGCTTGTTATTACCATATGTGAAACAAGAACCTCAAACACTCTTGTCGTTAAGTAAACTAACATACATGTATAACTAACTACATGTAACTTCAAAGCTATTGTGACGTATGAGGATTCATTTCTTTCGTTTGCATTCTTATTGCGACTACATGGATTCGTAATATTCATTGTAATACAATGTATGTAGATTATGCTAAGTGTATTGTTATTCGCACATTGCTACCTGGTCAACAATTAAAAGCAAAGGCAACATATTGAATAAAAGCCTAAACTCTCATTCTTATTAAAAGGTCACCGGTTTACATGTTCATATTATATTATATTTCAGATTATCTCACTTCTTGGTATCGACATAGTCCATCAATACGGATACTTCAAGATCATGAAGTATTCCTTTCTATTGAAGATTGCTATCGGGTCCACTTTACTAATGCTGAGGACAACAAATCATTGGATTCTTATATTGTATCTTCTTGTGGACGGGTGAGTTATTTACAGATTTACCACTTGGTATATAATAAGTTTAAACCTTTATTGAAATGTAGGTATTTGGAATAGGTATAAGTATTCATTTCATCTGTGACTGGCCTTTAAATGTTTGGCCAAATGGTTTGAACAGAATCGTCTTACATGATAAGATATTAGCATCTTATCAGATGATATGGATATTATGGCGGCGGTACTATGCAGACTAGATTGATGACATGATAGATATAAGAAACCGCATGTTCAATACAAATGAAATCACTTTAATGTTTATTCCAGTTGCACAACTGACGGGATATATACTTTCTTCAACCTTCCTCTTTCGGACATAACGGATAACGATGCCAAGAAATATAACCGCCGGTAAGTTATCGGGTAAAGAACGTATGTATTATCTTCCTTATCAAAAAAGGATTGCGCCGAATCATAAGACATTTTACTAAAGGATTTCTCACATCGTCGTATGCATTCTAACAACCCATTATGTAATAAAGTTGCACTATGTAATAATTATTACAAAACGAGTTGAAATTTATTACATTTTGCGTTTTTCGATGCGAACCCACTATGTAATAAAGTTGCAATATGTAATAATTATTACGAAACGGGTTTATTTTTATTTCAAAGTGATTTTTTCTTTACAAACCCGATATGTAGTAGTATTCATAATGGTAACATGGTGATATTTTCACACTAAAGATAGCCTCTTCCAAGCCAAAACAGGCTTATAAGCAAAAACCAAACGTTCTTAAAATCTTTGTTTTAGCAATATTCCAGCAAGGAAACCGTTCCGAATGACTAAACGTACCGCAAACAGTCAAGCCAAGTATCTTAAAAGCCGAAATGGGCTTATCAGCAAATTACAAAAAATATTTTAAATGTCTGTTTTAGCGTTGAGATGCTAAAAATAGCATCGCATGTGGCAACAAGTACCGACAAAAAGGCCAACAGAGATGCTTGAAAGCCAATATAGGCATATCAGCGATTTGTAAAAATATCAGAAAACTTGATTGTTCCCCAATTTTCAAACGAGGATACTGTTCCAAATGACTCAATGTACCTAAAGCACGTGACTAAGAATGCCAAAATGGGCTTATAAGCATATTACAAAAATGAATTTGTATGTTTGTTTTTGAGCTAATATGGTAAGAAAAACATCGCAAATGGCAGCACGCATGAAAAAAGAGTTCTATTTTCGCAGTAAAGCTGTTTTAAGTAAAGTTGCATTATGTAATAATTATTACAATACGGGTTGAGGTTTATCACATTTTGCTTTTTTCGATGCGAACCCGTTATGTAATAAAGTTGCAATATGTAATAAAATAAACAAAAAGGATTGATATTCTACAAAGTGAATTTTTAGATGCAAACCACTTATGTTATAAAATTCATAATGGTTACGTGGTGACATTTTCACATAAAAGGTAACCTCTTCCAAGCCAAAAAGGCTCATGAGCAGAACTTTGTTTGAGCAATTTTCAAGCTAGGATACCGTTCCAAATGACTCAATGTACCGACAAAAAGTTAAACCAAGTAACTAAGAAAGCCGAAGCGAACGTATCAGCAAATTACAAAGGCGATTTTATATATCTGTTAGATACACTTATATAGTGAGAAGACTTCGCAAATGGTAGCGCAGCAAAGTGCAATTCTTGAAGAGAAGCTGTTTTCTTTAAACGTTGAACTATGTAATAATTGTTACAAAATGGGTCGTGTTTTATTACAATTTGCATTTTTAGATGCCAACCCATTATGTAACAAGAATCTATAACGGTCAAATACCGATGTGTTTACACACAAAGGATAATCTCTTCCAGGTCAAAAGAGGCAATATTTAGTTTAAAAATGGCTCAGCTTTGAACAAGCCTTACAAAATAGACACAAACCATTGTTTGGTGACCAAAACGGCCCTTTTATCAATATGAAAAATGATTTTACTTATCACTTTTTAGCTTGACTACTCGAAAAATAAGGAGAGCTATACTTGTCACCCGGGCGTCGGCGTCACACCTTAGTTAAGTTTTTAACAGCAAGTATGTAAATTACGAGTTACTGTATGGAATGGGTTGATACTTTACAGTTGTGTTCATAGTCATAATCTAAGGTCCAAATTTCATATATTTTGTATTGAATTGAAGCAAATTATGCGGCCTTTTGTACTTTCGGTCATTTTTTTCACATGCGTTTGTAACTAATAAAACCACGGTATGGAATGGACTAACACTTCACACATTTGTTTGGATTGTACTTTAAGGTCCCTGACCAGGTGTCATATCTCTTGTTTTAAATTCAAACAAATTACGCTACCTTTGGACTTTATGGTTAATTTTGTATATGCAAGTTTGCATCTCATTAACTACAGTTTTGAATGGTATGGTACTTTACACATGGTTTAAGAGTCATCGTCTAAGGTACAGTATTCATAACTCTGGTTATGAATTTAAGCAAATTATGTGGCCTTTTGTACGTAGAAAATTTTGTTTAAAGTTTGTGCATGCAAGTTTGTACTCAACAGCTTATGAAAGAAATAATCTTAATCTTGGCACCTTATTCATTTTGTAAGGTCCACCGTCCCTGAAACAAATGATGTTTCACTGGCATTTACCTCTCTCCGACATTATCGAATAGTCGTATACGCTGTTTTATCGACAACTCTTTCGAGATTATATGCGTCACTTATACTGAAAAAGCGTGCAAACGACCAAAATAAGGAAATACACAGACCACACTGCGTCCTTAATGATCTTAGTTATCGATGAACCTTAAACTACCGTCCCAACCAATCATTTTCGTAAAAGAATTACAATATATTCCTTCAAAATGCAAATCGCAAAGTAAAATGGGTCTTTACCAATATTGCAATATATAGTAATTGACTGGCCTTTAAGGCCTGTCTATGCTGTCGTACGGAGCAGGTTATCCGGATTTCTCTTGACTTGCAAACACACTGTATTTTTAGCTCGGAACCACTTAAGCAGTTTATTGTATTTTTCTAGCAATCGTGACGTTTCGACGCATGCAGGTGCGTATGACAAACACCTCGGTATAGATCAGTTGCTTTTTATTGTGCTCGAGTTGTACAAAAAATTACAAGGCAACACTAACTTATAGAAATAAACCAAAATCAAATTATATTTAATGACGTCTTCTTCTTTCTGTATCTGCTTCTCACGTGTACAATGATGAAAACGTTGATTGACATTTTGTCGTTGTAGCATCCTGATTAAAGTTATAACAAAACCTTAACTATAGTCATACTCAAACTGTACCAGGCGCCAAATGAAGTTACTCAGTTAAAGTGCATGTTGTATAAAAGTATTATATTTGTTTTATCCATACATCTAACTTGACCGAAGTGTACATGAAATTAGCGGATGGATACATTATCACAAGCATTTGTATAAGGGTATACCTTTTTTTATACTTGGCCGCTACTTTACGTGCACTATAATATGGTTTATGGAATGCCTATACCAAAATAATCACTAAATACAGTTGTAAAGTTAAAGTATTTATGGAAGTGGGATGGTTATGTCATGGTTTAAAATCTTGACGAAAAATTATTAAGATGCATTTACAGCAGATGATCTTCCTATGACAATTATTTTGACATGACGTCTTTTATATCAAATGCATTCAAAGATTACGATATTTTTAGTGTCTTTATATCAAAATGACGAGTAAGCTATATAGTACACGTATATCCGATGCAAAGTACATGTAAAGGAAAAAGGGAGAGGCTTTTCTTACAAGATTTTCTACCCTTTCCTAAAACATCTCCCATATATGTCACAAACTAAACTGGTGTCTGCATTTCTTTTGAACTTAAAAAGATTTAACATTTGTTGTTTGTTAAATGTTTAATATAGGTATAATGATTTGAAATAGCATTTGTTCTGTTAAGTCTTTAATCTTGTTTTTCTGACAATACCCGTGGTTAACCTTTTCAGAAGATGTATCGTAGTATCCTATGTATAAATAATGCTTATTTATTTCCCCGGATTTATCATGCTCACCGAATGACAAACGCCTAGGCGGTGATGGTAGACTGATGAGTACCACCTCTTACTCTAAGTTAAGACGTTGTTTACAAAATAAACCCGCCCTTAGATATCTGCGATTTTAATGTTCTAGATCCCCTTTGTATAGTTACGAGCAGGACTGGGAAGCTGTCAATAGTCTAAATCTATGTTACTTCAGAAATCTTTGTTGTTATTTTCAGAGGACGATTTATTTAAAAAGAAAAATCTCCATCTCTGAGAGAGTCCCTTTAAATATTGAACTTAATGTCTATAGTTAAGATTTTGTCTGTCTTCTTTCTTCTTTTTTTCATCCTAGTTCAAACAACAAGACCCATCTGTTAGTACTATCAGTACTTTGATTGTAACAACAAGGTTTGAGTTTCATCACATTGTGTGTTTTTCAATGTTAATCCGTTTTTCGACTATTCGGATATAATGAGAGCAATACTTCTCATTCGAACGTGGGAGTCGGCGTCACATCTTGGTTAAGTTTTTACGTGCAAGATTGCATCTCATTACTTACAGTACGATATGGCTTAATACTTCACAAATATCTTTAGTGTCATCATGCAGAGACCATGAAATAATCTATGGTACCTGACAAAGTTTCAAATCTCTTGATTTTAAATTAAGCAAATAATGCGCGGCCTTTCGTGCTTAGAAAATCCTGGTTTAGTTTTTACGTGCAACTTTGTATCTTATGAACTACTGTTTGTAATGGGTTGATACATCACATTCGTGTTTGGTGTCGTTTTGAAAGGTCTTTGACCGAGTTTCATATGTCTTGTTTTGAATTTAAGCAAATTATGTCGTATTTTGTACTTGGTTAAAATTGTGCATGCATATTTTGTTACATGTTGCAACTTTATTGCTTTACTGGTTGGCATCGAAAAAGACAAAATGTAATTAAACTCAACCCGTTTTGTAATAATTATTACATAGTGCAACGTTATTAGAAAACAGCTTTACTTTGAGAATTTCATTTTGGTATGTGCTGCTATTTGTGAAGATTTCCCACCATAAAAGTGTTAAAACAGATAAATAAAATCGCCATTGTAATTTGCTGATAAGCCCTCGTCGGCTATCTTAGTTACTAGGTCTAATCTTTTTCGGTACATTGAGTCATTCGGAACGGCATCCTAGCTTGAACATCGCTCAACTAAAGTTTTCCGATGACTTCTGACCTTTGCTCATAAGCCTCTTTTGGCTTGGAAGCGGTTATCTTTTGTGTGAAAATGTCATCACGTAACCATTATGAATATTATAACAGAACGGGTTGGCATCTTAAAGTTCGTTTTGTAGAATATCAAGCCTTTTCATATATTTTATTACATAGTGCAACTTTATTACAAAACGGGTTGGCATCGAAAAACGCAAAATGTAATAAAATTCAACCCGTTTTGTAATAATTATTACACAGTGCAATGTTATAAGAATACGGCTTTACTTAGAGAACTGCACTTTAAAATAAAACCATAGAGTTACCCCTTTTGAAGTCATCATTTAAGTTTGTCATCGGAAAATCTTCATACGACATTTGCTATGTTTGGTATGTTCATAGCATTGACCACTTTGCTAAACCTAACTATCATATTACTTGTACAGCCAATTGATCTTATTGCTTATACGCCAATATATGCTGTTCACCAAAGGTTCTCGCCATATTTTGGTCGTATTCAATCGGTTTTTGTGTTTCACTTACGTCAGAAAAAGAGATATCATAGTCCATTTCAATATCGCTGATAAGCTTTATCTTGCTGAAAATAACTTTATGTGTCTCGTTTCGAAAGGTTCTGCCATATATGTGTGCCATATCTGAAACATTTATCGTGAACAACCAAGTTTTCTGATATTTTTACATATTGCTGATATGCCTATGTTGGCTTTCAAGCATCTCTGTTGGCCTTTTTTCGGTACTTGTTGCCACTTGCGATGGTATTTTTAGTATCTATACGCTAAAACAGACATTTGAAATATTTTTTGTAATTTGCTGATAAGCCCATTTCGGCTCTTTAGATACTTGGCTTGACTGTTTCTGGTACGTTTAATCATTCGGAACGGTTTCCTTGCTTTAAAATTGCTCAAACAAAGATTTTTATGAACGTTTGGTTTTTGCTTATAAGCCTGTTTTGGCTTGGAAGAGGCTACCTTTAGTGTGAAAATATCACCATGTTACCATTATGAATACTACTACATATCGGGTTTGTAAAGAAAAAATCACTTTGAAAAAAAAAATCAACCCGTTTCGTAATAATTATTTCATATTGCAACTTTATTACATAGTGGGTTGGCATCGAAAAACGCAGTGTAATACGCCTCAACTCGTTTTGTAATAATTATTACATTATGCAACTTTATTACATAGTGGGTTCGCATCGAAAAACGCAAAATGTAATAAACTTCAACCCGTTTTGTAATAATTATTACATAGTGCAACTTTATTACATAGTGGGTTGTTACAATGCATTACTGCCGTTTATATGGAGTTTAAAGCCGTTTCAACAATTGGTCAGTTACGACTCTCTTGAATGCACAAATACTAGGCTAGGCCCAAAGACAGGGGCTATATTGTCATACTTATTTCACACGTTTCTCCCAACAGTATTGGTTAAGTTTAATTACTATGAACAACATAAACGATTGTATTTTTTCCGTTTGTAGTAATTAACATAATGCTATGTAGGCTTAAAGGTCATATGTACAGGTTGGGTTTATTTCATAAAATTAAAATATGAAGTAAAAGAATCACATTGAAATTATTTGCAACATTTTAGCATAACGCATTACGTCATAAATCACCGTCATAGCGCACCGATTAATAAAAGTTCGTATGACTTACTTCCCTTTGCTGTGACGTCACTCGTGATCCACCGAATTCGCCATGTAAAGGGCGTGAAGAGCGATCGCTGGTTAACATTGGTGTTTTTCTTCAAATAAACGATCCTAAAGTCATTGTTTGGATTGACAGCGCATTTTCTTTATTGAATATGATTCATTTTATAAGAATATCAATTTGATAAAAGATGAATTAATAATTTAACCCGTGAATTTGCATGGATTTGTCATTGCGTAAACCTGTTCTGAAAGGAAAGGCTTGAAATTTGGACGATTTTCCTTGAAATAAATGATTCTTAAGTCATTGTTTGGATAGACAGTGAATTTTCTATACTGGATATTTTTCATATTATAAGAATATCCATTTGAAAAAAATGAATTAGTGACTTAACGCGTGAATTTACAAGGATATGTCAATGCGTTCATATGAAAGGAACGGCTTGAAATTGGGACGATTTTCCTCGAAATAGCAATCCTTAAGTCAATGTTTGGATTGACAGTGCATTTTCTTTATTGAATATGTTTCATATTATAAGAATATTCTTCTGAAATAAAAAAGAGTAAGTGGCGTAACGTGTAAATTTGAAAGGATTTGTAAATGTTTTCATATGTAAGAATCGGCTTGAAATTTTGACGATATTTGTGAAAACGGCTATTTTTATTAATATATGTTGGAAAAAAAACAAGAGTACTTTTTCGTCAATGATCGTGTATTAGCATTAAGGTTTTAATTGAGTAGTAAACATAGACATAGATCTGAATAAACGAATTGTCTTAAAACCGTACATCGTATAACTATTGACTGTCAAATTCACCCTTCATTGTCTTATCAATACATGAAATGAAACGGGAGAAGATCATAAATTACGAACAAAAAAAACGTATTATAACCCAACTTACTTGTGATACGAAGGTTATCCTTTAACTCACATTTTCACCACACATCAACTTACTTGTGATACGAAGGTTATCCTTTAACTCACATTTTCACCACACATCCAAATTTAAAAACTAAACACTGGCACATTCAAGAGTATTTATTAAAATCTTCCGACAACTTTCCAGTAACTCCACCCCCAGTAAGAGGTCTATGATTTCGAAATTGATTCCGATGTCGTCTTTCTAGATCAACTGTTTTGACTTAAGAATTGTTCTTCATATTCACTTTACATTTATGTTCGTTTTCTCTCGTGTAAGTAGCCTTGACATATTGAGCATTTAACTTTCGGACAGGTTTAATAATTAACAGCAAAAAAAAAAATCGTCATAGTTTATTTTACTAACAACCTTAAATAAACATTTTTGAATTTATTTTTTTTATGATATTGGAATTAAAATATCAATTTGACAAAACTTGATTTTGATGTTAAAACGTTTTTTTGTTGAAAACATAGAGTTAATACCGTTTTGGTGAATACTGATTATCATATACTTATTGAAGTGTCAAACTATTCTAATAGAAAAGACAACATGTTCACTTCTTTGAATATCATAACGACAAAGTATCATACGTAAGTCACATTGAGAGATAAATATGTCCTGAGACCTTATCAATCCAAACATCCTGTGAGAGTTTGGTCTTAATTGGTTATATTTTAACAATGGATTTTTTAGATAAATTTAATTGCCGCGCATTGAAAGTGTGAGATTTGCCGCTTGTTATTTCATGTCTGGAATAGCAGAACGTGTCAGACCTGTTAATTAACAACAGAGATATTTAAGAGATTAACGCCAGAGGCTATCTTTCGCCTAAACAATAAAGGACTTGAGACTTGAAACGTACTGTGCAAATGTGGCAGATTGGTGTTAATTTGCATCACGACCCTTAATCCTTGTAATGTCCGATGTTTGTTGATTGACCCTTTGTATGTGAGGTAAATTGACAATAATCAATTTAATTGTAAACAAAGAGATTATGTTCAAATGTGTAAATTATATATTTAGTGATCTTATTACTAAATTATCAATATAAATTTGTAATAATCATGTTTGAACACCTGCATTTCAGTGTGACATACGTCATTTAAACCAATATTACCAATGGCAAAAAAATGAGGTGTGTGATTTAAATAATTCCGAAAAGCAGACGCTTAAGTTAAGATCGAACCCATTATCATTTGCGTTGTTGAGTTCAGAGACAGTTTGCGGATATCAAATATTCATTATAATTTGAATTTTCACTCAAAGACAACGGCAGATAAAAGAAACTTGCTTGTTTTAATCGGTTTGTTATCATAGCAATCAACGTACATTTTTCATTTTGTCTCATTTATGTACAATGGCAACGTTTCTACGATTATGTTAAAACATAAAACAAAGTTTTGCAAATAAGAACAAGATGCATTTAAGCGTTTAAAACCCAAAGACATGGCAATACAATAACTTATGATGTTGGATGAAATTAACATATTCTTGCAACCCTTTGAATTCTTACGTAATATAATCGTAAAGCAGCCTAATTAAGTATTCCTGACTAAGTATGTAGCATAGTTAATCTGTTCCAAACAAAACTAGCTTGGCGAGTAAGAGAGTCATTCAAGGCAATAAACTTTAAAAAAAAAAGGTGTAATCAACGTGATTTATCCTTTTCTTGAATTTATCTACATTTACACAGTGCAAATTCTATATAAAGTTCTAGCAAGACTACATGAGGCTCTAACACCTCAAACTAACAATCAGGAATTGTTTTGATCACAAACATCAATTCAGGGAAATATAACGGTTACTCAATAAGTAGAATGAATTTGAAGCGTCTTCACCTGTATAAATTACTTTGAATTGAGTCCGATCATTTAAAGATCAATAAAATCAATTCTCTGGAAACGCCTAACAATGCGTAAACTTGCCGTCTTCGATGTGAAAGTAACACAGCCTACTGTTCTTGTTTGGGGAATATATCTTTTGCTTATTTGTAAAGTAAACACGGTCCAGTTTACTAATCGAAACTTTTTGCAGCTTTTATGTTCGTCGGACAACGGGAGAAACTCGCATCCCTGCGACCAAAAGCAGAATAACACCAGAAGACCTGTCAAAATACCATATTCAATATCCAATTTACGTTTCCCAAAACACAATTCAACACTTAAAATGTCCGAAATTTGTGCAAAAACACCGTCGTTACTGAGAACTAGATTCTTCTAACTGATACTTCATATGACTTTGAAGCACAAATGACGTCACAACAAGGGAGATAAGTCATTCACAAAAATCGATAAAGGTGAATAAAAGTAGTCAAAAACAACATTTTTCGGCTCTGTATGAGAAAAAAATCATTACCTCCGTCATAACGAAACCATAACCTAATTCAAAAACCATAATTAAAGAAAATTTTGTTTATCGGGAAATATGACCTTTAAATATGTTAGCAGCATCATGTACATTATGCTTATAAATTGAATTTGAACTTACAACCTTCATTTCTCTTCTTGTTTCAGCCATCCAATAACATCAATGATCTACGGTACAAATGCTCTGTTTGTCAAGCCTGCGCTGTCTCTTTGTCCCATGTTTGTTGTCGCCATTTTGAATCGCCATGGATACGAAAAGTTGAAAGCAAACACCTTGGCTCCTGACCAGCGCGACTCGCTGCACATCCTTATGTTTGATATCTTGTGTTGGTTCCCGATCATAATGGGATGCATACAAACGTTGTCGTGGTCGTTTTATACTATACGAAATACAAATTTAAAAGATAGGGCGGTTTTGGTTATTGGCGATCAAGCACAGCTTGTAGGAGTCTAAGTGGTGTTTGGTGTGTTCCAATCTCCGAAAAGGTGTTCAAGACAACTATACTCTGAGTAAGATGGTTGGAACTTTGACAATTGTAAGGAAGCAGAAAACCGTTAACAAGGTAATCTATAGATCTCTGACATTTCCAACGTAAACAGAAGAGAAAAAAAAAGACATTGGTTCACAAGACCAGGGGCTTTGCTTGACTGATATATATGTATAGGCACGTCATCCTACGGGGGTCCGGGGGCATGCTCCACGGGGGATATGCAGTCCGAAATTGCTCAGGTGTGTTCTGGCATGTTTTTGAGAGTACACAAATATATTTTGTTTAAACAGGAAATAGAGGCCCTTACTGTTGTGTTTTTTAACTCCCTGAAATAAAAGTGTACGGACATGCCTACAATGTCTTTAAAGTTCTCCGACATCCCGTCTGCTAAGGAATTTAAAACCTTAACATTTTTGTTTTGTACATGTCTCACAACAGTGTCCATGTTTAACTTTGTTTGTGGTTGTCGATTTTAGGTTTGGGACCCGATCCATATTTCATTGTAATGCGCGAAGACTCTCCTTAAATCGTAACAGTTTCATGATCAAACAATTTAGCCTTTAACGTTATGTTTTGAAACAGACAGACATTTTTTCATCATGTATGCTTTTGAAAATAACGCTGGTTGATATAGTACCTACACTGCTTACAGAGTAACATAAGGTAACATAAGGTCACTATTCAATATGCCAAATCAATTTGTAGATATACACATACGTACATGTCTTAAACAGGGGCCTGTCTAAAAAAACAAACAAAATGAAAGCATTTACGTCTACGTTACAAAATGGACGTAATCCTTGAACTTTAAAAGGCAACGTTCTATTCTTTTTGTGAATGAAAATAGGCATGTGTTTAACATATAGTGAAACTTTCACAGATAAACTCATGTTCCGTTAAAGGTTTACTGTGGTGCTCATTTCCTCTTTATAAGTACGTTTATAAGGCAATCTATGGCACGAACCTTGGTGAGACAGACCCCTGTTGCTTTAAACCTTTCCCAAACGCCAACGTTTTTACTATCCGAATTTGAAAGAGTTTGCAGATGACATTTCAAAATGTGATGAAATTGAAAAATAATCATCTGATAGGGCAGAAAACATTATGGGAAAAGGAGAAATTGCTCCTTTTTCCTCAATGTTTCCAGAGTCGTCTGCAACAAATTGGTCAAATTTCGTAATTGTTTGTTAATGGGTTAAGATTAACCAAATAGATAATGGGATGCTTGCTAAAACAAGGAATATAAGACCAGTCGTTTATTTAGCGCAAAGGTTCATGTTATTTTAAACATATAAAATATCTATTTTTCTTTCTCTGTGTTGGTCTGTCTGGTGTGTGTCCCTTGTACCAGCATAACCTACTATCGTTTCCCATGATACAAGTGTATTGGTCCAACGCAGTGTATAGCTGAGTTCAAAAATATGTAAACAGGTGATATAGGCTAAATGCAACGGTAGGTAACTCTGATCAGAACACCTTATCTCGAGTATAGTATTGGTCCAACGCAGTATATAGCCGAGTTTAAAAATATGAAAACAGGTGATATAGGCTAAATGCATCAGTAGGTAACTCTGATCGAACCCATCTCGGATATGGTGTCGAACGATTGAAACATAAACATTGCACAAGAGCGCGATGGACCTATTTATAACCGGTCAGGATGTGTCAACTCGTTCATTTAGAGACTATGAACACCGCGCATTGTGTCACCACAACAGTCAACTTTACCTGACCTTATCGCACGCTACCCTAGATCACGTGAATGTACTAAGGAATGATCATTTATACATATCACTCATATGAATACCTACAACATAAGACATGTCGTTACAAAATCGTGTCCTTAACCTAGCTTCGGGGAGCGCGTTTTACCGGGTTCCGACTCTGAAGCAGAATTTGGCGTCAGCACCATAGTGGTGCTGTAGAGTGTTAACCATCCGTGTAAGAAGTCAAAAATGAATAAAATTTCAAACTTCGACATTTTGAGTGATAACATGCTATGCTATATGAACATTTGTTTTCAATGTCGTAGGAAGCTTATTTCAAACCCATGTATAATGGTGTCCCTAATCAATTCAAACCCATGTGTAATGGTGTCATTAATCAATTCAAACCCATGTGTAATGGTGTCCTTAATCAATTCAAACCCATGTGTAATGGTGTCCTTAATCAATTCAAACGCCAACTCCAACACGTCCTTCACACACGTGGTTGGTTTGTTTAGTCTTGCAACGAATGCTTCATGCTGTCGAAGAATACGCACACACATTCTACAGGGTGATATGGGGTTAATACAATCCGATGGGATCTAAATGTTTCCTTTTGACATACAGTGTACTTGTATTCTTCTGTATCCCTCCATCATAAATCGCTGCAGCAAATGTCTTTCATGTATCGCAACGAATCAGCTTTTATTTGGGATACATTAGGGTTCAACTCATGTCTCACAATGTAATTGTTATTATCAAAATTGAACAATATGTTTTTCCTTCACAGTTACTTGAAAATACTCTATAAAACATTGGAGTAAATGGCAATTTGAGCTAACAAAAAGTGCAGGTGTGTGACCACTTTAACACCCGTCTCACATCGATATGCCTAGGTTTACTAACGATTAAAGGAACCGGCGCACAAAATGTCTTAACTTTACATATGAATTGTTGTCTAAAAGTAGACTATATTGTTAATCTTACCCTTAGAATGCTTGGTAATTTTCTAAAAATAGTATTTTTGTGTTGTCCGCTTTCCGAAACCAGAAATATCTGCTTAATATCGATGAAGAAAGATACTCGGAGAAGCAAACGGGTTAGATCACAGGCCAGCCGCCAATTTATTTGGCGGCTGGCATGGATCTTCCTGTTTGCATAAGCATGAAGTCGGTTCCAGCACTATGAGGGTTAAACGTCCTTGTGATACGGAAAATAAAACAGGCGTCTCTTTGACCTCAAAAGTACTGTAAAACCGACGAAGATTACTCTGTATGTTTCATGTTTCTGTCTAATTATATATAATTACGTTTTATAATGCAATTTCTTCTCCACTCTAGACGCTTAATTGGGACCAATTGGATTTCCCTCCCATCTCTCCATTGATTAATTTGAATGTCGATATAACCCTTTCCATATTACGAGGGATATTGAACGAGTCCATGGTTATCAATGTTTAAAAGAGCAATGACAAAAGAATCATTTAATATAATCTGAATTATATATTTTATTTCTAATTAGGCGCAAAGATCTCTGGGTTTATGTGCAAAGTATACATACTTTCATGGATAGGGCGCTTTTTATTTCTTAAACTAGTTTGACCTTATGATACATGTACATTACCTTTCCAAAAATTATTCAGAAGACTTTTGAAAATAATGTTACAAAGGGTTTATTGCAACTAATCGACAACTCATTCTTTTGAGTTAACACACTACCATTAAGAAACTATAGGGTTTCTTGTTATATTTTATTGTCAGCTGTTTATAGGACATTTGTTCTCATATATGGAAATTCGGTTAATCAGGGATACACTTCGAAGGTTTTAGGGTTAAGGTTTTGGGAGGAATCTTTGTATGGAGATTGCGAGGGGGAAGCAATGAAAATTACAAAGGAGCGGAGAGAGAAACCATGTAATTAACCGTTGGAACTTTGAGGTTTTTGACAAATAAATTCGTAGTTTTCAAAGCATCGACAATTAAATCCAAACCACTCATATTTATTTTTCTTCCAATGAAAAAGGTTTTGCATGTAGTACCTATGAAAAGACAATTTATGGACTTGTTATACACTAAATACTGAAGATGCCATCTATCTCATTGATCTATAGCCAGCCTGTAGTATCCGACTGGGAAATACAAGGTGCCTCAATCAGAAACTATGGTACGATTGATTTCCTTGCACACGTAAATATGAAAAGAGTACCCCCAGAAAACTGTCAACTTAAAAATGAACGAAACATGAGTCCTACCAGCAAAATCTTGATAGTACCTTTAACCCTTTCCCAAACAACAAATTTTCGACTGTCCCAAATTGGAAGAGTTTGCAGACGACGTTTCAAAATGTGATGAAATTGGAAAATAATCTTCTGATAGGGCATAAAACATTGTGGGAAAAGGAATAATTGCTCGTTGCGAGCAATTTCTCCTTTTCCCACAATGTTTTCTAAAGTCGTCTGCAACAAAGTGGTCAAATGTCGATATTGTTTGGGAAAGGGTCAAACGCATGCCTATGTTTCATTAAATCAAACAGAGTTATCTTTCCGAACCAATGTTTCAGTCTCTGTAAATGTAGACGTGCAGTTACGAATATTTGTGAGAAAGACGCCTGGAAATCATAGAACAATAATTTGGTAAGTACTCATGATATATGTCACCCAGCCAGACATCGTTAAAACATTTAGCACAAATTAACAATTCATTGATTCATCACATACACATATTGCACACTACTTTCACGAATGATCTTCATACTTGCAAACAAAGCCATTAAACTGTATTGATTTCATACGCATGTTGAAAGCAATCGCTTGTTATAACAACCATTTCATGAGTCCAAAGTGTTAAAAAGAACTAATGAAAGTTCCGAAAAGTAATGTCCAAGTTGTCGTTTAAAAAATTAACCCTTAAAGTATTGGAACTGTTTATGGTAAGCACATTTTTAGTCATACATGTTCCATGATATATAACAGCCACTAGACAATAAAGCATAAGTACTAAGGTCTTGTTTACAGAACCCATATTCAAAATTGACACAGTTATAAACCCTATGTAATTGTAACGCGATAGAAGGTTTGTCTTTGGGCATGAGGGCCCTGTGTTCGATTCCCTTGCGTAGCGGGTCCATTTTGTGACATTTCATTCATCCACATTCCGGGGAGAATACCGATTTTGTATTCATACTGCAGACTTAAGAGTGATTAATTTAAGTTGTACTGATTTGCATTACAATCGAGGTGAAATAAAGAAGTCAAACGAAGCCATTACCACAAAGGCAAAATATATTAATTTAATTACATATACATCGTTTATCTGAATTGTAAAGTATTTTGAACTGCTTTTCTCATTACAGATGAAATGAACATATCAATTTTAAACGAAATCGACAAAAGTTTAACCCAATCTCTCATATTAGTCTTTTTTATCAGTCAAGATTTTATAAAAGTCATGTAACATTGAAAGAATATTATCTTATTTGTCGTCATATGAAGTAATCGTTGTAACAAAGAGAAATTACAGTTTGAACAGTTTGTATGATTGACAGAGACGGTTTGTTCGTGTTTAACCCTTTCCCAAACAATAACGATATTCAACCACTTTGTTGCAGACGACTCTGGAAAACGAAGTGGGGAAAGGAGAAATTGCTCGTAACGAGCAAATTTTCCTTTTCTCACAATTGTTTCAACTCTATCAGAAGATTGTTTTCCAATTTCATCACATATTGAAATGTCGTCTACAAACTCTATCGATTTGGGACAGTCGAAAAATCGCGTTTGGGAAAGGGTTAAGTAGATAGACAGCTTTATAGTGAGGTGAAGCCATAGGGCAAATATATCTAGAGGTTTCCTTTACTCAGTCGTGTGTAATAACAATAATACATGGATAGTAAATCAAATATGGCTTAATTGCTCCAATGCTATGCTTGATAGAAATAATTTAGGAAACATTGTAAATCGATAGGGGTTAATTTAGAGGATGTTCGCCTTTTGATGATATACATCGCACAAGTTCATATAGTAATACTATTTCAAAACCTTTTCTATAGATGCATACGCTGTTAGTTTTAAAGGGGTTTCTTCACCGATTTAGGCCAAACACACACTAAATTCAAACTTTTAGATGATATTAATGTCCATAACTCTTTTTGCATGGAGACGGTGTTTATTAATCTAATTTGGTGCATGTACAATCAATTAAGCTATTGATCCATATCTGACAACCTTAACGTTTGGGAAATTGACTGGATCGTCCTAAGATCACCAACATTCTTTACTGATTCCGTCATCTTAGGACGAACGGAGGTATATTTTCAAATTGATTTAAGATTCAAAATGTCAAATAATTCATTTTCCCAGTATTTTAAGGTCACCTATGAGAAAATTTCTTTGGAACAATTCAGTTGAATGGTGTTCACTTTTATGAAGCTATTCAAAGCACACTTAATTCAGGAAGCGTCAATATATAACAGTATGTACAGTCTATATGCGTTAGATCTAAAACCCGTTGTAACGCTGTTGGATTTAAATGAATATTAATTCACTGTAACCAGGCTCTAAAAACTTTAATTCGTTTCGAATTGATATTCTCCAGTACGTGACACTCAACAGTACATCACTGTTTTAAAGAAATGAAGTATTAATTTCCAATTTCCCTCACATTTATGAACAACCAGCTTTGAACTGTTGTTTGCCTGTTTTTATAACCATGTAGCAGGGTATATGGCTTTATCACTCTCTTGCATTATTGATGTGAGATTCTATCATAATTCTCCATGTTGACGCTACCCCTCTCTCCTTCTCTTCTTCTCTTCCTCACTCCCCGTATCTTTCTCTCTTTCTTTCTCCCTCTTTCTCTCTCTTGCCCTCTCTCTCTCCTATTTCTCCCTCTCCCATCTCTCTCCTATCTGTCTCTCTCCCTCTTGCTCTCTCTCTTTTGCTCTCTCTCATCTTTCTCTCTCTCTCTCTCCCATCTCTCTCCTATATTATATCTCTCATCTTATCCCATCTCTCTCCCCCTCTCTCTCTCTCTGTCTATCTCTCTCTCTCTCCCCTCTCTCTCTCTCTCTCTCTCTCTCTCTCTCTCTCTCTCTCTCTCTCTCTCTCTCTCTCTCTCTCTCTCTCTCTCTCTCTCTCTCTCTCTCTCTCTCTCTCTCTCTCTCTCTCTCTCTCTCTCTCTCTCTCTCTCTCTCTCTCTCTCCTATATTCTATCTCTCATCTAAATCCCATCTCTCTCTCTCTCTTTTTTTTTTATCTCTATCTCTCTCTTTATCTCTCTATTAAGGCCTGGTCCCTCACGGGTAAATTCGGGCAAAGGGGTCTGTTTATGTGGATTTTCATTGAAGTAAGTGTTCCTGCTTTAATAAGAAATACTGATAGTTCTTCCTAATCATACATCTCCTACCAGCTTCGGCTCTGCATCAAACATATAAGAGCTGGGTATTGTAATATAATTGAAGTACTGGTGTCGCGATGTTAAATCGCAGTAACTATTGCTACTGACTATTGTTTACGCAGCAGTTTGAATAGAAGCTTTTCCCGAGAGATAATGCCACGAACAAGACCTGTTTATTCAAATTGAAAATCGATCTGTTAATAAATAATGCAAAATGAAACATACAAATGAGAAAACATAGTCTAACAGGTTTATTGTATTCTGAATAAAACAGTTATATTTCCATTCTTACTTTACCCTTTCTAACCCTTTTGGTCGTTGATACACACACGTGCAGCAGATTGAAATAAACGATATCATCAAATAAACGATTGCATTTCTTCTGCCTATATAATTAACAATCGACAAACAATTGTGAAAAAATTACAAATTGCTCACCATAAGCAAGGTTTCCTTTTATCGATATGTTTCAAAATGCCTCCCGTAATTTGTCTGTGCAAGGTGAGGATTGATATTGATTCTACCAGAACTTTTGTTGTTTGATGAACATGTGTATTTTGTTTTCGAATTTAAAAGGTAGTAAATATGATCATTAATACGCTGCTTTTCCAGCAGATCCGATAACTTTTTGTTTTTAAATTCGAATTGCTCACTTTCGAAACATCCATAAAGCCGTCAAACAAACATAGGTATTTGCAAGTTGATCGCGAAATTGTTACTGTTACATGCTCTACATAACGGTTCAGAAAATGGTTATGCTAAAACAAATGCGCTTTAAAAAAAAAAAAAATCTTGAGCAACGGATTAATGTTCAGTGGCGAACAACAACAACAGCAGCAGCAGCAACAACAACAACAACAACAAAAGCAGCAGCAACAACAACGACAACAACAACATAATCATCATCAAATACAACAACAACAACAATAACAATAACAGCAACAGCAAAACATACACCGTGTACAGATTGCTGATTAGATTAAAAACTGTGCAAACAAGTCCAAATAATTTATTATTTCCAAATACAATTGTAAGGTATTATACATCTTCGTTACACTGATCTGATTTAAGTATATATGTCATGCTGATTCAATTTGGTTAGGCAGTTTTACTTTGTGTTTTAAATCTATCTTATGCGAATTCTTAAGACCAGGGATTCAGTTAACCCTCAAGTACCCAACCCCCTCTTAAGTCAGTCTGAAATTATCTTACTCGTTTTAATGACTAAAAGCAATGGGTGAAACACAAAACCAGCAAATCTTTCATTATTTCCCTATTTTTGATGATTTTTGACGACCACTTGTCGTAAACGAGAATCACTAACGATCTAGTCAATCTACAAGACTAAAGCAGATTGTGCTGGAGGCAAATATGATTTCGTTAATTCATTTTTAATGACCATTAATGAACAAATTCTTTTATTGCAGAATCAAGTTGAAATATTCGTGTCTCAATTGCAGGTTGAATTATCAACACACATGATAGAATAGGATTGCAGATTGGAAGAATACTGAATTATGGAAACCTATCTGTCGAATACTAGTTTCAAGCCTACACGACTATCCTTTTAGCTGTCTGGAATTGGTTGTTGAGTTATTTTGCTTTAAACTATTTGTAATATTTATACGAAAATCGAAGTGCGCACTGTAGGCACAACTTATATTAGATTTACCACAGTTACATGTTTATTGATGTCGATAAATTTGATCAAAATGAAAATAGCCGGATATACCAGCCTTGACGAAAGACATTCAGCCTTTCAATTATTAATCGTAATACATATTGAAAAATGGAGAGTTCTTCGTTTTGAGTAAAATATTCTGCTGGCCAAATATTGTCCATACAGCACGCGGTAATTCTATGAAGGGAAGGAAAGAAAGTTATTTAACCCTTTCCCAAACATTAACGACATTTGACCACTTTGTTGCAGACGACTTTAGAAAACATTTTGGGAAAAGGATAAATTGCTCGTAACGAGCAATTTCTCCTTTTCCCACAATGTTTTCTGCCCTATCTGAAGATTATTTTCCAAATTCATCACATTTTGAAATGTCGTCTGCAAACTCTTTCAATTTGGGACGGTCGAAAATGTGTTGTTTGGGAAAGGGTTAAGAGTAACCAAACCCTCTCGATCTTTGGTGCTACGGGTGTATGGGTCCTGTGAAGTATTGGATGCGGTTGATTGGTCGAATGGATTTCTTCCCCGGAAACATTATCCAGCAGTTAATATTGATACAATTACGTGCCATCGAGACAGACACGGCTCCATGCCTTCCAATACAGGTAATCAGGAGGTTTAGTTATTATGTTCGACAAAGTGCGCACAGTTCATGTATTTACTGGAAACGTTTACCTTATCTTTCAAGGAGGAATTGCGTGAGTACGTAGGTCTTATCTGATTATTTATCATAGTTTCGGTTGTTTACATTTTTTCGAATATTGATGAACAGTAATTATTATTATTGAGCAGAGTTCATGTATTTACTAGAAACGTGTACCTTATCCTACAAGGAGGAATTTCGTGAGTACGTAAGTCTTATCTGTATGTTTATCATAGTTTCGGTTGTTTACAATCTTTCTCAAATATTGTTGAACAGTTATTATTATTTTTGTGCACAGTTCTTATTTACTTGAAACGTGTACCTTATCTTACAAGGAGAAATTTCGTGAGTATGTAAATCTTATATGTTTATTTATTATAGTTCGGCATTTTCGGGTGTTAACAATTTTCCCAGATAGTTCCGAACAACCGCGGCTGCAGCAGAGTATCTAAGAAATAATTTGGACACATTGATAAATTGCTCGTCGCGATAAATATATTCTTTTGTCACACATTCTGCTAGTATATATCAATGTCGTAAAACAAACGTAAGTTTCTTTTGTTGACGGTCATTTCATCTTTGATACGATTCGGTTGAACTATGAATTGAGTTTGAAATCTTTATGAACGAACATGTACATTGATGTCCTATTAGCAATTATTCTTTGGAAAATCAATTACTCAGAAAAGTTATACAAATATTTCAATTGGATCCATTTTCGAACAAGAATACATAGCCGAAGGGGTGTTATGCTTTACAAAATATTGTATTTAAGCCGTTTAGTTCTAGACAATCATCGATAGTGTCCTGTATAGGTAACCATTTACTTCATAATACCTCTTCCCTTCATCAACAATCAACAGTCACAGAAGATTTTAAAACTCACGGAGACAAAAGTATAAATTGCTCCTATTTAGGAATATATCCATTTGTCTCAATTGATTTTACTCAAGGCGAAACGGAAAGAATAATCGTTCATGTTACGTTCTTGACAGCTGCTTTGTCTATATCCTTTCCAGAATATTATATGAGGAAATGTATTTCGGAAGGAACAATAATTTGTCCGTTAAAACTGTCACCAATCAATCACCGAGTCTTTTGTGTCCGGTGAAGATAATTCGTGTAACCCTTAAAAAGCTGGATAATTTTCTAAAATTAGATCTTTGCGTCGTCTGATTTCCAAAACCTTGAATATCTGATTAATTGTGATGGAGAAAGAAACTCAGAGTAGCACACAGGTCAGATCAAAAGCAAGCCGCCAGTTTACTTGTCGGCAGGCCTGGATCCAACCTGTTTGCATAAGCAACAATTTGGTTTAAGCACTATAAGTGTTAAATACGTACAGGCACATTTTTTAATTTCTATATAAAATACCAAGACGTTTTTTAAAGTAAGGTTTTCCATCATATGTATTTGCTTTGAAGACATTGTCTCGGTTTAGTCGACAAAAAGTTGAAAACTTCAACTTGCTCGAAAGGGGAAGTTTCTTTTATTAAAACTATTTCTTATAAAAATAATACGAACGGACTTTTTCATACATAAAAATCGTCATCGCTTTTTGCTTTCCTTTTGTTTCAATCGCAAAATCCTTAATAAGGAAACTGATTTAAACGATCGATGGTTTTTCAAATGGCAAACTATTGACAGAACAAAATCATTACTTTCGCATATCGCCCGTTCAGAGTATGCGTATGATACTTGCAACTTCTTTGTCGTAAAAGGTAAGGCAGATCAACACTTCAAACTCAAGATTTGTGTGTATCTGATAAATGAATAGTTCAAACGTTAACTTGCTCATTCTATAAATAGTTTTCATATTTTATCCTTTTTGATCTGTAAATAGTTAAGATTTAAACGTTCGACAAAAAGTGGTTCACTAGTAGAATGTCGTCCCCTGCTACCGAAGGTCCGGATTTTATCCACATTTGCGGCGAGGTGAAAATACCGGGTCTGGCCCACACATCAGTATAAGTACTGGTTACGTGTTCAGGAAGCAGTCTTCGTCGAGAGTAAATTTAATCAGCTTCAAGCTTTCGTTACAATCGATATAGAATGAATATGCTTACTCTTAACTCAAGTTTGAAGAATTGGTTGCCATTTGCGTTATGTATAACGGACTCTTAACCAGAAACCTATCTCTAGTTTAATCCTTCTACCCATATGGACATATTTGACTGGCCCATATTATTAAAAAGGCAACCGACAGAAATGTGAAAGAACTATATGTTCTGATAATGACGAGAAACTAGTATGACCAATTTATGAATTGATCAAAATCAGCATTTAATCAATTGGTCAAACATAGAGAAAGTATAGTTCTTTCATCTTTCTTAATGTCGACATACTGTTTCCTTATTCAAAGTTGCTGATTTTGAGCAATCGTTCAATTAATCACAGCGGTCTCTTAAGAAATCTGTTGGGAGTGACATTTTGGCAAGTCACTTCAGAGCCTTAATCTAGTACTGGTAGGTCCAGGAAAGCCGTTACATAACTGAAAGAGTGGTGATACGGCGTTAAACCATACAAACAAAGGGGTATGCAGTAAATACGTCTATATAAGGTTTTATTGAGAAAGGGATTAACAAACTTTTTTTTCTACTCCAGGTAAACAGAAAGTTTTACTTCCGTGGTAAACCATCATTACACATTGTATGGGGCAACGACACCCGCATACAAGGAATTCCAAAAGAAAAGACAGAATCAATAATCGTTCCTTTTCTCAAATATACGCGTCATATGTTAGATAAATACAGCTGAAATCTAAAACGCTTTCTCAAAGTTTTGTGCAAAAGTGTTGTTATGAGTTGAAATATGGTGAAAGCGTGAGCACGCTTGACATAGTTGCGTATGCTGTGTGTCTTAGAAGTCAATCGCCAGTGGATAATCGTTGTTGACAACGCTTTCTGGACGTACATGTACGAGGACGATATTACGGTCTAGCTTTAAAAGGAAGAACGAGTGCTTACCGCATATCGCAAGAATGTTGGTGTGAAATACTCTTGAAAGGAAAGGGAGACATCGGAAGAGCAAAAAGTGGTTCCATTATGTTGTTAAGGAAGTCTCGTGTCAGGTTTAGTTAATTCAAAAACTTTTTCAAACGTTATGTGCCACCTTACTAGTGTATCTTGATCATCGGACATTATGTAGCGTTTAAGCAAGGTATGGTTTAACCTGTACTTATTGCAGTTTTGATGAGTGTTGCTCATTATATTCCAAGAAGATAAAGCACCGTTGATGCCAATTAAAACGTTTGCCTTTTGAGACAGAATGGTATAAAATCTCATTCAGAACTATAATAGAACTGTGCAAACATTCCTTCACTACTCTGAGATTGCTTTGTCTGTTGTGACGATGCCAAATGGTTGTCTACATCACGATATGAGTCGACGCATATAGTTCGTCATGAAGCGAGAATATGATGTATGGAACCAATTGACGTATGACCCATATGTCAGTAATATGTTTACCGTATACGGTACAATGAATTAATTCTAACCAAGTTCTATTTACCTCATACGGTACAATGAATTAATTCTAACCAATTCCAGGTTGGTATGTCATAGAGAATTAAACGCTAATCAATGCGAAACTATTAAGTGCGTTTAGTGAAACAAAAGCAAGACAACAATGAAAATCCAAAACTCTTCTCACCGCATGGTGGATGAAGTGTTATTGATTCTTGTGGTATTATTTATCATGTTACACGTGGTGGCTGCCAGGTCTTATAGCTCTAACGATACGGGGAGTTGGCTTCTTAACGGGTCAAACACAAATTCAAGTGTACTTAAACCACCAATAACAAAGACTATACACGTTGTACCGGGTACGAAGAAAGTGAGGACTCATGTACAGAATATTCATATAGTGAAAAATGTGACGAAACCGGAACATAACGCGTCTATGGTTGATAAATTCGTGTCCATTCCTGGGAGATCGGAGCATGATTTGCCGTACGGTCTTATTATTTCAAGTCCTGCCGTGGCGGTGGGTGTGTTTATATTTATTTGTATTCTCTACCGGATACACTCAAGACAGCTCGACGCTCAATCCAAAGAACTAGCGGTAAAAATAGAGGCGGGTTCAACTTCGAATGTATCATTTCCGGCGTCGCCATGTCGTTCTACTGCTCAGCGATTGGTTGTTCCGGGTCACGCGGTGTCAGACAGTGATCTGATTGGACAACGACGGAAAAGTCTGCGTACACCGACCCCTCCCCCTCCCGGGTTGTCAAGCAAAAGAGGATCGTGTTTAAGTGCTCTTTCGGACCAGGAAATGTTATCAAGGGCCTCACCAAGGAGACATTCCACTTTTATCTTATAGGACTGAAGCAATGATTATGGAAATATAGACATCGAAAGTATACTTCAGCACTACTGAAGTAGTGACACATCTTTAGGAACATTCCTGGTTGACTGATTTGCTAGACAGATATACAGTGAAGCCTCGATTATCCGAATGTCTCGCAATCCGAACGAAATTGTAAGGGAACGGAATTACTTGACCAGTTTGCTGCAGACAACTTTTGAAAACATTGTGGGAAAAGGAGAAATTGCTCGTAACGAGCAATTTCTCCTTTTACCAAAATGTTTTCTGTCATATCAGAAGATTATTTTTGGGACGGTCGACAATTTGGCGTTTGCTTAAGTGTTATAAGTATACACGTGCATACAGACCGTTTATGTTTTTAATGTGTATAAGAACATGCGCTACTTCATTAGTCCGGATGAATCGGTAATCCGGACATTTTGTTGGGAACGGACGTGTTCGGATTAACGAGAAATCACTGTATACACTTGGTAATGAGAAATTCCTTTGAAGGAACGACATTTGAAATGTAAGTTCAATAATCGTTCAATACAACAGATGAACAAATTGGAAATAATAAAGCATTGTAATATCTATAGACTAAGACGGAAACAAGAAACAGCTTATGAAACATATCATCTTGATATACCATTTGTAATTCTTTACACATTTATTAATGAATATGGAATGTTTCCAAGAACCAAACGCCTGCCTCCTGATATTTACAAAATTCGATGGACTACGTGGCTAACCCAGACCGCAAAATCAGGAAAATTATGCATATCTGTTTCTTTATCATCAACTTGATATGTTTTAATTGTTTATACAGGAATCGTCAGACTATAATCAAGACACTTGCAAGTGGTTGGTATGCATATTGTTATGGAGTTTCGATTGCATAGGGTACCTAATCATATCACGAGTAAGTATAGTTGACCGATTTGTGTACAAGGGGACCAAGAAATATATGAGGCTGTTTATACGAAGGCAGACTTCAGAAGAAAATTATCAAGAGAAATACGTAGAGCTGCAAAGTTTCTTTAAAGAGACACTCTGAATATCAGACTCTAAACCTATCTCAATCTAGTGTTTGTCATATAACTGGAACCAGCGTCGTTATGTGGTTATGAATTGGACGAAACTCAATACTAGTCCAAGATTTGCATAGTGTTGTTGAATATTAATTGTCAATATCTGTTTTAACCCTTATAGTGCTGGAACCGACTCCAGGCTTATGCAAACAGATTAAATCCAGGCCAGCCGCCAAGTAATTGGCGGCTTGGCTGTGATTTAGCATGTTTGCTACTCTGAATATCTTTCCTCATCAATTCAGCAGATATTTAAGGTTTTGGAAAGCAGACGAAACAAAAAGCTAACTTTAGAAAAGTACCAAGTTTTCTAAGGGTTAATAAAGGATGCCCTTAAGCGTCTGCACATGTCTATTTGATCAATATGCACAGAAACCATACATGCAATTAGGACGATAATTATTATCATTCTTTTTACTATAATAATCGGTTGGAATTCCGACTTCGAATACAACAGTCTCGAGAACAGGGCTTGGCCAACATTAGTTTTTACTATGATAATAATACTGATTCTTGTCACTTTACATTGGCTGAGAAGTCAATGGTTTTTTCTGACATCGTTGAAAACTTGACTTCCTTATTCAAGGTAAATGGCTTGTTAAACACAATGTGCAGTAGTGATGATTAAATTTAAGGGTCAAGGAAAAGTTCACTTTGCATGATTATATAGCTAAAGAGCAGTTCAAAGCGGGAAACAACTCGTTTTTCATGCAAAGTAGAGTTATTGTCTGGTTTGAACAATTTGACATGTTTGTACGGTTCATTCAACTAACGAGTCTATTTGTTTTTTTCTTTTCATTTGCTATTCTTTCTTTTACTGGCTGTATGAGGTTTGAACTATGACAATAATCTTAGTTCCACTGAGTCTACATTAAGAGACAGCTATAGGAGATTGCCATAACCAACAATGCTAAGAGTTAAGTATCTTGTAAAACTGGATAGAATCGTTAAGATACAAGAACAAACTGCTTGGGACAAGCAAACTTTCTTTATTATGAGACTCCCTTTTCTAAAATATGCTCATATATCAAGGGTTTAACTAACATGTATGAATATGACGGGAGAATATGAGGATATGTGTTTACGTAATTCGGTCGCTGTGATATGATAAGAAACAAACTATGTATGCTACAGTTGAAATCTTCTAACAAAATCATGTTTTCAAACTCGTTCATCGGTACATAAACTTTCCAATTTTTCATTCCGACTTAGTTGTTCATTTCTTACTAACATACTTTTGTATCCCATTAAAAAACCTTTTTAAAAGTACTTATTCAAACATAAAAAAAATACATGTCGATATAATACGTCGTTGATACAATAACGTGTTTGTTTTGCGGTATCATTTGTAATGAAAAATAGAAACTGAAGGCAATATTGATTTAGAATTCGTCAACCAATGTGTATATCTAAATATGCACAGGTGCGATGAAGTTCAAATCCGTTGCAACGCTTTCTAACCTATTGAGCATTCAGTAGCTATTTTACATAAAATGTTATACGGCAATACAAAAACTGTACTGTTTCAACATTTATTTTGACTTGCAGATGATCTCATGTGTGAATAGGTACGTTTAAGAAGCCACCATGGTTAAATGAGACAATGTTCTTAACGGAATCTCTTTTTACAGTCATTTTCTCGAAGACCATTTATCTGAAAAAGGGTTTGCTGTGGTAATATATCTGCCTCTTTTACGACAAAAAGTCGGATTTATTCCCGAATATCTCACATTTACCAAACGCCAAATTTTCGACATTCCCAAATTGGAAGAGTTTGCAGACGACATTTCAAAATGTGATGAAATTGGAAAATAATCATTTATAAGGGTATAAAACATTGTGGGAAAGGGACCAATTGCTCTATTTCCACAATCTGTTCAAGAGTGGTCTGCAACAAAGTGGCTAAATGTCGATATTGTTTGGTAATGGGTTAAAACAAGAAATGATAATACCTACTTCATATCACCATGTTTTGATGCACATGATGCAGAATTTGTAAGAAACCATCGTGAGTGACTAAAGGAGAAATTGCTTATGATAAATGTGTCCTTTAGCCACAATGGTTTCTAATCAATGCACTATACAATATTCCGTTCATACTTTCTTGTCGTCTGCCGCTGCTTCCAAGTTCGACACCTTACAATTGTCTCTATGTGAGGGAAATGTGTTACTAATAAAATGACGACACATAATTATGGGATATTATTGGACGACCAAATTATACTTTTCTGCATTCGATAATGGCAATCTCTGGCAACCATATTATAAGTTTGTTGTTTTTTGCTGTGGTTTGTTTTGAAAAGATAAGATGACTATGAAGACACGAGGTCAGAATACTTTAGTACAAGTACAATTATAACTTGTTTTTGATCCAACTCTCTTTAACCCTTGAAATGCTGAGTAGTTTTCAATTTTCCAAAATCTTAAATATCTGCCTAATTTCGATGAAGAAAGATACTCAGAGTAGCAAATCCGTTAGATCACATGTCAGTCGCCAACTTATAGGCGGCTGGCCTGGATCCAACCTATCTGCATGAAGCATGAAGTCGGTTCATGCACTATAAGGGTCAAACCATTTTCTCGCATGTGAGATGCAAGACTGAGCCAGATTAAACGTAACAGCTGAAACCAATTGTTGAGTCTTTACATTAACATTCTAATATCGTTGTTAGTATAAAAATATCGAAGCAAAAGGTGAACTAACTTATTACGTACAATTTTTTCTCTTATCATTGTGTCATAGTTTTTTCTTAAACATTTTGTTGAAGAAACAATAAAACAAGTTTGCATGAATAAATTGTTCAGCATTTCTATCTGAACTCGGATTTTCGATTCTTCTGTTCTTAGTAAATGGCAACAGACGACTGATTACCAATTACCGAAACATACGAAAATACTGATGGTAAACAATATCATTTTGAACCTCCTATTGAACATGTTGAAGTCGAATAAACGTTTGATTATGCTCGGCGAACTCAAGTTATAAAATTCGTTCGCCAGTGCAAACCAAACGCAACTTATATGTTACCTTAATGGAAAGAGGTGGTTATATAGTTACAGGTGCAGAAACTCTTAACGCAGATAACAGTTCATTATATTTAAACAAAGATACTTATCTTAATAATACAACCTCTGGCGTTATCTTTTACCGTTCTCTGAACATCAAAACCAATGCAGTATCGTGTAATCATAAGTGAAGGGGGATTGTTCGTTTCCTTACATTTATCATAAGCGGTATTCAATGGTACATGTATTATTTATAGTTATATAATGTTAAACTTTAGCAAAGGGTTTTTGAAGAAGTTATCTGCTCAAATGTTTGGTTTTACTTACTATCAGTATGGTACTAAAACCGGTACAGAAGTTTTATGGTCAGTAAACAATACCTGATGACTGTGTGGTGGATTTTATTTTAACGTTATCCAACACGCTCATATCCAAGAAAAGAGAACTTTTCTTAGATCTTTTACCCTGGATCTTGATTTTAATGATGAGGTGTATGGCTATTTACAAAGGAAATTATCACAGTATCGTAAATGAACCCAGGATATTATAAAACTAGGAAACTGTCACACATGACTAAAATACGATCAAGCTTCACAAGCACTTCAACGATTTATCCCTACATATAAACACGTTCTGTCTCTTTATCTTCCAGCAAGAAAAGACAGATTCGTAAAACCAACGTCTTTGTAGAAATTGTTTATTCCATAATAGCTGATACTGCATTTTTTGTAGAAACCTTTAATGCAACAAATGGAAATTTGACCTTTTGTCATAATGGTTTCTACTCAATATTAAAGAAAATTGTACATTCTATTGTACATAATTTGTTGACGTCTTCCGTTTCTTTCAATTTGGATTAATCACTAACTCTAGTATGGGTAGATTGATTATCCCTTTACCAAACGCCAATTTGTTGACTGTCCCAAATTGAAAAGGTTTGCAGAGGACTTTTCAAAATGTGATCAAATTGAAAATAAATCTTCTAATAGGGCAGAAAATATTGTAGGAAAAGGAGAAATTGGTCGTCAATAGCAATTTCTCCTTTTCACACAATGTTTTCTAGAGTCGTTTGCAACAAACTGATCAAGTGTCGTTATTATTTGGTACTGGGTTAAAAGAGATATACATTCGACTAGGATACATGCTTTGGTGTTACTGGCCTTATAATGTTCGTACTTACATTGAGTCATAAAATCAATTCATGAGCTGCGGTGTTTAAAATTCGCTTTTTCTTAGACAACGATGATCCCTTTACATACAAAACTAGCATCCTTACATCATACATAAACTTGAAATATGTAATTTGTTATTTTAAAACTGCTAAATTGTTTATCTTGAGTTTATTTTGAGTTAGTAATGCTACGATAGTTTACATTTACAACCGTTGCTATAGTTACAACACGTTGAATGTTATTGTTCTGCACACAATGATCATAATTTATGTATATGAAGATATCTACATTTGTATATCTTTTAGAATTGCCAACCGGAATTAGATTACTTATAAATGCCATGCTGCAGATTTTTATGCATTATCGTCCCGAGAGTCCATGTCTATAGCATGGTGAAGAATAATGAAGGTTTGGATAATGCCCAAGAGAACATTTACCATTAAAGGTAGTTATTGCTCACTTCCTTAGTACTAATATGGGCTTCAAGTTCAACTTGTTAAAAGGACAATCTCACCGATTGAGGAGTATATTTTATTAAGATAAAATGTCTTCTACGGATAAATTAACATCACAGATCTATAAAGTTACATACGATCGGATCATTTATATACCCATCACTCTCTTTCAGTATTGTGTGATGGAGAAAAAGCACATTTATGTTTCAGCTCTGGTAAACTGTTCAAACAGTAAATATCGTAAACAGATTTTCTAAATTCGAATTGCCATTAGGTAAGCAGCGGTATTTTAAGACTCCATCAGCTTAAGAGTTCCACAGACGTTTGCCTGTACATGTCTAAATCTGGTTTAAGTCGTTAAAAATCATATACATGGGTTAGTATTTGCAATCAGATCACTTTTAGTCATAAATGCTTGTTTTAATTTTTCAAATGAATGAAAACAAAGATATTCTAAAATAAAGAAACTAAAAATAGTCCTTTATATAGAGACACGGATTGATACAATCACCAGTTCAACAAATGTTACCTACAGAGCAAAGTCTGTGAGAAAATTCCTTTAAAATCAAGAAAAATAGAGTGTATTTCCTAATTCAGGAAGAGAAACAATGATAAAAGTAGCGAATCGATCATAGAGAATAAATTACATATCTAATCGATAAATGCAAACGAGTATTTCGACAATTGATATGCCTATAAGTTTTCGTCTTATACACAATGGTGAATAAATATGTTCTTATCGATACTTAGTGCGTGGCTAGAAAAGGATATTGATATTACTGTGATGAACTTCTTCGTTCGACAGTGCGTCTTCCGTAACAGAAACGTGTATTATGGTTTTGTAAGTTGTTAACTCTTATAGTGCTTGGGCAGACTTCATGCTTATGCAAACAGGTTGGATCTAGACCAGCCGCCAAGTAACTTGGCGGCTGGCCTGTGATCCAACCTGTTTGCTACTCTGAGTGTTTTCTTTATCAACGCTAAGTAGATATTTCAGGTTTTGGAAAGCAGACGACACAAATATCTATATTTAGAAAACTACCCTGTATTCTATGAGTTAATATCGTCTGCTTATGCATTCAGTATGAAACAGTCGTAAAGGCAATTTGAAAGGCGAATGATCGTTGTTATTGTAAAGCATAGCAGACAAACGTGGGACGAATCAATTGAAATCTGCTTTCTCCCTAAGACGAATATGTCGTTATGGAGTCTGACGCCGTGTCAACATTTCTTTATCTATTTCACGGCTTCCCTGGATTTACCAGCACTGAACTAGGAATCTACAGTACCTCACCAAAGGACAATGCCAGGATACCAGAGGTAACATTGGCGCTCGATCCCGGAACACCGAGCTCTACGTCCGCTACATTAACCTCTCGTCCAGGCAGGACCTTTAAATTAACTTTTAGAATATGCAGTTAGAATCCATTGTGACAAAAGGATGAATAATTCGGATGATGGATTCTCGAGTAAACAGAATCGATTTCTTGAAGACGCTTATTATCATGATGAAACATGTTGTCTATGTTTTGTATAAATCTGATATTACATCATTGTTCTGGTCCTGCCTCTGTTTTGGAACGGTCTTAAAACCAACTGGACAGATCGAAAAGCCGATTGGATTGGTCTAAAATCCCATTCGTTGGTATTAAACCCATTTTACAGACCTAATAACCCATCGGGCTGGTCTAAAACCCATTGCAACAGTCTAAAAACCAGTTGTATCGGTCTATACACCTATTGTAATGGTCTAAATAACCATTTCACCGGTCTAAAACCCTGTTGTACCGGTCTAAAAACCCATTGTAATGGTCTTAAACCCATTATAATGGTCTAAAACCCATTGTACCGGTCTAAAAACCTGTTGTACCGGTCTAAAAACCCACTGGGCTGGTCTTAAACCAATTGCAACGGTCTAAAGATCTGATGTATCGGTCTAAAAACCCACTGGGCTGGTCTTAAACCAATTGCAACGGTCTAAAAACCTGTGGTTTCGGTCTAAACACCTATTGTAATGGTCCAAATAACCATTGCACCGGTCTAAAAACGTGTTTCGACCGGTCTTAAAACCCATTGCAATGGTCTTAAACCCACTGTAACGGTCTAAAAGCCCATTGTACTTGTTTTCAACCCCATCGTAAAGTTTTAAATTCCATTGTTCTAGCCTAAAAACTCATCAGTACGGTCTTAACCCATTGAACCTGTCTAAAGACCAAACGGACTGGCGTAAAACCCCATTGGACCAGTTTAAAAATCATTTTAGGGAGTAATGAGCAAACGGCGTACGATTTTCATCATTTGTCATCCTAACCGTTGGGGTATGCAAATGTTTTTCTAGCATATCATATATCACCTCTATTAACAGTCTCATAATTGATCTTGTTGGTCTGTTGGATTCAAAAACTGATCACTCTTTTTTTCAGATTCACGCGTTTTGATCTGCCGTTTTAAACTACATGGTATTGCTGAAAAATCAGAAACACTATGTGATTTTCTTTCCATCGTGCGCTTCCTTTTCCCATTAAACTAATCAACAAGCGATAGTTTGGTAATTAGTGTCAAAAATGTCCCGTAAGGAACGAATATAAAACTAAATAATTACAGCTCAAATCATTCAGTAGTATAGACAGTTTTTGGTAGATTGCTAATCTTTTTGCTTGCTGTTTTAAAACTTTGGTCATAGATTCAGAACTAAAATATTCTTCTTTCCATTGTTTTAAGGTTTCATCAAAATATGTGTATAGTTCTAAATATTTTTCTACGAGTGAGCCTTATTTTCGTTAGTCGAGTTTGACAACGGCACGACTGTTTCCCAGTAATATTTTAATGGCCACATCAATATGGGTTGAGAACCCCTTAATTTAGATGTCCATGAGGGCTGTTCAAGACGAGAAGAACCATCGAAATTCCGTTAGACAGCTTATAGACAACTTCTCATGAAAATCCCACGATGCAATGATTTGAACCCACGCAGCTTCATGACTTCAATTTAATGCCATAACACCAAAACCATCAGAGTGCAGGGTAATTTTCTAAAAATAGATTATTTTGTCGTCGGCTTTTTAAAGCCTTAAACATCTTAATTTTGATCAGGAAATATGCTCAGAGTAACAAACAGGTTAGATCACAGGCTATTCGCCAATTTAATTGGAGGATAGCCTGGATCTAACCTGTTTACATCAGCATGAAGTCGGTTAAAGCACTACAAGGGTTAAAAGCTTAAGTCTCTCTTATATCATAAAAAACATTAATTTCATTCAATCTATATATCTACCAATGATTCTCTAATGAATAAATACAGGGACTTACACAAACGACTAGAGATATAGAGAAACGTTAAGTAATACCTTAACACATATTATCATTTCTATCTGATTCAATATTTCGACAACATATTAGAAAAGCAGGTGGCTATCTAATTAGTTTAACCAGAATTAACCGCTATCCATCACACCAGCATTTGACCTAGACGTGTTCATCTATTGTATATAATTGTGAAATACTATAGCATAAATTCGGTAGAGGTCCGAATCAGAATTTGGGAAAAAAGCAATTTGCCCTCAGTATTTTCTCTATGAAACATATCTTGTGAGTACCAATTAGAAACGTTTCAATGAATACCAACACTATAGGGTTTCAAGAGGAATTAAAGAATTAAAAGAGGACATAGAGCAAAACTTTAATTTTATCTAGAACTCAAATGTGTAATAGTCAGTAAAGGTGAGGGAGTTCTCAAAACGAACTTGCCCTAAACTTGCTTTGCTGATTAGAGCCAGCGAAACAACTAGCTCATTGCTTTATCACTAGACCATTGTTAAGATGACTTAATCATTACATCTTTAACTCTGAGGATGCAGTGTAATTTCTAAAAATACATTTTTTGTGTCGTCTGCTCTCCAAGACCTTAGATATCTGCTTTAATTCGACGAGGAAAGATACTCAGAGTAGCAAACTGATGAGATCACAGGCCAGCCGCTAGTTTACTTGAAGTCGGTTCAAGCACTATAAGGATTAGACCTTCATTTGATTTAGTTCGAATGATCCAGACCATGCTATTTCATTCTTCATACAGTTACTGTTTGGATAACCCAAATTACATATACGGCCGTTTTGATTGCAGGTGTCTCGTTGAAAATTTTATCGTGTCCAAGGATCTGTTCTTACAATCAAAACAAAAAAGAAAAAAAAGAAAATAAACACTCTTATCGACCAATGTGTGGTTTTGTCAACAAATTTCCTTCCCAATGAAACACTTATGTTTATGCCAATCGATTATACTCATCGAAGTTACTTTGAATCTAAGCAGACATAATTGCATGACATTGGTTATTACACTGCACCTGTATATATATATATATATATATATATATATATATATATATATATATATATATATATATATATATATATATATATATATATATATATATATATATATATATATATATATATATATATATATATATATATATATATATATATATATATATATATATATATATATATATATATATATATATATATATATATATATATATATATATATATATATAGCAAAGTATGTTGTTTTTAGCTTGTACAAATAAATAAAAAATAAGAAAACAGAAATAATGATTTATATTTGGTATGGACGCTTCATAATAAGTGTTTATGATAGGACATGCATAATATCGGTAGAATTGATAATATTGTTTCAAAGGAGGCATTTTCTCATATAGGCAATTACTCATTTAGGTTAGTTTTTCAAAAGTTGTTTGCCCCATCAGTGCCAAATTACTCATTGCTTCATTTACAAACAGTTGAAAAACAAGTTGAAGACATGGTTAACCAACTTTTCATTTCTAAACAATATTTCCACCTGCCTTCGGAGACAGAAGGCTTGATTCCAAAGGATTTAACCCTTTCCCAAACAATAACGCCATTTGACCCCTTTGTTGCAGACGACTTTAGAAAACATTGTGGAAAAAGGAGAAATTGCTCTTAACGAGCAATTTTTCCTTTTCCCACAATGTTTTCTGCCCTATAAGAAGATTATGTTTCAGTTTCATCACATTTTGAAATGTCGCCTGCAAACTCTTTTAGTTTGGGACAGTCGAACATTTGTTGTTTGGGAAAGGATTCAAAGGCGGCCAGGCGAAGGAGTAATTGTTTATCTCTCGAAGAATCCCACTGCGAACGTAACGGGATATACAAACCAGACGTGCAGCCTGGTGGCTTGGCCAACGTAATCTCCCGATTCATATTTCTCATAACTACGTCTATAATCTAGACAACCGTCAGGGGGAAAGGGGTGGTTGTAAATGCTGCTGATGTACGGTTTGCTGGTTAACATGTACAATCAAACTTGTGTTAAGAGGTTAGCCTATGAGACAGAGTAAATTGGCTGTTTAAGACAGGTTGGCTGCTTAACACCAATTGATATACACTATAAATCTAACAATGGGACTGTCTATAGTGGTTGTTTAAGGCAGGTTGGCTGCTTAAAAGGGTTGTTGCTTAACACAAGTTAGCCTGTAGTATAAAGCCCTGTTAACAGTATTTCAGTTATGTTACAGCTGTCCTGGATTTAACCCTTTCCCAAATGTTTAATCTTTTTATTAAACGCACCTTTGTGTAATGGTCAAATATGACAGAACAACGTATCAACGTAGATGTAGATGTAAATGCCAAATTTTCGACAGTCCCAAATTGAAAAGGTTTGCAGACGACATTTCAAAATGTGATGAAATTGAAAAATAATCTTCTGATAGGGCAAAAAGCATTATGAGAAAAGGAGAAATTGGTTGTAAAGAGCAATTTCTCCTTTTCCCACAATGCTATCCAGTGTCGTCTGCAACAAACGGGTCAAATGTTGTTATTGTTTGGTAAAGGGTTCACCAGTTCTAGGCTGGGGCTGTGATGTGTCTTGTCAAAGGCCGTCCAATGAAACCATATGTTAAGATGCAGCTCGAAACTGTATATCTAAATGAACTATTAAGCGAAAATCGCAACATCGTACCTGAGATCTTAACCTATTTTCACCAGATGTTACGATGTGCCCTTCAACATTCGAAATATTTTTGACCATAGAAGTTTCAGCACTTTCGGACCACTATTGTCAAATGTGGTTCCCTTTGAATTAAGGAACTCTAGTAGCATACCTTCACTCAAAGATAATCCGAAAACGCATTGTTCTAAATACTTTTACTTACACCATAACTTAACATGGAACTTTGTGAGTGGTCGACATTGGAGCAATTTATCGTTCTGTGACGAATACTTCGAAACGAGTTCTTTAGAGTAAGGGGGTAAACAATCGAAAACAAACCGTTATAATAAATAAGATTTTTGTTTATATGAAAAGAAATATCATGATAAAGAAGGATATCATAAGTTGGTTATTTTTACCTGTGGTCTTAACCCTTAGAATGCTGGGTAAGTTTCTAAATATAGATTTTTGTGTCATCCGCTTTCCAAAACCTTAAATATCCACTTAATTGTGTTGAGGAAAGATACTAAAAGTAGCAAACAGGTCAGATTACTGGCCAGCCGCCAATTCAATTGGTGTCTGACCTAGATCAGACCTGTTTGCATAAGCATGAACTCGGTTCCTGCACTAAAAAGGTTATGTAGGAAGAAATGTGAAAGTGTGAAAATGTGAATATGTGTAAATATGAAAATGTAAAACTGTGAAACACGTCATTACTTTCGAAATAGGCTGGTATCCTAAAATGTGACAATCGATGTCTTTATCGAATCATGGTTCATGTATTAATCCGTTACTCTATGGTAACCTCTTTGGTACACCTACAGAATGGTTTAGAAACCAGTGTGGCATACGGAATACGATCCTTCTGAAAAGGTTACGACTCAGAACAAAAAAGAACAGAATTGTATTTAGACTTGTGCATAGTACATGCTCATCATCAAAAATACGTAGCATTCAAAATAGATCAATCCCATCTTTTGCAATGATAAGTACTATTATCAATAAAGAAAATTAATTTTCTTGATACTATTTTTGTCGATTACATTCAGTTAAGACCTGGCGTAAATTCCCACAAAGATAAATTGGTTAAGTGTTGGAAAGGTGTGACCATACAATACAATAAAACACAATACAATGATTTAATGGGCAATGGTGATGGTGCTTCTGATGGCGTCCGTACTATTTTAGAAGAAGACCTCGATGTATCGATCTATCTGGATCAACGAGCCCAGAAGCCCTGTCGAAGGTGCTCTTGACACAGATGTCTTTTAATAAAGAGTCGTAAACGTCATCATAACTTTGATATGTGGGACGATCATGTATCAAATGGACCGACTAGGGCAGAATTAACCCTTGATCAAACGCCACATTTTCGACTGTCCCAATTTAAAAGAGTTTGCAAACGACATAATAACATATTGATAAAATAATCTTCTGGTATGCTAGAAAACTTTGTGGGAAAAAGAGAAAATGCTCGTTTAGAGCAATTTCTCCTTTTCCCACCATGTTTTACAGAGTTAACTGCAACAGACTGGTCACATGTCGTTAATGTTTGTATGTGGGTTAAACAGGTGCGTTATTAGCAATATTAGCGATTCAGAAGTAAATTTTATCGTTATCTTATGATTTTACATCCAACTAATAGACATTTACATGATATAAATACCACGTCATACCTGTGCAATGACGCTACGTGGTTGAATTGTGAGAGATGAATCTCATGAATCATTTTTAAATGGTTTCATTAACCAGCGTGTTTAACGATAACAATATATGGTTCCTTACCTACACATGTTAAAACTTTGTTTTGTATTTCAAAGAGAGAATCGAATGTTAAAGGTGCTGTTCACATATGAGGAATTTTGAAAGTCATAATAATAGGTCGTTGAAACAATAAAGTTTTTGCATTGTTGATATATGTACAATTAAGACTATCTATTGAAAGCATACTTACTTCAGGAAGCGTCAAAATATTTAAATATGTAAGGTGTCTATGCAGTAGATATCAAAAGCTTTGTTACGCTTTAAGGTTGAAATGCATGCTAATTTATTGTATACGTTCTTTAAAGAATTAAGATCGAAATACTTTTTCTTCCAATGACTTTTCTTTAGTATGTATTATAACATATAACAAAACAGCTGTTTTGCAGTTTTCAAGAAATCAATTTTAACTTCCAAATTTCCTCACATCTGAGAAGAAGTACATATATAGCAAAGAAGATACTCATCCCAAGATGGTTCATTGTTAATTATATTTCGTTCCCAGCGATTATTTCTTAAATGTAATATTCACTTGGTCTGTTATTCCCTAAGTTAATAAGCATAGGAGAGTGGCGAACATATTGGGAACGAAGTGTGTATACATAAATACCAATTTGTAGAATAACGTAACATAACATAACATACATTTTATTTTGAAATGGGACTTGAACATGGTAATGTTTATTGTCCATCAAAATGTATCAACAATAACGTACCTTTACATATTATCAATTATATACATGTACATACAGTTTTATATAGGTACTACACGTAAATAAAGATTACTTTTACTACTTGTCTGACTGTATGTTTATTTTGCGGAAGCAGAAAGTTTAAACATATTATTTATTCCGCTAACTGATGAATAAGGGTTTGACTACAAGTTCCACAACTTAGATTCCGTCAGCAGAATGCGGAAGCAGATGTAATGGCAATATTTAAAACGCAAAATATTCACACATGATTGGAATACAAAACAATCTCGAAAGTTCAATGTAATTTGATAATTCAATAGATATTATCATAAGTCATTCCAGATATACAACCTACAAACAAGATCGGACGGCACCCAAGATAAGGCATCCCGTTGTTACGATACACGTCATCATTTCGCGATCATACACATTAATATTTCGTATAGAATTCATGTAGCTATGGACTAATTAAACATTTAACGTTTTCCTATTGATGACTTCACGGTACCCGAGTTCAGCAGTCCCTTGAGGTTGCCAGCTCCACTGTCAAAGCACAAGGCTTGACGGAAAATCGAGCCGATCAACCCGTTGGGGAATCGCTGACTGATAAACATTGCTGAAATTAATCGCATCTTTTCGGCAATCCCCGGAACAAGCCGGTAGATAGATATACCTCGTGGGTATTTAATGAATACGTCAGAAATCCTGGGGAAATTCACACAGCCGGATAACACACTTGATTACAGTATTACACACAGGGACTATATGTTAATGTACATACACACAATTTGTTTAAAGATCACAATTGAAATGTTTCTTCTACTCATTCCATTGGAGATTAACATATCAACACATCTGTGTTTCATATTTTCTCAATCGTATCTACTTGGCAATCCCCAGCTTGGGAACGCTTGGAAAAGGACTTGCTCTTCGTCGCCGCCATGTTGCCGGACTAATTTCAAAATGGCTGCACATTACCTTTGAGGTTATTTTAAGAAATAGCCGATGTGTCCCGAATGAGATACGATGTAGGGCATTGTAGATGGAGTACATGGGCTTTTCCCGCAAAGACTCATAATTTTACGTCTACGCATTTAAACACGTCGTAATAAGTGAATACAAACGTAACATTGTCTTGTGAATGGAAAAGACACGTGCTTGAAAGCACGGAACATTTTTTTTCAGTTTATACAATGTTGTTCCAAGTATCAAGTTACATAGCTCGACATTCATTTACATGTAGTCATATTGCAATACAATATCTTGTAGCATTAAGCCCATACTCTAATCTATATACATATATATTATAAGAACGGTACATATTTCATAGTTATGACTCATGACTAACTTTACGATTCGCTGAGATGTTATTTCCTCTTTACATCTACGTTTACGAGGAAATCTATCTTATTCACCTTGGTGAGACGGGTACCTAGAATAAAAAGCACACAAAAATGCCTTACTCAATTATCTTCCCAACCCATTATGTACCAAATATTATGTACAAAATAGGAGTGGCGAAATGTGATTCTGTCAGTAAAAGTCGAATCTTCTTTTGCCCTTGTTTGAATTATGGTCATATACAAAATTCAGTAAATATTCACCTGTTCATAAAGACTTTGAGACAAGCTGGACAATACAGACAATTGATTGTGCCATCCCTGTACAATGCATTGACGGATCGTGAACGGCAGGATACATACGACCATCGTCAGTTCGGTTACCAAGGCAACGTTCTTACGAACAATGTCCGCAACGAAGCATAGCTAGAAAAATCCACTTTGGATTTTATGACCCTTGTGAGGATTCGATCCCGGTTCTCCCGGGTGACAGTCCAAGACATAACCACTGAGCGGCTCAATAAAGCAGAGGTTACATATTGTCCTGATTGATAGTTGCTATGATGTAGAGAGTGGGGTGGCTACGTAACAACGTGCTTGACTGTACCCTGTTTGGTCCTTCGTTATGAACACTTAAAAAGGGATAGTGCTCAGTCATTATTAACCGAACAATGTTACCTGAACTAATATTGATGCGATGTATAACCATTTTATTAAATAATTGATAGGTACGCTATATACGAAAAGATCACTCGGTCAGATCGGCCCAAATTTCATGACAGAGTTACTTCCCTCGACCAGTCCAGCGGATCTCGATTTTCATATTGCATTAGTATTTACGTTTGAAATTTCAATTTAAGGTTCTATTACAAAGATGTGTTGAAATTTGAAAATTGCAAATAATTTGCTTTTACATTTCTCAACAGTTATAATGTTACAAGATATTCACTACAGAATAGTCATTGGGTGAGATCGATTTCAATTGCTTAAAGTGTGTTACATTAATATGGATTTAGATCCAAAAGCATGGCATACATTTTGAGATCTACCGCATACAAATTATACAGACTTAGATAAGTTGACGCCTCCTGAATTATATATCATTTTAATACCTACTTTTTATTGTATCTCAAACGACAATATGAAAACTGTGTTGTTTCAACGACATTTCATTTTGACTTTCAAAGTTTCTTTTCTGTGAACAAGCACCTTTAAGACATGTTCGACCTGATTATGCTAAGTACAGTGTAATTGTGTGTATATCTGTGAATTGAATTTCTTGTTTTACTCAATTTGAACTTTCTTTCATATAACATTTTAATATGGTTAGTTACCAACTGTATATGCTTCAATTGCTTCAATTGATTTAAGAATTTCTCCTTCTATAAACGGTGTTGACCTCATAAACTTGTACCAGAGCCGTCCACGTGATGTCTTAGTTTTATCCATTAACAAACAATAAAAACATTTGACCAGTTTGTTGCAGACAACTGCAGAAAACAATGTGGGAAAAGGAGAAATTGCTCTTAACGAGCAATTTCTCTTTTCCCCACATTTTGTTCTGCCCTATCATAAGATTTCTTTTTAAAAACATTTTGAAATGTCGTCTGCAAACTCGTTCAATTTGGGAGAGGCGGAAATTTGGCGTTTGGTGAAGGGTTATCGACGACTATTCCTTGTACAGCCCCTTATCGGAATCTACGTAATAACCCATTGGCCGTTCCTTTTGTCACATCCTGGTAGCACCCTTTATACATATATGTTTCTTTTTCTACGCTTTTTGTCGAGATCTAAGTTTAAACTTATTTATTGTACATCAATTGTTACGGAAGCTTGAAGCCACAGAATCACTCTCGATGCCTACTTCCTTGATACTACACCAGTGCTCGCGCCGATGTGTGGGTAAGTCCCGGCAATTTCCAACTCGCCTGACGGGGATTTGAACCCGACACCCTCGGTACAATAGGCCGACGCTCTGCCACTGGGCCACTGTTGAGACCTTCATATACGAAGATAAAACAATATGCGTTTCACTAGAAGTCTGAATATGGCGAAGTACAAATATTCCATCGAGACCTGTCGCCGACAAAATTTGCATGTCAAATTTAAAACTGTCTCATAAGACGAGAAAGATAAGCCATTTTGAGAGAGCGTAAACTTCTAGTCCACTAAAAAGGTGTTCCCGGATATAAAGTTTACCGAATACATGAATCCGGTTTGTCTATCCCCTCTTAACAAAGTTCATAGCTTGTCCGATATGTAAACAAAAGACATTCTAACATTTCTAACACTGATATACAGTGAACCCTCGTTTATCCGAACACGTCCGTTCCCAACAAAATGTCCGGTTTACCGAATAATCCGGACTAATGAAGCAGAGCATGTTCTTATTCACATTAAGACATAAACGGTCTGTATGAGCGGTGTATAGTTATAACCCTTTAGCAAACGCCAAATTGTCGACCGTCCCAAATTGAAAGAGTTTGCAGAAGACATCAAAACGTGATGAAATTCAAAGATAATCTTCTGATATGGCAGAAAACATTGTGGGAAAAGGAGAAATTGCTCGTCACGAGCAATTTCTCCTTTTCCCACAATGTTTTCAAAAGTCGTCTGCAATAAACTGGCCCAATAATTCCGTTCCCTTACAATTTTGTTCGGATTGCGAGACATCCGGATAATCAGGGTCCGGATAAACGAGGGTTCACTGTATAGCCTACCTTTTTGTCGTACAAGGTTGAAATCGTTTTTACAAAAGGAAAGTCTTATGACTAGCAACACCTTTATAGAAAAATGGCTTCTATTATGATAGACTCAACGTGTTTAAAAAGGACTCACAGACTGAGACTTTAATATTTTCAAAAGAAAATGTCTTCTTCGATTAAATTGACATAATGGAACTATCACATTAAAAACCATGTATAGGATTATTTTATAACCGTGTAATGAAGATACAGCACAGTTATGTTAAAACAATAGCAAACCCTTTAAACGTACTATTTTATAAACATAGTTATTTTGTTTCCGTCTTGAAAATTTATTGAAAAGGATCAGATTGTTTTAGACCTAGATCTTGAAATAAGTTGACACTCGAAACCTGTTACTATCTCTTCATTGAACAGAAAGTGCCGCCGTAATACATAATACATACCATCTCCAGTGGGGAAATGATTCCTCTTATGTTATGGCCTTTTGGTTTAAATACCCTAGTTTAAATTTCAAGAATGATACATATTTTGCTTGGCTTGCCTGTTAGCCGTTTGCATATAGGATACTTATACGAGTAATTATAGGAAAGGGATGATTTGTAATACTTACATATCTGCATTAAACGTTTAGAAATATAAGAGGATCATATATTATTACTGTAATACATGAAAATCCTTTAGGTTTATAACTTGATGAATATGATGTTTCAAAATATAGTTATTGGCCCATACAAATTAAGGAATGTCCTAAGCTATATGGACGCACAATATGCATTTAAAATTGATTGTCGATTATAAAGCTGCAGCTGGAGAAAAATCAATGACGTAGTTCGACATACTCAGAGAGTATTCCCTCGCCAAAAAGCCGCCTATCTATCGATGCATGGGTAGCGAATAACTTGAAAATGTACACTAAAACCATTTTTTTTTTAAAAACTAATGCTTAAAGTTCCCGAACGTCATACAATAAAATTGTATAAGTGAAATGTGGAATTATTGTATGGTATTCAGCTATGCTTCGAACAAATATTCATAGAAATAAAGTCACTGAAATCCATTATAAATGTAAATACTGACAGAAAACCCCACGGTATCACTAACTGGATGATACATCCATTACAGTTGTATATGGTAATTAGTTATCGGTTGCAAGATTGCAAACCATTATGTTTTCTGTGTTACGTTCTACATTTCCAACCCTATGTTATTCCGCCTAGCTGGTGTGTAAACACTTCAGTGGAAGAGCCTTATGCTTGTTTTCAGTGGGTTTAATGAGTATCACCAGACCGGTTATTTATAGCTTGACACATATGCATGCTATATTTAGATTCTGACTTCTTGCCATCGGATTTATATAAAATGTAAATGCTGAAATTCATCTAATATCTTATTGTTGTTTCTACTGAGATATTGAATAAATGTGTAATCCTTTACTTTTGTGAGTTCCGTAAAAACTTTTGACGTCCAGGAACTTTAAACGAACGAAATAACTTGCCTTCAAGATGTTTCAAATGGACAATTGAGCAGCCAAAATCGTATGTGCAACATCCAGCCTTTATGTACGAGTAATCGTCAGTGGAAATGGAAGACTACAAAAAGAATATTCTATTGTAATTAAAACAAATGTTTTCGGGAACACAAGATAAAACAGAGATATGAATATGGGTTTGTATAGATTGTCTCCGAAGAATTCAAATTGATTCTGAGTTAACGAAGAAAGTTTTATTATATTAT